>CM060899.1:20315000-21515000 GCA_030762935.1 Hymenopus coronatus | reverse complement strand
TCCCTGAACTGAAGACGTGGCTAGGAGGGCAGCACATTCAAACCAACGAAGATCTTCAAAACAACGTCAATGCTCATTTGAAATCATTGGCGGCAACATTTTTTGAAGAGGGTATTTGCAAAGTTTGTGAGCAGGTACGATATACGTCTGAATCCTTTCGGTGATTATGTTGAAAAGTAACCTTAATTGTACAAAACTTTTAGTAATTTAACAATTATTTTCTATGAACTTGTCTTTTATTTATAGCCATTCGGAGGTTGAAAAATTGGCCCGGTAAAACGTAAAGTCTGTTACATATTTAAATTTAGTACCGCCCAAGGATACAAAACAAAGCTTTTCAAGAAAATCCCCTCTCCGAATTATCCTCTACATTGGCACACTTCCCTAGTATTTTCGTGCTCCTGAAAAGGTTAACATTTGCGGCATCAAAGGCTGCGATATGATTGCAGTATTCAGTGACGCAGAAAGCAACCTTGTCGCGTTTTCTCCAAGTAACCCCGCTTTACACGTATTTCTTAGAGTACCAAGTGAATAATAACATTAGCAAGGTTCTTATTAAGTGTAACGAGAGTACTACACATTACTAATAATATCTATCCACATTTTCTACTTACATTACGCTGTGTCTTCTTCTTCCTCTCTGTCACTCACGTGTATTGCAAAAGAAGCATTGTCGTGTGAAACACCCCGCAGTTGAAATTTTCGCTCTTTTTGCATGGTGTGCCGAATACATCTTTCTCACACAGTTGAAGCTATATTCGGTACACATTCTCTCAACATTTTGCACACACTGCCACATTCCGCTTTTCTACGGCATGTTTAAGGCGCGCCCTTATCAGCTCAATCAGCTCCATATATTTAAGAATTCACAGCAAATGCCACTTGCAGCTGTGAAATTCACAAGAAAACTACGCGAATGAGATGAATGAGAGAGAAAACATTGCAACGCTGTGTTGTACTCCACGTGTAGTTAACGTCTATCTGTCATTTGTGATTTCTACGCATTCTTTGGCTGAAATGACGCGCTCGTTGGTGCACTGCTAAACGTCGGCGATTTCCCAGAATAGTCAGTGCGTTATTTCAGAGGTTTCCATTAACAAAGAAAAGCATATGTTAGTATTGACAGCAGAACGATGATATAAGAGGGTGCTTCGGCTCCTGATGAACTTGCGTTTTGTTGTTGAAGTTATTCCGGATTTGCTAGCGCGCATCGTCTTGCGAATTTGGTCGCCTTATATTCCTTCCTACCAGGAATAACGTACAGTAATTTTCAGAGCATGAAAACCCTCTGTCAAACCCCCATAGTTTCCAGGTCTTCCACTTACTGGTCCCTTAACTTGATTTGCAAGCAGAGTTTTCGAATCTCCAGGAAGCAGAGATTTTTACTATGTTGCCTCTCACCCCTGGTACAGGGTCGTAACTTGTTTGTTGATGGTAATTGCCCAGTGGCAGGAGGAACGGTCCCGTTTGAAGCTCTTCATGTTTTGGAGAAGACTATAGGTTTCATTGGACTTAAAATTGCCTATGAGAAATTCTGAGCTTCAATAACTGGAGATTTGTCTGTAATCCTACCATGGATGATTGTGCCGCGGTAATATATACAACATGACCCTCCCAGGATCATCAGACGAATGTTGTATAGGTTCATTTTATACCCCTAATTTTTCTATCGAACATTTCCTGTTCCAATCAGTTCATGTCATCTATTTCAGGGTTGAAGGACCAGACAACGTTTTCGATGGGACGCGGCTGGCATACTGTAGAGGTTTATTCCTAGCGCCGTTTGGGATCATCTCTATAGGGACAAGTCCTCGGGTGTTTTGGGGCATCCCCAGACACTCGGAGCTTGAGAATTGAACTTGGCGTGCCGGAGTCTTCAGTTTGATATCATTACAGTCCAGCTAGCGCCCGTCATTATTTGGATCTGGTCACCCTTGGGGTTTTCCCTTCATCCCTGCCTCGCGGGTAAACATAAGACACAAAAGGTCCTCAGGGCCTACATGCGGTGCTTTGCCTCGGTGTTTGGGGATCTCCGTTTCAATCCAGTCCAACAATCCTAATCCTAACACACTACTGGAAGAGACACAAACTTTCAAGGTTCATCTACTAGTATTCCGGAGGAAGACAGACCAGAAATAGTTTTACCAGGTTTCCCATTTTCTAAAAGGACAACACTAACTCTTAACTCATTGAATCTGGAACTCATTTGACTATGACCTTGGCACTTCTTTCATGGGTACATTTTTAACTCAGGAAATCTACGAGAAATCTTTCATTTTGGTTGGACCCAAAATCTTAGGGGGTCATATATTGTGTGCGCTATTTTCATGTTTCTTCACTTCAGTAGTACAAAGCAAATACCACACTTCCAGTGATGTTAGTCACATGTATTCACTGTCAACTTCGGTTACTGCTTACACTACACTTTACACCTAATTTTCTTGTATTTCTTCTATTCCCGACATTTCTTCCTTTTCTTCTTCTGAATTGTTATCATTTCCATTAATAACTTAACATTTCTCGTTAAAACATTGATAATTGCATAAACCCGTAACGCACAATATTTTGCAGTCAACTGTACGCTATGTATTCTCGAAACGTAATCATAAGAAGGCAGAGTGTTTGTTATTGTAACATAAACTATTTGCTGACCTGTTTATCAAGGGTAGACTAGCTCACTGTATCTTCACAAAAGATCATTCGTCTAGAAGGAACGAGCAGCCTGTAACATAAACTATTTGCTGAGCTGTTTATCAAGGGTAGGCTAGCTCACTGAATCTTCACTAAAGGTCATTCGTCTAGAAGGAACGAGCAGCCTGTAACAAACTATTTGCTGACCTGTTTATCAAGGGTACACTAGCTCACTGAATCTTCACTAAAGGTCATTCGTCTAGAAGGAACGAGCAGCCTGTAACATAAACTATTTGCTGACCTGTTTATCAAGGGTAGGCTAGCTCACTGTATCTTCGCTAAAGGTCATTCGTCTAGAAGGAACGAGCAGCCTGTAACATAAACTATTTGCTGACCTGTTTATCAAGGGTAGGCTAGCTCACTGTATCTTCGCTAAAGATAATTCGTCTAGAAGGAACGAGCAGTTTGTGGTTGATTATCCCCAATCACTTTTCAAATTGTTCTCGTCGATGAACTAATGCAGACATATTGCCAACCCCCTTTCAGGGAGTACAAAGTATTTGATGTTTTGTTTTTCTGATTTAACAGTTTTAGGAATTGGTTAACAAACGTTCAAACAAGAAATATAAATACAGTTGTTCCAATAGCGTATGTGGTTTGCCCTAAACTGTTCACACTATTGGTCCTGTTGCTGGAATGGTTGTTAATTTATGGCGGATGATTCACTAATGTTGGGAGGAGGTGGAGATAGTATATCCAAACTGTTAATTTCTAAACATGACGCTAAAAACCGTTATACAATAAAATGCATAAATATAAAAATCAGAAAAAAAGCAAGAATCATAAAAAAAAACAACAAACAATAGTAATAAGTGCTGTCCAGGAAGGCTACACATTTGATATTCGTTATGGATTGCAAAGTCAATATTTGTCGGAAAAAGTGAAGGTTTTTATGCACAGTTTGTTTAGGAATATTACCACGTGACTTAACAGCGCCATATTTAACGTGTGCAGATCAAACTTTGGAAGAATATATGCGGTAATTGGAAGCAAACACTGGTCAGTGGCGGTGTTAGCAAAAGCGCGAGCGATTTTCGTTGCACAGTTGCACGTCAGCGAAAACGGTGACGGAATCGCGCTCATGAAAGGCAGATTTGTACTTGAGTCCGTGATAATATTAGTGCAAGAACAGTATAAACAGACAGTGATTAACATTTTTAACGGTTTTGTACTTCCGTTTAGGAGCCCTTTTTTTTACTTTCTCTACACGTACTACGTACATAGTGTATAGAGAAGGTATTGCATTCCATCAGAAAATTAGATACTGAGATTTCACCGCAAATACATGTTTTTGTTCCCCTGAATCCAATAAAAGCATTTATACAAAAAGGTTCGTGTATGTGCGTGTGTGTCAGTGTGTCTGCGTGCATGTCTGTGGACAGCATAGCTCAAAAACGAAAAGTTCGTTAAATTCCAAACTTGGTAAAGTTTGATATCTTCCAAGAATGTGGCACGAAGATTTTCAAGAAAATCCCCCCCACATGGAACTTTTTTCGAAAATTTTTAATTTCTCAAAAATGGTTCAAACGATTTTGATTAAAATGTAAAATATTAAAGATATTTACCTGACAAACAAAATGCATATCTTGAATTTTCTGGGAATAAACTCTGTAGACTACTTTATTGATGAAATTTACGGAATTTGGATAACTGCTAAACGGTAAGAGATGGACAGAAGCTTAAAACACAAAACATGTAGAGCACATTAAAACACACAACTTATGTCATATACATTTTTTTTTTCGTGTACTTGATTGATTTTCTTTGTTTTTGATTTCAGCTTTGAAAAACTTATACTTTTCTCATACAAGAATTTGTCAACTCCTGTCCATTAAAACAAAGGAACTTCAGTCACATAGAAACCAGCTTTTGATTATCACTTTAACCTATAGTACTCCCTTATTTCTTTTTTCTGGAATAAAATGAAGTAAATAGAAGCATGAACTTTTTAACAATAATTTGTTGTAGAGATGTAGAGAAAGTCCTGTGAATGGAACACCTAAGATTTTTTTTTTAAGTTGTTCTTATTTAACATTAGAGACTAGGTTCACTGTAGGGTTAATCAAAACATTAATGCGCCGTAACAAAATACATGCACGAGAGCACGTAGTGTTGCTCTTTATAATAATAATAATAGTAGTAGTAATAATAATAACAATAATAATAATTATAATAATAATACTGAAAACATTACGTTCTCTCTTCATGAATTTTGTTATGCGCTTTTTACTTTCTCTATATGTGCTATGTACATAGTGTATAGAGAAGGTACTGCACTCCACCAGAAAATTCGATACCGAGATTTCACCGGAAATATATGTTTTAGGGTACAAGGTCCGTGTGTGTGTCCGTGTGTCTGTGAACACGATAACTCAAAAACGAAAAGTCGGTAAAATACCAACCTTGGTATTTAAGTTTAGTATCTTCCAGGGATGGGACACGAAAATTTTGAGAAAAATAACCTCACCCCAAACTACCCTTTACATGATTTTTTTTCGGAAATGTTGATTTTCTAAAAAATGGCTCTAACGATTTTGATTAAAATATCGTATATTAAAGATATTTACATGACAAATAATATGTGTATTTTGAATTTTCTGGGAATATCCTCTGAAGACTACTTTATTCTTGGTCAATTTTACGGAATTTTGCATAACTGCTAAAGCCTAAGAGACGGACAAAAACTTACCACACAACAAATATAGAGCACCTTAAAACACACAATTTATGTTATATACATTTTTTTCGTGGTGTTGATTGTTTTTGAGATATGCCTTGTTTTTTTTTTCAGCTATAAAGTCTTATACTTTTCTCATACAGGACTTTGTGAACTCATGTCCATACAAACAAAGGAACCTCAGTCGCAGAGCAACCAGATTTTGACTATCACGTTTACCTACGGTACCCCCTTATTTTGCTCCTACTAACAAGGAAGCAAGTAATAAGACTATTTCTGATAATTTTTGCTCCATTAGATGAAGTAAATAGAATACTTTGTTGCAGTGATATAGAGAAAGTCATGTGAATGGAACACATCAGATTTTTATATTTTGATTTAACCCTACTGTGAACCTGGTCTCTAATGTTACATGAGAACAGACACAATTATAAAACTACCTATTGATAGATACTCATGCTTGAATTTATTTAAAAAAAAAAAGTCTGTTTACACTGTACTTGTACTTTTATCATCACGGACTCTAGTACAAGTCTGTCTCTCGATGAGCGCGATTCCCTCACCGTTTTTATTGATTTGCAAAAGCTGTGCGAAGGTCGCTCATACTATTTGTTAACACCGCTACTGGCCGGTGTTTGATTTCAATTGTCCCGTTAAATTCTGCGATACTTTTATCGCATGAAGCGATACCAGCTCACATGGCCCACCAGGTATTTCATAGTACCAGTTGCTGAGTTATGACCAAATATTTTATGCAGTCTAATGCTATACTGATTCCATAGCTGAATCTTTAAAAAAATCTGATGTAATCCATTCACATGACTTTCTCTATATCTCTGCAACAAATTTGTGTTAAAAGGTTTATGCTTCTATTTACTTCATGCTAAGTTAGAAAAAATTAGTAGAAATAATCTTATTACTTGCATCCCTGTAAGTATAATTGAAATAAGGGAGTAATATAGGTTAAAGTGATAGCAAAATATGGCTATTATGTGACTGAAATTCCTTTATTAGTATGGACAGGAGTTGACAAATTCCTGTATGGGAAAATTATAAGTTTTTTAAAGGCTGAAACAAAAAACAAGGAGTATCTAAAAATGATCAACTCCACGAAAAAATGTATATAACATAAATTGTGTGTTTTAATGTGCTCTACATTTTTTCTCTGGTATGTTTTTGTCTATCTCTTACGGTTTACCAGTTACACAAAATTCCGTAAAATTCATCCAGAATAAAGTAGTCTTCAGAGGCTATTCCCAGAAAATTCAAGACATACATATTGTTTTACAAGTGAATATCTTTATAATATGATATTTTTATCAAAATCGTTAGAGCCATTTTTTAGAAAATCAGTATTTTCGAAAAATTTTCCATGTGAAGGGTATTTGGGGGTGGGTGGATTTCCTTGAAAATCTTCGTGTCGCATCCTTGGAAGATACTGAACTTGAATACCAAGTTTTTGAGCTATGCTACCCACAGACACACACACACACACGGACACTTTTCTAAAAATGCTTTTTTGGATCCAGGGGGTCTCAAAATATATATTTCCGGTGAAATCTCGGTTTCGAATTTTTGGGTACAATGCAATACGTTCTCTATACACAATGTACATAGTACGTATAGAGAAAGTAAAAATATTTGGCACAGAACCTAGACACAGATCTTTTATAATGTACCATTCTTACAGATAGGTGTATACCATAGCTGAGTGCCTGTTTATAAAGTGCACATGTTTTGGATTTGTATGCATTTTTACTATATCTACACGTACAATGTACATCGTATATAGAGAAGGGTATTGTGTTGTACCCAAAATTGGATACCAAGATTTCACGGAAAATACATGTCTTGACACCTCCTGAATACAAAAAAAAAACTAGAAAAAGGTTAAAACTAATTATCAAATTTGGTATTTGGGGGTGCGACACGAAAATTTTCAAGAAAATTCCCCCAATGTCAACTATTTTTGACATGACAATTTTTTTCGAAAATTTTGATGTTTTCAAAAATAGCACTAACGATTTCAATTAAAAATATCATATATTAAATTTACTTACACGATTAAATAATATGTATATCCTGAATATTCTGGGAATAGCCTCTAAATGCCTCTTTATTTTGGATAACCTTTTTTAATGTTTAGTAACTAGTAAACCGTAAGAGATCTCGTTAAATGTATAATTTATGTTATACATTTTTTTTATTGAAGAGATGGCAGTTTCTGAGATATTTCTTGTTATTGGCTTCAGCTGTTTCTCATACGGTAATTAGTCAACTCTTGGACGTACAAACAAAAGAATTTCAATAACTTAGCAACCAGTTTTTAAAAGAAATGACTATTGCTTTAACATATGGTACTCCATTATTTCTCTTATACTTATAAGGTAGCAAGACCATAATAAGACCATTTCTGCTAATTTTATTTCATTTAGCACCAAGTAGATAAACGAATAAGCTTTTTAAGAATAATTTGTTACACAGATATAGAGGAAGTCATGTGAATGGAACACATCAGATTTTTAGAAGGTGTATGGGTATCATGGACTATATAGCTCAAAAATGAAAATTCCGTTAAATACCAAACTTGGTATTTAAGTTTAGTATCTTAGAAGGATACACGCAGATTTTCAAGAAAATACCCTGTACAACCGTTTATATGGAAAAAATTTCAAATATTTTGATTTCTCAAAAATGGCTCTAATGATTTTCATTAAAATTTCTTATATTTAAGATATTTACACGACAAATATAATGTGTAACTTGAATTTTGTGGGAATAACCTTTAAAGACCTATTTATTCTGGATTTTTTTTTATTTTGCATAAGTAGTAAACCGTAATATATAGACAAAAAAATACTTGAAGTGCTGACCGTTTCTGAGATATTTTGTTATTCGCTTCAGCTTTAAAATACTTATATTTTTCTTATACGGGAATTTGTCAACTCCTGGTCATACAAACAAAGGAATTTGAATAACATAGCAACGAGCTTTTAAAAGATTTGACTATTGCTTTAGGTTATGGTTTTCCCTGATTTCCCTTCTCCTTATAAGGAAGCAAGTAATAAGACTAGTTCTGCTAATTTTATTTCAGTTAGTGTGAAGTAGTTAAACGAATAAGCTTTATTATGAATACTTTGTTACACAGATTTAGAGAAATGTAATATATTCATATATTGAAGCAGTGAGGGGCCTCGATTTAACCCAAGAAAGAAAATTACTGGCTGTCGTGTCATTGACTCTGCATTACCTTGATTTGTAAGTAGGAGCAAGAAATTGTGAGAACATCTAGTAATTTGTAGAACGGCTTCTTTTAGCAGCACGCAACTCCCATAACTCCTAACTTTTATAGTCTATATACCGCACTTTCGCAGCCTTGGGATCTCAACTTAAGTGCACATCACTCCTACTCAAATTTCAAATTAACTGCGTCATAATGACCCTCACCAACCTGCATTGTAAGTAGAATGCCAGTCTTGACTCCTTCCTTTCAGGCTAAAGCTACAGCTTCATAGAAATTGTTTCTGAGGGAGTTACGTGCATATCAAATGTAACCTGGCCATCGTATATTCAAAGTAAATCCATTTACATGATTTTATCTAACCCATCTATCCATTAATCCATCCATCCACCCACCCACGCATCCATCCTCCCATAAACCATTCCATCCATCCATCCTCCCATACACCATTCTATCCATCCATCCATCCATGCACCCATCCATCCATTAATCCATCCATCCATCCATCCACCTATCCACGCATCCATCCATCCATCCTCCCATAAACCCTTCCATCCATCCATCCTCCCATACACCATTCTATCCATCCATCCATCCATCCATCCATGCACCCATCCATCCATCCATCCATCCATGCATCCATCCATCCATGCACCCATCCATCCATCCATCCATGCACCCATCCATCCATCCATCCATCCATCCATCCTCTGAACAATCTATTATTGTTTTTCGTAGTCATCTTACCCTTCCTGAATTTTAGGACTGGCATCTTCCTGGGACGTACAAGCGGATGCCTATGAGGGCGCCAGCAGCACGAAACCACAGAATAAAGAACCCGAAACGAGTGATGAACTATGGGCAATATGAAATGTAAGCGAAATGGAAAGGTGAATATACAGCGTTTGGTGGAATGAGTGCGGGGGAAACTGAATGCCCAGGCGGGAGGCGAGCGGTCACTCGGTCACGACGCCACAATCTACTCTTATGAAAAAAAAAACATTAACAGAAATGTTTTGGTTACACATTTCCTTGAGATATAAGGAACTGTAGTAGCCTAAAGCGACAATCAAATCTTTTAAAAGCTGTTTACTACAGGATCATTTTTAAATCTGTTCAGTTTTTATCCCAGGTAAATAACTGAAACAGAGAAAAATGAATGACAGTTTCCCATTTCATAAGTCATAAGTATTGGAATATTTAAATCAATAATTAGCAACAAGGAAATAAACAACTTAAAATATTCATTTGAGATAATTTGTGTGCTTTATGCAGATCTACATTTTTACTATCAGTACCCAGAACTATTAGCAATTACACATTGGCTAACTCTACCCAAAAATTTTATGTCGAGATTTCACTGGAAATATTTGAGCTCACCTGAGTCCAAAAAAATTTTTTTTAGTAATGTGTGTGTGTCTATGGATTACAGAACTCAAAAATAAAAAGTCCGTTAAATATCAAACTTGGTAGCTAAGTTCAATATCTTCTAAGGATGCGACACAAATACTTTTAATAAAATTCCACTACCCAAACTGCCCTTTACATGGAGCATTTTTCGAAAACTTTGATTTTCTCAAAACTGGCTCCAATTAATATTAAAGATATTCACATAAAAAATAAAAAGTATATTATGACATTTCTGGGAGTAGCTTCTGAAGAACTCTTTATTTTGGTTGAGTTTTGAAGAATTTTGATAACGGTTAAACCATAAGAGATATTCATTACTATTGGTTTCAGTTTTAAACTAATTTTTCTCAAACAGGATCATGCAAAGAGAACCGAATCTCAATTGTTTCACATAGCGACCAGCTTTTAAAAGACTTGAGTATCGTTTAACGTAATATATTCTCCTATTTCTCTTCTATTTATAAGGAAGCTAATGCTTAGAATGACGTAGCTAACAACAAATTCTTTCGTAAGAATATCTTTTGGAATAGCTAGATAAAGTTATGTGTATGGAACACCTCAGATTTTTTTAAAAATCTGTTTTATTTTACGTCACTTGAAGGCGACACCAAAATGCTAAAAGCAATTTTCTTAAATATTAAAGCTGGAGATCTAACTTTTTTGAATAACTATTCCTGGTAGCAAAAGAAGTAATCAAACTCAAATATAATTTTTCTCACCTTGAATAAATTATATTGTAGCAAATGTTTTATATATATAGCTTTATTTGTTACCACGCATTTACTGGCTTGTGTTTCTTTTTATTTATTTACTAGTGTGACCCATAAATGAGTTTGCCTAGTGACACAGAATAATATATATATATATACAGGATGTTAATGAACTACACCGAAATAATTTGCGAGATTGTGCACGTGACTGATATAAGTAATTTGAGATCGGCGATGCATGGTCCCCGGATAAACATAACGCAACTACATAGCGTTAAACGTGTAGGTATCAGGTATCTTTAAAACTGCTGCCCGAGTATAGAAATATCGATTTTTAGCAGCTCGTTACTAGCGTTCTCAAAATTTAATGTCGCAAAAATCTGTAAAATCTCGAACTAATCACTTGACAGTGCGACACTGAGCATTTATTGACTACTCTCGAGGAGCCGCTATCCCAAAGGTCTTGCGTTCGATTCCTGTCATAGAGTATTTTTTTTTATTATTATTCTTTCATTCTAGACTAAGTGCCGCGATACGTGAACGAGACCCGAACTCGGAAACTATCTTTCACTTGAAAGCCAGTATCATAACCACTACGCTAGAGAGGTACGCTGTAATATGTCCCTTCGTTTTCGTGTTATGCTCTCGAATGGTTGATAAATTAGCCAGTGGCGTACTGGCACTTGCCGTTACTTCGACATTTCAATAAACAGGCCATAAGTCTCCTATCTCAAATTACTTATTTAAGTAATCTACATATGCTGTGAAAATATTTTGGTATAGTTCATTAACATCCTGTATATATACATGTTCAAGAAATGTTACTGGTAAGTTTCTGTGTTGAAAAATGATGCCATCCTATACTTCTTTCAAAATGACAATATATGTAATGCATTCCTGAACATGACTTTATTAAAAATATATATATATATATATATATATATATTTATATTCAAATCCTTGGTTTAGTAATAACTAGTATAAATCTCAAGTAAATATTGTGGATTTTCCAAATTACAAACATGTGCAAATTGCACCTTAAGGAAAAGAATAATCCTAAAATCCAAAGACGTAATAAGGGAGTTTTTTTCTGTATGCTTGACTAGATGAAGGCAGAATCCTATGTTTCAGACATTCAGCACACGATGAGATATCTCAGGGTCGTCAGTCTACATCGACTGTCTGTCGCCAAGGTCACCCAGCACACACTTTTACGCAAATAGAATAATTAATTCTGCAGTATCTAAGAGTCGCTTGCTGTCATTATCTAAGAGGTAAACCTTTCAGCATGCTTCCAGTGTCAGCTTTCATCACGAACGGGAAAAAATTATACGTTTGCCGTTTCTTATGCAAAGCAAGGGCCACATAAACCTGTAAGAAAATCTTTTTCTTCCATTTTTAGTAAATTATGTTCCGGATTGTATGTATAAAACCTAATTGTAAATCCTCATTTACTTCGTACTTATGAAACTGCGTCATAAAATATAACTTGTTTACCACAAGGTGTTTTTCCGAGGGAAATGACTCCAAGGAAGGTCCTGGTTTCGATTCCCCTGACCATGGTTTTCCCTTTCACATTTCATGACGGCGTCGGACAGATAGTGCAGATGCTACGATCACTCCACGAAAAAAATGTATACAACATAAATTGTGTGTTTTAATGTGCTCTAGGTTTTTTGTGAGGTAAGTTTTTGTCTATCTCTTACGGTTTAGCAGTTATGCAAAATTCCGTAAAATTCACTCAGAATAAAGTAGTCTTCAGAGGCTATTTCCAGAAAATTCAAGACCATTTCTGCTAAGGTTTAATCCGATTAGTATGAATTAGTTTTGTAAGAATACTTTGTTTCAGAATAGGCAGAGAAAATCATACGAATGAAACACATAAGATGTTTGCACCAGGAAAGAGGACATGTCCGGGAAATGGAGGGCGTGAGGTCACCTTATTCATAAACCGTCTGTTATGGGTTTTACAATCTCTTTGAATGATCGCTCCACCCAAAGCTTTGGTTGTCGAGTGACATAAGCCGAACTGCATTTCGCTAACTTGTCAAGCAGCTGTGGGAGCCCGCTTCCGGTTTACGGCAGCCGTGTGGTACCGGTCATTTGGCGCTGCCCGCCCGCCCCTGTCGTGCTCGCTAATGTAGGGGCGATAACCGCAGAGCTGTGGGATCGAGACCCACCGTGGATCGAGTTTACACTTTTACACTACAGGCCATCTGTTCGACATAATGATTCCTACGTGTAGAGTAACTACGAGTGCCATCCCAGAAGCACCCAACCTAACAAAGAAAACACAACAATTTTGGGGAAAAATATCTTTATTTCTCTACATAGTCTCCTTCAGCTCGATACACTTTTCCCAGCGATGTTCAATAGCTTCGATACCCTGTTTAATGTGAGAACTATCGAGGTCTGCAAAATAGCCATCAACTGCAGACTCCACCTCTTCATTGTTGGTAAATCTTCCACCACCAAGCCATTTCTTCAAGTTTGCGAATAGAAAATAATCAGAGGGGGCTAAATCTGGCAAATAGAGTGCATGAGGAAGCAATTCGAGCTTTAGCTCGTTGATTTTGGCCATGGCGATAATGAAACAAAACTTTCTTTTTCGCTAAATGCGGTAAGTTTTGCTCGATTTCATCAATCAAACACAGATGACTCTTTACCAGGTTTGAGGTTCTTTTACGTGCCGTAAATATACGACACGTGACCAACGAGTTTGCTTCCCTTCCGAAGAAAGCCACGCTAAGGATTTTTACACCCAAAAAAAATCCTCCACGGTTTGAACCCACGACCCCGGATGCTACAAGGGCATTCACATGATTTTCTCTATATCTCTGTAACAAATTATTGTTAAATAGCTTATTCTTGTATCTACTCTATGATAATCGTAATAAACATTACGTATATTATATTAACCATTTTCGTTTTTGAGCTATGTTGTCTACAGACACACACACACACACACACACACACACACACATACACGGACTTTTTTTTTTATAAATGCCTTTTTTTGGCTTCAGGGAGTTTCAAAACATATATTTGGGTGGGGTCAAAATACCTTCTCTATACACCAATTACATAATACGTGTACAGAAAGTAAAAATTGTGATTTGGTTTGCTTTGCATGGTCCCGTTTAGAAAAGTCAATTAGTTTCTAATTGAAACCTATAACAATGAATATCTCGAGAACGGTTATTTCTACAGGAAAAGCATATTTCACAAAAGTTGCCTGTTTTAACGAGATCTACATTTTTGTTGTGCTAGTGTTTACGATTTAAACATTATGCAAAATTATACAAATTCAAACAGAATAAACTTCTTCAGAGGCTTGGCCCAGAAAATTCAAAATATATATTTTATTTGTGAAGTGAATATCTTTAATAGTATATTCATTTATTTCCCTTCTGTTTACATAGAAGCAAGTAATGGATGGATGGATGGATGGATGGATGGATCGATGGATAGTTTATTTTCAGTCATTAAATATAAAACATACATAGACTGTGTCATGAGGGAATAAAAATTAATTAAACATTCTACATACAATAATGTCATAGCAATACATTTAAAAATGGATAAGATGAATCCCATTTCAAGTTATACATTTCTGAAATGCTATGAAGAGGATTTGCCTTCAAGATTGTTTTGATCCTCCTCTTAAAGTTTAACAAAGGAAGAGTCTTGATGTTCTGAGGTAAGGTGTTGAACATTTTAACTCACATACATGAGAAGCTGTTAAGAGTTTTACTACATTTACATTTGTTAATATAAATATCAGAGCATTATCGAGTGGGATAATTATGGACAGAGTAGCGTATTGAAAACATCTGATGTGTACCATTCACATGACTTTCTCTATATCTCTGTAACAAATTATTGTTAATAAGCTTATCTTTTATTTACTTCATGCTAACCGAGAAAAATTAGCAGAAATAGTCTTTTTTCTTGCTTTATTGTAAGTAGAAGCGAAATATGGGAGTACCATAGGTTAAAGTGACAGTCAAAAGCTGGTTGCTATGTGACTGATGTTCCTTTGTTTGTATGGACAGGAGTTGACAAATTCCTGTATGAGAAAAGTATACGCTTTTCAAAGCTGAAACTAAGAAAAAGGAATATCTCAAAAACGACCAACTCCACGAATAAAAGGTATGTTATATAAATTGTGTGTTTTAGCGTGCTCTACATTTTTTGTAGGTCAAGTTGTTGTCCATCTCTTACGGTTTAGTATTTATGCAAAATTCATCCAGAATAAAGTAGTCTTCAGAGGCTATTCCCAGAAAATTCAAAATATACATTTTATTTGTCAAGTAAATATCTTTAATATACGATATTTTAATCGTAATCATTAGAGCCATTTTTAGAAAATCAAAATTTTCGAAAAAAGTTCCATGTAAAGGGTAGCTTGGGGTGGGGGGATTTTTCTCAAAATCTTCCTGTCGCATCCCTGGAAGATACTAAACTTAAATACCAAGTTTGGTATTTTACCGACTTTTCGTTTTTGAGTTATCCTGTCCACAGACAGTCAGACACACACACATACACACGGACCTTTTTCTGAAAATGCTTTTTTTTTTTTTGGATTCAGGGAGTCCTAAAATATGTATTTCCGGTGAAATCTCGGTATCGAATTTTTGGGTGGAATACAATACTTCCTCTATATGTACACTATGTACATAGTACGTATAGAGAAAGTAAAAACGTTGATATTTTTTTTTAACAGAACAAACATTGATGGCAATATCAGTATACCAAGTTGCATAAAAGGTGAGTTCTTGGTGAAGCTCCAAATATGATAGTATAGATTTCTTCTGAAGAATAAATAACTGACTGGCAGAGGTATGATTGCCCCATAGCTTAGGTAAATATGAACATGAGCATAATACACTGTAACAAGAGTAGAACGGGAAACACTAAGTCTAAGTGACCTTAATAAGAATAAACTTTTATTTATTTTACTTGATAAATGGTTAATATGAGTCTTCCAAGACAAGCCAGGACCATTCGAATAGGACCATTACTGCTAATGTATTTATTGTAAATTAATCAGGAAGCAAGGTTATTGTAATCAAAGGCTACAAAACACTCTTGTGTGGGAATTTTCAGAAAATGGACAGTTGGATCCTGGATTACTGGTTCTCGAATCCAGCAGTGGTTGTTAACTCGGCGGTCCCCACTTCGATCCCCGTGTAGTTAAGTGGAGTTCTTGCGTGAACATTGCAACTAACCGCAGGCTTGTGGTCTGTTTCTGTGCAATCGAGTGCAACTGTCAGGCACATGAAGAGCAATCCAGCTGTGGGTTAGAGAGGGGGAGGGGGTTCTTGGTACTATAGTAATATATTCACTGTGGTGTTACAACTCTTGTATGACATACCTACCATTCTAATGTAAATTATTGCATTCAATACTGTCAAGCCAGTCCGCAAAATATTTATCCGTTTTACCTTCCTTCCAGTCATTTGTGAGAAATTAGTGCAAGGGATTTTCTTGAAAATCTTCGTGTCGGATCCTTGGAAGATACCGAACATAAATACCAAGTTTGGTTTTTAACGGTCTTTTCACAGACACACACACACACGGACATTTCGGGTTCAGGGGGTCTCAAAACATATATTTCCGGTGAAATCTTGGTATCAAATTTTTGGGTGTAGTACAATACCTTCTCTATACACTATGTTTATAGTACGAATAGAGAAACTAAAAATTAAGAAAATCCAAATTCGATCTCCATTAAATATACGTATATAAAATAGTGTATTCAACTTGGTGCAAAAGCAGCTCCCTGCGGTCGTGATCTATCTTGACCCCTTATTAATAAAGCTAGTTAAATATATACTCATAGAGCTTTCTTTTAGTGACCTTTTTCTCTGTGCCACTTCTTATTCTTCCCTGCCTCAATAAAACGTTGTTGGAAAGACTTACCTGTTACTTCTAGATGAACTAATCCCATATAAAGCTGTAAGAAGCGAAGTGGATGACTTTGTATGAAAAGGGCAATAAACATTCCCCCATTCCCATAGCAGGCGTGCTCACTTCTTCAGATTTTATGAATCATTTTCAAAGTGAACACTCATGTCTATCATTTTATTACTGGAAGACACGTCACCCTCGAGCGTTCCAAATCGCTTTAGTGCTACATAAGGTCGCCTGTCCTTCTTCCACTCAATTATAACTGGAATCAATTAAATGCACGGGTCCCGTTGTTGAATCATCCTTTCGTAGTCATCCATAACACCGATTTAAAACAAGTGCCAAACGACTAAGGAGAACATACAGTGCATTCCTTAAACTTTATCTTTCGGGAACACGTGTATACCTTTTGTTTGATTTCAGATCCTTATTAAAAAAATTACAGAATTTCTTAGCAAGTAACACAGAGGATTCCTGTTAATAACTATTCATAGTAATCTACTTTTATTTTTTTACTTTCTCTACACGTATTATGTATATAGTGCATACAGAAGGTATTGTAATGTACCTAAAAATTCGATTCCCAGATTTCTCCAGAAATACATGTTTTGGGCACCCCTGAATCTAAAAAAGTCTGATGTGTTCCATTCACATGACTTTCTCTACATCTCTGCAACAAATTATTGTTAAAAAGCTTATGCTTCTATTTACTTAATGCTAATCGAAATAATTAGCAGAAATGGTCTTATTACTTGCTTCCTTGTAATTAGAAGCGAAATAAGGGAGTAACATAGGTTAAAGTGATAGTTAAAATCTGGTTGCTATGAGACTGAATTTCCTTTGTTTGTATGGACAGGAATTGATAAAAGTATAAGTTTTTTAAAGCTGAAACCAATAACAAGGAATATCTCAAAAACGATCAACTCCACGAAAAAAATAGATATGACATAAATTGTGTGTTTTATCATGATCTATATTTTTTGTGTAGTAAAATTTTGTCTTATCTCTTAGATATGCCAGTTATGCAAAATTAAATAAAAATCATCTCCAGAATAAAGAAATCTTTAGAGGCTATTTCTAGAAAATTGAAGAGGTACACTTTACTTAGATATAAAAGATTTCAATCAATATGGATAGAGCCATTTTTGAGAAAATTGAAATTTCCGAATATTTTTTTATGTATAGGGTAATTTGGGGAGGGGAGGTTATCTTGAACATCTTCGTGTCGCATCCTTAGAAATTACTGAACTTAAATACCAAGTTTGATATTTATCGGACTTTTCATTTTTGAGCTATGCTGTCCAGACATACACACACATGGAACTTTTTCCAAAAATGCTTTTCTTGAATTCATTGGTAAAAGATCCGTGTGTATAAGTGTGTGTGTGTTGTGTCTGTGGACAGCATACCTCATAAACGAAAAGTTCGTTAAATATCAAACTTCGTATTTAAGTTCATTATCTCCCAAGGATGCGACTCGAAGATTTTAAAAAAAATCCCCGCACCCCCAACTACCCTTTCATTGAGAAATTTTAGAAAATGTTGATTTTCTCAAAAATGGCTCAAACAATTTTGATTAAAATATCGTATATTAGATATATTTTTCTGACAAATAAAATGTATATCTTGAATATTCTGGAAATAGCCTCTGAAGGCTACTTTATTCTGGATGATCTTTTTCAGCAATTTCTTTTCCCCCAAATTCGGAGGAACTCAAGACACAGTTTCCCTAAAATCTCTATAGCAAACCTGTTATTTATTACGTTTGTCAGATGCAACAAAAATAAAGTTTTGATTATGAAAATAACTAACTCGTATAAATATTTTATTTTTACTAAACATTTACTTTATATTTTATGAAATATTTCATCATAAACATTTATTTTATTGATTAACTATTACTTTTTCTCTTTTATTATTATTATTATTGTTTATATTTTGTTTACATAAATTTTAATCTTGACTTGTAATTCAGGTTATAAGTGTATATTTCTTTGTATGTATAATTTAAATGTTTGACTTCTATACTGAAGTAATGCTTTCCTGTAGCAACAGCCTATGTACAAGGTGGGTGATGAATAAGTACATATCATTTGATATTTAGTAGTGAACAATGCGTAAAACACACACGTCTCTTTACTAATGGCATTGTCATAAAATATACACACATTTCAGGGTCTAATTTGTTTTGAACTCCTCTGAGCCTTGTTTCTGCTGTGAGTGCATCACACACCGATATTCGATCAGAACAAAGGGCAGGAGGGTCTCTCATGCGACCTGTTACGTAAACAACCGAACAGTGAAAGGGAATAATACACATCCTGAAAACATCCTGAAATTCCTCATGAACATAACTTTAGAAAGATTTGGATAGGTAGAGTCAGATTGAAAAATTCAATGCCATAGCCAGGATTTGAACCACTTGGAGGTGGATCACCTTGGGGTTTACTGGGAAACATGTGAGTCAGTTGAGAAGTTTAATGTCGTACCGGTATGTTGCCATGTTAGCTCAGTGGAGGAGCAACCGGCTAGAGATCGGGAGATCCGTGGTTCAAATTCCGGGTATAGCATTGAATTTTGAATCTGACTCTACCTATCCAACTCCTGTCCTTACTATACACGGTTTCTGTGAGAAAACAATTAAATTATTATAACTTTAGAAAATAGCGAAAAAACTGCAAATACTGGATTGGCACATCGTTCCCAAACCTAAAAAAGTAATTGCACTTAAACACCTCCCATCCCGTATTTAGGAATCTGTGTTTCAATAAACAATTTATAAATAGGTAGTCAGACTGAACCACGGATCTCCCAGCCTCTAGCCAGTTGCTCTACCACTGAGTTACCATGGGAACTTGCCGGCATATCATTGAATTTCTCACTGACTTGCATGTTTCCCGGTAAACCACAAGGTGATCTCAAATTATTTGAGATGACAACCCCAATGGCGACTTACAATGTTGTAAGTACTTTAAGTCCCAGGATTCATCGTGTAGCCAACTATTATGGTCAATTGGTATTGGTTTAATTGTTTTCTCACAGAAGCCGTGTGTAGGACAGTGGAAGAGCAACGGCTAGAGACTGGAAGATCCGTGGTTAAAATCTCGGCTATGGCATTGAACTCCTGTCCTACGCTCGACTGGTGTGAAAAACAAACCAATACCAATTTATAAATAACCATATTCATTGACCGCTAAAGCACAACTCAGTGGATATGCTAAAGCTGGTCGTTAGTTTTCCAGGCCACACAGTAGGTAACTGTAGAAAATACCTGTTGACGTCAGTAATGTGACTGGTCTGCGTGCAACAAAACTGGGAATGACATGCAAAACGTATAAAATCGATGTTGGCCTTGTTTGCGTTTGGGAGCGTGCGTATTCAGAAGACCACATTATGTTTCTTTATCCGACCATAGCCTTCTAACTGTTGACTGAAAGCTCAGTTAAGTACATAGATTACGTACGTCCAATCTTATCCGGGAGAGTCCGTTCCCATGCAAAAGTAGGCTTCTCATAAACATGTCATGCGGGTATCTGCGGTAACAAATGAATAACTCCTCCAGCTTAGCATATACCGGGTGAAACGGAAGCCATGGTTCTCTACATCTCTGCAACAGACTGTTGTTAAAAAGCTTAAGCTTCTATTAGCAGAAATAGTCTTATAACTTGCTTCCTTGTAAGAAGAAACGAAATAAGGGAGTACCATAGGATAAAGTGATTGTCAAAAGTGGTTGCTATATGGCCTATAACCTTTGTTTGTATGCACAGAAGTTGACAAATTCCTGTATGAGAAAAGTATACGTTTTTCAAAGCAGAAAAAAAAAATCTGATGTGTTACACTCACATGACTTTCTCTAGCTCTTCAATAAATTTCGTACATAAGATTATTCTCCTTCCTACACCTTACTAATCGAGATAATCATTAGTAGAATGTTCTTACTACTTAGTTCCTTATAAGTAGAAAGAGAATAAGGGAATGCAATAGGCTAAACCGATAGTCAATTGTTTTAAAAGCTGTCGTTATTCGATTGTCATTGCAAATCGCTTCCTTGCTTGGCCAAGAGTAGAACAAAAGAAAAACGGACGCTTCCTGTCTGAGAAAAGTAAGTACTTACAACTGAAACCAAAAACAAGGAATATCTCGGAAACGGTGACCTCCACAACAAAAATATAAAGGATATAAATTGTGTGTTTTGATCAGATCAACATTTTCTGTTAAGTAAGTTTTTGTCTATCTCTTACCGTTTAGCAGTTAAGCAAAATTTAGTAAAATTCATCCAGAATAAAGAGCTCTTCAGAGGCTATTCCCAGAAAATTCAAGATATACCTACATTTTATTTGGTATGTAAAAATCTTTAATATAGGGGATTTTAATAAAATCGTTAGAGCCAGTAAATATCTTAAATAAAAGAGATTTTAATCAAAATCACTGCAGCCATTTTTGAGAAAATAAAAAATTTCAATTTTTTTTCCATATAAAGGTAGTTTGGGGTGGGGAATTTTCTTGAAAATCTTCGCGTCGCATCTTTGGAAGATACCAAACTTAAATACCAAGTTTGATGTTTAACAGTTTTTCGTTTTTGAGCTATGCTGTCCACAGAAACACACAAACACAGACACTCACACGGACCTTTTCCAAAAATGATTTTTTACTTTCTCTACACGTACTATGTACATAGTGTATAAATAAGGTTTTGTGTTGCACCCAAAACTTTATACCGACATTTCAGCGAAAATACATGTTTTGAGTCCCCTGAATAAAAGAAAACATGTTTTGAAAAAAAGGTCCGCGTTTGTGTTTGTGTGTGTGTGTGTGTGTTTGTGTGTGTGTGTTCCTGTCTGTGGACAGCATAATTCAAAAACAAAATACCGTTAAATACCAAACTTGGTATTTAGGTTTGATATGTTTCAAGGGTGCGACACGAAGATACTCAAGAAAATCCCCCCACCGCAACCTACCGTTTACATGGAAAAAAATTCGAACATTTTGAATTTCCCAAAAATGGCAGTAACGATTTTGATTGGAATCGCTTATATTTACGAACCATACATGCAAAATAGAATGTATATTTTGATTTTTCTGGGAATAGCCTGTTTATTCTGGATGTTTGTTTTTGAATTTTGTATAACTGGTATATCGTAAGAGATAGACCAAAACTTATTACACAAAAATATAGATCACAATAAAACACACAGTTTATGTCATTTAAATTTTGTTCGTGGAGTTGGCCGTTTCAGAGATATTTCTTGTTATTTAGTTTCAATTGTGAAGCACTTATACTTTTCTCAGTCAGGAACTGCCCGGTTTTTTCTTTGTTCTGCTTACAGCCAAGCAAAGAAGCGATTTGCAATGACAATCGCATAACGACAGCTTCTAAAACATTTGAATATCACTTTAGCATAGCGCATTCGTTTTGTACCTTATACTTATACGGAACTAACTAATAAGAACATTTTTTTTTAATTTTTATCTATATAAGAAAGAAAATCTTTTGTAATAAATGTAAATGGCGTGTTATTTATGGACGATCTTTAACTACTGTGGTTCTCAGCATCACATTGTAGACTGGGCGTGAAAAACCGCTTAATTTTGCTCAGAGGCCTCTCTATCAGGCTTGAGGTTCTTTTACGTGCCGTAAATCTACGACACGGGACCAACGGCTTTATTTCTCTTCCGAAGGAAGCCATGCTAAGGGTTTTTTACGCCCGAAAACATCCATCGTCCTCCACCGGGTTTGAACCCGCGACCTCGGGTATATGAAATTAGCATGGCAACCATTACACCCCGGAGGGTAACTCTCTTTTGTAAAAAGTTTGTTTGTAGAGAAGCTAGAGAAAGTCACGTGAGTGTAACACATCAGATTTTTTGGATTCAGGGGTACCTAACATATATATATATATATATATATATATTTCCGGTGAAATCTCGGTATAGAATTTTTGGGTTGAATACAATAACTTGCCTATACACTACGTACGAGGGCTGTTTTTCTTTTCAAACTCTGATAGGCTATAAATAAAAGACAAGTTCATAGAAAACAATTATTTTATTACCAGCGTTTTGTACTCTTATGGTTACTTTTAAACATAATCACCGAAAAGATTGAGACATTTGATTTCAAATGAGTATTGACGTTGTTTTGAAGATCTTCCTTGGTTTGAAAGTGTTGCCTTCCTAGTTCAGTTCTTCAGTTCAGGGAAAAGGTGAAAGTCATTGGGTGCCAGGTCAGGACTGTACGTCGGATGATCGAAAATGTCCCATTGAAATTGTTCAAGGCGAGCAATGGACGAGCGTTGTCAAGGCTCAACACAATTCCTGCAGTCAGCTTTCCTCTTCGTTTGTTTTCAATGGCTCTCCGCAAACGTTGTAAAGCACCAAATTCTTCAAAACAATGTCAATGCTTATTTGAAATCATTGGCGGTAACATTTTTTGAAGCGGGTGAGTAATAAGATTATTCCTGCAAAGTTTTCCTCGATTAGCATGAAGTAGAAAGAACCATAAGGTTTTTAATTATCATTTGTTGGTGGGGGGTAGAGAAAATCATGTGAATGGAACACATAAGATTTTTTTAGGGGGTTCCCTCGAGTCACTAGGCGAATACTGCGAGGATTCTTCATTCCCTCGAATTTCCTGTGCCGCTATTTCATTGGTCTGGCCATTCTTTCAGGGTTGTGGTGTCGGCGAGGATTGTGGAGGTTATGGAAACTCAGCTCTCGGCGGCAGGATGGAGCCGGGGATCGGCGGTATACTCAGGGGCGTTTATTCAAACCTGAGACGCGGATCCTGGCGAGATGAAGAACTGGTAGGAACTGCCCTATGGCTCCCTGCCGCAATCTGGTGCCGGCTGCCCTCTGTAATTACTCTCATCTCATACGCTCCTCCCGGGCTCTGAGCCTAATACTGACTGACGTGCGGCATCCCCTCCAATATACTACTCTACACTACACTGCCCACTATAATGTTTTTTAAATGGGAAGAGTTCTACTCTGCAGCGAATGAGATACGTTATCGTGCTCTGCGTTGCCAGGTCGCTACCCGCACTCTTTTCATATTTCCCTCTCACTCACACACTGAGCATTCAAATCTGCCTGACGACATAATGCTTATTCATGTGTATTATGTAAAGTATTTGAGCTAAAGGTCTGTGGTTTTTACGGTTCTACTACGAGCATTACTCCCTATCTTCTTCGTGAATTATTTTTTTGCAAATTTTTAATATTCTGTCTTAGCGCAAGTAGTATTTATGATAGATGGAATCACTGAGCGTGTTACTCCTACACGAATGCAATATGTCAACACAGCAGCACTCCGAATGGCCGCCGGCCTGGTGGCGCTCAAGGACAAACCTCAACCCATTTGAAAGTTACACTAGTTCATGTAGACTGCGCAAAAATGCAATTTTTTTGTGAAGTTAGCCGTTTCCGAGGTAGTGTTTGTTATGTTTTCAATTTCTCAATATTTGTACATTTCCTTATGCCGTTATGTGTATTTCTTTTTCCTGATCAAGCAAAGGGAACGGCATTTCGAACCCGTTACATAGCGATCAGTGCTTAAAGGATGTACCTGTAGTTAAACCGGGCGTATTCTCCTGTTTACATTGTATCTTTAAGGAACTAAGTAACACGACAAATTTTGCTAATGTTTATCTGGATGCGCAGGGGGGGTATAAAAGAATAAGTTTTTATTAAGTTTAATTCCCACTTGTATTACTACGGCACCGCAGACGACGACACTAATGATACATGGAATAAAGATGGAGCGCCGGTGGCATGTAATGGCGGGGGAAACCGGAGAACCTGCGCCGCTTTGTCCGAATAAACTTTTGTAAAAGGTTTGAACGAGCGACCTTGGGTATAGGAATTTAGCATGGTAACCATTACACTACGGAGGGCGATACACACATACAGACAGACACAAACCCGGAGCTTTTTCTAAGAATGCTTTTTTACTTTCTCTATACGCAAAATTTGATACCGAGATTTCACCGGAAAAGCATTTTCACAAAAAAGGTCCGTGTGTGTATGTGTCCGTGTGTCCGTGTGTCAGTGTGTCCGTGTGTCCGTGTGTCTGTGAACACGATAATACAAAAACGAAAAGTCGGTAAAATACCAAACTTGGTATTTAAGTTTAGTATCTTCCAGGGATGCGACACGAAGATTTTGAGAAAAATCCCCCCACCCCCAACTACCCTTTACATGAAACTTTTTTCGAAAATTTTGATTTTCTCAAAAATATCTCTAACGATTTTGATTAAAATTTCGTATATTAAACATATTTACCTGACAAATAAAATGTATAACTTGAATTTTCTGAGAATAGCCTCTGAAGAGTAGTTTATTCTGGATTAATTTTACTAAATTTTGAATAACTGCTAAACCGTAAGAGATGGACAAAACTTACTAAACAAAAAATGTAGAGCACATTAAAACACACAATTTATGTTATATACACTTTTTTTTGTGGAGTTCGTCGTTTTTGAGACATTCCTTATTTTTTTTTTCTGCTATGAAAAACGTATACTTTTCTCATACAGGAACTTGTCCATATAAACAAAGGAAATTCATTGACATAGTAACCACCTTTCGACTACCACTTTAACCTATTGTAGCCCCTTATTTCGCTTCCACTTACAAGGAAGCAAGTAATAAGTCTATTTGTGCCAATTTTTTCTGATTAACATAAAGTAAATAGAAGTATAAGCTTTTTAAGAATAATTTGTTGCAGGGATATAGAGAAAGTCATGTGAATGGTACACATCAGAATTTTTTTTGGTTTCAGGGGGTCCTAAAATATGTATTTTTGGTGAAATTTCGGTATGGAATTTTTACACGCAATACAATACTTCCTCTATATACTATGTACATAGTGCGTGTTGTATGCACTCTTTCGATACAACCTGTAGCAAGGAGGTGCCTAATGTTGACATCAGGACTCACCCTCTCCCCTTCAACACACACAGACTGAAGTACAAGGCAAGTCAACCTCATAGAAAACGGTCAGCCGGATCCGCCCTCTAATAATGATAGTACGCATGCGTTAGCTGGAGACAGAGATATGCCATTTAACTCCATGCCGTCTTTAAGGTTGAGACAGTAAATATTATTTGAGTGGTTTCTTAGGCGGTTTAAATCGGCAAGCTTTCCACTTTTGGTCTTGTTTACTATAAATATAGCCTAGATTAAAGTAATGAGGAATTTTATAAAAGCACTACGATATATCCGTGAACAAATTCAAAGACTGTGCATTTTCTAACTAGTTTAGAATTGTAGTGAAAGGAAGAAAAAGAAGAAAAGAAGGCGCGGGGCCAGTAACACTGCGCTACCAAGGTGATCCAGCTTCTGGTGTCATTCTCTCCTCTACACCGCCCAATCTTATATAACATCAAAATCCATCAGTTAAACTCTGATATTTCGTGATCTCCCTGCAGGCAAATGTTTCTTCGGCGGATCTCATATCCTGATCGCGGACCAACACATTCCGTGTGAACTTGACAAACGGCTGCTTGGCGGACATTGCTGCGCCCTAGAGCGTCATCAACACTGGCGGATACCAACTAAAACTTTAAAGAACTGGTTTTGCGATTTACCAACCCTATCAGTGATTAATTAGATCGATTACTGCTTCACTCAGGCGAATTTTCATTAACAAAACAGCTTTGAGCATCCTCGACAAAGAATTATTAATATTCTTATTACTACTATTATTACTGGGTCGTCTCCTTAGCGCTGTGGTACTGGCATGGGGATTTTCCCCCCGCTGAGAAACCTGGAACGGGGTGCACTCAGCCTCGCGAGGTCCCTGGAGGGCCAATTGTGCAGCTACTTGATAGAGAAGTAGCGGCTCCAGTTCGTGAAGACCACGTTAATTGGCCGGGGGGGGGGAGAATGAAAGTGCTGGCTACGTCTCCCCCCCCAATACCGCACCCCATCCATGACGTCTGTAATGCACCGAGAGGGGGGACGCAGCGGCCGGGCGGTAGGCTAAGGTTCTTAGTGAGCTGAGCCAAGGAGTCAGTCACAGTCAGTCATTATTATTGCTATTATTATTACCACTACTATTTTTATTTTCTCTACACGTGTGTCCGCGCCGTAGCCGAGTAGTTAGACCACTCACCTGTTACCTAGATGGCCCGGGTTCGATCCCAAGTGACCGCAAATGAGATTTTTGGTGGACGAAGTGGCGCAGGGGCGGGTTTTCTCCGGTTTCCCCCGCCATCGCATTTCTCTAGTGCTCCATCTTCACTCCATTATCATCAGTGTCCTCGCCTGCGATGCCATCAGTAGTAAAAGCGGGCGTTAAACACTATCAAAAATCTCTACATTTTTGGAAAAACGTCCGTGTGTGTATGTGTGGACAGCATATCTCAAAAACGAAAAGACCGTTAAATACCAAACTTGGTATTTCAGTTTGGTATCTTCCACGGATGCGACACGAAGATTTTCAAACAAATCCCCCCACCCCAAACTACCCTTTACATGGAAGTCGTTTCGAAAATTTTGATTATTTCAAAAATGGCTCTAATGGTTTTGATTAAAATCTCTCTTATTTAAGATACTTACTTGCCAAATAAAACGTATATCTTGAGTTTTCTGAGAATAGTCTCTGAAGACCTCTTCATTCTGGATTTCTTTTGTATAGGAGGATAGACTAAAACTCTAATACTCTAAATAATTATAAGCAAGTTGCGTGATATGAAGACTTAACCGTTTCAAAGATATATATATATATATATATATATATATATATATTTATTGCTATTGGTTTCAATTTTAAATATGTAATGTTTCTCAAACGAGAAATGTCCTTACATTTCATTTTTGTTGCACTTCTGGTCATGCAAAGTGAACCGAACTCCAATTGTTCAAGTAGCGTACAGATTTAATAGATTTGACTATCACTTTGGTCTTGTGTACTCCCTTATTTCCTTTCTGCATACATGGAAGCAAGTAATAAGACAATTTCTGCCAATGTTTATCTCTATTAGCATGATGCAGATAAAAGAAAACCTTTTGTAAGAATGGTTTACTTGCAGTATAAGTAGAAAAGGTCATATAAATGCAACACAGCAGATTATTAATTCCTTGGAATAAATTCTAATTTTGTAATTTTAAATTTCTTTAGCCCGCATGTACAATAGAGAAGGTATTGTATCCCACACAAAATTCGACATCGAGATTTCACCGGAAATATATGCTTTGGGGTCCCCTAAGTCCGAAAACAGCATTTATACAAAAAGATCTGTGTGTGTATGTGTATGTGTGAGTATGTGTATGTATGTGCATATGTGTATCTGTGTATGTGTATGTGTGTATGTGTATGTAAGTATGTGATATTAGTGTATGTGTGTATGTGAGTATGTGTATTAGTGTATGTTTATATGTGTATTAGTGTATGTGTGTATTGTATTAGTGTATGTGAGTATGTGTATTAGTGTATGTGTGTATGTGTATGTGAGTATGTGTATTAGTGTATGTGTGTATGTTTATGTATGTGTATTAGTGTAGGTGTGTATGTGTATCTGTGTATGTGTATGTGTGTATGGGTGTAAGTGTATGTGTGTATGTGTATGTAAGTATGTGTATTAGTGTATGTGTGTATGTGTATGTGAGTATGTGTATTAGTGTATGTGCGTTTGTGTATGTGTGTATGTGTATTAGTGTATGTGTGTGTATGTGTATTAGTGTATGTGAGTATGTGTATTAGTGTATGTGAGTATGTGTATAAGTGTATGTGTGTATGTGTGTATTGTATTAGTGTATGTTTGTATGTGTATTAGTGTATGTGTGTATGTGTATTACATGGAATTTTTTCAAAAATGACTAGCGATTTTGTTTAAAACACAGTGTATTAAAGATGTTTACATTTTGAATGTTCTGAGAATAGCTTGTAAAGACATGTTATTTCTGGATGAATTTTGTATAACTGGTAAACCGCAAGAAATAGAGAAAAATTTCTACACAGAAATGAAGATGCTAAAACGCACAGTTTATGTGATATACATGCTTGTTGCAGAATTGACAGTTTCTGGGATATTCCTTGAATAATATATAAAATGTATATCTTGAATTTTCTGGGAATAGCCTCTAAAGACTGCTTTATTCTGGTGAGTTTTACGGAATCTTGTATAACTGCTAAACCGTAAGAGATACACAAAAACTTACATCACAAAAATGTATAGCACCTTAAAGCACACAATTCATGATATATACATTCTTTTCGTGGAGTTGATCGTTTTTGTGGTATTCCTTGTTTTTGGTTTCAGCTTTAAACAAAACATACAGAAATTTGTCAACACCTGTTCATACAAACAAAAGAACTTCAGTCACATAGCAATCAACTTTTGACTTTCACTTTAACCTATGGTACTCCCTTATTTCGCTTCTACTTACAAGGAAGCACATAATATGACTATTTCTCATTTTTTCTCGATTACCATGAAGTAAATAGAAGTATAAGCTTTTTAACGATGATTTGTTGCAGAGATGTAGAGAAAGTCATGTGAATGGAACACATAAGATTTTTTAAGAATAATTTGTTTGCAGAACAGGTGGAGAAAGTCGTGTAAATGCAGCACATAGATTACTTTCCTTGGAATAAATTTAATGTATATATTTATTTTTATTTAATTGTGTAATAAACTCATTTGCGCGGCTCCACATGGATCGGTACCACTGGGCATCAATCGGCAATATTCAATATACTCAACTGTATCTGTACGCTCATTTATAGCTCATCTCGTAGCTACCCAACACATAAGCTTCGCATGCATATGCTAATCTTTCACAAGAGCGGCGAATGAAACATGTGGGCTTTTTCCCTAAGGGGAAAGAAGAAGGTTTTGTACTCGTATGCATTTGCATTGCATGTGGAATCTGGCAGTCAAGGAAAAAGGGTTCAACCAGGTATATCGGAATGATGCCCCGGAGCTGCAGACACCTTTTTGCTTGCCTACTATGTCTAATATGTTTAAGAATGATCATATTTCACCCAAAAACTCGATGACGGGATTTCACCGGGAATATATGGCCGCTTTCAGACCATCAACGCCCTGGAACAGCACAGAACTAACTACCCACAACAAGCGACAGTAGGGATTGTCACGCTTCCTTGTAAAATTGTCTCAGTTTAAGTCGGAAACAGAAAGCACTCCAACATGCAAGCCATCGACTCCGACGTTTAGGCCTACCTCAGAAAAATATATCATATTTATTTAAAATTACCTAATAAGTATTTTCTTTTTGAAAAAGTCTTGCACTCAGAAAATTTAATTTGCAGCGTCATTATTTAACCCATGAGAGTACAAAAAAAAAAATGATGTTCCATTCACATGACTTTCTATACATCTCTGCAAAAAAATTATACCATATATACTATATACCATAGGTCAACGTGATAGTCAAAAGCTGGTTGCTATGTGACTGAAGTTCCTTTGTTTGCATGGACAGGGGTTGACAACTTTCTGTATGAGAAAAGTATGTTTCTCAAAGCTGAAACCAATAAAAAAAAATCTCAAAAACGATCAGCTCCACGAAAAAAATGTATATTACATAAATTGTGTGGTAAGTTTCTGTTCATCGCTTACGGTTTAGCAGCTATGCAAAATTCCCTAAAATCCATCCAGAATAAAGCAGTTTTTAGAGGCTATCCCCAGAAAATTCAAGATAAACATTTTATTTCTATTCTATTTTAATCAAAATCGTTAGAAAATCAAAATTTTCGAAAATTTTTCCATGTAAGGGGGTAGTTGGGGTGGGGGTATTTTCTTGAAAATCTTCGTGTCGCATCCTTGGAAGATACTGAATTTAAATACCAAGTGTGGTTTTTAACGGACTTTTCGTTTTTGAGCTATGCTGCCCACATTAACACACACATACATATACATAGAAACACACCCGGAGATTTTTCTATTTTTTGCATTCAGGGGTCTCAAAACGTGTATTTCCCGTGAAATCTCGGTATCAAATTTTTGGGTGGAATACAATACCTTCTCTATACACTATGTACATGGTACGTGTAGAGAAATTAAAGAAAGAAAAAAAATAAAAAAGCTTCACGATTTAAATGTAATATGCTGTGTGTATCGTGCAGTTGTTCATGCGTTGGGCGGGTTCCGCATAGCAGCCCTGTTAGTAAGTGTAAACTAATATACTGGCATACATTGCATGCGAGCGCTTTAGTGTTGTTAACTGGGTTACCCATGAAACCTGAGCAATAACCATGGACTTATTTGCGTTTTAATAGGTGAGGTGTTAATCGCTTAATTGTCTACTTATTTATTTGTGCAGGGAGTGTCTGCTTGTCATGTGATTTACGTATAACTTCATTTATATTAACATGGTTTTAGTACAGTTCAATAGTATTCATGCTATTGAAGAGATTGCGAGCGTTGTGTGCATCCTGTGCTCATTTTTGTGGGTTGAGTCCCATTGGTCAGTTCTGTTTTAAATACTGTGTTTGTTTCTTTGCGCGTGTGTATGTGCGCGCTCGTGCGAGAACCTGGTAACCTAAGTAGTACCTCTTTTGTCTACTATTGCACGATTTCTAGGCGGCGCATCTGCTTGTAAATGGATATATCGAGTCGGGAGACATATATTATGAATTTGACTCTTTGAATATTCTCATTGAGGTGAATCAAGATGAAAGATATTTCATAAAAGTATTTAAACTACATTATCGCAGTGCTTTGTTTGTTTCGTTTCGTAAAGTAAAAATCTGATGCGTTCCATTCACATGACTTTATCTACATCTCTGCAACAAATTATTGATATAAAACTTATGCTTCTATTTACTTCATGCTAATTGAGAAAAATTAGCAGAAATAGTGTTATTACTTGCTTCCTTCTAAGTAGAAGCAAGTACCATAGGTTAAAGTGATAGTCAAAAGCTGGTTTCAATGTGACTGAAGTTCCTTTGTTTGTATGGTCAGGAGTTGACAAATTCCTGTATGAGAAAAAGGACAAGTTTTTTAAAGCTGAAACTAATAAGGAGGAATATCTTAAAACCGATCAACTCCATGAAAAAAAATATATAACATAAATTGTGTGTTTTTTCGTGATCTACATTTTTTATGCAGTAAGTTTGTATCTTTCTTTTACGGTTTACCAAATATGCAAAATTCAATAAAAATTATCCAGAATGAATAGGTCTTTTGAGGCTATTCCCAGAAAATTAAAGGTACGTATTTTATTTGGCAAGTAAATATCTTAAATATAAAAGATTTTAATTAAAATAGTTTCAGTCATTTTCAAGAAAATCAAAATTTTTGAATTTTTTTCCAAATAAAGCGTACCTTGGGGTGGAGGGATTTTCTTGAAAATCTTCGCGCTGCATCCTTGGAAGATACCAAACTTAAATACCAAATTTGGTTTTTAACGGTCTTTTCATTTTTGAGTTATGCTACTCACAGGCACACACACACACACACACACACACACACACACACACACTCACTCACACAGAGGGACATTTTTCTAAAAAAGTTTTTTTTTGGATTCAGGGGGTCTCAAAACATATATTTCCGGTGAAATCTCACTATCGAATTTTTGGGTGCAATAGAATATCTTCTCTATACACTATGTACTGTATAGCACGAATAGAGAAAGTAAAAATCTGATGCGTTATACTCACCTGACTTTCTGTAGCTACTCTAAAAACAAACTTCTTACAAAAGATAACTCTTCTTTCAATACCATGCTAATCGAGATAAACGTTAGCTGAACTTTATTACTTAGGTTCTTATAAGTAGAGTGGAGCTAAGGAAATGTACCAGGCTAAAGTGATAGTCAAATGTCATTGCACATCGGTTCTTTGCTTGGTCAGGAGTAGAACAAAAGAAAAAAGGACTATTCAGATTGAGAAAGGAATAGGTATTTCACAACTGAAACTAATAACATGGAATACCTCGAAAACGGTAAGCTCCACGAAAAAATGTATAGGACATAACTTATGTAATTTAACAAGGTCTACATTTCTTGTGTAGTAAGTTTTTCTCCATCTCTTACGGTTTACTAGTTATACTAAATTCAGCCAAATTCATCCAGAATTAACAGGTCTTTAAAAGCTATTCTCAGAAAATTCAAAATATACATTTTATTTGTGATGGATATGGCTTTAATATGAGGTATTTTAATCAAAACCGTTAGAGTCATTTTTAAGAAAAAAAAAGTTTGCGAAAATTTTTCCATGCAAAGGGCAGTTAGGTGTGGGGGGAGTTTCTTGACAATCTTCGCTGCATCCTTGAAAGATGCCAAACTCAAATACCAAGTCTTTTCGTTTTTGAGCTATGCTGTACACGGACAGACACACACACACACACTCGCACTAGTACCTGTTTTTGAAAATTCTTTTTTTTTACTTTCTCTACACGTACTATATACATAGTGTATAGAGAAGGTATTGCACTCCACCCAAAAATTCGATACCGAGTGTTTACCGGAAATATATGTTTTAAGGTCCCCTGTATCCAAAAAAAAAGTATTTTCAGAAAAAGATCCGTGTGTGTGTGTCCGTGTGTCTGTGAACACGATAACTCAAAAACGAAAAGTGGGTAAAATACTAAACTTGGTATTTAAGTTTAGTATCTTCCAGGGATGCGACACGAAGATTTTGAAAAAAAATTCCCCCACCCCAAACTACTCTTTACATGGATCTTTTTTCGAAATTTTTGATTTTCTAAAAAATGGCACTAACGATTTTGATTAAAATATCGTATATTAAAGACAAATAAAATGCGTATTTTGAATTTTCTGGGAATAGCCTCTGAAGACTACTTTATTCTGGGTCAATTTTACGGAATTTTTCCTGGCTGCTAAACCGTAAGAGATGGACAAAATGTAGAGCACTTTAAAAGACAAAATTTATGTTATATACACTTTCTTCGTGGAGTTGATTTTTTTGAAATAGTTCTTGTTTTTGTGTTTCACCTATGACAAATTTATGCTTTTCTCATACAGGACTTTGTGAACTCGTGTCCATACAAACTAAGGAACTTCAGTCACATAGCAACCGGCTTTTGACTATCCTTTTAACCTATGGTACTCCGTTATTTTGCCTCTACTTTCAAGGAAGCAAGTAATAAGACTATTTCTGCTACTTTTTTTTCTCGATCAGCATGAAGTAAATAGAAGCATAAGCTTTTAACCAATAATTTTTGCAAAGATGTAGAGAAAGTCATGTGATTGGAACACATCAGATTTTTATTCAGGATGTCCTAAAATATGTATTTCCTGTGAAAACCCGACATAGAATTTTTGGGTGCAATACAATACCTTCTCTATACACTAGGTACATAATACATATGGTGCTTGAGAAAGTAAAAATATGAGTATTTAGAATTGAAACTTTAACCTAATAGCATTTTCAGATTGTTATACATAAGCAATTCAGTCAAAATGGGGTGAGGGAATTTGAACTAGGCTAGGTATGCTGGTATACTCGTCTAGCATTGGTTCACTCTAGTAAGTGTTTCACTTATTGTTTTGGCGTATTTTATCTCCACATTGTTGCTTTTAATATGAGCGAGAACAAGCCAGCATGCTAAAAACTTAAATTACAGAAATGTGGGTCAGAGGCCTATTGAAATCGCAAATCTGATGCAATTTAGAGTAATTTCAGTCATATTGCTTTTACTTTTCGTGATAAGCTCTAAGTTTATAGAAAAATCTGATTGATATATTATAAGCTATTCTTTCAAAAGCTTATTCTTCTTTCTACTTCATGCCAATTAAGGGGACAAGGTCACCTAAGCATACGGAAATTACACCTTAAGTGAGTTGAATTACCACTGCGCTTAAAACATTCAATTGTTTTTAAAGAAATTTGTATGAATTATTCTATTGATCTTGACAATTATTTAAAGTGGTTATTTGCATTAATAGCTTATATGTTTGAGTCTATAGAAAGTATTTCATTCAGCAGAAAAGTAATAAAACTTAGACTTAAAACATGAATTCATGTACATTTTTCTCTGATACTACTTGCAATACATAATCACACTTTTGCATGTTTGTTCTTAGTATAATCTGCCTTCTTTCTAACCTCAAGTATTTATCTTTGATATACTTTCAGTAGAAATTAAAAAATATATTTGCAAATTCAAAAAAGTAAAAATTTGGAAAATTTGCAATGTTTTTGCTTTCTTAATATGATCAATATATACTATAATATCACGATTATGGTTAGGAGAGTTTAACTTTGTGTTGTATATAATATGCTGAAAATGTCAGCCTTCCAGCTCTCATACTGTCTGAGAAAAGGGTACATAAGTATCTAAAAATTCTGTTTTGAGAAAACTGAATTTAAAGATACAAATGTTCTAAAAAGGGGCATTGCATAACAGTTTTAAAGAAATGCAGACTAGCATTTAAATTATATTTAACTTGATTAAAATCATCTTAACCCCACAAAAGCTTACACTTTCTGAAACTAGAAATAATAGAGGCTTTTGTTAGTGGCTAAAACAAAAAAATGTTATTTTTTACCATTCCAGAGTACCTTGTCCCCTTAAGTTAAACATTAGCAAGCATAGTTTTGTTACGATATTACTTGCTTGTACAAGGTTTAGAGGGAAATTGTATATAATATTACAGGCTTATAGAAAGCAATGCAAATGGTTGTGAATATTTAAGGGTAGAAATATGCATAAATGCAAGTTGTTGTAACTTAGGTAATTAAGGCAAGACGAGCTAGCTTAATTCCAGGTAACTGTTCACCAATCAGCACCACCTGCTAATGAACACAAGGTTTAGGCTAAAGAATGTAAAGAACAGATATAGAAAGAAGTGAGACAGGAAAGTAACTTGTCTTCCAAGTAGCACAGAGAAGTAGCAAGCATAAAGTTAAAGTGAGAAGGAACCACTGGGCTTTTCCAAACGCGTCATGTGCACACTATGACGTCATAATCTGGCACAATTTATTCTCATAGCTTGTAAGGTGATGATAACAAAGAACCAATAAGAAATACTGTTACATTTTATGGCACGAAAGTTGGCGTCACCCAGGATCAGTATTTAAGGCAGCGCAGATAGTTTACGTGGTTACTCTCTTGAGCTTGTGTTCACGGCACACATTGTGTTGCGCGTACGTTCACGTGCTTAAGTGGTAGGGGAATGATGTGCAGATGGTTAGATTAGGCTTCTGATTAATAATGAAAGTGGTGGGACGGTATTTATTTATAACACATTTGCAAAGAAACAAGCTAGCCGCCAGTTTAACCTGTGATACCACAAATTCAGTCGTAAGGGAAAATTCAGTGTTTTTAATATTAGCCTCAACCACAAACCCCTGAGATAAGCTTAATTAGAAGATTAGGAGTGGAATCTTCATTACCAGACGAAGCTGAGGACACTGCTGGACAATAACTACTTCTATTTGAGAAAATAACTAGTATTGGAAAATTTATACATATAACAACGAAAATCTAGAAAAAGGTAAGCTCCATAAAACATGTAATGTCATAAATTGTGTGTGCTGATGACGTCTACATTTGTGCAGTGCGCTTTTGTCTAAATTATACGATTTTCCAGTTGCACAAATGCCATTCAGAATGAAAAGGAACTCAGAGGATACTCTCAAGAAATTTATGATATACATTTTGTTTGTTATGTATATCCTTTTAATATGCGAGATTTTTAATGAAATCATGAGAGGAATATTTGAGAGAGTTCAAAAACTTCAAATATTTTTCCATGTGTAGGGTCGTTAGGTGGAACGATTTTCTTGAAGAAATCTTCGTTTCGTTTCCTTGAAGAGCGCTGAACTATATCAAGTTTAGTATTTAACCAACTTTTTGAGCTATGCAGTTCATTCACGTACATGAACCTGTTTATAAAAATGTTTGTTACTTTCTCTATACGTACATTGTAGTGCATCTGAAAATTCGATTCTGAGATTTCACGGAAAATACATGTTTTGGGACCCCCTGAATACAAAAAAGCGTTTTTAGAAAAATGTATGTGTGTGTGTCTTTGGACAGCATAGCTCAAAAACGAAAAGTACGTTAAATACCAAACTATATATTTAAGTTCAGTATATTCCAATAATGCGAAACGAAGACTTTCAAGAAAATTCTCCTACCCCAAACTTACCCTTTACATGGGAAAGATTTCGAAAACTTTTATTTTCTCAAAAATGGCTCTAACGATTTTGATAAAAATCTCTTATATTTAAGATATTTACATGACAAATACATTTTATATCTTGAATTTTCTGGAAATATCCTCTAAAGACCTCTTTATTCTGGAATTATTTTTATTGAATTTTGAATAACTGGTAAATTGTGAGAGACAGACAAAAACACCATTGTCTGAACACCGAATTTACTACAAAAATGTATATCTGGATACACACTTTATGTAATATACATTTTTGTTGTGAAGTTGGCCGTTTTAGAGATATCCTCTGTTATTGATAAGTTTTAAAATATTTACAACTTTTCTCATACGTGAGCTTGTCAACTTCTGGCCACGCAGAGAAACGGATGTCAATCCCATAGCAACCACATTTTAAAACATTTGACTGTCGGTTTAACCTATTGTATTCCCTTATTTTCGTTTCTGCTAATGCTTTAGCATTAAATAGATAGAAGAATATATGATATGTGTCCAATAAAATGTCTGCATGAATTTTAGGATGGAATGCAGTACCTTATTTACTACGTACTTTGTACTAGTAGAGAAAGTAATAAACTTTTGTAAGCATAATATTTACATCCATAGATAAACGGAAAAGTGTAGAGAATATCATGTGAGCGTAACATCAGATTTTATATGAGGAACACGGTTATACGTATACATATTAAGGGAATGGATTTTCTATAACGGCGCTCTGTCTAAAGCGCGCGTGTGTGTGTGTGAAGTTGGTAGCGTATTTAGTAACTCTTTTGTCTAGTAGTTCACGATTCCTAGGTGGCGCATTTGAACTGTGTAGTAGACATATCGAGTTGGGAGACAAAACACTATGAAACTGACTTGCGAACATTGTCATGGAGATGAATCAAGATGACAGTATGTTTCGCAAAGTTATTTAAATTACATTATTGCAGTGTTTTGTTAATTGTTTCGTTTCGTAAAGGAAAAGTATGTGTGTTTAGACTTGAAACTTCAACCTAATAACATTTGCAGATTGGTATACATAAGCAATTGAGTCAAAATGGGCCGACGCTGTTCAACTGTTTAACTGAGCCAGGCATGATGGTATGTTCGTCTAAGAGTGTCTCATGTTGGTAAGTGGCTTACATATTGTTTTGGCTTATTTCGTTTATCACCACAGTGTTATTTTTTATGTGAGGGAGATCAGGGTCTTTATTCCTTTGCCGATCCAGATTTCATAATATATTATTCGGCCGTTAGGATCGCTCATATAGTTGTTTACAAGTTTTTCGTTGTTTTCGTCTCTATAATTCATTATGGCAGATGCTGCCAACATTGATAAAGATAATACCGCGAGATGACTATTGGTTACGGAGACAATATGGCTACCTGACTGGTGAACGACAGGTTTCGAGATTTTTTCGAGGTTAGGTTACGTTAGATATATGTAAATGAACTGGATCGAAATAAGAGGACTTTCTATTTGCCTTAGACAAAGCTCAAATGATGCTGAATACACTAGTGTAAAGCTTTTAGGAATTGTTTTAGACAGAGAATTAACCTGGACTTCACATGTTGAAATGGTCTGTAAACAGTTGTCCAAAGTTGTTTATTTACTAAAAACCATTTACAACAAAGTACCTTGCAGCTATTTAAAACAAATATATCTTGCTTTGTTTGAAAGTATTTTTAGCTATGGACTGTTCGCACATGGGAACTGTTCTAAATTGAATCATATTCTACTTCTACAAAAGAAAGCCATGAGAATTTTATGTCACACTTCTTACAATGCTCCGTGTAGACCACTTTTTAAGCAACAACAAATTTTAACAGTTTACAATTGCTATATATTACAATTATTATTATATGTGCAGAAAGATGAAAATGAGTTTAAATTGAACAGACATGTACACACATTAAATACCAGAAATATTGATAAATTGCATGTTCCATACACTAGACTAACGAAAGTTAGAGATAGTCATTTGATAACCAGCATTATAGTCTATAATAAGATTCCTGACCACATGAGAGTTCTAAATGCACTACAGTTTAAGGCTAAAGTAAAAAAAATGGTTGATGGACAAAGTATTTAACAATTTGGATGAATTTTTACTTTCTCTATAGGCACTATGTACATAGTGTATAGAGAATGTATTGCACCCCACCAAAAAATTCGATACCGAGATTTCACCGGAAATATATGTTTTAGGCTCCTCTTTATCTAAAAAAAGCATTTTCGGAAAAGGGTCCGTGTGTGTGTGTGTGTGTGTGTGTGTGTGTGTGTGTGTGTGTGTGTGTGTGTCTGTGAACACGATAACTCAAAAACGAAAAGTAGGTAAAATACCAAACTTGATATTTAAGTTTAGTATCTTTCAGGGATGCGACACGAAGATTTTGAAAAAAATCCCCCACCCCAAACTACCCTTTACATGGAACTTTTTTCGAAAATTTTGATTTTCTCAAAAATGGCTCTAACGATTTTGATTAAAATTTTGTATATTAAAGATGTTTACTTGACAAATAAAATGTATATCTTGAATTTTCTAGGAATAGCCTCTGAAGAGTAGATTATTCTGGATATATTTTACCAAATTTTGAATAACTGCTAAACCGTAAGAGATGGACAAAAACTTACTACACAAAACGTGTAGAGCACGTTAAAACACACAATTTATGTTATATACATTTTTTTCGATGAGTTCGTCGTTTTTGTGACACTCCTTATTTTTGGTTTCCATTATGAAAAACTTATACATTTCTCATACAGGAATTTGTCAGCTGCTGTCCATACAGAAAAAGGAACTTCAGTGACATAGCAACCAACTTTTGACTATCACTTTAACCTATGGCACTCCCTTATTTCACCTCTACTTACAAGGAAGCAAGTAATATGGCTATTTCTGTGAAAGTTTTACTGATTAGCATGAAATTAATAGAAGTATAAGCTGTTTAAGAATAATTTGTTGCAGGGATATAGAGAAAGTCATGTGAATGGTACACGTCAGATTTTTAATACTAGAATTGTTATTTGACTGACTCTTACTTGTATATATTATTTTGACCACGTCTATTGTACTAATGTACCTAATGACTGAACAAATAAATACTAAAAATACTAAATGCGAAATGCACAGTCTTCCGTTCAGCTTGTGCATGGGTAGCCATGTTGGTCAATCGATCAATGGCAGAGTCATATCTAAAACAACTAGAATCTGCAATGTCGCTATTAAGACAGATGACTCGCGATTTCGTGGGGAAAAAAAAAAAAAAAATTGGTTGGAAGTATGGTTTGTAAAAATTACAAATTTAAGTGTGTTTTTTACATTTTGCGACGAGTTTTATATATGAAAAACTGGCTCAATTTAGGAGGGTGGTTGGGTCACTGCAACTCAGAGATCACATCTATTATAAGACACGCGTTCCATGTGCATTTTTTTTTTTTTTTTGCTCAGGTTAGCATTTTCAACATTTTCAAACGGGACGTCCTGCAGAACCTTTTCCAATTACATTATTGCAGTGTTTTGTTTATTGTTTCGTTTCGTAAAGGAAAAGTATGTGTGTTTAGACTTTAAACTTTCAACCTAATAACATTTCCAGATTAGTATACGTAAGCAATTGCGTCAAAATGGGCCGACGCGATTCAACTGTTTAGCTGGACCAGGCATGAGTGTATTTGTCTTAACAGCCGGTCCCCATGGCCGCGCTCGCTAAAGCGTCTCGCTTTGGTTCTTCGTGGGCAGGGGATCGTGGGTTCGAGTCCCGCCTTGGGCATGGATGTTATATGTTTGTGCAATGTATATATGTTTGTAAAAGAAACAGTAAAACCAGTAAACCAGTAATCAGTAAAACCTACGGGGGGAAATGTAAATAGGAATACAATACCGGAGTCCTGATCAGACTCCGTTACTGTTTTAAAAAAAAAAAAAACAAAAAAAAACAGTGTCTCATGCTGATAAGTGACTTACATATTGTTTTGGCTTACTTCATTTATCACCACAGGAAAGTGATTGTTGTTTTTTAATTGAGAGAGATCAGGCAAACATGCTGAAAACTTAAGGGCACAAGGTACTCTGAAATAACATTTTTACTTTCTCTATACTTACTATGTACGCAGTGTATAGAGAATGTATTGCACTCCACCCGAAAATTCGATACCGAGATTTCACCGGAAATATATGTTTTAGGATCCCCTGTATCCAAAAAAAAAGCATTTTCAGAAAAAAGTCCGTGTGTGAGTATCTGTGTGCCTGTGAACACGATAACTCAAAAACGAAAAGTTGGTAAAATACCAAAGTTGGTATTTAAGTTTAGTATCTTCCAGGGATGCGACATGAATATTTTGAAAAAAAATCCCCTCACTCCAAACAACCGTTTACATGGACCTTTTTTTTTCTTTCGAAAATATTGATTTTCTCAAAAATGGCTCTAACGATTTTGATTAAAATTTCATATATTAAAGATATTTACACGACAAATAAAATGTATATCTTGAATTTTCTGGGAATAGCCTCTGAAGGCTATTCTGGATGAATTTTACATAACTCCTAAACCGTAAGAGATGGACAAAAACTTACACCATAAAAATGTTGAGCACCTTAAAACACACAATTTATCTTATATACATTTTTTTCGTGGAGTTGATCGTTTATGAGATACTCCTGTTTTTTTGGTTTCAGCTTTAAAAAACCCTACTTTTCTCATACAGGAATTTAACAATTCCAGTCCATACAAAGAAAGGAACTTCAGTCACTTAGCAACCAACTTTTGACTATCACTTTAACCTATGGTACTCCCTTATGTCACTCCTACTTACAAGGAAGCAAGTAATAAGACTATTTCTGCTGATTTTTTCTCGATTAGCATGAAGTAAGCAGAAGCATAAGTTTTTAACAATAGTTTGTTGCAGAGATGTAGAGAAAGTCAAGTGAATGGAACACATCAGATATTTTGTTTTAGACACTAATAAAACCTCTATTAAATCCAGTTGTGGAAAATGTATACTTTTATGGAGTTAAGAGGATTTTAATCAATTTAAATGCTAGTCTGCATTTCCTTAAAACTGTTATGCAGTGCCCCTTTTTAAAACATTTTTATCTTTAAATTCAGTTTTCTCAAAACAGCATTTTTGGATACTTATGTACCTTTTTCTCAGAAACTATTAGAACTGGAAAGCTGAAATTTTCAGCACATATATACAACACGTATTTGAACTTTCTGAACCACATGGTGATGTTATAAGCAACAGCATTGCAAATTTTCCACATTTTTAATTTTTTTTAATTTACAAATATATATAGCTGATTTTACTAAAAATAAGTATGCAAAAGTGTATTTAGGTATTGCAAGCAGTATCAGAGAAAAAGGTACATGAATTCCACATGTTTTAAGACTAAGTTTTATTACTTTTCTGCTGAATGAAATACTTTTATAGACTTAACTTCATAAGCTATTAATGCAAACAGCCTATTGAAATAATTGTTATGAGCTATAGAATAATACATGCAAATTTCTCTAAAAACATTTGAATACTTTAAGAGCAGTGGTAATTCAACTCACTTAAGGTGTAATTTCCTTATTTTTTTTTTTTTTTAAATACGGTACCGGAGTCTGATCGGGACTCCGGCACTGTATTCCCTACTTTTATTTACCTATTTTTTGACCTTGTTTTTCTGTATTATTACTGGATTACTGTTTTCTTACCTTTACAACATACACATAAACACAAACATATAACACCCATGCCCAAGGCGGGACTCGAACCCACGTTCCCCAGCGTTACGAAGCACCAAGGCCTTGGCGAGCGCGGCCATGGGGACCGGCTATGTTTAGACTACCTTGTAATCTTAAAGTATATGATCCAATTCCTTGTAAATGTTCATATATCTGACAAAGTCCCATAATGTGGACTAGTAGTCGTTTGAAATCATGATGTGACAGTCCATGGTAATTTCAATATTATGGTAATTATGCAGAAAATGGGCCGCTCGAAAAATCGAATGAAGGTACGTGCGATCGATGGATCTTGCATTTGTGATAACAATTTCAAAGCTTATATTTGTCGACCAAACTTGTTTTTTTACTTTCTCTATACGTACCATGTACATAGTGTATAGAAGGTTTGTATTCCATCCAAAATTTCGATACCGAGATTTCACCGAAAATACAAGTTTTACGACCACCAAGAAAAACATTTTCAGAAAAAGGTCCGTGTATGTGTCTGTGGACAGCATAGCTCAAAAACGAAAAGACCGTTAAACACCAAACTTGATATTTAAGTTTGGTATCTTCCAAAGATACGACACGAAGATTTTCAAGAAAAGCCACACACACCCAACTACCCTTTACATGGAAAAATTTCGAAAATTTTGATTTTCTTAAAAATGGCTCTAACGATTTTGATTAAAATATGTATATTAAAGATATTTACCTGGCAAATAAAATGTATATCTTGAATTTTCAGGGAATAGCCTCTGAAGACTACTTTATTCTGGATGAATTTTACGAAATTTTGAATAACTGCTAAATCGTAAGAGATGGACAGAAACCTACCACACAAAATACGTGGCATTCATTAAAGCACACAATTTATGTTATATAATTTTTTTCGTGTAGTTGATCGTTTTTTAGATATTCCTTGTTTTTGGTTTCAGCTTTGAAAAGCTTATACTTTTCTCATACAGGAATTTGTCAACTCCTGTCCATACAAAGGAACATCAGTCACATAGCATCCAGCTTTTGACTATCACTTTAACCTATGATACTCCCTTATTTCGCTTCTACTTACAAGGCAGCAAGTAGTAAGACTATTTCTACTAATTTTTTCTCGATTAGCCTGAAAAATAGAAGCATAAGCTTTTTAACAATAATTTGTAACAGAGATGTAGAGAAAGTCATGTGAATGGAACACATCATATTTTTTTATTATAGACAAATTCGTGTGTATGATGGAACGGTAGGTATTTTGTGTATATGACGGATATTTACCAAATAATTATATATATTATTATTAAAAAGATTATTAAAAATAAAAATCGTTTATAATGTTGAGCAACATATATCTCCGCAAAGTACTACCACAATAAAAAGTTAGAAACAGAGTTATATACACACACTAACATTAATGGGTTCAAACCTAACCTCGCGCTAAATACGAAAACCACTGGGCCCTGTGGTTTCGCCTACAGAAATAGCTTAAAGAAAACACTCACAGAAACACACTCCTTCAACAACTACTAAAGTAACCAGTGAATAATTCCTATGGGTTCTCACGACGCGGTACGCGGGTTCAAACCCGGTGTTGGACGATGGATTTTTTCAGGTGTAAAAATCCTTAGCAAGGCTTCCTTCGGAAGGGAAGTAAAGCCGTTGGTCCCGTGTCGTATATTTACGGCACGTAAAAGAACCTCAAGCCTGACGGAGAGGCCTCTGAGCAAAATTAAGCGGTCTTTCACGCCCAGTATGGAATGGGACTCTGAGAACCACAGCAGTTAAAGAGCGTTGATGCTGCCAAGAGCGACATGACGTTCTTGCATACCAATAGCTACAGAATCTTCCGCTAACAACGAAAGCAAGCTATTTCATCATAAATCTTGGTTTTGTGCAAGCATTTCATCATTTACATATTATAAAGCCATTTATTATTCATATAATATTCGTTTATGTATAATTATTTGGTAAATATCCGTCATATGTAAAATACTAACCGTTCCATCATGCACACGAATTTGTCTACAATAAAAAAAGAATGCTTTTGCGACAGATAAAACCTTTGAAATCTTCATCATATATACAAAGTCAATCAATCACACTTCTTTCATTCGATTTTTAGAGCGGACCAAGTTCTGCTTATTAACCAGTTTATTATTTTCTTTACACGTATGTACAACGTTGTATGACCCCCTAAATCCAAAAGGGCATTTTTAGAAAAAAGTGTATGTGTGTGTGTGCGTGTGCAAAGTTCAAAAACGAAAAGTCCGTTAAATACTGAACTTGTTATTAAAGTTCCAAGGATGCAACACAAAGATTTTCAATGATATCTCCGCCCCCCAACTACCCTGTACATGAAATGTTCGAAAACGTTTCTTTTCTGAAAAATGGCTCCCAATGAAGTTTGGTTAAAGTATTGTACATTAAAGCTATTTACTTGACAAATAAAATCAGTATCTTGAATTTTCTATAACTTGTAAATCGTTAGACATAGAAAGAAAACCGTACATAACATAAATTACGTGACTTAAACATAAGTTTTAGTTTATATCTTGCGGTATAACTGTTATACAAAGTTCTTCAAATCCGGTGCAGAGAAAGAGGTCTTCAGAGGCTATTTCCAGAAAATTCAAAATATGCCTTTTATTTGTGATGTAAATATATATAATATACGCCAATTTTATTAAAACGTTAGCCATTTTTGAGAAAAACTAAAATTTCAATTTCTTTTCCATATAAAGGTTAGATTTGTGTGTGGATTTTTTACTTTATCTATACGTACTATGTACATAGTGTATAGAGAAGGTATTGTATTGCACCCAAAAATTCGATACCAAGATTTCACCGGAAATATATGTTTGAAAACCCCTGAATTCCAAAAAGCATTTTTACAAAAATGTCCGTGTGTGTGTCTGTCGGTAGCATAGCTGAAAAACGAAAAGACCGCTAAAAACCAAACTTGGTATTTAAAAAAAATTCGAAAGTTTTGATTTTCTTAAAAATGGCTCTAACGATTTTGATTAAAATCTCTTATATTTAAGATGTTTACTTGCCAAATAAAATGTATATCTTGAATTTGCTGGGAATAGCCTCAAAAGACCTATTTATTCTGGATGATTTTTATTGAATTTTGCATAAGTGGTAAACCGTAAGACATAGACAAAAACTTACTACACAAAAAATATAGATCACAACAAACCGTACTATTTAGGTCATATACATTTTTTTCATGGAGTTGATCGCTTTTGAGATATTCCTTGTTATTGCTTTCAGCTTTAAAAAAACTTATACTTTTCTCATATAGGAATTTGTCAACTCCTGTCCATACATACAAACAAAGGAACTTTAGTCACATAGCAACCAGCTTTTGACTTTAACCTATGGTACTCCCTTATTTCACTTCTTCTGACAAGAAAGCAATGATAAGACTATTTCTGCTAATTTATCTCAATTTGCATGAAGTAAATAGTATTTAAACAAACACACACACATCTCTTATGGTTTGCTGGTTATGGAAAATTCCGCAAAATTCATTCAGAATAAAGATGTCTTCAGAGGATATTCTCGGACGATTCAAAATATACATTTTATTTGTGACATAAATATCTTTAATGTAGAGTATTTTAATCAAAATCGCCAGAGCTATTTATGAGAAAATCAACTTTTCCAGAAAATGTTCCATTTAAGGATAATTAGGGTGGGGAGATTTTTTTTTGAAAATATTCGCGTAGATATTCCTTGGTAGATACTAAACATTAATACCAAATTTGATATTTAACTGTCTTTTGGTTTTTGGTCTATGCTGTCCACACACACACACATTTCTTATGGTTTTCCGGTTATGCAAAATTCCGCAAAATTCATTCAGAATAAAGATGTCTTCAGAGGATATTCCAAGAAGATTCAAACTGTACATTTTATTTATGATGTGAATGTCTTTAATGTATGGCATTTTAATCAAAATCACCAGAGCTATTTTTGAGAAAATCAAAATTTTCCAAAAATGTTCCATGGAAGGGTTGAAAATATTCGTGTAGATATTCCTCGATAGATACTAATCATAAATACCAAATGTGGTATTTAACGGTCTTTTCGTTTTTTGGTCTATGCTGTCCAAAAATATGGGACTTTTTCTAAAACTGCTTTTTTGGTCTCCGGGAGCCCAAGACTGGTATTTCCGGTGAAATCTAAGCATCAATATTCGGATGGAATGTAATAATTTCTCTAGAGCAAGTAAAAATGCAAAAGGTATACATTTCACCAATGGAATTTCTAACTGATGTCATTTTGGAGAACAAACTTTGGTCAAGTTCTATCAGCACCCTGAAGGTTCGCGTGACGGTGATAGCGTGCTGGTCTGCCAGGTGCTGGATAAGAATCAAGGCGAACTTCGCTGTGGGTCGTTGATTCTGAGGCAGGTTGTTTCGCCTCATCGGGAAAGTCAAGGGCACCATCATCAGCAGCAGCAGCTCGCTCCAACTCCGGTAGCTAACACCCAGATGCTAATTGCTCTATGTGTACTAGACTATCATTATGGGAATTGCTTTTCTCAAGACGTAGGCGCACATCCATCCGGCATTCCTCCTCTCTTCCATAATTAACTTGATGAAATTAAACGTCAAATTTTCTAGGACTTAAGGCCCTATCTTGATAATGTTAAAGTTTCACCTATTATCTCAGCAACTAACTAAAAAAATGAGCTAAATTTTTCAAGGTATATTCAACAATACCTTTATTGTCGACTGATGAAAAGTAGAATACTTCCATTGAGCAGAAGGAGAGCTATGGATTTTGCAATAAAGCCCTTTAAAATTATGACTTTTAAATTAAAAAAAAAAATAAAGAAAGAAATGGTGGAAGACCACCAAGAAATTTGTGGTTTAATGAATAAAATCACTATGAAATGTAGGATAGATTACTCATGTTTGTTAAGAAAATAATAGAGGTGATATTGATGGTGTAAGTGAACAAGTATGTTAATCATAAATTTATTCCTATAAGTTTAATCCATATACATAAAAACAAAGCATATTTAAGTACAAATGTGTGGTAAAAATTTCAACCCGTAGTCTTTATTAATTTCTGCAATAATGGGGCATTTGTATGGACAATTTTCCTTCTTCAGAAATTGCTATCAAACATAACTTAAATTTCGAAATACAACTTAAAGTATTTCGAAGCTCTCACATTAAGGAAATATGAAGGAATGCCAATGCTGCCAATAGCTAAAGTACAATTTTCTGATAAAAACAACAACAACAAAACAGAAAACAAAACAAACTTCTTCTCTAACACTAATATTTGCAAACATATTGATGTTCCACCAAGAGAGCGTCCCAAAATGTTTTAAAAACTACAACGCAGGATTATTTTAAAATTTTTAAATTATTTACAATTAGCGTACCTCTATGAAGGTTACACCAAAATGAGCAGGAGATTCGAAATATTCAAGTATTATTAAAACATGAAAATTGAAAACAAAATTATTCAGCGGCAATCTCTCTTAGACCCAAATGACTATTTTCTTCACTTTAGCGATGTCCAGTTGAAACCGTTGATGGCCGACCAGAGCGAGGCAAATCTTCCACCACATCTCGACCACTTTAGAATGCACAGAACCACACATATGCACGTGTTTTTGATAAAGTCGATTCACCGTAAGCCCTCTGTAACATTTTCAGCGATTCGGCACACGAAATGCCATTTGCAATGCAAAATTTGAGACATTCTTTGTTCAATATTTATATCCGTCGTAAAATCGCAAATCACCTTTGAGATGAACTAACAAAATGGTGTACTGTAAACAAACTAGATGACAAATGACGATCAAACTCCGCCTGGGTATAGAGGAAAGTTGTATCAACTTAGCGACAACAATAATTTGGAATCCCCTTTTAGACAGGATTTTTAAATGATCAATTCCCGGTACTTTCTTGACAGAATGTATAAGGAAGCAAGCAGTAAGATAATTTCTGCTAATGTTTATCTCGACCAGATGAAGTAGATAGAATATAAAGTTTATAGAAAACAGAACCGGGCTTGTAGGCCGTGGTCCACTGGGCTTCTCCCCTCGTTCCCCAGACGTTTGCCTGCGTCTACGGCAGGCATCATCAGTGGCGTGTACATCTCCGTGGTCTCTCAGTAGCGACTGGTACGTTTTTTTTTGTTTGTTTGTTTTTCTTCGAGTGGAGTGGAAAAACCCAATCTTCAGGCGACAGAGAGGATAACTCTGGCAAGTGTGGGGGTCGCCATAAACTGGCAATACCCACTAAAAAACCACTCCACCGGAGAGAATTCGGGTGTAGGAATGCAGCAGTACCGCTTGTTGCACCTGCGGATTCAAGGAGCGGGTGTTATGGCTGGCCAGAGGCCATAGCCAGGAGAGAATGAGAGCCAGGACGCAAACATGACCGGAGTCCTGATTGCGCCCTTGGAAGATTTGTGGTGAGGAATAGATACATATTGCATGTGTATAAGTCTGCAGCCCTGTAACAAAAGGACATAGTCAGTATAACATTTGCTGCCCTTTCGGGTAAAGTCGTTGGTGTATTTCGTATGTCTGCAGCCCTGTAACAAAAGGACATAGTCATTTAAAATATTTCATGTTGGTATATATTCTAAGCTAGTTATACTTTTACAACTACTGCTGCCCTGTCTGGCGAAGTCATTAGTTGTGTTCAGCCCTTTAACTAGAAAGGGCGTAGTCATTTAGTAGAGACATCATTGGTTTCTCGTGGCCTACCTGAATGGTCACCCATCCAAGTGATGGCCACGCCCAATGCCGCTTTACCTGTAATAAAACCTTATTCTAATCATTTATTAGCTGTTAGCATTCTATTATCTATATACCAGAGAAGGTCCGTTAGTGGTCTGCCAGGTCGCTGTAGAGTGGGGGTCCCTCATACCCCCGGGTCCGCCTTGACTCAGAAAGCAAGGACTTCAAGGGCCACCAAACTAATGTCGTAAACACATTCATGGGTAATTTTATTATGGCATTCTTGCTAGCGATTCTAAATATTCTTGTACATTTAAATCGGGTTCCCCCAGGCCGAGGGTTCTGTCAAATAGAGACAGAGGTCTCTTGTGTTTGTTATTTTCTGCTTCATATGTGCCTAGTTCTTGGATTAGTTCATTATTGTTCCTTACTTTACGCTTGTACAGGTTGTAACTTTGGCTTTTTATGAACTGCTCAATTGTGTGCAGTTTCAGCTCCTCATGAAGGAGATAAGCCGGCGCTACTGGGGGTTGTTTGGCAATTATTCTAATTATTCTATTTTGGAGTGTTTGTAATTTATGTATGTGCGTTTTTGCAGCGTAGCCCCATACAGGGGATGCGACGTAATGATCGTTCTTATTAGAGTTTTATATAGGGTAATTCCCATGTTTAATTTTAATTGGCTATTGAAATTGATGATGGGATATAGCTGGTACGTTGTCTGGAGCGCTCGACTTATACAGTGTGGGAGGTACCGCCCTCGCATGACCTGATTGGTCCGGATTGCGGTTCCCTGCGTCTGATTGGTGTACGTGCTTTCTTGTTTGGTCTGTTCTGTAAGGCTGGGTGCCAAGTTTTATTTAGTCTGAATGTTTCTTCTTTCCTATTGAAACTATTGGTGTGTTTATAGATCTCAATTGCTTCACGGTGCAAACGTGTGTAGTAATGAGTAGTGGAGGAGAGGATGTCAGTTTCGTCGTAACGGATCACATGTTCCCCTTCTGCTTCTAGAGCATGCAGTGCTACCGCCGGTTGACCCAAACGGCAATGTCTACGATGTTCTGTAAGTCTGGTGTTGATGCTCCGTTGTGTGGTCCCCACGTAAACTCGCCACATGAACAGGGGATCCGATACACGCCTGCCGATGCAAATGGGTCTCTGGGATCTTTGGCTGAGCGAAGGAAACTGCGTATTTGTTTTGTTGGTTTGAAAATAGTGTCTATATTGTGCGTCTTGAGCACCTTGGAAATTCGGTCTGTGGGAACGAGGGGAGAAGCCCAGTGGACCACGGCCTACAAGCCCGGTTCTGTTTTCTATAAGTAATTCTAACACCGGCCGTGGAAGCCTTCGAATTTTAAAGAATAATAAGTTGTTATACAGATGTGAAGAGAATCTGATGGAACACATCAGCTTTTTCAGCATTCCTCTTCTCTTCCATTATCAACTTGATGAAATTAAACTTCAAATTTTCTAGGACTTAAGGACATGCGGAGTGTCCAACGCTTATAGCATTTTAGGTTATATGCCTATATTGACCTTCGCTACTAAGTACATAGTAAAGTACGTAATGAGTCCATTCAGAATTTTGATACCTCAATTTCACCGGAAATACATATTTTGAACACCGTGTGTGTCGAGCACAGCATTACTCAAACACGAAAAAAATAATTTTAGTGTTTTCCCCAAATGTTATACGAAAATTTTCAGAAAATTCTCCCCGAACTACACTTTACGAACATTTTTGAATTTTTTTTGTAATTAATAAGTACCTATAACAATTTTGATTAAAATACCATATATTAAAGATATTTCTATGATTAAACGTATATCTTGAAATTTCTGGGAATAGCCTCTGAAGACATCTTTATTCTGGATGAATTTTTGCCGAATTTTGCACAACCAGTGAACCGTAAGACATAGACAAAAACTTGCCTCACAAAAATGTAGATCTCGTTAAATACGTATAGATGACCGTTTCTGAGATATTCTTTGTTATTGGTATTATTTTAAGGCAACTAACTTATCACCACGCAAAGCGAACCGAATATCAATTGTTTCACATAGCCACCAGCGTTTAAAAGATTTGGCTATCGCTTTTGCTTAAAGGAAGCAGTAATAATACCAATACTGCTGTTTATCTCGATTAGCATGACATAGATTAAAGATTTTTTACTTTCTCTACACGTACTATGTACATAGTGTATAGAGAAGGTATTGTATTGCACCAAAAAATTCGATACCGAGATTTCACCGGAAATACATGTTTTGGGTGCACCTGAATCCAAAAAACGCATTTTTGAAAAAAAAGTCCGTGTGTGTGCGTGTGTGTGTGCTCTGTGTGTCTGTGGACAGCTTAGCTCAAAAACGAAAAGACCGTTGAATACCAAACTTGGTATTTAAGTTTGGTGACTTCCAAGGATGTGACATGATTTTCAAGAAAATCCCCCCCACCCCAACTACCCATTACATGGAACTTTTTTTGAAAATTCTTATTTTTTTAAAAATGGCTCTAACGATTTTAATTAAAATATCGTATATTAAAGATATTTACCTGACAAATAAAATGTATATCTTGAATTTTCTGGGAATAGTCTCTGAAGACTACTTTATTCTGGATCAATTTTACGGAATTTTGCATAACTGCTAAACCGTAAGATATGGACAAAAACTTACAACACAAAAAATGTAGAGCACATTAAAACGCACATTTTATGTTACATATATATTTTTTTTTCGTGGAGTTGATCGTTTTTTAGATATTCCTTGTTTTTGGTTTCAGCTTTAAAAAAACATACTTTTCTCATACAGAAATTTGTCAACTCGTGTCCATAGAATCAAAGGAACTTTAGTCACAAAGCAACCAGCTTTTGAGTATCACTTTAACTTATGGTACTCCCTTATTTGGGTTCTACATACAGGAACACTATTTCTGATAATTTCTTCTCAATTAGTTGAAGTAAATAGAATAATTTGTTGCAGAGATGTAGAGAAACTCATGTGAATGGAACACATCAGTTTTTTTTTGTAAAGTTTTCACTTTCCCAGATGTTCCTTGTTTATTGGTTTCAATTTTAAGCTACTTAAACTTTTTGAAACTGAAGTTAATGTTTCGTTTCATCTCTTTTTTGTTTTATTACTGGCCTTGCAAATCGAACCGAATTTGAAATGTTTAACATACCGACGGCTTGTTATAAAATTTGGTTATAACTTCAGCTAAGACTGTTACATTATTTGGTGTCTACTTAAAATAAACTAATACACCCATTTCTCCTATATCTCGATTACCATGATGTAGATAAATGAATAATTCTTTTTACAATAATTTGTAGGGAAATCAATACGATTTTTATTAGTTTTTACTTTCTCTACACGTACTATGCACATAGCGTATAGAGAAGGTATTGTATTTCACCCAAAATTTGATACCAAAATTTCACCGGAAATACATGTTTTGGGTGTCGCTGAATCCAAAAACAGACCGTTAAATACCAACCTTGGAATTTAACTTTGGTATCTTCGAAGGATGTGAGACGAAGATTTTCAAGAAAACCTCTGCGCACCAAACTACCCTTTACATGGAAAGATTTTAGAAGATGTTGATTTTCTCAAAACTGGCTCTAACTATTTTCATTAAAATCTCTTATATTTAAGATGATTACATTACAAATAAAATGTATATCTTGAATTTTCTGGGAATAACATCTGAAGACTACTTTATTCTGGATGAATTTTACGGAATTTTGAACAACTGGTAAACCGTAAGAGATAGACAAAAGCTTGCCCCACAAAAAATATCTAGAAGGTTAAAACACACAATTTATATTCATTTTTTCGTGGATTTGGTCGTTTTTGAGATATTCGTTGTTATTGGTTTACGCTTTAAAAACGTATAATTTTCTCATATACGAATTTGTCAGCTCCTTTCTTTACAAACAAAGGAACATCAGTCACATAGCAACCAGATTTTGACTATCAAATGAAATGAAATGAAATGGTGCTTTATTTATGGACGCTCTTTAACTGCTGTGGTTCTCAGCGTCCAATTTTATACTGGGCGTAAAAGACCGCTTAATTTTGCTCAGAGGCCTCTCTTTCAGGCTTGAGGTTCTTTTATGTTCCGTAAATCTACGACAGGGGGCCAACGACTTTACTTCCCTACCGAAGGAAGCTATGCTAAGGATTTTTACGCCCGAAAAAAATCCATCGTCCTCCGCCGGGTTTGAACCCAGATCCTTGGGTATATGAAGTTCACATGGTAACCATTACACCACGGAGGAAGACTTTTTGACTATCTTTTTAAGCTATGGTACTCCCTTATTTCGCTTCTACTCACAACGAAGCAAGTAATAAGACCATTTCTGCTATTTTTTTCTCGATTAGCATGAATTAAAAAAAAAGCATAAGCGTGTTAACAATAATTTGTTGCAGAGCTGTAGAGAAATTTATGAGAATGAAACACATTAGATTTTTTTGGTACAAGGGGTCTCAAAACACGTATTTCCGGTGAAATCTCTCTATCAAATTTTTGGCTGGAATACAATATTTTCTCCATTCACCATGTACATTGTAGATACGAGTTAGAGAAGGTAAAACCACTAGATTTGCATACCGAGCATAGGGATATTGTTGAAATTCTAAAGCAACAAAGTTAAATGTGTTAATAATACAACGCAACTTAAAGTTCAGTTCTCATATAGACGCCACCGTTTCAACTTGCTATTTCAATGCTGGATAGAAACTTCAGTAAACTTTCGGTGAGGTAGAAATTTGCAAATCGATGCTAATCAGCATTACTGTGTGTTAAAAGCCAAACTTTAGGAATGTTAAACTTTGAACCAGCAAAGCAATAGCACGATCACTATTATACAGCTAGTGAAAACTTCACCTACAAAATTGCTACTTTTGCTACACGTACTATGTACATAGGCTATATTTAAGTTTGGTATCGTCCAAGGATGCGACACGAAGGTTTTCAAGAAAATCCCCCCCCAAACTACCTTTTACATAGAACTTTTTTCAAAAAATTTCATTTCCTCAAAAATGGCTGAAACAAATTTGATTAAAGCATCATATAATAAGGATAAGTACCCGACAAATAAAATGTATATCTAGAATTTTCTGGGAATAGCCTCCGAAAACTACTTTATTCTGGATGAATTTTACGAAATTTTGCATAACTGCTAAACCGTAAGAAATGGACAAAAACTTACCACACAGAAAATGTAGAGCATATTAAGATACACAATTTATGTTATATCATTTTTTTTCGTGGAGTTGGTCGTTTTTGAGATATTCATTGTCTTTGTTTTCAGCTTTGAAAAACTTATTTTTCTCATACAGAAATTTGTCAACTCCTGTCCATAGTAACAAAGGAACTTCAGTCACATAACAACCAGCTTTTTACTATCCCTTTAACCTATGGTACTCAGTTATTTCTCTTCTACTTAGAAGGAAGCAAGTAATAAGATTATTTTGCATAATTTTTCTCGATTAGCATGAAATAAATAGAAGTATATGCGATTAAACAATAGTTTCTTGCAGAGAAAAAGTCATGTGAATGGAACACATCAGATTTTTTTTTTTTATTTTACTCCTAGCCATTCAACGGGATCAAAATTTAAATGTCTACACATAACAACCAGCTTGTAAAAAATTAGCTAGTGCATGATCCTTCCCTTCTATTTACAAGGTACTAATTTATAAGACCATTTCTGACTATGTTCATCTCGATTAGCAGGAAGTAGATAGAAAAACTGTTAAAATTTCTTTTTATTAACGACGCTTACTTTGTCAGAACAATATCAGTGCCATCAATGTTTCGGAATGTTGTCCCGCAGGAGTTTTTTTACTTTCTCTATACGTACTATGTACATAGTGTATAGAGAAGGTATTGCACTCCAGCAAAAAATTCGATAGTGAGATTTCACCGGAAATATATGTTTTAGAGTCCCCTGTATCCAAAAACAGGATTTTCAGAAAACGGTCCGTATGTGTGTGTGTCCGTGTGTCTGTGAACACGATAACTCAAAAACGAAAAGTCGGTAAAATACCAAACTTGGTATTTAAGTTTAGTATCTTCCAGGGTTGCGACAAGATTTTCAGAAAAATCCCCCCACTCCAAACTACCCTTTACGTGTTTTTTTGTCGAAAATTTTGATTTTCTAAAAAATGGCTGTAACGGTTTTGATTAAAAGTTCATATATTAAATATATTTACCTGTCAAATAAAATGTATATCTTGAATTTTCTGGGAATAGCCTCTGAAGAGTAGTTTATTCTGGAGGAATTTTACGGAATTTTGAATAACTGCTAAACCGTAAAAGATGGACAAGAACTTACTACACGAAAAATGTAGAGCACGTTAAAACACACAATTTGTGTTTTATACATTTTTTTTCGTGGAGTCATCGTTTTTGAGTCATTCCTTGTTTTTGTTTTCTCCTATGAAGACATACTTTTCTCATTTAGGAATTTGTCAACTGCTTCCATACAAACAAAGGAACTTCAGTGACAAAGCAAACATAGCAACAAGGAACCAAATATTTCTACTATTTAATCTGATTAACATGAAGCAAATAGATGTATAAGCTTTTTAAGAGTAATTTGTTGCAGAGATGTAGAGAAAGTCATGTGAATGGTACACATCAGAGTTTTTCATTTCGTAATTCCCACTAGATTTAGTAACCACGCGTAATAAGTACTAACGTTGTCATAAATGCTGTTGAAAGTGGGGTCTATCTGTGCAAAGACATTCTTGACATCGTTGGATGAAACTATCATTCACACACATAAGCTTTTCTTGCGTAATGTTCATTGGTTCTGCACTATAGCCCCAAAGTAGGGTTTCACATTTAAAAGTTTAGTACCTTTACTGGTGTCTCTGATAAGTTCTGGGCCTCTCAATAAAAACAGCGTTTAAAAAACATATTTTTACTTTTTCTATACGCACTATGTACATAGTGTATAGAGAAGGTATTGCAATGCACCCAATAATTCGATACCGAGATTTCACCCGAAATACATGTTTTGAGACCTCCTGAATCCAAAAACAGCACTTTTAGAAAAACGTCCGTGTATGTGTCGTGTTATTTATGGACGCTCTTTAGCTACTGTGGTTCTCAGCGTCCCATTCTAATTGGGCGTGAAAGACCGCTTAATTTTGCTCAGAGGCCTCTCTATCAGGCTTGATGTCCTTTTACGTGCCGTAAATCTACGACACGGGACCAACGGCTTTACTAAGGATTTTAATATCCGAAAAAATCCATCGTCCTCCGCCGGGATTGAACCCGCGACCTTGTGTATATGAAGTTAGCATGGTAGCCATTACACCACGGAGGGCTGTGTCTGTCTGTGCGTGTGTATCTATGGGCAGCATACCTTAAAAACGAAAAGTACGTTAAAAACCAAACTTGATATTTAGATCTGGTATATTCCGTGGATGCGACATAAAGATTTTCAAGGAAATCCCCCCACTCCCAACTACCCTTTACATGGAACTTTTGATTTTCTAAAAAATGACTCTTAGGATTTTGATTAAAATATCGTACATTAAAGATATTTACCTGACAAATAAAATGTATATCTTGAATTTTCTGGGAATAGCCCTTGAAGACTACTTTATTCTGGATGAATTTTGCGTAACTTCTAAACCGTGACGGATGGACAAAAACTTAACACACAAACATGTAGAGCACGTTAAAGCACACAGATTACGTTACAGGTATATTTTTCATGGAGTTGTTCGTTTTTGAGATATTCCTTGTTTTTGGTTTCAGCTTTGAAAAACTTATACTTTTCTCATACAGGAAATTGCCACTCGTATCCACACAAACAAACGAGCTTCAGTCACATAGCATCCAGCTTTTGGCTTTCATTTTAACCTATGCTACTCCCTTATTTCGCTTCTACATACTGTAATACTATTTCTTACTAATTGTTCTCGATAAGCATGGAATAAATAAAATAATAAGCTTATTAAAAATAGTTTGTTATGGAGATATAGAGAAAGTCATGTGAATGGAAGACATAAGATTTTTTGCTTTATTTCTCAACATAATCTCCAAAAAGGCTAATATATTTTTCATATCGAGTTCTAATTTAATTAATCCATCTTTGTAGTGCAATTTACCAAAATAGTTGTTTACCGCATCAATGACATCCTCGTTGATGTCAAATTTTCGGTCTCCAAGAATTTTTTTGAGGCTTGGGAACAGGTAGTAGTCACTGGGTGCTAGATCTGGCGAATAGCGTGAATGTTCAAGCAATTCCAACTTAATTCGCACATTTTTTCCATTTCAATGACTGAACGATGGGCCGGAGCATTGTCGTGATGAAACAAGATTCTTTTTTCTGCCAAATGAGGTCTTTTGCTTTTAATCTCATCACTCAAACGTTGCAGTAAGCCTGTGTAGTAGTTACGAGTGATACTTTGACCCTTTTCCAAGTAATAAATAAAAATATTTCCCTGTGCATCCCAGAAAACTCTCGCCATAACATTGTTAGCGGACAAAATTGACTTTGCCTTTTTTGGAGTAGATTCACCTAGCGCAATCTACTGTTTTGAATGTGATTTACTTTCTAAAGTGTAGTCACGTATCCAGGTTGCATCTATGTTAATAAGGTACTCAAAAAATCACTGGGATTTTTACGTTAGAGCTCCATATTCTTCACAGAAACAGTTTTTCTTTTTTGATCAGGTATTAACAAATGCGGCACCCAGCTTACACAGACTTTGCGAAAATCCGAAACATTGCTTAAAATATTATCTACCCGTTCTTTTGATATGTTTACAGCCTCTGCTATCTCAATTAGCTTTAATCTGCGGTCTTCCAGTACTAAACGATGCATTTTTTCAATAATCTCTGGAGTTGTCACTTCTACAGGGCGTCCAGAGCGAGGCTCATCACTGGTGCTCGTAAGTGACATTTTAAACACTGCCACCCACCTTTTAATCATTGAATATGAAGGGGCAGAGTCTTTCAATGTACTGTCCATGCCCTCCTTGATTTCTTTTGGCGCTAAGCCTTTCAAATGGAAGTATTTAGTCACTGCTCTTTTTTCGAAAGCCTCCATTTTCGTGAAAACTCTTAAGTTGTCCTGTTTAAAATGCTGTCATTCGAAAACTAAACAAGCTATTGACCTGTAACTATGGATACAAGTTAGTCTAGAGTTAAACTATACGATGCCACCGTCTAACTGGCATAGTGACGCTATATCTGTGTGAGGCCCGGACTTATCAGCCGACCGTTGTATACGAACAGAGATTTATCAAACCCACTTGCTATGCAACACGGCTGAGAGATTTCTTAGGTAAGCGCTCGTATGCACCAATTTCGGCTAGCTTTTCCTACGTAAGACCATCTGTTTTCGTTTCTATGGTTAAGCGTTTAGCGATCCCGTTGACCTAAATTGATAAAACGCCGTGTCTCCACTCGAAACTGAATAACCAAGTAATTGCTGCTAAAATAATCTACACACTAGTCTACAGAATTCACTCTTCACGAATGTTTCGTACATAAAGCGTAACATGCCAGTCTTTAGATCACAAGGTCGCGGAGGCCGAAGAATTTTTCGGGCTTCAATATCCTTAGCATGATTTCTTTCGGTAGGGTAGAAAAGCCGTATGTCCCGGGTCTGCTAATGTTAATTTCGATCATCCTGAGGTAGAGAGAAGATTAAGCTTTTTAACACTAATTTTTACAGAGACGTAGAGAAACTCATGTGAATGGAATACTTCAGAGTTTTCTTTACACGGTGCATAGAGAACTTATTGCACTCCAACCAAAAGTTGGATACCGAGATCTCAAAGAAAATACACGTTTTAGGGTCCATGAATTAAAAAAGAGCATTTTTAGAGAAAGGGCCCGTGTGTGTGAAGACGATAACTGACAGTCGGTAAAATACCAACTTTTCGAACCTTTCGATTTTCTCAGAAATGGCTAACACTTTAATTAAAATGCCGTATAATAAAAATATTTACATGACAAAATGTATATCTTGAATTTTGGGGGGATAGCGTCTGTAGACCTCTTTATTCTGGATGAATTTTGCTATATTTTGCATAACTGGTATATCATAAGAGGTAAACAAAAACATACTACTACACAAAACAAGTAGATGTCGTTAAAAGAACAATTTATGTCATATATGTACATTTTTTTCTTGGATTTGACCATTTTTGAGATACTCTTTATTGATGGTTCCAGTTTTAAAATACTTAAAATATTCACATAGGAGAATTTGTCAACTCCTGGCACTGCAAAGAGGCTGATTTAAACCACATGGCAACCAGTTTTTAAAAAAAAAATCTGAGGTGTTCCATTCACATGACTTTCTCTATATCACTGCAACAAATTATTCTATTTACTTCATCTAATGGAGCAAAAATTAGCAGAAATAGCCTTATTACTTGCTTTCTTGTTAGTAGGAGCGAAATAAGGGGGTACCAGAGGTTAAAGTGATAGTCAAAAGCTGGTTTCTCTGCGACTGAAGTTCATTTGTTTGCTTTGACACGAGCTCACGAAGTACTGTATGTGAAAAGTATAAGTTTTTATAGCTAAAACCAAAAACAAGGAATATCACAAAAACAATCAACTCCACGAAAAAAATGTATATTACATAAATTGTGTGTTTTAAGGTGCTCTACATTTGTTGTGTGGTAAGTTTTTGTTGATCTCTTACGGTTTAGCAGTTATGCAAAATTCTGTAAAATTGACCCAGAATAAAGTAGTCTTCAGATGCTTTCCCAGAAAATTGAAGATATACATTTTATTTCTCAGGTAAATATCTTTAATATACGATATTTTAATCAACATTTTTAGAGCCATTTTATAGAAAATCAAAATTTTCGAAAAAAGTTCCATGTAAAGGGTAGTTAGGGGTGGGGGGATTTTTCTCAAAATCTTCGTGTCGCATCCCTGGAAGACACTCAACTTAAAATACCAAGTTTGGTATTTTACCGAGTTTTTTGCGTTATCGTGTTCACAGACACACGGACACACACACACACACGGAACTTTTTCTGAAAATACCTTTTTTGGATACACGGGACCCTAAAACATATATTTCCGGTGAAATCTCTGTATCGAATTTTTTGGTGGAGCACGTATATACATAGCACATATAGAGAAAGTAAAACATTTTATGTCACTTCAGCCTAATGTATTCCCTTACTTCCCTTCTACTTACAAGGAGACAAGCAATAAGATAGTTTCTGGGAATGTTTATCTTTATTAGCATGAAGTAGATAGAACAATATGCTCTTTTTGGCAATCTTTTGTTACCAAGATGCAGAGAAAATCAAGTGAATGGAACACATAAGATTTTTAGTGTTCAGAGAACGTATTGCACTCCAACCAAAAATTTGATACTGAGATTTCACCTGAAATATGTTTTAAGGTCCCCTGTACACAACAAAAGCATTTTCAGAAAAAGGTCCGATGTGTGTCCCCGTGTGGCTGTGAACACGAGAACTCAAAAACAAAAACTCTTTAAAATACCAAACTTGGTATTTAAGTCTACTATCTTCCAGAGATGTGACGCGAAGATTTTAAGAAAAATCCTCCCACCCCAAAATACCCTTAACATTGAACTTTTTTCGAACATTTTGATATTTTCAAAATGGCTGTTTTGATTAAAATATCATATATTAAAGATATTTACCTGACAAATAAAATGTATATCTTAAATTTTCTTGGAATAGCTTCTGAAGACTACTTTATTCTGGATACATTTTCCGGAATTTTGCATAACTGCTAAATCGTAAGAAATGGATAAAAACTTAACATACAAAAATTATAGAGCACATTAAAACACACAATTTATTTTATATACATCTTTTAGTGTAGTTGATCGTTTTGAAATATTTCTTGATTTAGGTTTCAGATTTAAAAAGCTTACTTTTTTCATAGCCCATACAAACAAAGGAACTTCAGTTGCATTGCAACCAGCTTTTGACTATCACTTTAACCTATGGTACTCCCTTATTTTGCTTCTACTTACAAGGAAGCAAGTAATAAGACTATTTCTGCTAGGTACTTTTTTCTCAATTAGCATGCAGTAAAAAAGAAGTATAAGTTTTTTAAAAATAATTTGTTGCAGAGAGATAGAGAAAGTGATGTGAATGGAGCACATCAAATTTTTCTTTAGTAGTCTGATTCTAGCTTTCCAGTATTCAATTTATTTCGATTATTTCTTCAGCCTGTGACCTGGCCTTACCTAGTTGCTTAAAGGCGGTTATCTGGTTGTGAAGCTCTATAAGCAAAGAAGCGATTCTAATGAAGACAGACATCAAAAGTAGTTCCAGAGCTAAAAATTGTTTGTGTTAAATTCACATGACTTTCTATAGCTGTTCTACACACAAACTTCTTGAAAATAATAATCTTCTTTCTACACTATGCTTATCGATATACACATTAACAGAATTGTTACTTGTTCCGTATAAGTAGAAAATACCTGGGAGAATGCACTAGACCATAGAGATAGTCAAATATTTTATAAGCTGTCGTTATGCGCTTGTCATTGCAAATCGCTTCTTTGCTTGGCCAGGAGTAGAACAAAAGAACAACGGAACCTTCCTGTCTGAAAAAGTATACTTTACGATTGAAACCAAGAAATATCTCGGAATTGGTTACCTTTAAAATAAAAATGTAAAGGAGATAAATTGTGTGTTTGGTTGAGATCTACACTTTTACTTTCTCTAGCCCCGTATGTACAATGTACATAGCGATAGAGAAGTATTGTATTTCACCCAAAAATTCGATACCGAGATATCAACGGAAAAATATGTTTTAGGAACCCTGAGTCCAAAAAAAGCATTTTCAGGTGTGTGTGTGTGTGTGTGTGTGTGTGTGTGTGTGTGTGGACAGCATATCTCAAAAATGAAAAGACGGTTGAATACCAAACTTGGTATTTAAGTTTGGTATCTTCCACGGATGCGACACGAAGATTTTTAAGAAAATCTCCCCACCCTTAACCACCCCTTACATGGAAATTTTTTCGAAAATTTTGCTTTTCTTAAAAATGGCTCTAACGATTTTGATTAAAATATTTAAGTCATTTCTACCACAAATAAAATGTATATGTTGCATTTTCTGGGAATAGCTTCTAAAGACATGTTTATTCTGGATGCTTTTTGCTTAATTTGACATAACTAGTAAACCGTAAAGGATAGATAAAAACTTATTATACAAAAAATGTAGATCTTGTAAAAATACACAAGTTATGTCATATACTTTTTTTTTTTCATAGAGCTTACCGTTTTCGAGGTATTCCTTGTCATTAGTTTGTTCTCTTTTGTTCTACTCCTGGTCAAGCAAAGAAGCAATTTGCAATGACAATCGCATAACGACAGCTTTTAAAACATTTGACTAGCACTTAAGCCTAGTTCATTCCCTTAGTTCCAGTCTACTTATAAGGAACTAAGTAATAATGTTCTGCTAATGTTTATCTCGATTAAAGTGGTGTTGAAAGAATAAGTTTGTTTTATAAGACGTTTGTTTGTAGAGTAGCTAGAGAAAGTCATGCGAGGGTAACAAATAAGATCTTTTGTTTTTTAAGTTTTTGTCTATCCTTCAAGGTTTAGCAGTTAAGCACAATTCGGCAAATTATATCCAGAATAAGGAGATGTTTACAGGCTAATCTCAGAAAATTCAAGATATACATTTAATTTGGGATATAAATATCTTTAATATACGGATTTTAATCAAAATCATCACAGACATTTTTGAGAAACTCAAATTTTGTAGTAGAAAGTAGTTTGCGTTGGGGGTATTTTCTTGAAAATCTTCGTGTCGCATCCTTGGAAGAAACTAAACATAAATAGCAAGTTTGGTATTTAACGTTCTTTTCGTTTTAGAGCTACGCTGTCCACAGACACACACACACCTTTTTCTAAAAATGTTTTTTCGGACTCAGGGGACCGCTAAATATATATTTCTGGTAAAATTTCGACACCGAATTTTTGTGTGGAATACAATACCTTCTCTGTCCAATATGTATAATGTACAAACGTGGCTAGAGAAAGTAAAAATGAAAATTAGAGAAACAAAAATTTTTAAGCTAGTTCTAAATCAAAGACTGTTAAAATAGATTCAGTAACCATTAATCTCCAAAATCTATCACGTATGAAAAAAAATCTGATGTGTTACACTCACATGTCTTTCTCTTGCTTCTCTACAAAACTCCTACAAAAGATTGTTCTTCTTTGTACACGATGCTAATCAAGATAAATATTATCAGAATGTTATTACTTAGTTCCTTAAAAGTAGAAGGGAATAAGGTAATGCACTATGCTAAAGTGATTGTCAAATGTTTTAAAAACTATCGTTATGCAATTATCATTGCAAATCGTTTTTTGGCTTGGCCAGGAGTAGAACAAAAGAAAAGCAGACACTTCCTGTGTGAGAAAAGTTTAAGTACTTCACAATTGAAACCAATAACAAGGGATATTTCGAAAACAGTTACCTCCGCAACAAAAACGTAAAGGTTAAAAATTCTGTGTTTTGTCATGAGGTACATTTTTTGTTCAGTAAGTTTTTTTCTATATCTTACGGTTTAGCAGTTAAGCAAAATTCAGCAAAATTCATCCAGAATAAAGAGGTCTTCAGAGGCTATTCCCAAAAAATTCGAGAAAACATTTTATTTCGGACATAAATATCATTAATATACGGGATTTTAATCAAAATCGTTAGCCATTTTTAAGAAAATCAAAATTTTCGAAATTTTTTCCATGTAAAGGGTAGTTTGTGGTGAGGAGATTTTTTTTTAAAATCTTGGTGTCGCATCCTTGGAAGATACTAAACCTAAATACCAAGTTTGGTATTTAACTGTCTTTTTGTTTTCGGGCTATGCTGTCCACAGACACACACACACGGACCTTTTTTTAAAAATGTTTTTTTCGGACTCAGGGGACCCCAAAACATATATTTCCGGTGAAATCTCGGTATCGAATTTTTGGGTGTATTACAATACCTTCTCTATCCCTATGTACATTGTACATGTGGGGCCAGAGAAAGTAATAGAAACGTGACGACATTTCTTGTCCTTGAGAAGATTTCACCGCCTGTTTGTGGCTAGCTGGAATAAGTCCAAGCAAACAGGATAATTAGAGGAGGTGTGTTCCCAGGACTCCGGGCTCAATGACCAGTCGCGGGATAGTTTCTTAGGGCGTAGTTAAACTATCTGTGTACTCGATAGGAACTTTGGGTTCTCTAACATACGAGGGTTCGAACTTTCATTGTGGCAACTATTTCTTTACAACTGGTACAAATGAAATACATGTTATCAAGTTTTACTATCCTTCAAATAAATCAGCACCATTTGCTAGCGATTTGCAAGCCAAAAAAAAAATCCGATGTGTTCCAACTGAGGTGTCGCGGCTACGGGGCTACAGCCTCGTTGTACCCGATGCTGAAGTCCACAAAGCCGGTTCCCCTTGAGTTGCGCCTTTTGAGGGCCCTCATAGTCCCCTTCGGGCTATCTATTCTGTGCCTCGAGGACTTCCTACGAGACTCCTGCAAGAAGCCTCTGGTCTACCATACCTCGAGGACGAGATTAGGCGCCGGGCAACAAAATTCAACGAAGGGTTACCATTCCATCGGAGCGCCCTCGTTAGGTCTCTTGGGGATTACAATCCCACCAACCGCCGCCTCAGGCGATACCGGCTTCTCCTCATGGCTTACGGACATCCTCGGTAGCACCTCCAACAGCTGCTATGGCTAAGCTCCTTACAATCCTTCAAGATTTGCTTGGACATCAAAATTAAAACCTCAAAAGTAAACATTTTTGAATAATCATCACACCAGCCGTTGCACCATAATTGGCACCCATCGAGGAGCAATACCTGCCTCCTCCTGTCACTCCACAACCCCATCTCTCACTCGCCATCCTGCAAACCCCACATTCCCGCCATAACGTGGTTAAATTCTGTAAAGAATAGGAACACATCTAAAACACCATCGGGCTGCCCTCAGCCTGCCAACTGTCGTGAGCATGATGTGCTCCATTCACATGACCTTCTCTACATCTCTGCAACAAAGTATTGTTAAAAAGCTTATTCTTCCATTTGCTTCATGCTAATCGAGAAAAATTAGCAGATATGGTCTTATTACTTGCTTCCATACGAATTTCCGTGTGAGAAAAGTGTATTTTAAAACTGAAACTAATAACAAGGAATATCTCAATAATGGTGAACTCCACGAAAAAAATGTACGTAACAAAATTGTGTGTTTCGAAGAGCTTCACAATTTTTGATAATTAAGATTTTCTCTATCTCTTAAGGTTTACCAATTATGCAAAATTCAGCAATATTCATCCAGAATAAGAGGTCTTCAGAGGTTATTCCCAGAAAATTCAAGATATACATATTATTTGTGATGTAAATATCTTTAATATGTGATACTTTAATCAAAATAATTATAGGCATTTTTGAGGAAATCTAAAATTTTCAGGTAAAGGGTAATTGGGGTCGGGGAATTTTCTTGAAAATTTTCGTGTCACATGCTTGGGAGACACTAAACTTAAATAGGTACCAGTTTGGTATTTAACGTATTTCAATTTTGCGCTATGCTGTCCACTGACATACACGGACCTTTTCTGAAAATACTTTTTTTTTTATACAGGGGACCCTAAAGCATATATTTCCAGTGAAATCTCGGTATCGAATTTTCTCTATACGCTATGTAGAGAAAGTAAAAATGAGTGGAAGCAAAAGGATGCAAGCACAATAAGAAAATGAGTAGAACATCTTCTTTATTAACTAAAGACTTATTTAAACTCATCAAAACCTTAATACATCTAATACGGGGTTATTGATGGGGCACTAATGATTAAGGAAACATCTCCATGCAATGGGAATCTTTAAAGAAGAAGAACCAGTATATAGGTTTGTAATGCAACCTTCAAATAGTAAGCTCTGAGTAGAAAAAGACATGAATTATTTTGCTTAATAACCCAGAAGATGATTTTCCTAAAGAAAATTTAGTTCATAACCTACGATGCAAGTTGCGGCGTAATTATGTTGTGGTGTATTATACTAAGCACCATGGCTTCTTGCCCTGATTTGCGGTGCTCTAAGACTCACTCCACTACCAATGAGTAGACCCACGTACCTGTTGATGTAGATCTACTACCGGTGAGATGCCTCGTCTCAGCTCAGTCTGCACGATAGTTGACTCTCTCGGGGTGGTACAGCTAATGAGGGTAGTTTACGAAGAGATCTTATAAATCATGTTGACATACGTAACTTTCCTTGAATTTATTACCACTAGGAGGCGCGAGACAAGCACTTTGATTCACAATTCTGCTAACCCAATTATTTACTAGGAACTTTGATACTTGATCATTCACACGTAGTTATTTATGCTTCTTCTTCCTTGATTCCATTTTACACAATTTAATTTTAATGCACGCACTGGCTTTAAATATACTTGAGTTAGAGCGCTGTTAACTACTAAGTACCGTTAAGAGATACAATGTTAGACTTTGTGCGAAGATGTGACGTTCAGCATGACAACCGAGAGCATGACAGTATTACAATGGCAAATCGCAGACAGCCCCGATGTGCCGTACTCGGCTTCATATATACTAAAACTACTGTCATGGCGGCTTCTTTCTGATTGGACAGAAAGGCCGCGAAATTGACATCTATATTTTCCAATATACACTGTTCTCTTCTCATGGTGCACCACAACACCCACGTGATACGTGTTATACAATGGAAAATTACTCTTTTCCGACTTTTAAGGTTTAGCCCCGGCGTGAGTCGTTGGTACGTGCCTGGACAAAAGAAACCCTCTTAACAATGAACCCCTCACACCACTCTTCTAGCTTGGCGTCAACTTTATGTTCTGCTTTGCTACAAGCTGATCTTTACACTGCTAAATACATGAGTTAATAAGTATTTGCACTCTTTAACTGTACACTGATAATAATTAATAAACTACCAATTGTTATTATAGAGAAGCCAATTAACGGTCTCAACGCCTTGAAAGTATGACTTTGTTGTACCGCCGCCGCAACGCTAGTGTCATAGTTACACGCACTGGTCTCTCTGGCTCATTGGCTGTCCACTGACGCCGGAAATGTGTTATATTTACAGTTATAATAATGATCGTTCAAACAGTTTTAGACAATTTCTGATACGGCCGACTGTGAAGTACATTCTCTAGCACGGTTTTTGAACCCAAGGAATGTTAAACCAGCTGAAACACATTGTGAACTGCAGAGATTTACGGCGAAAATGTAATGACATGAAATGGTGAGAAAATGGGTTAGGTAATGTAGTGATGGGCAATCCAATATTCATGACGAAGCAAGAACTGGGCGGCCTTCTGTTGTCACTGATGGTTTTCTTAAACAAGTGAATGAGGCAATTCGTGAAAACAGACGATTCACAATAAGAATCCTTTGTGATGTATTTCCATAAAAAACGGTTAATTTTTTCTTTAGTGTCGACAGCTTTTTTTAAAGAGGACATACAAAAGTTGAATCCCCACTATGACAAGCACCTGAACAATGGTGGCTAGTATGTCGAAAAATAGGTTATGAATACTCTTTCATATATTCAAATAATGGTGTGAAAACAAAACATTTTAGGTCTTTTTTCCCAAACTAGTCCTTGCTTTCCGGACACGTTTCGTATAAAGAGAGAGAATAATACAATAAACTATAACATTTTCTGTTAAAGACAAATAACTCGACTCCTCCTTTATGAAAATAGTCAAGTCAAAACGTGGAAACTTTCATGAAATGCCACTATTAATTTCGTAGCTCAGATGTGTAGCATTGATAACGGAAACGGGCTATTAGTGGTTCGGACACTGGCCAAGGCACTTAACTTTTTATTCCGTTTTTACTTTTACAAAACTACTTCGTAATTTTAATACGTATTATGATCTTCGATTCGCAATAGTAAATGTTGCTAACCCTTTTCAAGTAGGTAATGCGAAATTGTGACGTTTTGTATGTTCATTTGTAACTCAGTTCTCTACTAGGATTTTACTTTCTCTATACAAACTATGTACATAGTGTATAGAGAAGGTATTGTATTGTACCCAAAAATTCGATACCGAGATTTCATCGGAAGTACACGTTTTGAAATTCTCTGAATCCAAAAAGTAATTTTTAGAAAAATGTCCGTGTGTGTCTGTGTGTGTAAACTTAGTATTTAAGTTTGGTATCCTCCAAGGATGCGACACGAAGATTTTCAAGAAAATCCCTCCACCTCAAACTACCCTTTACATAGAAAAAATTTCCACAATTTTGATTTTCTTAAAAATGGCCCAAACGATTTTGATTAAAATATCGTATATTAAAGATATTTACTTGACAAATAAAATGTATATCTTGAATTTTCTGGGAATAGCTTCTGAAGACTACTTTATTCTGGATGAATTTTACGAAATTGTGCACAACTGCTAAACCGTATGAGATGGACAAAAACTTACTCTACAGAAAATGTAGCTCGCGATAAAACACAGCTTATGTCATATACCTTTTGTTCGTGGAGTTGACCATTTTTAAGATATTCTTGGTTTTTCGTTTCTGCTTTGAAAATCATACTTTTGTACACAGGAATTTATCAACTCCTGTCCATACAAACAAAGGAACTTCAGTCACATAGCAACCACCTTTTGACTGTCACTTTAACCTACGCCACGGGACCAACGGTTTTACTTCCCATGGTAAGGAAAAAATCCATCGTCCTCCGGCGAGTATATGATTTTTTGCCTTGTTATCAAATTTCTGCGCTCAAAAACTTAAAAATCTGATGTAATCCATTCACATGACTTTCTCTATATCTCTACAAAGAAGTATTGTTAAAAAGCTTATGCTTCTATTTTACTGCATGCTACTTGAGAAAAGATTAGCAGAATTAGTCTTACTGCTTGCTTTTGTAAGTAGAAGCGAAGTAAGGGAGTACCATAGCTTAAGGTGACAGACAAAAGCTGGTTGCTATGTGACTGTAGTTCCTTTGTTTGTATGGACAGGAGTTGACAAATTCTTATATGAGAAAGCTATGTTTTCCAAAGCTGAAACTAAAAACAAGGAATATCTTAAAAACGACCAACTCCACGAAAAAAATATATATAACATAAATTGTTTGTTTTAATGTGCTCTACATTTTCTGTGCGTTATGTTTTTGTCCATTTCTTATGGTTTAGCAGTTATGCAAAAATCCGTAAAATTCATCCGGAATAAAGTAGTCTTCAGAGGCTATTCTCAAAAACTTCTAAATATACATTTTATTTGTTAAATAAATATCTTTAATATACGAAATTTTAATAAAAATCATTAGTTATTTTGGAGAAAATCAAAATTTACGAAAAAAGTTTCATGTAAAGGGTAGTTTGGGGTGAGAGGATTTTTCTCAAAATCTTCGTGTCGCATCCCTGGAAGATACTAAATTTAAATACCAACTTTGATATTTTACCGACTTTTCGTTTTTGAGTTATCGTGTTCACACACACACACACACACACACACACACACACACACACACGGACCATTTTTTGGATACTGGGACTCTATTTTGATTCAATTCTTGCGATTGTTTTTTATTAACGATTGAAGCTATGATTCTGGTTACTTTTTGAACGACAAATAATAGTAATAAGAGACGATATACACGATTATTGCTATTATTATTATTATTACTATTATTATTATTATTATTATTTGGGGCAGAGGGGTAGCTTAGCGTCCTTTATCCTAGTTGGTATTATTGAGCGATGAATGAAATTATTGAGCTGCTCAAATAATCTCTGTGTCCATGGCGCTACAACTTACTCAATATTAGTTTTCTCAGGAAAAGGGACAAACCCCGAAAAAATCTTAATCGGGCAACTCGCCCTAAGCGAGATTCGAACTCGTGACCTGTTGAATGTGAGGGAGACACGCTACCACCACACTACCCAGGCGGTTTAATATTACTTTCTCTATACGTACTATATACATAGTGTATAGAGAAGGTATTGCATTGTACCAAAAAATTTGATACCGAGATTTCACTGGAAATAAATGTTTTGAGACCACTTGAATCCAATAAAAGCATTTTTAGCAAACATGTCCGTGTGTGTCTGTGTGTCTGCGAGCAGCATAGCACAAAAACTAAAAGACCGTTAAATACCAAGTTTGCGACACGAAGATTTTCAAGAAAATCCCCCCAACCCCAACTACCCTTCACATGGAAAAATGTTCGAAAATTTTGATTTTCTAAAAAATGGGTGTAACGATTTTGATTAAAATACAATATATTAAAGGTATATACTTGACAAATAATATGTATATCTTGAATTTTTTGGGAATAGCCTCTGAAGATTACTTTATTCTGGATGAATTTTACGGAATTTTGTGTAACTGGTAAACTGTAAGAGATAGACAAAAACTTAATACACAAAAAATGTAGAGCACATTAAAGCACAGCATTTATGTTTTATATATATATTTTTTTTTTCGCGGAGCTCATCGTTTTATAGATATTTCTTATTTTTGGTTTCAGCTTTAAAACTTATAATTTTCTCATACAGGAATTCAACAATTGCTGTCCATACAAACAAAGGAACTTCAGTCACATAGTAGGCATGTTTTGCTATCACTATAACCTATGGTACTCCCTTATTTCGCTTCTACTTACAGGGAAGCAACTAATAAGACTATTTCTGCTAATTTTTTCTAAATAGAAGCATAAACTGTTTAACAAAAATTTGTTGCAGAGATATAGAGAAAGTCATGTGAATGGAATACATCAGATTTTTTTTTTTGAAAGGTTATTAATGCTATAGTTGTCAGGATATTTACGATAATGCGATTCATTTTGAACGGCGAATCATTTGATTCATTCCTTGTAATGATTGATATGAGTGATTCGTTCATGAATCGCCTATGTCTAATTCGAGAGAGAGAGAGAGAGAGAGCACGAGCCTCACGGGGAAAGAAAAAACCAAAAAGGTCTGCAGATGAGACCACGAAAAGAAGACAGCGCTCCGACAGAAACATTCGTCGTTACATGTAAAAGGGTTAAGTGAGATGCAGAAATGGAGATAGAGATATTCTGGTGAGAAGTACAAAACAAGGAATAGAAATACGGCTCACCAGGTTGAGTGCCCTAACACGGTGACCTTGTCGAGCTGTGCTGCGACATACATTATCACATGGTATGCAACACCTCGGAACAACATTGTACCACCAAATCCGGTTGCCACTTATCACCAGCGCTTTGAAACAGAGGAATGCACGTAGGAGCTTCACGAGCTTAACTTTCTACTGATAAACAAAATATAAAATAAAATGCTGCAACATCATAAACCGGTACCCACCTCCTTAAACTAGGGCATATCTTTAAATGTTTATCATTTATTTACAGTCGCCCTCCGTGGTGTAATGATTACCATGCTAACTTCATATAATTCACGGGTTCAAACCCGGTGGAGAGCTATGGATATTTTCGGGCGTAAAATTCCTTAGCATGGCTTCCTTCGGAAGGGAAGTACAGCCGGTGGTCCCGTGTCGTAAACTTACCTGGACGCTGAGAACCACAGCAGTTAAAGAGCGCCTAGAAATAAAATGCCATTTCATTTATTTACAAACACTTAAAACATATTTACAACCAACATTTTAGTAATATTGCCAAACATTCTTATAAAAACAAATTTTGTATAATTCTTAAATCAAAATGTATTAACATAATATTATCCCTTCAAATGCAAAACGTATATACCTATACACACACACGGTATTAATGAACTATACCGAAATATTTTCACAGAATATGCAACTATAACTCCATGACACGACAGCTCACGGAAAACCTTGGCCTACCGCCCGGCCGCTGCACCCCCCTTTCTACAGACGTCATGGATGGGGGCAGTATTTGAGGGTGAGACGTGGTCGGCGCCTCGAGTCCCCCCGGCCGGTTAATGCGGTCCTTACGACCTGGAACCATGGAGCTTGTTCTCCATCAAATAGCTCCTCAATTGGCCCCCAGGGACCTTACGAGGCTGAGTGCACCCCGGGTCAGGTCTCCCAGCGTGGGAAAATCCAAACGCCTGTACCGGGAATCGAACCCAGGTCTCCGGCTTGGTAAGCAGCTGCGCTAAGGAGACCACCTCACAGAATATGTAGATTACTTAAATAAGTGACTTGAAATAGGAGACTTATGGCCTATTTATTGAAATTTCGAAGTGCCAGTACGTATCGCGGCACTTCGTCTGAAATGAAAATAATAATAAAAAACATTTACTCTATTATAGAAATCGAACTTATGACCTTTGGGATAGCAGCTTCCCGCGTTACCCATTAAGCCACCAAAGCTGTTGAAAAAATTCTTCCAGAGTAGGTGACATAGCTCAAGAACGTAGTTAATGAATGCTCAATTTCGCACTGTCAATTGATTACTTAGAGATTTTACAGATCTTTGCGACATTAAATCTTGAGAACGCTAGTAACGAGCTGCTAAAAATTGAAATTTCTATACCCGGGCAGGAGCTTTAAAGACATTCTAAGCCATTTTTTCAACCAGTTTTGCTTTAACGCCGACCTATCAGCACCTGATAGCCACACGTTTAACGCTATGTAGTTGTGTTATGTTTATCCGGGGACCATGCATCGCCGATCTCAAATTACTTATATCAGTCACGTGCACAATCCCGTATAGTTTACTACTCACTAAATTATTTATTTTAATTTAAAGAATAAGAATATTAAAAACATTAATGTGTTTTAGTTTATATAATTTATTTTTTTCTCCATTTAATACTATCAAGTATTTACTAATATTTAATTATTTTAATTTAAAAGATATTAATATTATTGTTACTTTTATATACTAAAATCAATATAATATACATATATTAATTATAAGTTCAATAATTTAATAAAACATTTTGACTGTTTATTTATATATATCCTTATACATACAGTGTTTTAACAAGATTTTGGTTTGATTATCCATTTAAATATTTAATTAATCTCAGATTAATTTCATTTTTAAAGCAATTCATTTATTACACACATTATTTATTTTTGAAACCTGATCACTATGATTTAATACTGTTATAAATGTCATTACTTTTTAAATAGGAAAAAAAATGGTATCAGGAAGGTGTTATATTTTCTCTTGTTCAACGCACATCAGTCATTTTTAGATTATGCCTTGAAATGTTAGCAATTTCTTGCGAGATAGTACTATTCAATTGATGACAGGTTGTTGGATGTCACAGCAAAACTCCTTCTTTAAGATAACCCCACAACCAAGTGTCTGTCGGATCTAAAGATCATGGTGGAATTTGTTGGAATTTTACGTATGGAACTTGCACCTGCTCTTAAATTGTTATTAGTTCTAAATTTTCTCAGCCCTTGAGAAAAACTCCGCTTACTTTCATAATAGCATTGAATCAGCTGTATTCTATTATTCAGTGATAGAATCATGATTTTGTCTTACAACTTTTCATAGCAGTATGAATAAAATTACTAATGCCTTAGTCAACAACTAAACTATATATATGGTAACGGTGATATATATATATATATATATATATATAAATGCTTGTCCAGTATTCACTTCTTTGGTTTTTATTTTGCTCCATGGCACGACAGCTCACGGGGAGCCTTGGCCTACCGCCCGGCCGCTGCGTCCCCCATCTCGGTCCACTACAGACGTCATGGATGGGGTGCAGTATTGGAGGGTGAGACGTGGTCAGCGCCTCGAGCCCCTCCCGGCCGGTTAATGCGGTCCTCACGACCTGGAGCCGCTACTTCTTCATCAAGTAGCTCCTCAATTGGCCCCCCAGGGACCTCACGAGGCTGAGTGCACCCCGGTCCAGGTCTCCCAGCGGGGGAAAAATCCCCACGCCGGTACTGGGGATCGAACCCAGATCTCCCGCTTGGTAGGCAGCTGCGCTACCACCGCGCTAAGGAGACGACCCTTTGGTTTTTATACTGTATCAAAATTATAATATTTAAAGGGTTTAAAGTTTGAAGTGATTTTGAAAGATCCTATAATTCTCCCCAAAGTTCACGGTATTTAATTAGAAATGCAGGTTTTTGGAATACATTTTTTTTTTTTGCGTAGACCAATGCTTATGTAAATAAGTCTGTAGTAAAAGATAGAAAAACAAATTATTTTTGCTAGATTTTTTTTATTTTCCAACTTAATTTCTTTTTAGCACCATACATTTTTGCCAGCGTTTCTCCAACTTGTGTAAGCCTTCCAAAAAGTAGGATTTCGGAAGAACCTCAAAATAGGCGTCTGTTTGGGAGAAGAGCTCTTCGTTAGACGAGAGCCATTTACCGCCGAGCTACTTTTTAAAGTTTGGAAATAAAACAAAAGTCACTGGGGGCCAAATCTGGTGCATACGGTGGATGTTATAGTACTCCGCACTTAATCCTACAAATTTTGCCATCGAAGCTGTGCAGGTTGCATTGTCTTAATGTAAGAGAATATTTTTTTTTGCTAGATGAGGGCGTGATTTCTAGATTTCTACGTTCAACCGGTGCATAATACTCTCTATTTACCGTTCCTCCTTTTTGCAAGTAATCAATGTACATGATTTCGCGTGCATCCCAAAAAAACCAAGGCCGTCACCTTACCTGCAGATTTCACCACATTTACCTTCTTCAGATGCATTTCGCCTTTAAAACCCCACAGTTTTGCCTCTGGGGTAGTGTATCCATGTTTCATCCACAGTTATGCATGACGCAGAAACTCGTCAGGATTGCGACGGAAAAGTGCCAAACCGATTTCCGAATCGTTCACACGATTGCGTTTACGAGATCCATTGAAAGCAAACGCAGCACCCATTTTTCCGAGACCTTTGTCAGAACTACTTTTTGGTGCACAATTGAGAACACTATACCATGAGGTATGCCTGTGGCTTCTAGTATTTCACGAAATTTGATTCTCTTATCACTCAAAACCATATCCTGGATTATGTCAACCACTTTGGAGGAAGTGACTTCTACTGGACGTCCGGAACGATGTTCGTCACTAGTGGATGTACGGCCACGTTTAAATTCATTTATCCAATTGTAAATTGTTGCAATCGCATGAACAGATGTGCCATGAACTTCATGCAACTCGGCTTTTATCTCTTTCGGTGTCAAGCCTTTTAAATAGAAGTGTTTAATCAGCGCACGAAACTCGTTTTTCCCCATCTTTCTAAATAAGCGCAAGATTGTTGATTCAACGCCTATGGCAACGAAACCACGTGATGGATATAACTGAAACTTTAACTGTCATCTAATAAGAGACAACTGTTAATAAGTGCTAACTTTTTTTTGATGCTAAGAGTGTAATTTTAAGGATTTTTGAACGCTCCTAAAGAACCTATTGGAACTTGTTTCCAAACTTGTAATTTTTACTTTCTCTATATGTACCATGTATATAGTGTATAGAGAAGGTATTGCACTACAACCAAAAATCGATGCCGAGATTTCACCGGAAATATATGTTTTAGGGTACCCTGTATCCAAAAAAAGTATTTAAAAAAAAAAGGGCCGTGTGTGTGTGTGTCCGTGAACACGATAACTCAAAAACGAAAAGTGGGTATAGTACCAAACTTGGTATTTTAGTTAGGTATCTTCCAGGGATGCGACACAAAGATTTTGAGAAAAATCCACTCAACCCAAACTACCCTTTACATGGAACTTTTTTAGAAAATTTTGATTTTCATAAAAATGGCTCTAAGGATATTAACTAAAATATGTATATTAAAGATATTTACCTGACAAATAAAATGTATATTTTGAATTTTCTGAGAATAGCCTCTGAAGACTACTTTATTCTGGATGAATCTTACGGACTTTTGAATAGCTCCTAAACTGTAAGATATAGATAAAAACTTACAACACAACAAATATAGAGACGGTATATCACACAATTTATATTATATACATTTTTTTCATGGAGTTGCTCGTTTTTTTTTTTTTTTTAGATATTCCTTGTTTTTGGGTTCAGCTTTAAAAAACATACTTTTCATATAAACAAAGGAAGTTCACTCACATAGCAACCAACTTTTGAGTATCACTTTAACCAATAGTATACTCCCTGATTATATCAATGGAAAACATCAGCTTTTTTTAGTTGCAATAGAAACCATAATAATTTGATAACCTTGGAATAAATCACCTAAGATACAAAACATACAATCTATAATATCTGGTTTCCATGGCTGTCATGTAATAAACTATCTCTCTGAGCACTTTCTTTGAGGAATAGAACAGTCTTCAAAGGATATTAAGTTTCCCAATTTACCTTTGAAGTCGCTTCTAGCCACCAGCTATAATGAGTAGGGAATTTTTAGCGCTTGAAGAACGCCAGTTTTATTAAGGTGCTACGGTTTATACTTTCTCTATACGTAGGTACTATGTACATAGTGTATAGAGAGTGTATTGCATTCCATCCAAAAATTCGATACCGAGATTTCACTGAAAATATATGTATGCAAAAAAAAAAAAAATCTAACGAGTTCCATTCACATGACTTTCTCTACATCTCTGCAAAAAATAGTATTAAAAAGCTTATGCTTCTATTTACTTCATGCTAATCGAGAAAAAAAAATGGCAGAAATAGTGTTATTACTTGCTTCCTTGTAAGTAGAAGCGAAATAAGGGAGTAACATAGGTTAAAGTGAAGTCAAAAGCTGGTTGCTATGTGACTGATGTTCCTTTGTTTGTATGGACATGAGTTGACAAACTCCTATATGAGAAAAGTATAAGTTTTTCAAAACTGAAACCAATAACAAGGAATATCTCAAAAACGATCAACTGTATATATGTATACAGGGTGTTAATGAACTACACCGAAATAATTTGCGAGATTGAGCAGGTTAATGATATAAGTAATTTGAGATCGACGATGCATGGTCCCCGGATAAACATAACGCAACTACATAGCGTTAAACGTGTGGGTATCAGGTGCTGATAAGTCGGTGTTAAAGCAAAGCCGGTTGAAAAAGTGGCTTAGAATGTCTTTAAAACTGCTGCCCGAGTATAGAAATATCGAGTTTTAGCAGCTCGTAACTAGCGTTCTCAAGAAATATGTAAAATCTCGAACTAATCACTTGACAGTGCGACACTGAGCATTCATTAACTACGTTCTTGAGTTATGCAGCCTACTCTTGAGGCTTAATGCGTAACGCAGGAAGCTGCTATTCCAAAGTTCGATTTCTGGCATAGAGAGAACGTTTTTTGTTATTATTTTTTTTTTTCATTCCAGACGAAGTGAAAGAGACCCGAACTCGGAAACTGTCACTTGAAAGCCAGCATCATAACCACTACGCCAGAGAGGTACGCTGTAATATGTCCCTTCGTGTTATGCTCTCGAATGGTTGATAAATTAGCCAGTGGCGTACTGGCACTTCAGAAACGTATTGCAGTTACTTCGACATTTCAATAAACAGGACACAAATCTATCTCAAATTATTTAAGTAATCTACATATTCTGTAAAAATATTTCGGTATAGTTCATTAACACCTGTATATGTATATATCATATACAGCTTGCAGCTTTAAAAAAAATTATAATTATCTCATACAGGAATTTGTCAACTCCTGTCCGTACAAACAAAGGAAATCTTTTGACTATCACTTTAACCTATGTTACTCCCTTATTTCCCTTCTACTTACAAGAAAGTAAGTAATAAGACTTATTCTGCTATTCATTTTCTCGATTAGCATGAAGTAAACAGAAGCATAAACACTTAATGGAACATAATGGAACATAATGGAACACTTCAGATTTTTTACATATGCAACATTTACTTTAGGTTGAATTACAATACTCAAATTTTGTACAAGATAGGAACACCTTATAGATTAACTGTAACATGAAATTGAAATGTTTGGCTCTTCAAAAAGAGGTAAAAATATGGAATAGACCATTAGTTTCGTGTCTTTGAGTACCAAGACCTGGACAAAGAAATATATCAAACGATACATCATCAAAGAAAACATTTTGAAAAAACACACACAATACCCATTTTCAGTTACTGTTCTTTACTGGTACAAAAACAAATCATTGGGTGCTAAATCAGAACTTTACAGTGGATGAGTCATCAATTTGATTTTTGAGCATTTAAATAATCAATTGTTAGACGAGCTGTGTGAGCGTTCGCTTTTTTTTTTTTTTTTTTTTTTTTGTATTTTACCGCCTTTTCGTTTTTGAGTTATCGTGTTCACGGACACACACACGGACCTTTTCCTGAAAATACTTTTTTTTTGATACAGGGGACCCTAAAACATATATTTCTAGTGAAATCTCGGTATCGAATTTTTTGGTGGAGTGCAATACCCTCTCTGTACACTATGTACATAGTTCGTGTAGAGAAAATAACAATAAAGCACACTGGTAATAACTCAACCACAGGCTATCACCATCAGCTCAATACTGCATTTTCAGAGCAGAGAAAAGCAAGTCAGCACCGTGACCTTGTGTACAGCAGCTGTGTGTTATCACGTTTCCGTGTGCACAGTGGAAAAACACAGCGTAGCGGTTCGGATGTTTTTGGCTCTCATGGTATCCCACTATTTTGCTCTGCGACAAGCAGATGGTACAATGGACGAACACCATTACCTACCTAGGGGTGAAGCTTGACAGGGGCATCACTTTTGGGGAGCACATCAGGGAACTGAGGTGTCGGGGTCACGGGGCTATAGCCTCCTTGTACCCAGTGCCGGTTCCCCTTAAGTTGCGCCTTTTGAGGACTCTCATAATGCCCTTGCTATCTACGCCTTTGAGATCTGGGGCACGGCGGCAGACTCCAGTCTGCTATTGCTTCAGCAGGCACAGAATAGATGTCTCCGGGCTATCTATTCTGTGCCTCGTGGCTTTCCAACGAGACTCCTGCACGAAGTTTCTGGTCTACCATACTTGGAGGACAAGATTAGGCGTCGGGCAACAAAATTCAACGAAGGGTTACCATTCCATCGGAGCGCCCTCGTTAGGTCTCTTGGGGATTACAATCCCAGAAACCGCCGCTTCAGGCGATACCGGCTTCCCCGCATGGCTTGCGGGCATCCCCGGTAACGAAGGAGCACCTCCAACAGCTGCTACGGCTAAGCTCCTTATAATTCTTCAAGAGTGGCTTCGATTCAAAATTAAAACCCCAAAAATAACTTTTTGATAAACACACACCAGCGGTACACAAGGGCCGTTACACCGAGGGGCAACACTTGCCTCCTCCCGTCACTCCGTAACCCCAACACTCACCCGCCATCCTGCAAAAACCCACAATCCCGTCAGAACGTGGTTAAGTTCTCTCCGAGAACAGGGACACGTCTATCACACCTCGGGCTGCCCTCAGCCAGCCAACTGCTCTGGTCTGGTAGACATTTGGGTCGTGGTATTAGTCACACAATCCTGGCGACTGAGAAAAAAGATCAACCCACGGGATTTGAACAGGGGAGCTTCCGTACACGGGTCACAGATTTCAGCGCCTGACCATACCGCTCGTTTTGTTACAATTATTAATAAAACATAATATGAGAGAAAAAGCGAGGGTAATAAAGGAACAAAAAGTTCTCAAATTACTATCCATTGCGAGGAGCGGTGTAAATGGACCGTGGTGCTTTCGCACAATTAACTGCGGCAATATTTTTTATTTTGTTGTATTACACTGTTTCAATTATTCATCTTTTATGCCCAACTATGGTTACTGTTTCAATGTAGTGGAGGAACGTGATACATTACCACATTATGCAAATACCTTGAAATGCAAATGTAAATATTCGGTTTAAATAAGCTTTGGGTTTAGAACCAGTTGTCATTTTTACTTTCTCTATACTCACTATGTACATTGAGAATGTATTGCACTCCACCAAAAAATTCGATACCGAGATTTCACCAGAAATATATGCTTTAGGGTCTCCTGTAAAAACGAAAAGTCGGTAAAATACCAAACTTGGTATTTAAGTTTAGTATCTTCCAGGGATGCAACACGAAGCTTTTGAGAAAAATAGTTGGACATGTAACAAAGTCCAATAATAATAATAATATTTTCTGGATGAATTCTATGTAAAGGATAGTTTGGGGTGGGGGGATCTTTCTCAAAAGCTCATAACTACTAAACCGTAAGAGATGGACTTAACCTACAAAAAATGTAGAGCACGTTAAAACAAACAATTTATGTTATATACATTTTTTCGTGGAATTGATCGTTTTTGAGATATTCCTTTTTCTTGGTTTCAGCTTTGAAAAACTTACACTTTTCTCATACAGGAATTTGTCAACTCCTGTCCATACAAACAAAGGAACATCAGTCACATAGCAACCAGCTTTTGGCTTTCACTTTAACCTATGGTACTCCCTTATTTCGCTTCTACTTACAATAAAGCAAGAAATAATACTGTTTTTGCTAATTTTTCTCGATTAGCATGAGACAAATAAAAGATAAGCTTATTAACAATAATAATTTACAGAGATATAGAGAAAGTCATGTGAATGGAGCACATCAGATTTTTATTGAACCATGCCTGTTCGGTTACTGCGTTTATATTTTTACCTTCTCGATACATTCTCCTTAGCGCAGTTGCTTAGCAAGCGGGAGACCTGGGTTCGATTCCCGGTACCGGCATGGGGGATTTTTTCCCCCACTGGGAGATATAGTCCGGGGTGCACTCAGCCTCGTGAGGTCCCTGGCGCACCAATTGAGGAGCTACTTGAGGGAGAAGTAGCGGCTCCAGGTCCTGAGGAACGCATGAACAGGTCAAGGGATTCGAGGCGGTAGGACAAGGTTCCTTGTGAGCTGTCGTGCCATGGAGGTATTATTATACATTCTTACAGTATCTTGAATTATTACAAGTACCATCCAGAAAGTAACAGACGATTTGGCATTACTAAATATTAATAAAGAATATCAAAAAAAGAATTTGTAAACAAAGTTAAAATACCTTATTCTTCTCAACATAATCGACATTGCTATCAAGGTATTTATTTTCACGTGGTACTGGATTTTCAATGCAGATGTTATACTCTTCCACCAAAGATCTCAGCCAAAATGTCACTGCCACATTGAGGTCTTCATCCTTGGGAAATCTTTTCCACTCAAAAAATCATGTACGGTGTCCAAAGTGAAACACCGGTTTTTCTGAATTCCTTTATCAACATTTCTTCTCAACTCCTTCATAACGACTGATAAGCTTCCACTCCAGCCTTGGTGCACACACAAACACACACCGAACTTTTTGTAAAAATGCTTTTTTTTTATTCAGGGTGACGTAAAACATGTATTTCCGGTGAAATTTCGGTATCGAATTTTTGGTTGGAATGCAATACCTTCTCTATACACTGTGTACATAGTACGTGTAGAGAAAGTAAATATGTATTGTAACAGCTCAAGGCTATTAAGAACGAGAACTTTTGGGGGCCGTTAGAGAAAGTGACGAAAATGAATAGGAGACATATGGAGGAAGGGAAAAAAAAAAAAAAAAAAAATCTGATGTGTACCATTCACATGACTTTCTCTATATCCCTGCAACAAATTACTCTTAAAACGGTTATACTTTTATTTACTTCATGCTAATCAGTGAAACATTAGCAGAAATAGCCATATTACTTGCTTCCTTGTAAGTAGAGGTGAAATAAGGGAGTACCATAGTTTAAAGTGATAATCAAAATCTGGTTGCTATGTCACTGAAGTTCCTTTGTTGAATGGACAGCAGTTCACAAATTCCTGTATGAAAAATGTATGTTTTTCATAGCAGAAACCAAAGATAAGGAATGTCACAAAAACGACGAACTCCACGAAAAAAATGTATATAACATAGTGTGTTTTAACTTGCTCTACATTTTTTGTGTAGTCAAGTTTTATCCATCTCTTACGGTTTAGCAGTTATTCAAAATTCAGTAAAATTCTTCCAGAATAAACTACTCTTCAAAGGCTATTACCAGAAAGTTAAAGATATACATTTTATTTGTCAGGTAAATATCTTTAATATACGAAATTTTAATCAAAATCGTTAGAGCCATTTTTGAGAAAATCAAAAGTTCCATGTAAAGGGTAGTTGGGGGTCGGGGGATTTTTCTCAAAATCTTCGTGTCGTATCCCTGGAAAATACTAAACTTAAATACCAAGTTTAGTATTTTACCTACTTTTCGTTTTTGAGTTATCGTTTTCAGACACACGGACACACACACACATACACACACGGATCTTTTTCCGAAAATACTTTTTTTTTAGATAAAGGGGACCCTAAAACATGTTTCCGGTGAAATCTTGGAATCGAATGTTTTGGTGGAGTGCAATACCTTCTCTATACACTATGTACATAGTACGTATGGATAAAGTAAAAAGGATAAAGAAATCTGAATGTCAGTGAGAAATAGGATATAGGACCTTTATAAACAGGAAATGTGGGTTGAACTACAGCATAAAAAGTCGCTATATTTATATCGTAAAGTGAAAAAAGAATGGTCAAGAGAGAGATATTTAGGTATATATAATACACAAGAGAAGGAAGGATTAGTGAATGAGAACAGGATCACTAATTTTGAAAGGGATGAGGGTAATGAACTAGAGCGTTGTATTTTATGCGGAGAGAAAGACAGTATTGTTCACTGTTTAATAGAATTTAAAGGGATAAGGAATTGGAGGAAAGAAATTTGGAACACAAATGGGATAGTATACCAAGAGAATGTTAAGAAAAAGAGAAGAATTAAAGAAATGGGGCAACATTCTGGAAATCCAAAAGGAAAATGAAAGAGAGAGAACAAGCGCAAACAGAATGAAATGGAATAGGTAGCACAAACGAAAGGGGGCAACACGGCTAAGAGCCAGGGAATTCAACGGCACTCCAACCTAATTGTGCTTTAGGATAAGTAATGTAATCTAACAGGTCGTGACTTTGTAAATAGTTGAACATGTAACAAAGTCCAATAAATTATTATTATTATTATTATTATTATTTATTATTATTATTATTAGTAGTAGTAGTAGTAGTAGTAGTGGTGGTGGTGGTGGTGGTATTAGTGGTGGTGGTGGTATTAGTGGTGGTGGTGGTGGTATTAGTGGTAGTGGTAGTAGTATTAGTAGTAGTATTATCATCGTCGACGTCATCTCATCCGTGTTAATGTTTGTGTTTACAAATTTTCACATATTTCAGGGTGTATTTACCTACATATTTTACACAACCTTAGATAAGAGTAAAATTAGTGTTTTTTTTTGTTTATTTATGTATTATATTTATTCTCTCGTTCTTCCCCATATATATTTTTACTTTTTAGCACATATATACAACGTACACAGTAGATAGTGAAGATACTGCATTCCAAAAAATTTCGATACTGGGATTTCACCGGAAATACATATACTGAGAAGCTCCCAATCCAAGGTAGAAAAAAATTGAACATGTTCGTGTGCAATATACGTCCAGGTATAGAAAACTAGATGCCAGATGCTGTATTGAGATCTTGTTTAATTTTGTACATACGTGTTAGAGAAAGTATGAGGGCAGTTTTTTTTCAACCTCCGATCGCCTAGTACAGAAGCTACGCGAGCGGCAGAAAGCGGACTTGCGCTGTAGGCTACTGCGCAACTCTCGCACTACACACTCCGCCATTGCCGACAGTGTTGCCTATTTAGCCATTTTATAGCTATTTCTGGCTATTTTGTAAAGTAATTTGCTACAAAATTTTGAGTTTAGTTATTAGCTATATTTTTAGCCATGTATTTGTTTTTCATGCGCTATTTTGGTTTTCATTCATTTTAGTACTATTTTTAGTGATTCATATTTTTATATCCCACTGCGAATGACACACGAGTGACCTCACATTCCATCATTACAGGTCAATGATGCAACCATTACGCGGGATTCGGGGAATCCCCTTATTCCAACGATTAGCTGCTCATCTGAAACTGCAACCCAGTATTCTGTTTCAAGAAGCAGATGTTTGTATAATGTTGAATAAATTGTGACGCAAAATAAATGAGTGAAATATACGACTGAAGCTGGCAGAGTAAAATAAATAATAATATAGCGGTAAGAGAGCAGTTGGAGACCAAGAAGGGGATGGGGAGAATATATTTTTCATTGATTAGGTGAGTTAATGTAGCCTTTTTTTTTTAGCTATGTTTATGAGGCAGTTTAACCACTTTTTTGTGTTGATAAGTTGGCAACACTGATTGCCAACCTCAAGGCATCAGTCTGCGTTGTTATGTAAACATGGCTGCCGTCATTTGCTCCCGTCATTGTTGCTCCCGGTTTCTGCGAGCAGAAGGGAATATTGCAGCAGACATTCACTGGAGAATGAGCCGGGGAATGCTGACTTCAGGAATTGTGTTGATCCATGACAATGCTCGTCCACACACTGCTGGCACATCCCATCGGCTCCTTGAACAATTTCAATTGGACATTTTCGATCATCCGCCGTACAGTCCTGACCTGGCACCTAGCTACTTTCACCTTTTCCCTGAACTGAAGTCGTGGCTGGGAGGGCAGCACTTTCAAATCAACGAAGATCTTCTAAACAACGTCAATGCCCATTTGAAATCATTGGCGGCATCATTTTTTGAAGCAGGTATTGCAAAGCTTGTACACAAGTACGATAAATGTCTCAATCTTTTCGGTTGAAAAATAACCATAGGTATACAAAACTTTCAGTAATAACATAATTGTTTTCTATAAACTTGTATTTTAGTTATAGCCTATCGGAGGTTGAAAAACAAAACGGCCCTAGTAAAATTATACACAGAACTAACGCGGCAGTGACGTCATAAACTGACCAAAATATTGAAAATTGTGCAAATATGTAGACTGCAGAAAATTACATAGGTGCACTTTTAATGCAGCTATAATGTACATTACGAAATCTAGACGCAGATGGTGGGCACATCCATTAAATCAAAGCACAGAATCAGTAATTAAAAAATGGCGCGTCACAGCCAAATGGAAGATTGGCATGTATGTACAGAGAGCGCTGTAAAAACTTGCATTGCGATCGTCTGATGTTGCACAGCAGGCACTGCATAGAGGAAAAGGGCAACATTAATTCTCTTTGCACGTAAAGCAAAGACAAAGTTGCATTAAATTGCGTTGCTTCTCTGTGAATGCTGACATTAAATAATATGAGTCCAAACTCTTGCGCTTACGTTGCATTTCATTGTCAATGTAGCATAATATCGGAATGAACCGGTTTCTTTGACTCTACGTGACTGTTGAAAGAGAGTAGTTGGGACACATCCTTTGCGCTTTGCCTGCTAGGCCTACTCTATGGCTATGTGCTTGTCGCAGAGCAAAGTAGTATGATATAAGCATGGTGCTGCGGCCGCGCCGTGGCCGAGTGGTCAGACCATTCGCCTCTCACCTAGACGGCCCGGGTTCGATCCCAAGCGACCACATATGAGATTTGAGGCGCAGGAGCGGGTTTTCTCCGGGTTCTTCGGTTTCCTCCGCCATCTCATTCCACCGGGGCTCCATCTTCATGTATCATCAGTGTCATCGCCTGCGGTGCCAGAGCAGTAAAAGCGGGCGTTAAACGCTACAAAAAAAAAAAAAAAAAAAAAAGAGAGAGATCTGGCTGAACTCAAGATATCTGACTAGGGATGGTTGAGCCAGTTAGAAGAGTGCGGTACCGAAGCCTCCCGCAGTCATAAAAATAGCCCCGAAGCCTCCCGGACCCTTAAAGGTCCCTAATTATATAGCCCCTAAGCCTCCCCAAAACAGGTAGCTCCCGGTAGAAACAGGTAACAGTTGCAGTTTGGTGTTTATAATATTTGATGAAAAATTGCATACTTCTAGTGAAATATGTTACAATGGTTACTTGGTTACTTCTTCCTTGATGGCCTTTCACATATATCACATATATCTTCCGTGGCTTTTCTCTTCAGATCACAAAGTACTTTCTGTCTCTGAATTTTGTCACTAGGTGGTGCCGCGTGGTTATGGTCTTCTTGAATATCCAGTACACCTATTTCTTCAATGGTTTTAATACAACTTTTAACTTGTACGTCCATCGCGCTACCTCACTTTTTAAACGCTTCTGGAAACCGAAAGTGTAACCGTTCCGAAGTAGACTTTTCCTTCCTGTCCTAATCACGGTAAGGAAAAGTTAAGTCTCGTCGGTAAACATGTTAACTGTGAACTAATTTGCCGTACACTAAAAGAAATCAAGGAAAAAATTATGCATATCCATTCCACCCCACCTGCTGACTAATTACACCAGTTTCGCGGGAGGCTTACCTGGTTACGGGAGGGTTCGGTCCTGCGCCCAACTAGAATAGAGGCCTAGACGTGCTATATGCCGCCAACTCACTGGGGATGGTGAAAGCAGCACACCGTGGCACCCTATCACCATCTGCTTGGCAGGAATAAAAGCGGTATGCTACAAGCATTACGGGACGAACAAATCCCGTTCTACAGCTACTCGCTGCAGCGGCCCTACGTGGAGCGTAGGATAATACGGGGCCTTGACTCCGACTGCACCCCTGAGGATGTCAAGGCGGCCCTTTAGGACGAGCATAACATCACCTCTACCTCCGTGGCACGTCTCAGTAAGACGGTGGCAACAGACGACGGCACTCAGCGAGTGCCTATGCCCTTATTCCTGGTCGTGGTACCAAGGGAACGCGCCCAGACAGTCCAGCCGATAGACGCTGTCCGTCGGCTTATCTTCACCGTCGTGCGTATCGAAAGATACCACGGCAAAGAGGGACCTGTGCAGTGTCACAGGTGCAAGGGCTTCAATCATTCTAGCAGTGTGTGCGAGCGCAAGCTCGCATGCCTGCGGTGTGGTGAAGCCCATCTACTGAGGGACTGCACAAAGCCCTATGAAGCTCGCCACTGTGTGAACTGTGGTGAGGCGCACGTGGGCTCATATAAAGGCTGTAAGGTGCGGAAGCGCCTTGTTGAGAGCCGCCGTGAAGGCCCCCAGGAGCCAGCTAATGTGCGCCCTAGGGTGTCCTTCTCCTCGGCACTAAACCGCGCTGAGGGAACGCTGCGCGTCGCAGAGGCAGCAGCAACTCTCACCCCCCGCAGTCACTGCAGAGATTGTGCCAGCTCCGTCCTCGACGGAGACCCCAACCCCCCAAACTGGTCCGTCTACGTCAACGGAGGAAGCCGCCCCGACGCCGTCGGTAGAGGGCCCACGCTGGACTTCTTCAAAAAAGAAGTCCAAGAAGAAAGGAAAGAAGAACCGCCGGGCGCTCGGCCAGTCGGGCCAATCAGAGGCTCCCACCTCTGAGAGACCCGAGGCCACGCCCCCAGCACCCCAGCAGCTACCAGTCGCGGAAGCTCCAGCAGTTGCCGCCACAGTGCCGACTCCAGCAGCGGAGGCTCCCGCTGCACCTTCCACCACGGCGGCTTCCTCGGCCTTTACAGCGGCCATCCCACAGGCAGACCTAGATGAACTTCAGGACCTAGTCCTGTGGTTCGGTGACCTCCTAAGTAAGGTCCTACCTATACTGCGAAACTTCAAGTTGCAGTACAGTGACCCCAGACTCTCCCCCCTCCAGAAACACACCCTGTTCCTCCAAACCTTGGAGCAGTTGTACCCGGGTTCCGCTAAGTAATGGCCTCTAGATCCGTTCGGAGACCATTGCGACTCGCGTACTGGAACGCGAACGGCATCCGGGGACAACGCCCAGGCGTCCTTGAGTTTATACAATCGTACGGAATTGACATCCTGATGGTTTGCGAAACCCATCTGGATGCTGTTACTGACTTCTCGCTGCCTAGTTACGTCACCCATCGGTCCGATCGGGTCGGCCGACAGGGTGGCGGTACAGCTATCTTCATTAAGAACAACATAACCCATACTCCTGTCCAACTCCCAGCACTACAGCACGTGGAGGCCTGTGCAATCCGGCTTGCCGTTGACGGGCTAGACGCGCTGCTGATAGCTGCATATGACCCACCAAACCACCGCTTCCATGAAGCGGACTACACCACCCTACTCAACCTTCACCCAGTGGTATGCATCGCAGGAGATCTCAACGCGAAACATGCCCTCTGGCATAGCCGCACCAACAACCCCCGAGGCCGCGGGCTCTACCGCCTCATCAGCGGCAACCCCGCCCTCGTCTCGCATGGACCGAGAGGACCTACGTGTCATTCGGCTCGCGGCAGACCGGATGTTCTTGACATCATAATCACCAAGAACATACCATTTCATCTAGACCTCTCGGCGGTCAACGAGTTGGACTCCGACCATGACCCTGTCGTAGTGGATACAACCGAGATCGTATCAGCTCTGGTAACACCAGACTGGACAAATGAGATCGACTGGGACGCAGCCGTCCTAGACCTAAACCAAACCGTGGACCCGCGACCGCTCATCGATTCCATCGAAGCGCTGGAAGCGGCAGCCACGGCCTTCTCCCGACAACTCCTGAATGTGGTACGCGCGCATACCTACCGCATCCCATCTAACAAACCTAACCCGAGAACCACACCTAATAAACTCCGTCAGCTGCTAAAAGCCAAGGCAACCGTACGGAAGCTATGGCAGCGCTTCCGCCATCCCAGGATCCAAGCAGTGTAACAGCGGTTCAAATCCCTGGCAAGGCACCTGCTTCGCGCGCACCGCAAAGCGGCCTGGGAACACACAATGGCAAATGTAAACCTGGAAGAGAAACAACCCTGGAGGATCATCCGATCCCTCAGGAAAGATAAAAGTCAGTTTCAGCATCCCATCCATGGCACCCGTGGGAGACACTCTTTTGAGCCCCAGGATAAAGCCACGGATTTCGCAGATTATCTGGAGTCTCAATTCGAACCCGAGCTCGTGGAAGCGACGGTAGACTACCTCTACGAGGAGCCCCCGCCGCCCCACGAGGAGATTCGCATTCCTTTAGTCATCCCGAAAGAGGTGGCTTCCCAACTCAACAACCTAAAGCCTAACAAAGCCCCTGACGGCGTTACGGCGCCTATGCTCCAGCACCTACCCAGAAAGGCCGTAATCCACCTGACTAGGATTTACAATGCATGCCTACACCTACGTCACTTTCCAACGTGTTGGATGGAGGCGAGGGTAGTATGCATTTTGAAACCCGGCAAGGACCCGGTCTTCCCGTCAAGCTATAGATCTATTAGCTTACCTCCTATCGTCTCGAAAGTATTCGAGTGGTTACACCTACCTCGCCTCACCCCTCTCTTCGAGGAGAGACTCCTACTCCCGGATCACCAGTTTGGTTTCCGTACTGGACATTCCACAACCCTGCAGTTGCTGCGACTGGCTGAGAAGGCTGCCCTGGGCTTCCAGGACAACTTCAAAACAGTCGCGGTACTCTTGGACGTGGAAAAGGCCTTTGCCACCACGTGGCATCAGGGACTCTTGTACAAGCTCAAGAACGCAGAAATCCCTCCCCCCTACCTTCACCTGCTTAGTAGCTTCCTTCAGGACAGCACTTTCAGGGTGAGGGTGGAGGGGAGGCATTCCACAGTCAGACCCATAGCGGCGGGAGTGCCGGAAGGCAGCGTGCTGTCGCCGTTACTCCTTGCCGCCTACATGTCCGACTTCCCCACAGAACCCAGTACAGTTACGTGCCAGTATGCCGAAGATGTCCTCATAATGGCACGTAACAAGAACGCCCGATATTGCTTCCCCCCGCTACAGAGACAGCTCCAGGCCATAGGCAGATGGAGTGAACAGTGGCGGATGGCCATCAGCCCGCAGAAGAGCTCAGCTCTACTGCTGGTTAAAGTCCGTGGCTGGCGACCGGAGAGGTCGCTGAGGTTGCGGCGGCGGCGGATCCCCTGGGTCCGCACCGCCAAATACCTTGGAGTCCTCCTTGACCGCGGCCTTACTTTTGCTCCACATGTCAGGGAGAAGGTCGGTATGGGATACGCTGCCCTCCGGCAGTTGTTTCCCATCTTCCGCTCCGCTATGCCTACACACCTAAAACTACGGCTGTACCGCGCGGTCATCCCGCCCCTGATGCTTTACGGCTGCGAAGTCTGGGGTTCGGTGGCTCGTTCCAGCATCCGCAGACTGCAGACCGTGCATAACAGGGCATTGAGGATGATTCTCCATTCCCACTCCGGAATCCCTTACATAATGGACGTTGTGCGAGAAAGAGCTCGCACAATATACACTAAACTTGCTCCTCACCCAAATCCCCAGGTGAACACTCTCGGTCTTTACGACCACACGCTGCCTAGGAGACGCGTAAGCTACCGCCTTCCCAAGGACGCCTTGGGATGGTAGTTTTCCCGCCGCCTCTCCCTTCTTTACAGTTCTACCCGCCAAGTTAAGCAGCATCGGGCCCGGTCCCGACTCGGACGGGTGACCGTCCAGTTGTACTCCGACCAGATCTGCAACATTGGCTTCCCCCACCCCGTACCTACATCCTTTCAGTTCTCTCCGCTAGCCGGCACTGCTTTCCTTGACAGCCCGCAAGCGGCTGGCCAAGTTAAGCATCATCGTGCCTGGTCCCTCTCTGGATGGGTGACCACTCTGGTAGGTAAGCCGGCCCGTGCCGGCTGCACAGAGGGAAACACCCTGTCCACATTACTTTGACACAGACATAAACGCTTGCACAAGACTACATATTTTATATCACACGGGTAAATCCGCGAGAAAAGCGGAGAGGTACCGTGGTGATTTGCCCCCGCCCGAGTACACTCGGGCGACTAGTTCCTGCTCCTGGCTCTTGACAGAACAAGAATGCCTGTTACTGTTTCCCCCCACTACAGCGACTGCTCCGGGCCATTGGCCGGTGGAGCGAAAAGTGGAGGATGGCCATCAGTCCGGGGAAGAGTTCTGCTCTTCTCCTGGTGAGGTGCGGTCCCTGAGGTTGAAGCGACGGCAGATCCCATGGGCCACCGCCGCCAAATACCTTGGGATCCTCCTCGACCGCGGGCTCACTTTCGCGCCACATTTAAGGGGCAAGGTGGGGTTAGGTTACGCGCCCTCAGGCAGTTGAACCCCGTTTTAAAATCCACCATGCTTAAACATCTCAAACTACGTCTTTATCAGGCGAACATTCTTCCCCTGATCCTGTACGGCTGCGAGGTCCGGGGGTCAGCGGAACCGTCCACAATCCACAGACTTCAGGCCGTTCAGAACAGGGCATTAGGGCTGATCTAGGATACTGGGCGTAGATTCCCATCTCACATCCTACATACCTACTCCGGAATCCCGTATATCATCGACGTCATGAGGGAACGAGCCCGCACGTAGTATGATAAAATCCCCTTTCATTCCAACCCTCTGGTGCGCACTTTGGGTGACTACGACCATAGGGGGCCAAGAAGGAGAAAATCCTACACGCTGCCAAGGTACGCTCTCGGGCCACTGGTCTGAGAGACTGCCATCCCTTAATCCAAACAGCCCCCAGATTTCGCAGTAACGGGAGAGGTCGCAGCCGGGTGGGAGACCAGCCCGAAACCCTGCCCCCCTGTTTAATCTGAAACCTACTACCCACCCATAATCCTACCAACTCTCCTCCCACCTGGCCTGCTTAACTCGGCGGCCACACAAGCGGAACGTCGAGTTAAGCAGCATTGAGCGTGGTCACCACTTGGGTGGGTGACCGCCCAAGTGACCGGCTACGCTCAGGCCTAAGGATGCGGAGGAATTTTAACACCGCCCGGCGGACACAGACACAAAAACTTGTGAACAAAATCTCTATCCCTACAATATCATACAGGTAAAACCGCTTAGGTACTGTGGCGACCTGTTCTTGGACTCTGGACTCTATAAGGATCAGTCCCGATAGGTTGCTTCCCACCACAGACAGTCAAACGGCCCTCGTAAAACAAGTGTGTGAAATCCGCCACTTGGAAGTGTTTCCAACATCACTTGCTGCAGCCTCGGAGATGAAGAAATGTCAAGGCCAAGTGTGAAATTATTTGGCCGTAGAGCGAGTGATGAGGAACTTGCTCTGGTGCACCGAAAGCAATGATACCATCTCAAGAAGAAGGGTTTCGTAAGGCCCGAAAAATCTCTACTTGCCATCAAGGTCAGGGGTACACACTAACTCCAATACATTAGCATTCCTTTCAACAGCCGCAGCATTACAAATATTTCTCGCCATAAAAGTCTCCATCTTACATGCCTTAGATTCACTTTCATTTATTTTCTAAAATGCTGCGTAATTTTACTTTCTCTATACGCACTATGTACACAGTGTATAGAGAATGTATTGCACTCCACCAAAAAATTCGATACTGAGATTTCACCAGAAATATATCTTTTAGGATCCCATTTATCTAAAAAAAGCATTTTCGGAAAAAGGTCTGTGTGTCTTTGAACCCGATAACTCAAAAACGAAAAGTCGGTAACATACCAAACTTGGTATTTAAGTGTCTTATCTTCCAGGGATGCCACACGAAGATTTTGAGAAAAATCCCTCCACCCCCAGCTACACTTTACATGGAACTTTTTCAAAAATTTTGATTTTCTCAAAAATGACTCTAACGATTTTGATTAAACTTTCGTATATTAAAGTTATTTACCTGACAAATAAAATATATATCTTGAGTTTTCTGAGAATAGCCTCTGAAGAGTACTTTATTCTGCATGAATTTTACGAACTTTTGAATAACTGCTAAACTGTCGAGATGGACAAAAACTTACTACTCGAAAAATGTAGAGCACGTTAAAACACAACATTTATGTTATATATATTTTTTTCGTGGAGATCACCGTTTTTTAGACATTCCTTGTTTTTTGCTTCTGCTTTGAAAAACTTTTCTCATACAGGAATTTGTCAATTGCTATCCATACAAACAAAGGAACTTCAGTCACATAGCAACCAGCTATTGACTATCACTTTAACCTATGGTACTCTCTTATTTCGCTTCTTCTTACAAGGAAGCAAGTAATAAGAACTATTTCTACTAATTTTTTCTGATTAGCATGAAGTAAATAGACGTATAAGTTTTTTAACAATAATTTGCTGCACAGATGTAGAGAAAGTCATGTGAATGGTACACATCAGTTTTTCTTTCTCTACCAGTACAACATATATAGAGAAATTATTATATTCTATCAGAAAACTCGATACCGAGATTTCACTGGAAATACAAGTTCTCAGACCCCTCTGGAAACAAGAACAAAAATAGAAAGAGAAACAAAACAAGGCACGAAACAAAGCAAAATACGAAACGGAACAAAGCAAAATAAGCAACGAAACAAAGCAAAATACGAAACGAAACAAAGCAAAATACGAAACGAAACAAACACATACACAGAAACAAACGAAAACATCCATGTGTCTGTGTGCGAACAATATGCCTCAAAATGTGAACGTTTATTTGGGGGGGATTTCAGATCTTGGAAGATTATCTTTTTTTTTTATAGTATTTAACGCCCTCTTTTACTACACATGGCACCGCAGGCGATGGCACTAATGATGGAATGAAGATGGAGCACTGGTGGAATGCGATGGCGGGGGAAACCGTATAAATTCGCCGCAAATCTCACATGCGGTCGCTTGAGATCGAACCCGGGTCGCCTAGGTGAGAAGCGAGTAGTCTAACCACACGGCCACGGCCGAAGTTGAACTTAATTTTCAAACTTGGTATTTAACCGACTTTTTGTTTTTGAGTTATGCTCACAAATAAACACACGGACACACACACATTCACGGACATTTTTCAAAAAAACGTTTCTTTTGTATATAGGGGACCCTAAAACGAGTATTTTCAGTGAACATCCCTTATCCATTTTGTGGGTGGAATGCAATGTCTTCTACGTAGTAAATAGGGAAGATAAGCAGGCATATTCTTGTGCATGCGCACAGTATATCTCAAAGACGAAAAGTCAATTAAACCCCATCATAAACTACCCTTTACACGATGGATTTTTTCGAAATATTTTATTTCTTAATCAATGACTTTAACGATTGATTAAAATGGCTTCTGGAACCAAAAATGTTGTTATACAAAGTAGGTAAAGGAAATATTTTATTCTAAGGAAAATTTTGATGCCCAGTTTTCACCGGATATTTATGTTATGAGGCCATCTGAATCCAAAATAAAAGTATTTTCAGAAAAAGATCCGTCTCCACGTGCGCGTTGGTACTTAAGTTTTGTATCTCCCAAGGATGTGAGTATATCGACAAGAAATTACCGGAAAAAATCTTAATATGTTCCATTCACATGACTTTTTCTATATTTCTGCAACAAATTATTGTTAAAGGGTTATTCTTCATTTACTTCATGTTAATCGAGAAATGCGGAGATGGTCTTATTACTTACTTTTTCGCAAGCAGAAGGAAATAAGGGAATACACTACGCTAAAGCGACAGTCAAATACTTTTAAAAGCTAGTTCCTATGTGATGGAAGTTCCTTTGTATGGCCCGGAGTCGACAAGTGCACGTATGAGAAAAGTGTATCTTAAAACTGAAATAAATAAGAAGAAATATCTAAAACTGACCAAATTAACGAAAAAAATGTATATAACATAAATTGTGTGTTCCAACGAACTCGCCTCTCATTTAGACGGCCCGGGTTCGATCCCAAGCGGCCGCATGAGAGATTTGAGATGGACAAAGCGGCACAGGGGCCGCTTTTCTACGGGTTCTCCGGTTTCCCCCGCCATCGCATTCTACCGGTGTTCCATCTTCATGTAATAGCCGTGTCATCGCCTGCGGTGCCAAACATAGCAATCGCGGGCGTTAAACACTACCCCCCAAAAAAAAAAAAATCTAACGCGCTTTACGTAATTTTTTGCTAAGTAAGTTTTTGTCTATCTCATTGATACGGTTTATACAAAATTCATACAGAATAAAGATAGCTTCAGATGCTGTTCCCAGAAAATTCAAGATATAGATATCTTAAATATTTGATATTTAAATAATTGTAACTGGCTTACCCTCCCCGAATTTGTAGGAAATGTAAGCGAAATTGTTTAGAAAGCTGATGATGGAGCAATTGGTGGAATGAGTGGCGGGGGAAACCTGAGGACCCGAAGAGAACCCGCCCAGACGTCACTTCGTCTACCACGAATCCCACATGGGGGCGCTTGTTATGGAAGACGAGCGGTCCACCCATTCCACCACGGCGCCGTCCCATTAAAAATCGCTAGAGAAAATCAAAATGTTGGAAAAAGTTTCCATGTAAAGGGTAGTTGAACGTGGGGGAATTTTCTTGTAAATCTTTGTGTTGCATCCTTGGAAGTTATTGAACTTAAATACCAAGTTTGGAATTTAATGGACTTGAGCTATGCTGCCCATAAACACATACGGACCTTTTTCTAAAAATGCTTTTTTGGATTCAGGGGGTCCCAAAACATGTATTTCCGATGAAATCTTGGTATCGAATTATAGGGTGCAATACAATTCCTTCTCTATGCACTATGTACATACCTTTTGTGTAATTAATAAACTTAACTGGTAGAAACTTACTATACATATGTTAATACATTAGTTAAGTGCTGCCTTCCAGTGGATAGAAGTTAGTTTTTGTAGTTAGGCGTAATAGGTTACCAGTCACATTTACTGGATTCCAGTAAATATTAGATAGAAGTGTAGTTATACGTTTATTATTTTAGCGTTAATTTATTCCCTGTCGTTTAGTTTTAGTTACAGTAATTTTCTCATTTTTTGGAAGTAAATTATTATTGTTTTGTTTTATTTGATTTGATTTAGTATTTTCTTCTCATTGTGGTATTTTAATTTATTTTGCTTTATAAGTTGTATTAAGTTCAATTTTTTTAGGATAATAGATATAAATACAAAAAAAATCAAGTATTTTAATGATTATTTATTGGCTCTGTATTTTGATGCATGGGTTGCACTCTTCAGTGAGGCATCTTGTGATAGACGACATTTCTTGTTTTATTATCAGGCGCAAGAACAAATAACGCAGATGGTCTGCCGACCCATGAACATGCCACATATAAATTGACCATGGGAATAACATGGATTTTCCAGATTCAGACCACAAACTTTCAAGGATTGGCCTTGTGATTTGTTAATGGTCATGGCGAATGCAAGACGGATCGGAAATTGAAGTCGTTTAAACTTAAACGGCAAATCGGTTGGGATCATCGGGATCCTCGGAATGAGAACTTCCTCACCTTCGAATTTTCCTTTTAGTATCGTCGCGTAAATCACATTGTTCATCAATTTACTTACCGCCAAACAGTTGCACAGTTTTGGTTGGTTTATGTTTCGAAGCATGCTTACTACGGAGCCAACCTTTAGTCGTAAATTGTGCGGTGGTAAGCCAGGCACATCCAAGGAGTTTAAAACTTCAGTTGGATAGTTGGTGGCCTCATCTTCATTTGTTACACATTCAATAGAATTGAGCTAGTATGCAAGTAGTAATCGAAACGCTGCTTGATTCAAATCTTGTGCGTCGAAAATTATCTAGTTGTTGATTTCTGAGTATGCTCGCATTGCCAACCGAGCCGTTTCACGCGCTGCCTCGCTTTACTCTTGTGATTGAGAAGCACGAAGTCGAGCCATACTAACACGTGTTCTTCTTCAGTCCTTTCATTCGCAAGGTTTCGAATCCTAGTTGCATTACGGCTTTGTCGGAAAAGATTCGATGGTCTTGATCACGGCGTTGTTAATGATAATATCAGCACATCCAGCTAATAGAAACTCGAAACAAACACATCAACCGGTCAAAATTGTCAAATTTTCAACCGTACCTCCTAGACAACATTACGTTTAGCTGTCAGTTGCGTTTTGTTATACCACGTGTATCTTTTTTACTTTCTCTATACTCACTATGTAGATAGTGTATAGAGAAGGTATTGCACTCCATCAAAAAATTTGATACCGAGATTTCACCGGAAATATATGTTTTAGGGTCTCCTGTATCCAAAAAAGGTATTTTCAGAAAAAGGTCCGTGTGCCTGTGAACACGATAACTCAAAAACGAAAAGTCTGTAAAATACCAAACTTGGTATTTAAGTTTTGTATCTTCCAGGGATGCGACACAAAGATTTTGAGAAAAATCCCCCCACCCCTAACTACTCTTTACATGGAACTTTTTTCGAAAATTTTTATTTTCTAAAAAATGGCTCTAACGATTTTGATTAAGATATCGTATATTAAAGTTATTTACCTGACAAATAAAATGTATATTTTGAATTTTCTGGGGATAGCCTCTGGAGGCTAGTTTATTCTGGATGCATTTTTCATAACTACTAAACCGTAAGAGATGACAAAAACTTAACCCACAAAAAATGTAGAGCACGTTAAAATACACAATTTAAGTTATATACCTACATTTTTTTCGTGGAGATATTTTGAGATATTCCTTTTTCTTGGTTTCAGCTTTGAAAAACTTATACTTTTCTCATACAGCAATTTGTCAACTCCTGTCCATACAAACAAAGGAACATCAGTCACATAGCAACCAGATTTGACTTTCACTTTAACCTATGGTACTCCCTTATTTCGCTTCTACTTACAATAAAGCAAGAAATAAGACTATTTCTGCTAATTTTTCTCGATTAGCATGAAATAAATAAAAGATAAGCTTATTAATAATGATAATTTACAGAGATATAGAGAAAGTCATGTGAATGGAACACATCAGATTTTTTTGGTAGTGTTTAACGCCCAATTTAACTACTTATGGCACCGCAGGATGTGACACTGATGATACATGAATGATGATGGAGCACCGGTGGAATGAGTTGGCGGGGGAAACCGGAGTACCCGGAGAAAAGGCGCCCCAGCGCCGTTTTGTCCACCACACATCTCACATGTGGTCGCTTGGGATCGAACCCAGGCCGTCTAGGTGAGAGGCGAGTGGTCTAACCACTCGGCCACGCGCGGCATGAAAAAAGTATCCTATGTCCGTCTCCTGGTTCTAGCTACCTCCCCAGCGATTTTCAACCAAATCGGTTCAGCCGTTTTTTGTGAAATAAATATGAAGTTTGGATATATGCCCCGGTATAGTAACCAAGGTGCCGGGGCAGGATATTCCTATTTTATTCGTTTATTTATTTAGTACGTGTAGAGAAAGTAATAAGATTTTGTTTTGTTTATGGAAGAGTAAGGTGAGGAGGTGATATGAATGCAGTGCTTCAGATCGTTTCTCCGTTGTCAAAAGCAGGTGTGAAATGATAAAATGGCCGCTGTATCTGCTAATGTCTTCGTTGTCTAGCAGAGGTTCGGCAAGGCTAGGTCTTGATGTGCACTCATATTGTTCATCAGACGACATGTCGAGGTCAGCTGAGAAGATCAGGTGATAACGAGGTAGAGGAATGTCGGAGAAGTTCGTGACCCATTCAGAGGAACCGACTGTTCTCAAGGTGAGGGAGGTACATGATTCAGACGTATATATAACATTCCTCAGGCGCGGGGGGAGGGGAGGTGCAATAAAAGCAACACGTGGACTCCTTAGGCTCTTGAGCAATGTCTTTATTCTCAGCGGCGTAAAACACGGGTCTCCTGTATCCAAAAAAATCGGATCCTACATCTCTACAAATATTATTGTTAAAAAGATATTCTTGTATTCACTTAATGCTAATCGAGAAAAAATCAGCAGAAAGGGTCTTATTACTTGCTTCCTTGTAAGTACGAGGGCCGTTTTTTTTTCAACCTCCGATAGGCTATAAATAAAAGACAAGATCACAGAAAACAATTATTTTATTACTAAAAGCTTTGTATGATCTCAAATAAGCATTGGCGTGGTTTTGAAGATCGTTGGTTTGAAACTGCTACCCACCTAGCCACGTCTTCAGTTCAGGGAAAAGGTGAAACTCGCTGGGTGCCAGATCAGGACTGTACGGCGGATGATCGAAAATGTCCCAAGGAAATTGTTCAAGGAGGCGATGGGTTGTGCCAGCAGTGTGTGGATGAGCGTTGTCATGGATCAACACAATTCCTGAAGTCAGCATTCCTCTTCGTTTGTTTTTAATGGCTCTCCGCAAACGTCGTGAAGTACGAAGATCTTCAAAACAATGTCAGTGCTCATTTGAAATCATCGGCGGCAACATTTCTTGAAGCGGGTGTTGCAAAGCTTCTGCACAGGTACGATAAATGTCTCAATCTTTTCGGTGATTACGTTGAAAAGTAACCATAAGTGTACAAAACTTTTAGTAGGTAATAAAATAGTTTCCATGAACCTGTCTTATATTTACAGCCGGTCACAGGTTGGAAAAAAGAAAGGCCCTCGTAGAAGCGAAATAAGGGAGTACCATAGGCTAAAGTGATAGCAAACATATTTAAAATCTGGTTGTTAAGTCATTTAAGTTCCTTTGTTTGTATGAACAGTAGTTGACAAATACACAAATAAAAAAAGTATAAATATCTTAAAGCTGAATCGAATAAAAAGGAATATCTCAAAAACCGCCAACTCCACGAAATAAAATGTATATACCATAAGTCGTGTGTATTTGTGTGGTAAGTTTTTGTCTATCTCTTACGGTTTACCAACCATGCAGAATTCCTCAAAATTCATCCAGAATAAATGTGTCTCCCGAGGCTATTCCGAGAAAATTGAACATATTCATTTTATTTGTCATCTAAATATGTTGAAGATAAGAGATTTTAATGAAAATCGTTAGAGCCATTTAGGAGAAAATCACAATTTTTTAAAACTTTTTCCATGTAATGGGTAGTTGGGGGTGGAGGATTTTCTTGAAAATGTTCGTGTTGCATCCTTGGAAGATAAATGTCAAGTTTGGTATTTAAGGGTCTTTTCGTTTGAAGCTATGCTACCCACAGACACACCACATACACACACGTAACATTTTCTATAAATGCTTTTTTTAGGACTTGGGGCGCCTCAAAACATGTATAGTGAAGTCTCGGTATCGAATTTTTGGGTGCATTACAATATCTTCCCTATACACTACGTGTAGAGAAAATAAAAGTATTTTCAGAAAAACATCAGTGTGAGTGTCTTATAAACTCAATAACCCAAAAACGAATTGTCGGTAAAATACCAAACTTGGTATTTAAATTTAGTATCTTCCAGGGATACGATAAAAATTGAGAAAAATCCCCTCACTCGAAACTACCCTTCACGTGGAAAAAACTTCGAAAATTTTGATTTTCTTAAAAATGGCCCTAACGATTTTGTTTAAAATCTCTTATATTTAAGATATTTATCTAAAATAATATATATATATATGTGTTCAATTTTCTGACAATAGCCTCTGAGTACATGTTTATTCTGGGTACATTTTGCTAAAGTTTGCATAGCTGATAAACTGTAAGAGACAGACAAAAACTTACCACACTAAAATGTAGAGCTTGTTAAAACATAACTTTTATGTTATATACATTTTTTCGTGGAGTTGACTGTTTTTTGAGATATTCCTTGTTATTAGGTTCATCTTTAAAATACGTGTACTTTTCTCATACGGTGTTTTTCAGCTGGTGTCCATACAAACAAAGGTACTTCAATCACATAGCAACCAGCTTTTAAAATTTTTGACTAACGATTTAGCCGAATATATTCCCTTATTTCCCTTTTACTTATGGGGAAGCAGATAGTAAAACACTTTCTGCCAATTTATTATCGATTAGCATTAAGAAATTAGAATAACCTTTTAACAATAATTTGTTGCAGAGATGTAGAGGAAGTCATGTGAAAGGAACACATCAGATTTATTTTCCTATTTGATTATTGCCTTTGCTTTTTAATACACACACACACACACACACACACATTTACAGATTCATAAACACCCTGCCCAAGGCGGGACTCGAACCCACGATCCCCTGCGTCACGAAGCATAAAAACAAGGCACTTTAGCGAGCGCGGCCATGGAGACTGGCTGTGTTCAGCAGTCGCGCCGTGCCCGAGTAGTTAGACCACTCGCCTCTCAATTCGGCGACCCGGGTTCGATCCTAAGCAACCTCCTGTGGGATCTGTGGAGGACAAAGCGGCTGAGGGGCGGGTTTTCTCAGAGTTTTCCGGTTTACCTACCCATAGCATTCCACCGGTAGTCCATCTTCATTCCACTTGCTTCATCCACTACCAATAAATAAAATATGTTCGCGGCAACACATGAGTTAATAAAGCTACTAAATCATTTACACGTTTTCTTTGATGTGTTGCGCAGATTTAACCCACTGGGTAGGATTATTCTGCGCAGTGCAACTTTTCAGTTTTTAAACATTTAAGAATGTAGAAATGTGCCGTAAATACAACATGAAAAAAAAAGCTTACATTTCCCAACTTTGTCAAAAATGAGTCTAATACTTTTCCTAAATTATAAGGGCAATAGCTATCGAAAGTTAAGCGCGCAGATTTCGCCCAAATAACAATTCCGACCAGTTGCGATTTGAACCTTCGAAATGCGACCTAGACATCTGGCGGTGATAAAATATTTATGACCGCAGTAACTGTTGCTTCCCACCATCAAAACCCATTCAATTGCAGCAGTAGTAGAGAAAGTCATGTGAATGAAACACAGATATTTAACGGTCTTTTCGTTTTTCAGCTATGCTGTATACTGAGGGCGTTTTTCTAATAATGCTTTTTTCGGACTCAAATTTTTGAATGGAATACAATACCTTCTCTAGCGACTATGTATAGTTGTGTTCTGGATTCGTGAGACCTGTAGGATGAGGTGTGGGAAGAAAGGAAAGCGATATCTAGTTACCCGGCGAGCTGCTATGCAGTAATCATTCCTACAGATATGTGTATTAACCTAGCGTAGCCTACTTAGCATAATAAGGTGTTGTAATATTTTATATTCCTTTCACCTAGTCTGAAGTTAAGAAATGTAAGGTAGTGTATTCTGAAGGGCGAGAAATAATAAGTAGCGTTATAGATAATTATGATAAAGAAGCTTTGAATAAACAGTATTTATTTCCAGTGTCACAAGCTACACTACGGGCTGCATATTATATGTGTTTCGTGTCCAATATAAAGAGAATTCGTAAGGAGAAGGAAGACCTGCAGTCATGAGGAAGAACATCGTATATGAGCACTTCTGGAAAAAGAAGAAAAACTAGACCAGAACAATGCGCAAATCAATGATTTTAATGCTACCATTATACGAAGAATATCTTTAGAGGCTATTCCCAGAAAGTTCAAAGTATACATTACGTTTGCCATAAAATATCTTAAAAATATGGTATTTTAATAAAAATCGTTCAGCTAATTTTGATAAAATTAAAATTTTCGAAAAAATGTCACATGTACAGGGTAATGGGGTTGGGAAGAATTTGTTGAAAATCTTTGTGGAGCATCCTTGGAAGATTTTGAACTTAAATACCGCCGACAGACACACACACACACAAACACAAAACTAATCTTAAGAAAATCTAATGTGTTCCATTCACATGACTTTCTCTACATCTCTGCAACAAATTTTAGTTAAAAAGCATATGCTTCCATTTACTTCATGCTAATTAGCAGAAATATTCTTATCACTTGCTTCCTTGTAAGTAGAAGAGAAATGAGGGTGTTCCATAGGTTAAAATGATAGCCAAAAGGTGGTTGCTATGTAACTGAAGTTCCTTTGGTTGTATGGACAGGAGTTAAGAAATTCCTGTATGAGAAAAGTATGTTTTTCAAAACTAATGCGAAAAACCAGGAATATCTTAAAAATGATCAACCCCCACGAAAAAAATTGTATATGACATAAATTGCGTATTTTATCGTGAGCTAAATTTTCTGTGTAGTAAGTTTTTCCCCATTTCTTACGGTTTAGCAGTTATGCACGATTCCGTAAAATTCATCCAGAATAAAGTAGACTTCAGGGGCTATTCCTAGAAAATTCAAGATATATATTTTATTTGTCAGGTAAATATCTTTAATATAACATATTTTAATCAAAATCGTTAGATGCATTTTTAAGAAAATAAAAATTTTCAAAATTTTTTCATGTAAAGTGTAGTTTTCTTGATGAAAATCTTCGTGTCGCATCCTTGGAGGATACCAAACTTAAATACCAAATTTGGTCTTTCACGGTCTTTTCGTTTTTGAGCTATGCTGCCCACAGACACACACATATACACGGACATTTTTCTAAAAATGCTTTTTTTTTGTATCCAGGGAGTCTCAAAACATGTATTTCCGGTGAAATCTCGGTATGGAATTTTTGGGTACAGTGAAATAAATACCTTCTCTATACACTATTACATAGTTCGTATAGTGAAAGTAAACATGAAACAGCGTGTTCAAAATTGGACACCTAATTGGCACGGCCACTATTCTACGAGGGCGGTTTCTTTTCAACTTCCGATAGGCTATAAATAAAAGACAACTTTATAGAAAACAATTATTTTATTACTAAAAGCTTTGTATACTTGTGGTTACTTTTCAACATAATCACCGAAAAGTTTGACACATTTATCGTACCTGTACATAAGCTTTGCGTGCCCGCTTCAAAAAATGTTACCACCAATGATTTCAAATGAGCAATGACGTTGTTTTGAAGATCTTCGTACTGCACAACGTTTGTGGAGAGCCATTCAAAACAAGCGAAGAGGAATGCTGACTTCAGGAATTGTGTTGATCCATGACAACGCTCGTCCACACACTGTTGGCACAACTCATCGGCTCCTTGAACAATTTCAATGGGACATTTTCGAACATTCGCCGAACGGTCCTGCCCTGGCACCCAGCTACTTTCACCTTTTCCCAGAGCTGAACACGTGGCTAGGATGGCAGCACTTTCAAACCAACGAAGATCTTCAAAACAACGTCAATGCTCATTTAAAATCATTGGCGGTAACATTTTTTGAAGCGGGTACTACAAAGTTTGTGCAAAGGTACAATAAATGTCTCAATCTTTTCGGTGATTTTGTTGAAAAGTAATCATAAGTGTACAAAACATTTTGTAATCAAATAATTGTTTTCTATGAGCTTGTCTTTTATTTATAACTTATCGGAGGTTGAAAAAAAAACGGTCTATGTAAGGTGTGTTGTGTACGCATTTTTACTTTTTCTACACGTACTATGTACATAGTGTATAGAGAAGGTATTGCACTCCACCCAAAAATTCGATACCGAGATTTCACCGGAAATGTATGTTTTAGCGTCCCCTGTATCCAAAATAATCATTTTCAGAAATAGGTCCGTGTGCGTGTGTGTGTGTGTTCGTGTGTCCGTGTGTCTGTGAACACGATAACTCAAAAACGAAAATTCGGTAGATTACCAAACTTGGTATTTAATTTTAGTATCTTCCAGGGATGCGACACGAGGATTTTGAGAAAAATCCCGCCACCCCCAACTACCCTTTACATGGAACTTTTTTCGAAAATGTTGATTTTCTTAAAAATGGCTCTAACGATTTTGATGAAAATATTGTATATTAAAGCTATTTACCTGACAAGTAAAATGTATATCTTGAATTTTCTGCGAATAGCCTCTGAAGAGTACTTTATTCTGAATGAATTTTACGAAATTTTGAATAACTGCTAAACCGTAAGAGATGGACAAAACTTACTCATAAAACGTGTAAAGCACGTTAAAACACACAATTTATATTATATACATTTTTTTCGTGGAGTTCATCGTTTTTGAGACATTCCTTTTTTATTGGTTTCTGCTATGAAAAACTTATGCTTTTTTCATACAGGAATTTGTCAACTGCTGTCCATACAAACAAAGGAACTTCAGTGACATAGCAACCAGCTTTTGACTATCATTTTAACCTATGGTACTCCCTTATTTCGCTTCTACTTACAAGGAAGCAAGTAATTAGCATGAAGTAAGTAGAAACATAGGCTTTTTAACAATAATTTGTTGCAGAGATGTAGAGAAAGTTATGTGAATGGAACACAACTATAACTACGACTATAGAAAGTAACAAGTGCGACCAGTCAAATCAATGCGATTTGAACCCGGGACCTTCAAAATGTGCGCTAGAGACATCTGGTTGTGATAAAACAGTTGCTGTTGATTCCCGCCATCAAAAGCCAATTGCAGCAGTAGGTTTTGCTCCGGTTTAGAGGTTAATGAACTTGAAACGTTGTCACTTTAATTCGCTGTTGAAAGAGCCTCGAGTGCATGAATTCGAAATGGCTAGGTCACGATTATTTGCTTCTTCCGCGTGTGAAACTGTACCAGCCAGTGTTAAAGGGCTCAGTCGATGATCGAGCCTCACAGCTACTCACTAAGCCAGCATGATATTTTCTTATAATTCGCAAAATCGCCTTTATGATGTCATGCATAACAGTAAACTGCTCTCGGGTACTCGCATGCAGGATGGAGAGCAGCGCCAATTTCTAACAGCCGGAGGTGAACATTTAATTCGCGCAGTGAAACTAGATGTGGAAGCTGCTGGTCTTAAGTACCCAGATGCGTGGCCAGATGTACAGTTACATGCAAAAGTTCTTGCCGATTCCTCCACCAGTGAAAACAGTGTTTGCTCCTCAATAAACTATTTATTATACACCGATAATTTAATTGATTTTACTTTCTCTACACGTTTCATTTCGTAATCGGCTTACTCTCCTCGCATTCGCACGACTGAGTACCCCACAGCACTTACAAGCCAATGTCGCCCTCCGTGGTGTAATGGTTTCCATGCTAACTTCATATACCCAAGGTCAAACCCGGCGGAAGATGTAAAAATCCTCAGTATGGCTTCCTTCGGAAGGGAAGTAAAGCCGTTCGACCCACGGTAAGTTGAACTCGAGCAGCCGGTCCCCATGGCGTCTCGCTTTGGTGCTTCGTAGCGCAGGGGATTGTGGGTTCGAGTCCCACCTTGTGCACGGGTGTTATATGTTTGTGTATATGTGTGTTGTGTGTGTAAAAAGAAAAAAACAGCCATTCAGTAATCATACAGCAAACAAAGTAAAACATTAGTTAAATAAAAGTAGGGTATATAGCGCCGGAGTCCCGACCAGACTCCGGAACTGTATTAAAAAAAAAAGCCTGATAATCTGAGCAAAATTAAGCGGTCTTTCACGCCTAGTATAGAATGGGACGCTGAGAACCACAACAGTTAAAGAGCGTCCACAAATAAAACGCTATTTCATTTCTTACAAGCCAATGCTTAGGGGTCAGAAGCTTGGCGAAACGAATGCAAAACTTGTTAACAGGAAGTGAAATGTAAGTTAAATTGATGATAGGAAAGGTGATAGTGGAACAATTGATTTTACAAGTGGTGGGGGAAACCAGAGGACCCTCGAATCCCACATGCGGGCGCTTGGGATCAAACCCGGTCCACCTAGATTGGAGACGAGTGGTCTAACCACTCAACCACGGCGCCGTCTTTCTCTACACGTACTATGTGCATAGTGTATAAAGAAGGTGTTGTATTGCACCGAAAATATATGTTTTGGGGGTTCCCTGAATCCGAAAAAAAAAAACATTTTTAGAAAAAAGCACGCGCGCGCGTGTATGTATGTGTGTGTGTGGACAGCATAACACAAAAACGAAAAGTCGGAAAATACCAAACTTGGTATTTAAATTTAGTACGTTCCAAGGATACGACTCGAAGATTTTAAGAAACCCCCCCCCAAACCCAAACTACCCTTTTAATTGAAAAATAAATCGAACATTTTGATTTACTCAAAAATGGCTGTAACGATTTTGATTAGATTTCTGTATATTAAACATAATTATATGGCGAATAAAATGTATATCTTGAATTTTCTGGAAATAGCATCTAAAGAGCTCTTTATTCTGAATGAATTTTACGGAATTTTGTATAACTGGCAAACCGTATGAGACAGAGAAAAATTTACTTAATAGTAAATGTAGAGCTCATTAAAACACACAATTTATGTTACATACATTTTGTTTGAGGAGTGGATCGTTTTGGAGATATTCCTTGTTATTGGTTTCAGTTTGGAAATATTTAAAACTTTTTATTTACGGGAATTTGTCAACTCCTGTCAATGCAAAGGAACGAGTTTCATCCATATGCAACCAGCTTTTAAAAGATTTGACTATCGTTTTAGCCTAGTGTATTCCCTCATTTTCTTTCAACTTACAAAAATAATGTTTTACTCGATTAGCTAAAGTAGAGAAAATAATAAATTTTTTAACAATAATTTATTACAGAGATGTAGACGAAGTCATGTGAATGGAACACATCAGATGTTTTAAACTCGTGTAACCTGATAAGCTATATCGCACATGAATGGAATTAGTAAAATAATGCTCAAATTAGTCTGGGGTCCAAGGAGCCTAAAGTTGCTCGACATTCGCCTTCTCAGGGTAAGGGAAAACACCGAAAAGAAACCTTATCCGGGTAACTCACCCTGAGCGAGATTCAAACTCGTGACCTGTTGAATGTGAGGCAGACACGTTACCCCCATACTACCCAGGCGGAGTTGAAGAAATTCTTGAAATATATTGAATAAGACAGCTTGAACCATCCTCTATACGTACTTAGTGTATAAACAAAGTATTACATTCCACCCAAAAATTAGATACCGAGAGTTCACCGGAAATACATTTTTGGGCCCCCTGAAATAAAAAAAATCATTTTTAGAAAAAGATTCTGTGAATGTGTGTGTGCGTCTGGGTCTTTGTATATCTGTGAACAGCATAGCTGAAAAAAAAAAAATCCGTTTGGTATTTAAGTTCAATATCTTCCAAGTATGCGACACAAAGAGATTGATGAAAATCCCGCCGCACCCAACTACACGTTACATGGAAACATTTTCGAAAATTTTGATTTTCTCAAAAATAGCTCTAACGATTTTGATTAAAATGTTCTATATTAAAGATATTTGCCTGATAAATAAAATGTATATCTTGAATTTTCTGGGAATAGCCCCTGAATACTACTTTATTCTGGATGAATTTTACAAAATTTTGCATAGCTGCTAAACCGTAAGAAATAGACATAAACTTTATTGATAGTAAATGTAGAGCTCGTTAAAACACACAATTTATGTTCTATATATATTTTGTTTGTGGAGTGGATTGTTTTTGAGATATTCTTTGTTATTAGTTTCAGCTTTAAAATACTTATACTTTTCTCATACAGGAATTTGTCAACTCGTGTCCATACAAACAAAGGAACTTCAGTCACACAGCAACCAGCTTTTGACTATGAAGTATAAAGAAGCATAAGTTTTTTAACAATAATGTGTTGCAGAGATGTAGGGAAGGTCTTGTGAATGGAACACATCGGATTTTTTTGAATAAAGAATGAGGTGTGTGTAGAAAGGACGGAAGAAGATAGAAGAGGAAAGAAGAAGAGTGTGAAAGACGGAGGGAGAGTTTGCCCCACATATTTATCGAAACGTCTTCATGTGTTGTAGCTTTACAACATAAAAACACTTGCTATTTTATATTGAGTATATAATTCCTCGACCGGTACGAAAACACTGCAGGTGTCATGGAATCTGCAAAAGAAGTAGACTCAGAGGTAAAAATCTGATGTGTTCCATTCACATGATTTTCTCTACATCTTTGCAACAAACTTTTGCTAGAGATCTTATTCTTCTATTTTCTCACGCTAATCGAGAAAAAATTAGCAGAAATATTCTTAATACTTGCTTCCTTGTAAGTAGAAGCGAAATAAGGGAATACCATAGGTTAAAGTGATAGTCAAAAGCTGGTTGCTATGTGACTGAAGTTCCTTTGTTTGTAAGGACAGGAGTGGACAAAGTCCTGTTTGAGAAAATAATACTTTTTTAAATCTGAAACCAAATACAAGGATTGTCTAAAAAAAAACAAAAAAAAACGATCAACTCCACGAAAAAATGGATATGACATAAATTGTGTGTTTTAACGCTCTTTACATCTTTTGTGTGGTAAGTTTTTGTTCATCTCTTACGGTTTAGCAATTATGCAAACTTCCGTAAAATTCATCCAGCATAAAGTAGTCTTCAGAGGTTATTCCCAGAAAATTAAAGATATACGTATTATTTGGTATGTAAGTATCTTAAATATTAGAGATTTTAAACACAATCGTTAGAGCTATTTTTGAGAAAATCAAAATTTTCGAAAATAGTTCCTTGTAAAAGGTAGTTAGGGTGGGGGATTTTCTTGAAAATCTTCGTGTCACATCCTTGGACGGTCCTTTCGTTTTTGAGCTATGCTGTCCAAAGAGACATACACAGATACACACACGGACCTTTTTGTAAAAATGTTTTTTTTGGATTCAGGGGGACCCAAAACATGTATTTTCGGTGAAATCTAGATATAGAATTTTTGCGTGGAGTGCAATACCTTCTCTATACACTATGTACATCGTTCGTGTAGAGAAGGTAAAAACACTTACTGTTTAATATCGAGTATATAATTACTCGACTGGTACGAAAACCCTCAAGGTGTCACGGAATTTGCAAAAGAAGTAGACTGAGATGTAAAAATAGACTTCGTTTGAGGCGATGATCGCGCACTTCTGGGTGAATAGAGGTCAGTTTCTCCTCTCAGATGATTTTTGTTTGAGGCATGATGAACTCTAGGAGTGGGGTCGGGCGTGCTTGTGTCAATCAGGCGCTGTCAGCAACAAACTTGCACGAAATTCTCTCTTTTCTCGGAAAGGCTTGCCAGCGTTAGTCACGGAATACTCGCGGCCACTAGTGACCTCTATCAATAAGGCGTGTAATGAACTGAAAGTGGCGGTACCGGACCTTTTTACATTTCGCCCAAGTTCAAGTTCAACAGCTTTCCTACACGCTCTCTTACACTATCACAGTTCTGTGTGATAAAACCTTTGCTCGCATGATGTGAACATATTTAATTGTAGGTTTAATTGTTTTTACTTTCTCTATACGCACTATGTACATAGTGTATAGAGAAGGTATTTGAACACGATAACTCAAAAACGAAAAGTCAGTAAAATACCAAACTTGGTATTTAAGTTTAGTATCTTCCAGGGATGCGACACGAAGATTTTGAAAAAAATTCCCCCCACCCCAAACTACCTTTTACATGGAACTTTTTTCGAAAAGTTTGATTTTCTAAAAAATGACTTTAAAATTTTGATGAAAATATCGTACATTAAATATATTTACATGACAAAATAAAATGTATATTTTGAATTTTCTAGGATTAGCCTCTGAAGACTACTTTATTCTTGGTCAATTTTACGGAATTTTGTATAACTGCTAAACCGTAAGAGATGGACAAAAACCTACCACACAGCAAATGTAGAGCACCTTAAGACACACAATTTATTCTATATACATTTTTTTCGTGGAGTTGATTGTTTTTGAGATATTCCTTGTTTGTTTTTTTCAGCTATAAAGACTTATACTTTTCTCATGCAGGATTTTGTGAACTCGTGTCCATACAAAAGAAGGAAGTTTCCTTGTAAGTAGAAACGAAATAAGGGTGTACCATAGGTAAAAGTGATAGTCAAATGCTGGTTGCTATGTGACTGAATTTCTATATGAGAAAAGTAAGTTTTTCATAGCTGAAACCAAAAATAATGGATATCTCAAAAACGATCAACTCCACGAAAAAAATGTATCTAACATAAATTGTGTGTTTTTAACATGCTCTGTATTTCTTGTGTAGTAAGTTTTTATCTAAGCCTACGGTTTAGCAGTTATACAAAATTCCGTAAAATTCGTCCAGAATAAAGTAGTCTTCAGAGGCTATTCCCAGATAATTTAAGATATACACTATATTTGTCAGGTATATATAAACGAAATTTTAATCAAAATCGTTGGAGAAAATCAAAATTTTCGAAAAAAGTTCCATGTAAAGGGTAGTTGGGATGGGGGGGATTTCCTTGAAAATCTTCGTATCGCATCCTTGGAAGATACCGAACTTAAATACCAAGTTTGGCATTTAACGGACTTTTCGTTTTTGAGCTATGCTGTCCACACACACACACACACACACACACACACACACACACACACACACACACACACACACACAGGCACCTTTTTGTGATAATGATTTTTTTTGTATACAGGGGACCCTAAAACATATATTTCCGGTGAAATCTCGGTATCGAGTTTTTGGGTGGAGTGCAATGCCATCTCTATACACTATGTACAGAAAGGTCCGTGTGTGTCCGTGTGTCTGTGAACACGATAACTCTAAAATGAAAGGTCTTTAAGATACCAAACTTGGTATTTAAGTTTAATATTTTCCAGGGATGCGACACTTTTTTCGAAAATTTTGATTTTTTCAAAAATGGCACTACGGACTTTGATTAAAATTTCGTATATTAAAGATATTTACCTGAAAAATAAAATGTATATCTTGCATTTTCTGGGAATAGCCTCTGAAGAGTAGTTTATTCTGGATGAATTTCACTGAATTTTAAATAAATGCTAAGCCGTAAGAGATGGACAAAAACTTACAACACAAAAAATTGAGAGCACGTTAAAACACACAATTTATGCTATATACATTTTTTCATGAGTTCGTCGTTTTGGAGACATTCCTTATTTTTGGTTTCTGCTATGAAAAACTTATACTTTTCTTATACAGGAACTTGTCAACTCCTATCCATATAAACAAAGGAACTTCATTGACATAGCAACCAGCTTTTGACTATCATTCTACTTACAAGGAAGCGAGTAGTAAGACTATTTATGCTAATTTTTTTCTGATAAGCTTAAAGTAAATATAAGTATAAGCTTTTTAAGAATAATTTATTGCAGAGATATAGAGAAAGTGATGTGAATGGTACACATCAGATTTTTTTTTTCAGGTAAAAATGTTTGATACTTTAATGAAAATTGTAAGATCCATCTTCTATGCAAATGGTAGTTTGCAATGGGAGATTCTATTAAAGAACTTCGTGTTGCACTTTTCGAAGAGTTGAACTTAATTATCAGGTTTACTCTTTAACCGACGTTTCGCTTTTGAGCTATACACATACACACACACCTACACACACGAATCATTTTCGTATAACGATCTTTTGGACCAGGAAAATTCCGACATCTTATGCAACTCCTTCTCCTTTTATTACCGGGTTCTAAGCAGAGAAGAGACTAAGAACAGAAATAGATGTTCGATGGAAATTGCGCTGCGAAATTAAACTTATTTCTAGGCAGCACTTAAAACATTTTATGGTTCTTTTATGGTAGTATTCCGCAATTTAACGTTGTTAATTGGTTTAAGATGAGTAGAGAACTGGATATTAACCTTTAGAACAGACGTTTTAAAACAGGTTTGAGTAAACGGCTTGTTTAACTTAATTTTGCGAAGTAGAATAGTTCCTGGACCTGATTCCTAGGAAACTACTAATTGCTTAATAAATTTGCGGCAGGTGTAGTTAGACAAAAAGAACATTAGTTTTCAGAAAAGATTATTATCTTAATTATATCTAATTAGATAATCAAAAATGCCGTTCGAAATCTCATCTGTACATACACAAACAGGATATTTTCAGTGATAGTCATATTAGACCATCCAATGACCTTGAACGTTGAGCTGCAAAACAGAAAAGTTCACATGAATCTGCTCTGCAAACTTATTACAAAAAAATTTGGTGTGTTCCATTCACATGACTGTCTCTACATCTCTGCTACACATTATTCTATTAACTTCATCTAATCGAGAAAAAATTAGCAGAAATAGCCTTATTACTTGCTATTTAGTAAGTAGAAAGGAAATAAGGGAGCACCATAGGTTAAAGTGATAGTCAAAAGCTGGTTGCTAGGTGACTGAAATTCCCTTGTTTGTATGGACAGGAGTGACAAATTTCTGGATGAATAAAGTATGTTTTTAAAACAATCAACTTCGCGAAAAAAATTATATAACATAAATTGTGTGTTTTAGCGTGTTCTACATTTTTCGTGGAGTAAGTTTTCGTCCATCTCTTACAGTTTAGCAGTTATTCAAAATTCAGTAAAATTCATCCAGAATACACTACTCTTCAGAGGCTATTCCCAGAAAATTCAAGATATACATTTTATTTGTCAGATATATATCTTTAATATACGATATTTTGATTAAAATCGTTAGAGCCATTTTTTAGAAAATCAAAATTTTCGAAAACATTTGGGAGCGGGGGCATTTTCTTGAAAATCTTTGTGTCGAATCCTTGGAACGGACTTTTCGTTTTTGAGCTATGCTGCCCACAGACAAACACACACACATAGACACACACGGACATTTTTCTAAAAATGCTTTTTTTTTTTTTGTATTCAGGAGGTCTCAAAACTTATATTTCCGGAGAAATCTAGGTATAGAATTTTTGGGTGCATTACAATAACTTCTTTATACACTATGTACGTAGCACGTATAGAGAAAGTAAAAAAACAAAAACAAACTTAGAGGTCATAATTAAAACATACCTCATTGCCCACACCTTCTGTATAGAGGAGGATTTCATTCAATTAAAAAAAAAAAAAAAAAAAAACTAGTAATAATTAATGCAGTATTGTAAATACGAATATGTATGAATATTGTAAGAATGCTTACTGTTCGAATTGATTTTTGGAAACAGACATGAAATTGCAAATTATGCAACAATGACCCCTCTGAAAAATTCAGTATCAGAATTTATCTGTGTAAATAAATGTATTAATACCTATCAAGAGTAATCAATAAATGTAATTTCTGACTTGATCTACATCCTAAGTTTACACTTTGTATCTAACTTTAAAACAGTATCCACATATTGCAATGTAATATAATAGCGACCAGCTTTTAAAATATTTGACCATCGCTTTAACCTATTCCCTCATTTGCCTTCTACTTACAAAGAAGCAAATAATAAGACCAATTCTGCTAATATTTACCTCAAAGATGCGCCCATGATATACGAAGGCTGTCCCAGAAATACCTGACTTAACAAAGAAAGCACAAACATTTGGGGAAAAACATCTTTATTTCTCTACATAATCTCCTTTCACCTCGACACTTTTCCCAGCAATGTTCAATAGCTTCGATACCCTGTTTATAGTGAGAAACATCGAAGTCTACAAAATGGCCATCAATTGCAGACTCCACCTCTTCATTGTTGGCAAATCTTCTACCACCAAGCCATTTCTTCAAGTTTGGAAACAGAAAATAATCAGATGGGGCCAAATCTGGCGAATATGGTGCATGAGGAAGCAATTCAAACTTTAACAAGTTGATTTGGGCTCTGGCGATAATGGACGTGTGAACTGGGGCATTGTCTTGACGAATAAAATCTTCTTTTTCGCTAAATGCGACCGCTTTTGCTCGATTTCATTACTCAAAGGCTGTAACAAGTTCGCACAGTATTCGAAACTGATTGCTTTACCTTTTTGGAGATAATCAATGAAAATTATCCCTCGTGCGTCCCAGAAAACCGAAGCTATGATCTTGCTTGCTGATGGAACCATCTTCGCCTTCTTTGGAGCAGATTTTCCCCTTCCAATCCACTGTTTTGACTGTTCCTTCGTCTCAGGTTTCATCCATTGTTATGAATCGACAAAAAAACTCAGCTTTATTGCAGCGAAACATTGCCAAATACTCGACTGGATCATTTATTCTATTGTGAGCAAATGCAAACTTCCTTATATTCTAATTTTCAACCAGTATGCAACTTTTTTGAAACATCTGCAATGTCTGATACCACACGCACTTTTAGTTGACGGTCATCTAATACCATTTTGTGGATTTTTATTATAATTTCTGGACTGGTAGCCTCATTTGGTCGACCACTGCGATGTTCGTCTTGGCAGCTCATAAGGCCGCGCTCAAACTCTGCCAACCACTGGAACAGCCTTAGTAGACTGCATGTAATCACTTCGGGATTCATGGCGCGTGGACCACGTGGTTAAGACACTGCAGTGGTCAAACTGGATACCCGTTCGTTTGCAAATTCAACGACGACACTATTTTACTTTCTGTACAGTACTATGTACAGAGTGTATAGAGAAGGTATTGTATTTCACCCAAAAATTCGATACCGAGATTTCAACGGAAATGCATGTTTTGGGTCCCCCTGAATGCAAAAAAAAAGTATTTTTGGAAAAAGGTCTATGAGTGTGTTTGTGGACAGCATAGCTCAAAAACAAAAACACCGTGAAATGCCAAACTTGGTATTTAGGTTTAGTATCTTACAAGGATGCGACACCAAGATTTTCAAGAAAATCTCCCTACCCCCAACTACCCTTTACATGGAATTTTTTTTCTCAAAATTTTGATTTTCTCAAAAATGGCTCTAAAGATTTTGATTAAAATATTGTATATTAAAGATATTTACCTGCCAAACAATATGTATATCTTGAATTTTCTGGGAATAGCCTCTGAAGACTACTTTATTCTGCATTAATTTTACATAACTGAAAAAAACCCTAAGAAATGGACAAAAACTTACCAAACAAAAAATGTAGAGCACATTAAAACACACAATTTATGTTATATACAATTTTTTCGAGGAGTTAATCGTTTTTGAGATATTCCTTGTTTTTGGTTTCAGCTTTGAAAAACTTGTACTTTTCTCATACAGGAATTTGTCAACTCGTGTCCATACAAACAAAGAAACTTCCGTCACCTAATAATTAACCTATGATACTGTCATATTTCGCTTCTACCTATAAGGAAGCAAGTAATAAGACTATTTCTGCTAATTTTTTCTCGATTAGCATGAAGTAAATAGAAGAATAAGCTTATTAACAATAATTTGTTACACAGATGTAGAGAAAGTCATGTGAATGGAACACATCAGATTTTTACGCAAAGCTATCTTACTCAACGGGGAACCCGTACCTATCTGTCGCTGTATGAGACACATTTGTTTTTTCATCATGTGCTGCTGGAGTGTGTGCTCTATCCGCCCTTCGAGAACTCTTCAGCTTTCGGTCTCCCTTTTCGAGTGCCTCGAGGATGACAACCACACGGTAGATAGGGTTTTTAGCTTTTTACGATAAGTGTCTTTTTACTTTCTCTACACGTACTATGTACATAGTGTACAGAGAAGGTATTCCATTCCACCCAAAATTTAGATACCGAGATTTCATCGAAAATACATGTTTTGAGTCCCCCTGAATTCAAAAATGCATTTTTGGAAAAAATATCCGTGTGTATATGTGGTGTCTGTGAACAGCATAGCTCAAAAACGAAAAATCAGTTAAATACCAAACTTGGTATTTTTCAAGGATACGACACGAAGAGTTTCAAGAAAATCCCCCCACCCCCTACTATCCTGTACATGGAAAACTTTTCGAAAATGTTGATTTCTCAAAAATGACTAACGACTTGAATAAAATATTTCCCTCACAAATAAAATGTATATCTTGAATTTTTTTGGGAATAGCCTCTGAAAACTACTTTATTCTGGATGAATTTTACGGAATTTTGTATAACTGCTAAACCGTAAGAGATGGACAAAACTTATTCAACAGGAAATTTAGAGCTCGTTAAAACACAGTTTATGTTATATACATTTCTTTTTCGTGCAATGAATCGTTTTTGAGATATTCCTTGTTATTGGTTTCAGCTTTAGAATCGTATACATTTCTTATACGGGAATTTGTCAACTCCTGTCCATACAAACAAAGGAAGTTCAGTCACATAGCAACCAGCTTTTGATTAACACTTTAGCTAATCCCTTATTTCCCTCCTACTTGCATGGAAGCAAGTAATAAGACTTTTTGTTCAAATGTTTTCTGGACACCATGAACCTATACAAAGCATTATAGGAGTGTTCTTACCGTCATATTCAATACACGAATATCGCGCACAATTTAACTGCAGTTAGCGCAACGTTAGGAAACCTTATTGCTGCTGTCAATTAACGCAGTATTATACAAGCTGGGTCGTTAGTGGTGCAATGGACCTCCTTGATGGCCAGAACGTGACATAGTAGGTGAAAGTCATGGTACCGAACAATGTGTGGTAAACAATAAGTAATCAATATTTCAAGAGCACAACATTTACAAACTACAAATCATATCTTCCCGGAATTATTATGCAAACTGCTATATCTTTCTTGCTTAATTTTGTGTCTCATCCAATTAGAGAGCAAGAAAAAAAAAAAAAAAAAAAAAAAAAGCTAATGTGTTCCATTCACATGAATTTCTCTACATCTCTGCAACAAATTATTGTTAAAAAGTTTATGCTTCTATTTACTTGATGCTAATCGAGAAAAAATTAGCAGAAATTACTTGCTTTCTTGTAAGTAGAAGCGATTTAAGGGAGTACCATAGGTTAAAGTAATAGTCAAAAACTGGCTGATATGTTACTGAAGTTCCTTTGTTTGGATGGACAGAAGCTGACAAATTCCTGTATGAGAAATCTGTAAGTTTTTCAAAATGCATATATCATAAATTGTGTGTTTTAACCTGCTCTACATTTTTGTGCGGTAAGTTTTTCTCCACCTCTTAACGGTTTACAGTTATGCAAAATTTCGTAAAAGTACTCTTCAGAGGCTATACCCAGAAAATGGAAAATATCCATTTTATATGTCAGGTAAATATCTTTAATGTGCGATATTTTAATCAAAATCGTTAGAGCCATTTTTTGAGAAAATAAAAACTTTCGAAAAAAGTTCCATGTTAAGGGTAGTGGGGGTGGGGGTTTTTCTTGAAAATCTTCTTATTCCATCCTTGAAAGCTACCAAACTTAAATACCAAGTTTGGTATTTAACGGTCTCTTCTTTTTTGAGATATGCACTCCACGCACTCACAAGGCAGTTTTTCCAAAAATGCTTTTTGGAATTCAGTGAAATCTCGGTATCGAATTTTTTGTTGCATTACAATGCCTTCTCTATGCACTATGTACACAGTACGTGTAGAGAAAGTAAGAACTGAATGTGTTCCACCCACAGATGCGACGGTCACACCTCGATTAATTTTTACATTTTCAACATAGTACGTAGAGAGAGAAGGAACAGCATTCTATCCAAAAATGTTATACCTAGATTTCACGGGAAATGCATGTATTGTGAACCTCTGAAACATTTTTAGAAAAATATCCGTGTTTTTATGTGTGTGTATGGGCAGCACAGCTTAAAAACGAAAATACCTTTAAATACCAAACTTGGTATTTAAGTTAGGTATCTTCCAAGGATACGACACGAAGATTTTCAAGAAAATTCCCCTACCCCCAACTATCCTCTACATGAAAGAAATTTCGAAGGCTTTGGTTTTCTCAAAAATGGCTAACGATTTTCATTGAATCATCTTATATTTAAAATATTTATGTGACTAATAAAATGTATGTCCTAAATTTTCTGTGAATAGCCTCTGACGTTACTTTACTCTTGGTGAATTTTTTTTTGAAGTTTGCATAACTGTTAAAACACACAAAGCAGACATAAATTTACCATACAACAAATCTAGAGCCCTTAAAACACACAATTTGCCATATACATTTTTCCTTGGAATTGACAGTTTTCGAGATATTCCTTGTTATTGGTTTAGGTTTTAAAATGCCTAAACTTTTCTCATACGGGAACTTGTCAACTCCTGACCAGGTTTTAAAACATTTTATTGTCTGTATAGCCTAGTGTATTCCCTTATTTCACTTCTACTTATAAGGAACTAAGTAATAAGACTGTTTCTGCTAATGTTTATCTTGATTAGCATGAATTTCATAAAGGAATAGGCTTATTTACAATAATTTGTTATAGAGATGTAGAGAAAGTCATGAGAATAGAACACATCAGATTTTATAAACGTTGTGATTTTTATATTTTTGGCAGTATATACAGAATCGCGCTAAAGTCAGCTTCCCCTTCATCAATTCGGCTTTTTGTAGGTAAATCTTGAGGATATGCTGGCAACACTGCATACACATTCATTATTTGTGAGTTTTCTGTTGTATCACCAAGAAATTTAGATGAACTGAGAATGCCCATTCAAAATACTTTTTATGCCATCAATGAATATAAACCTTTATTGTCCCGTATTTTTAAATCAGTTGTAAGGCGTTGCCTGAAATGTTTGGGCAAGGTGGAGAACACTTTGAATAAAAATGAACGTGTTTAAATGTTGCCAAGAATTAAAAATTAATTAATTAAAATTAAAAGTTATTTTATGTTTAAATAAAAAAATCTGATGTGTTCCATTCACGTGCCTTTCTCTACATCTCTGCAACAAATTATTGTTAAAAAGCTTATGCTTCTATTTACTTAATGTTAATTGAGAATAATATAACAGAACTAGTTTTATTACTTGCTTCCTTGTAAGTAGAAGGGAAGTAAGGAAGTACCATAGGTTTAAGTGATAGTCAAAAGCTGGTTGCTTAGTGACTGAAGTATCTTTGTATTGACAAGTTTAAAGCTGAAACAAATAACAAGGAATATCTCAAAAACGGTCAGCTCTATGAAAACAATGTATATAACAGAAATTGTGTATTTTAACGAGATCTACATTTTAATTAGGAAATCTTTTGCCTATCTCTTACGGTTTACTAGTTATTAAAAATTCCGCAAAATTCATCCAGAATAAACATGGCTTCCGAGGCTACTCCTAGAAAACTTAAAATATACATTTCATTTGTTATATAATTATCTTAAATATAGGACAGAAATGGCGTGTTATTTATGGACGCGTCCCATTCTAAATTGGCCGTGAAAGACCGCTTAATTTTGCTCAGAGGCCTCTGTATTAGACTTGAGGTTCTCTTACGTGCCGTAAATCTACGACACGGGACCAACGACCGCGCCGTGGTCGAATGGTTAGACAACTCGCCTCTCACCTAGACCAAGTGACCGCATGTGAGATTTGTGGTGGTCAAAACGTCGCTGGGGCGGGTTTTCTCCGGGTTCTCCGGTTTGCCCCGCCATCTCATTCCACCGGTGCTCCATTTCATTCATGTATCATCAGTGTTACCGCCTGCGGTGCCATAAATAGTTAAAGCGGGCGTTAAACACTACCAAAAAAAAAGGGGGGGGCCAACGGTAAGGCTTTTTACACCCGAAAAAACCCATCGTCCTCCGCTGGGTTTGAACCTGCGACCTTGGGTATATGAAGTTAAATACTACACCACAGAGGGTGACTTAAATTTAGGAGATTTTAATAAAAATCGTTAGACCCATTTTTTAGAAAATCAAATTTTTTTCATGTATAGGGTAATGCTGATGGGGGAATTTTCTTGGAAATCTTCGTGTCGCATCCTTAGAAGATACCGAACTTAAATACCAAATTTCGTATTTAACGGTCTTTTCGTTACTGAGCTATGCTGCTCAAAGACATACATACACACATTTTTCTAAAAATGCTTTCTTTTTGGATTCAGGGGGACCCAAAACATGCATTTCCGGTGAAATCTTGGTTACGTACTTCGGGTGGAATGCAATACCTGCTCTATACACTATGTACATGGTACCTACGTGTAAGGAAAGTAAAAATATGTAAGCTTGTTAAGTCCTATGACTTTAGCATATAAGAGTTTACTTCGCCATATATTAGAACAGAGCTGATATAAAGAAGCGAGGTATGCAGCAGAAGCATACTTATATTTTTTCATCAGCTACATTGATGTCGATAAACATCGCATGCAACAGGTTTAATCAGACTAAAAGTCCTGAAGGAATATCGATGTGAAGGATGATTACATTAGCTGGATGTCAGGTTGACGATACGCGATATAACGACTCTCGTCGTGCACGAATCCTTACGAGAGAGGTCGAAATAAGTTTCCTTATCTAACACAGTTCTAATTCTAGTGAACGGGACCCTGAGAACCACCGTAGTTAAAGATCATCCATAAATAATACTGTCTCCTTATTCGAGTGTTCAGCGAGCTGGCTTTTTACCCGGAGGTCCCGGGTTCGATTCCCGGCTGGTGCGGGGAGTTTTTCTTTAGCCAGAATTATTCCCTATCCCCCACAGCGTCTGGAAGTATGTATGTGAGAGCGAATGTGTGTGTGTTTGAGGAAAATAAAATTATTTAAACCAAACGTAAAAGAACCAACAGACAATGAGTTGTTTCAAGTGCAAAACCCCTACATGACCTAAGATGGTAAAGGGGGCAATATAAATGGGGGAAAAAAAAAACAAAGGAACTTCAGTCACATAGCAACCAGCTTTTGACTATCACTTTAACCTATGGTACTCCCTTATTTCGCTTCTACTTACAAGGAAGCAAGTAGTAAGACTATTTCTGATAATTTTTTCTCGATTAGCATGAAGTAAATAGAAGCATAAGCTTTTAAAACATAATTTGTTAGAGATGTTGAGAAATATATGAATGGTACTTGCTAGATTTCTTGATATTGCTAAGCTGCCGTTAAGTTAAATACCCCAGAAAGTATATCATAAAGCAGGAGAGTTATTCCCGTGAACAATATGACTGTTTTATCGTTTAGTTAGCGTATAACATACATATGCAGTCATTGCACTATGTGACCTCTATAGTCATAACGTAGGGTTTTTATCTTAGCACTCGGATTAGAATACATTAACTTCACGTTCTCACCTGATTGCTGATAAACTGGCTATCAGTTCCACTTTGTGGCGTGGCGTGGCGTGGAGGTAATTGACTTCCCGACTCTCACCTCAAAGATGTTCTCCTATCAGCCCTAATCCAAACCACACGCCGAGCAGCACATGTCCAGAATCCAAAACGATCACTCGCATATCCATATTCCGGTCTGAAGGCGAACACATTACCTTTCACGTTATATTTAAAAGGTTATGTTGTGTATGTGTGTCTGTGATTGCATGTGTGTCTGTGATTGCGTGTGTGTCTGTGATTGCATGTGTGTCTGTGATTGCATGTGTGTCTGTGATTGCGTGTGTGTCTGTGATTGCGTGTGTGTCTGTGATTGCGTGTATGTCTGTGATTGCGTGTGTGTCTGTGATTGCGTGTGTGTCTGTGATTGCATGTGTGTCTGTGATTGCGTGTGTGTCTGTGATTGCATGTGTGTCTGTGATTGCGTGTGTGTCTGTGATTGCGTGTGTGTCTGTGATTGCGTGTGTGTCTGTGATTGCGTGTGTGTCTGTGATTGCGTGTGTGTCTGTGATTGCGTGTGTGTCTGTGATTGCGCGTGTGTCTGTGATTATGTGTGTGTCTGTGATTGCGTGTGTGTCTGTGATTGCGTGTGTGTCTGTGATTGCGTGTGTGTCTGTGATTGCGTTTGTGTCTGTGAGTGCGTGTGTGTCTGTGATTGCGTGTGTGTATGTGTGTTGTCTGTGATTGCGTGTGTGTCTGTGATTGCGTGTGTGTATGTGTGTGTGTCTGTGATTGCGTGTGTGTCTGTGATCGCGTGTGTGTCTGTGATTGCGTGTGTGTCTGTGATTATGTGTGTGTCTGTGATTGCGTGTGTGTCTGTGATTGCGTGTGTGTCTGTGATTGCGTGTGTGTCTGTGATTATGTGTGTGTCTGTGATTGCGTGTGTGTCTGTGATTGCGTGTGTGTCTGTGATTGCGTGTGCGTCTGTGATTGCGTGTGTGTCTGTGATTGCGTGTGTGTATGTGATTATGTGTGTGTCTGTGATTGCGTGTGTGTCTGTGATTGCGTGTGTGTCTGTGATTATGTGTGTGTCTGTGATTGCGTGTGTGTCTGTGATTGCGTGTGTGTCTGTGATTGCGTGTGTGTCTGTGATTGCGTGTGTGTCTGTGATTGCGTGTGTGTCTGTGATTGCGTGTGTGTCTGTGATTATGTGTGTGTCTGTGATTGCGTGTGTGTCTGTGATTGCGTGTGTGTCTGTGATTATGTGTGTGTCTGTGATTGCGTGTGTGTCTGTGATTGCGTGTGTGTCTGTGATTGCGTGTGTGTCTGTGATTGCGTGTGTGTCTGTGATTGCGTGTGTGTATGTGTGTGTGTCTGTGATTGCGTGTGTGTCTGTGAGTACATGTGAGTCTGTGATTGCGTGTGTGTCTGTGATTGCGTGTGTGTATGTGTGTGTGTCTGTGATTGCGTTTGTGTCTGTGAGTACATGTGAGTCTGTGATTGCGTGTGTGTCTGAGATTGCGTGTGTGTATGTGTGTGTCTGTGAGTGCGTGTGTGTCTGTGATTGCGTATATGTATGTGTGTGTGTCTGTGATAGCGTGTGTATGTGTGTTGTCTGTAAGTGCGTGTGTGTCTGTGATTGCGTGTGTGTATGTGTGTGTCTGTGATTGCGTGTGTGTCTGTGATTGCGTGTGTGTCTGTGATTGCGTGTGTGTCTGTGAGTGCGTGTGTGTCTGTGATTGCGTGTGTGTATGTGTGTTGTCTGTGATTGCGTGTGTGTCTGTGATTGCGTGTGTGTATGTGTGTGTGTCTGTGATTGCATGTGTGTCTGTGATCGCGTGTGTGTCTGTGATTGCGTGTATGTATGTGTGTGAGTCTGTGATTGCGTGTGTGTCTGTGATTGCGTGTGTGTATGCGTGTGTCTGTGATTGCGTGTGTGTATGATTGCGTGTGTGTCTGTGATTGCGTGTGTGTCTGTGAGTGCGTGTGTGTATGTGTGTGTCTGTGCATGCGTGTGTGTCTGTGATTGCGTGTGTGTCTGTGATTGCGTGTGTGTCTGTGATTGCGTGTGTGTATGTGTGTGTCTGTGATTGCGTGTGTGTCTGTGATTGCGTGTGTGTATGTGTGTGTCTGTGATTGCGTGTGTGTCTGTGATTGCGTGTGTGTCTGTGATTGCGTGTGTGTCTGTGCTTGCGTGTGTGTGTCTGTGATTGAGTGTGAGTCTGTTATTGCGTGTGTGTCTGTGATTACGTGTGTGTCTGTGCGTGCGTGTGTGTCTGTGATTGCGTGTGTGTGTGATTGCGTGTGTGTCTGTGATTGCGTTTGTCTGTGAGTGCGTGTGTGTCTGTGTGTGCGTGTGTGTATGTGTGTGTCTGTGCTTGCGTGTGTGTCTGTGATTGCGTGTGTGTCTGTGATTGCGTGAGTGTCTGTGTGTGCCTGTGTGTACGTGAGTGTCTGTGTGTGCGTGTGTGTACGTGAGTGTCTGTGTGTGCGTGTGTGTACGTGAGTGTCTGTGTGTGTACGTGAGTGTCTGTGTGTGCGTGTGTTTCTATGTGTGTCTGTATGTGCGTGTGTGCGTGTGTGCGTGTGTGTCTGTGTGTTTCTGTGTGTGCGTGTGTGCGTGTGTGCGTGTGTGTACGTGAGTGTCTGTGTGTGTCTGTGTGTGTCTGTGTGTGCGTGTGTGTCTGTGTGTGTGTGTACGTGAGTGTCTGTGTGTGTCTGTGTGTGTCTGTGTGTACGTGAGTGTCTGTGTGTGCGTGTGTGCGTGTGTGTCTGTGTGTGCGTGTGTGTCTGTGTGTGCGTGTGTGTCTGTGTGTCGGTGATTGCGGGTGTGTCTGAATTTGTGTGAATGGGTGTGCGTGTGTGTGTCTGTGTGTGTCAGCCAGTTAAAAATCTGATGTGTTCCATTCTCATTATTTTCTCTTCATCTCTGCAACAAATTATTGTTAAACAGCTTATTCTTCTATTTCTTTCATGCTAATCGAAGAAAAAATTGACCGAAATGGTCTTTTTACTTGCTTCTTTGTAATTAGAAGGGAAATAAGAGAATACACTAGATCAGTGATGTCCAAATGGCGGTCCGCGGGCCTGATACGGTCCGGGAGTATGTTTCATGGGGCTCGCGAATAAATATTTGGTTTATTCCTTTTTTACTTTCTCTACACGTAATGTTTCTATGTTTACAAAAATATGCAAAAATAAAAAGAAAAAAACTGTATTCCAGTCATATCACTTTCTCTAGCTGTTACACAAACAACTATCCTTAAAAAAGATATTCTTTTATCTGCTAATCAAACTAAAAAAAAATCTGATGCATTGCACTCACATGACTTTCTCTAACTTTCTTACAAACTTCTTAAATAAGATGATTCTTGTTTCTGCACCTTGTTAGTCGAGATAATCATTAGCAGAATGTTCTTACTACTTAGTTCCTTATAAGTAGGAAGAATATAAGTGAATACACTAGGCTAAACCGATAGTCAAATGTTTTAAAAGCTGTCGTTATTCGATTGTCATTGCAAATCGCTTCTTTGCTTGTCCAGGAGTAGTACAAAAGAAAAACGGACACTTCCTGTCTGAGAAAAGTATAAGTACTCACAACTGAAACCAATAACAAGGAATATCTCGGAAACGGTTACCTCCACAACAAAAATGTAAAGGACATATATTGTGTGTTTTGATCAGATCAACATTTTCGGTGCAGTAAGCTTTTGTCTCTCTCTTACCGTTTAGCAGTTAAGCAAAATTTAGCAAAATTCATCTAGAATAAAGAGCTCTTCAGAGGCTACTCCCAGAAAATTCAAGATATACATTTTATTTGGTATATAAATATTTTTAATACACGGTAATTAAACAAAATCATGAGAGCCGTTTTTTAGAAAATAAACATTTTCGAAAAATTTTCCATGTAAAGGATAGTTTGGGGTGGGGGCAGTTTTCTCAAAATCTTCAAGTCGCAACCCTGGAAGATATTAAACAAAAATACCAAGTTTGGTATTTTACCGACTTTTCGTTTTTGAGCTATTGTGTTCACAGTCACACGGATTACTGACACACGGACACACGGACAGGCACACACACACACAAACACGGACCTTTTTATGAAAATGCTTTTCTTGATGCAGGGTACCCTAAAACATAAATTTCCGGTGAAATCTCTGTATTGAACTTTTAGGTGGAGTGCAATACCTTCTCTATACACTATGTACATAGTAAGTGTAGAGAAAGTAAAAACGTATATGACAGAAATTAGGGGCTTTAACGAAATCTACATTTTTACTTTATCTATACGTACTATGTACATAGTGTATAGAGGAAGTATTGTATTCCACCCAAAAATTCGATACCGAGATTTCACCGGAAATAAATGTTTTAGAACTCCCTGAATCCAAAAAAAGCATTTTCAGAAAAAGTTCCGTGTGTATGTGTGTCTGTCTGTGTGTCTGTGGACAGCATAGTTCAAAAACGAAAAGACCGTTAAATACAAAACTTGGTATCTTTCAAGGATGCGACACAAAGATTTTCAAGAAAATCTTCCCACCCCAACTACCCTTTAAATGGAAAATTTTTCGAAAATTTTGATTTTCTAAAGAATAGCTCTAACGATTTTGATTAAAATGTCGTATATTAAAGATATTTACATGACAAATAAAATGTATATCTTGAATTATCTGGGAATAGCCTCTGAAGACTACTTTATTCTGGGTAAATTTTACGGAATTTTGCATAACTGCTAAAGCTTAAGAGATGGACAAAAACTTACCACACAACAAATGTAGAGCGCTTTAAAACACACAATTTATGCTATATACATGTTTTGCGTGGAGTTGATTGTTTTTTAGATATTCCTTGTTTTTGGTTTCAGCTATAAAAAACTTATGCTTTTCTCATACAGGACTTCCTGTACTCGTGTCAATACAAACAAAGGAACTTCAGGCACAGCTTTTGACCATCACGTTAACCTATGGTACCCCCTTATTTCGCTTCTACTAACAAGGAAGCAAGTAATAAGACTATTTCTGCTATTTTTTTCTTGATTAGATGAGGTAAATAGAGTAATTTTTGCAGAGATGTAGACAAGTCATGTGAGTGGAACACATCAGATCTTTTTGTATAGTAAGCTTTTGTCTATGTCTTCCGGTTTAACCGTAATATAAAATGTTGGAAATCTTAACCACAGTAAATAGCTCTTCAGAGGCTATTTGCAGAAGTGTTAAAATATAGATTTTATTCGTGATGTAAATTTATTTAATATACGGTATTCAAATCAAAATCATTTAAGCCATTTTTGAGAAGATCAAGAATTTCGAAAATGTTTCATGGTAAAGGTAGTTGGGGTAGGGGGATTTTCTCGAAAAACTTTGTGTCGCATTCTTGGAAAATCTAAACTTAAATACCAAGTTTGGTAATTAACGGTCTTTTTTTGTTTTTGAGCTATGCTGTGTACAAACGTATAAACGCGCGCGCACTCGCACTTTTGTCTAAAATTCTGATGTATTCCATTCACCTAACTTTATCTAGTTGTTCCACACACACATTATTCTTACAAAAAATGTAAATGGCGTGTTATTTATGGACGCTCTTTAACTGCTGTAATTCCCAGCGTCCCATTCTATGCTGGGCGTGAAAGACCGCTTAATTTTGCTCAGAGACCTCTCTATCAGACTTGAGGTTCTTTTACGTGCCGAAAATCTACCAAACGGGACGAACGGCTTTACTTATCTTCCGAAGGAAGCCATGCTAAGAATTTTTAAGCCCCAAAAAATTCGTCGTCCTCCGCCGGGTTTGAACCCGCGACTTTGGGTATATGATGTTAGCATGGTAACTATTACACCATTGAGGACGATAATGCAAAAATTATTCCTTTATCTACGTCATGAAAATGGAAAAATTTTTAGAAGTTTTGGTCTTAACACCATTTTCGAGACTGCCTCCGTGGTCGAATGTTTAGCGAGCTGATTTCTCAAACGGAGGTCCCGCGTTCGTTTTCCGGATGGGGCGGGTAATTTTTCTTTAGCCAGAATTATTCCCCCCCATAGAGTCTGGAAGTATGTGTGTGTGTGTGTGTTTGAGGAAAAATTAAAAAGAAAAAAATGATCAAACCCAACTTTAACGCAGGATTTATTGCTATGTAAATCAAGTCAGAGGAAAATGGAACAATACTGCCCTAAAATAATGTATATATTCTATAATGTATAGATAAGAAATGGTGTTTAAAAAGCATATTTATAATAAAATATAATTAAAGGCAGTAACATGCGAAGAATAATAAAAGTAAACGAGATACCGGATGCCATAAATTGTTTTTACCGGTAACAAAGCATAAAAACAGAGGTAAATAAATATTTGCTTTAGAAATATTAGCTATTTATAAGAACATTTCCATGTAAATTATACAAGTGAATTGATTTTAATTATTATGAATGTATAAAAATGTATTATAAATTTGTATTTCACGAAAGGTAAATAAGGAAATCTGCCGTTCTCATGGTGACGGGCAGATTACAATGCTATAAAACATTGATCTTCAACTATTGTATATATGTGAAAATTTTAAGAAGCTTCCGGACGCAGTCAATAAGATAGAGCCAGGGATATGGACGCGAAGAGATAATTTCGCAAATCGAGAACTCTTATACGGATATTTGTGTGAAATATAATATTGTATTGTCATCAAGAGATTTATTGTAACTACACATTATAATGTACTTATGTTGTACAGTTTTCTAAAAAAGGGATTCTATTCAAATAGCGTGCCATAATTCATCGCATTGTTTCGACAAGTTAAGAAATAAAAGTTCATAAATAACAAGAAATCTTCTAAATTAATTTTATTTATTATTACTTCCTACCATCCAAGCAAGGGGATTAAGAATCTCGTACTCACCGACTGAAGCTAGCAGAATTAACAGAAAATGTGGTTAAGCTGTGCAGTATAAGCAATTCGCCGCCGATAATCATTTTGCAACTGCTTCAACAATTAAGTCTGGCGCAAATAGTTCATTACAGTTTCACCAACAGCAAGAATTCAAAACCGTAAAAGCGTTTAAAATACAAGAGCACAGCAACTAGCAGCCCTGAGTCCAACACTACATAGAGGACTTTTTTCATTCCGCCCCAACGTAAAAAAAAACTGATGAGTTCCATTCACATGACTTTCTCTACATCTCTGTAACAAATTATTGTTAAAAAGCTTATGCTTCTATTTACTTCATGCTAATCGAGAAAAAAATAGCAGAAATAGTCTTATTACTTGCTTCCTTGTAAGTAGAAGCGAAATAAGGGAGTACCATACGTTAAAGTGATAGTCAAAAGCTGGTTGCTATGCAACTGAAGTTCTTTTGTTTCTATGGACACGAGTTGACAAATCCTTGTATGAGAAACATAAGTTTTTCAAAGCTGAAACCAAAAACAAGGAATATCTAAAAAAAAACGAACAACCCCACGAAAAAGAAATATATAACATAAAGGTTGTGTTTTAACTTGCTCTACATTTTTTGTGTGGTAAGTTTTTGTCCATCTCTTACGGTTTAGCAGTTATGCAAAATTCCGTACAATTCATCCAGAATAAAGTAGTCTTCAGAGGTTATTCCTAGAAAATTCAAGATATATATTTTATTTGTCAGATAAAAATCTTTAATATACGATATTTTAATCAAAATCATTAGAGCCATTTTAAAGAAAATCAACAATTTTGAAAGAAGTTTCATGTAAAGGGTAGTTGGATGTGGGGGGGATTGTTTTGAAAATCTTCGTGTCGCATCCTTGGAAGATAGGAAACTTAAATACCAAGTTTGGTATTCAACGGTCTTTTCGTTTTTGAGCTATGCTGTCCACATACACACACAAATGCTTTTTTTGTATTCAGGGGATCATAAAACATGTATTTCCGGTGAATACAACACTTTTTCTATACAGTATATACGTGGTAAATGTAGAGAAAGTAAAAGGTATACTCGTATATTTGTCGAGCGATAGAAATCTGTTTTTTGTTTCACTGAATGTTGCCCATTGTTTTCATCAAAGGAGAGAGAGAAAAAAACAGCATTATTCTTTGTAAAATATGAAGAAAATAACGGAAATGTAAAAGTCCCTGTATGGAACAATGGGAAAGAAAGAAAAAGTGCAATTGAAATTCAGCATCAAAGCAGAGATAGCGAAGTTTAGTAGCGCGATGAAATTTTAATAGTGTTGCGGAATGGTAGGTTGTTAAGCGAACGTTACGGGGCTCTCTGATGCATTTAAACACTAATTGGGGCTGTTATGTAATCTGACAGAACAAAGTGCAAGTTTATTATACTCGTGGGAAATGTATGGCTCGTACCTTTCTTTTAATATCACTAACATGCAAAACAAGTCCTTCTGTTTTCTTTATGATAGGATCATCGACCGATTCCCATGTCAACAATACAACAACTTCTACCACATTCAAAGTCGCTTCAACTTCTCCTGCTATAAAAAAATCTTATGTGACTTTCTCTACATCTCTGCAGCAATTGTTAAAAAGCTAATTCTTCCATTTACTTCATGCTAATCGAGAAACAATTAGCAGAAATAGTCTTATTACTTGCTATGTGACTGAAGTTGCTTTGTTTGTATGGACAGGAGTTGACAAGTCCTGTATTAGAAAACTATGTTTTTTAAAGCTGAAACCAAAAATAAGGAGTATCTCAAAAACGACCAACTCCATGAAAAAAATGTATAACATAAATTGTGTGCTTTAATGTGCTGTACATTTTTTGTGTGATAAGTTTTTGTCTATCTCTTACGGTTTACCAGTTACACAAAATTCCCTGAAATTCATCCAGAATAAAGTAATCTTCAGAGGCTATTCTCAGAAAGTTCAAGATATACATATTGTTTGTCAAGTATATATCTTTAATATATGATATTTTAATCAAAATCGTTAGAGCCATTTTTTAGAAAATCAACATTTTCGAAAATTTTTCCACGTGAAGGGTAGTTGGGGATGTAGGGATTTTCTTGAAAATCTTCGTGTCGCATCCTTGAAAGATGTGAAACTTAAATACCAGGTTTGGTATTTAACGGTCTTTTCGTTTTTGAGCTATGCTGCCCACAGACACACACACACATATACACACAGACACACACGGACGTTTTTCTAAAAATCTGATGTGTTACACTCGCATGACTTTCTCTAGCTACTCTACAAACTTCTTACGAAAGATAATTCTTCTTTCAAGACCATGTTAATCGAGATAAACATTAGCAGAAATAGTCTTATTACGTACTATATTCATAGTGTAAAAAGAGGGTATTGCACTCCACCCAGAATATTAATACCGAGATTTCACCGGAAATATATTTGTTTTAGGATTTCCTGCATCCAAAAAAAGCATTTTTAGAAAAAGGTGCGTGTGTAATGAGTTCTTGTGTCTGTGAGCACACGACAACTCGAAAACGATAAGTCGGTAAAATACCAAACTTGGTATTTAAATTTAGTATCTTCCAGGAATGGGAAACGAAGATTTTGAAAAAAAAAAATCCCTTCACCCCAAACTACTCTTTACAAACAAACAAAAAATCGAAAGTTTTGAAAGTTTTGAAATCGAAAAATGGCTACAAGAATTTTGATTAAAATGCCGTACATTAAAGATATTTACATAGCAGATAAAATGTTTATCTTGAAGTTTTTGGGAATAATTTGAAGATCTCTTATTTTGGATGAATTTTCCTGGATTTTGCGTAACTGGTAAACCGGAAGAGATATACCAAAGCATACAACACAATTTTTGTTTGTTTGTTGTTCTTTTTGTTTATATATACATCCCCTTGCAACATCTAAGGTCATATCGGGGGCTCTGCATTAGAAACAACTCGTTGACTTAAGCTCTTTACGTTAGGTTTTATACTCACACGCATTCACTCTCACATACTCACTTCCAGACTCTGTGGGGGATAGGAAATAATTCTGGTTAAAGAAAAATTCCCCGCCCTGGAATCGAACCTTGAACCTCCAGGTAAAAATTCAACTCGCTGATTACTCGACCACGGAGGCAGGTATTTTTTTTCCTAAGATATTCCAAGTTATTGGTTTCAGCTTTAAAAGACCCATACTTTTCTCATACGGGAATTTGTCAACACCTCGCCATATAAATAAAGGAATTTCAATTACATAGCAACCGGTTTTTAAAAGATTTGTCTATCGCTTTAGCTTATTTCCTTTGTACTTACAAGGATACAAGTAATAGGCAGTTTTTGTTATTTTTATATCGATTAGCATGAAGTAAATAGAAGGAAAAACGTTTTAAACAATAATTTGCTACAGAGACGTAGAAAAAGTCATGTGAATGGGACACATCAGATTTTTGTTATTATTTTCTCGATGTACACATATAATCAAATACACGTTTTAAGGTCACCGGTATCCAAGAAAAACATTTTCAGTCAATGTGTGTGTGCGCGTGTGTGTGTGTGTGTGTGTGTGTGTGTGTGTGTGTGTGTGTGTGTGTCTGTAAACAGTTTATTTTTCTCAAAAATGACTCAAACGAAGTTTTTTAACAACAATTTGTTACAGAGATGTAGATAAAGTCATGTAAATGGAACACATAAACTATTTTCAGAGGACCTCAAAACATGCATTGCTATTTATATGAATTTTCAGCAAAATAAAATACTTTAACTGATAGGTAAAGGGGGGGGGGCCTAACAGTGTCACAATAAACAGGTGATTTTGAGATAGTGTATTTTACCGGACCGTTGAACAGCTTTCCTTTAGTAAAGCTTTTACAAGACTTTAAAATGCACTCTCACGTTAAAGGGCAGAGAATAAAGTAACTGCTCCTTGAAAAGTACAGATAAAGAATGATAGAAAATAAGAGTTTCTACAGATTGAAAACATTTCCCTAAACAGAGCCATTATGACCGAGCTCTCATTTGTTTAGGAAACTATGTGACAGCTAACGGTTTACTGATGACACTTTTGTTTCCTCATTGCTCTGACAACAAAAGAACGTCAATCTTCCTTCCTGGTCATTAGCCTCCATGAGTGGCGTTCACCTCCACAATATCGTCAATAATAATGACGTCAGCTCTGTTGTTTGTTACAGCTAAGATTGGGTTTAGCAATGTTTTGAATAACTTAAGCAAAATTGAAGACAGATGGCACTAATAGCTTTTAAAACGGGCCGCTTGAAATTGACTGCTCATTTAACCTGTAAAATAAGTGACTGTGACTGTTTAATTTCATTTTTATTTTTGCTAGCAAAACATAGTACGTAACTAGGTCTTATATTCCACCCAAAAATTCAATAGCAGATTTCACCGGAAGTACACGTTTTAGGGTCCCCTGTAATCATGACTTATGCTTATGCTTCTATTTAATTCATGCTAATACAGAAAAATTAGCAGAAATAGACTTATTACTTGCTTCCTATAAGTAGAAGCAGAATAAGGGTTAAAGTGATAGTCAAAAGCTGGTTGCTATGTGCCTGAAGTTCCTTTGTTTGTGTGGACAGGAGTTGACAAATCCCTCTATAAGAAAAGTATAAGTTTTTAAAGATGAAACAAAAAAACAAGGAATATCTTAAAACGATCAACTACACGAAAAAAATGTATATAACATTAATTGTGTATTTTATCGTGATCTACTTTTTTTGTGAAGTAAGATTTTGTCCATCTCTAACAATTTATTAAGTATGCAAAGATCGATAAAAATGATTCAGAATAAAGAGGCCTTTAGATAAAATTCACAGAAAATTCAAGATTTACTTTTTATTTGTCAGGTAAATATCTTTAATACATGACATTTTAATCAAAATCGTTAGAGCCGTTTTTGAGAAAGTTAAAATTTTCGAAAATGTTTCCATGTGAAGGGTAATTGGAGGCTGGGGGATTTTCTTGAAAATCTTCGTGTCGCACTCTTGGAAGCTTCCAAACCTAAATACTAAGTTTGGTTTATAACGGTCTTTTCGCTTTTGAGCTATGCTGTCCACAGACACACACACATGGATATTTCTAAAAATACTTTTTTGGATTCAGGGGGTCCCAAAACGTGTATTTCCGGTGAAATCTTGTAATCGAATTTTTGGGTGCAATACAATACTTCCTCTATTCACTACGTGCATAGTACCTATAGAGAAAGTAAAAACATGTTTAGAAAAAAATCCGTGTGTGTGTCCGTGTGTCTCTGAACACGATAACTCAAAAAGGAAAAATTGGTAAAATACGAAACTTGGTATATAAGTTTTCTATCTTCCAAGGATACAGCATGAAGACTTTCAGGAAAATCCCCTGATTACAAACTAAACTTTACTTGGAAATATTTTCGAAAATTTTGATTTTCTTAAAAACAGCTTTGACTATTTTGATTAAAATACGGTATGTATATTAAAGATATGTACATCACAAATAAAATGTATAATTTCAATTTTCTAGGTATAATCTCCGAGCACTCCTTTATTCTTAATGAATTTTACGGAATTTTGTTTTAGGGTTAAACCGTAACTGACAAAATGTTAATGCACAACATATATAGATTTCGCTAAAACTGACAATTTATACCATATACTCTTTTTCTATTGGAGTTGACCGTTTTTGAGATATTCTTGTTCCTCGTTTCAGTTTTAAACTGCCTCACTTTTCTAAAACGGCACCATGCAAATCAAATCTCAATTGTTTCACATTGCGACCAGTTTTTGAGAAACATTTGACTATCGCCTTAGCAAAGTATATTATCTCATTTCTCCTCTACTTACAAAGAAGCAAGTAATAAGACAATTCTGCTAATGTTTATTTCGATTAGTATGACGTAGATAAGAGTTGTTAGTATTTGGAACAGCTAAAGAAAGTTACGTGAAATTAAACACATCAGATTTTTTACTTTCTCTATACGTACTATATACATAGTGTACAGAGAATTCCACACAAAAATTCGACACCAAGGTTTCACCGGAAATATATGTTTTGGGTACCCCTGAATAAAAAAAATGTTAGAAGAATGTCCGCGTGTCTGTCAGTGTGTGTGTCTGTGTCTGTCTGTCTGCCTGTCTCTAAGCAGCATAGCTCAAAAAGAAAAGACAGTTAAATAACAAACTTGGTATTTAAGAGTGGTGTCTTCTAGGATGCGACACGAAGATTTTTAAGACATTCCGCCACAAACTACCCTTTACTTGGAAAAAATTTCGAAAATTTTGATTTTCTCATTAATGGCAGTAACTATTTTGATTAAAATACCACATATTGAAGCCATTTCTATCACAAATAACATGTATATGTTGAATGTTCTGGGAACAGCTTCAGAAGACCTGTTTATTCTGGATGAATTTTGCTGAATTTTGCATAACTAGTGAACCATAAAAGATAGACAAAAGAGTACTGCAGAAAAACTGTAGATCTCGTTACAACACACAATCTACGTTGTATACGTTTTTTTCGTGGGTTGGCCGTTTTTGAGATATCCCTTGTTATTGCTTTTCTCATCCGGGAACTTGTCAACTCCTGACCAGGCAGGGAAACGAATTTCAATCCCATAGCAACCACCTTTAAAACATATGACTGTCGGTTTAGCCTCTCATTTTTCTTCTACTTATAAGGAACTAAGCAACACAATCGTTTCTGCTATATTTACTTGATTACCATGAAATGGAAAAGAGGTTATAAATAATAACTTGTCACAGAGATATAGAGAAAGTGTGAATGGAACGTATCAGTTTTTTTTTTGTTTTTTTTGTTTTTTGTTTTTTTTATAGCGTAGTAACATTTCGTCATCTTTTATGGTTTACCAGCTATGTCTGAGTCATCAAGAATGAACAGGATCTCAGAGGCTATGCCAGAAAACTCAGGATATAAATTTTATTACTTTCTCTACACGTACTTTGTACATAGTATATAGACAAGTTATTGCATTCCATCCAAAAATTCGCTACCGAGATTTTACCGGAAATATATATTTTATGGTACCCTGTATCCAAAAAAAGCATTTTTAGAATAAGGTCCGCGTGTCCGTGTGTGTCCGTGTCTGAGAAAACTCAAAAATGAAAACTCGGTAAAATAACAAATTTGGTATTAAAGTTTAGTATCTTTCAGGGATGCGACACGAAGATTTTGAGAAAAATGCCTCCACCCCTAATTACCCTTTACATGGAAAAAATTTAAAAAAAAAATATTTTCTCAAAAATGGCTTTAATGATTTTGTTTAAAGTAACGTGTATTAAAGATACTTACATGGCAACTAAAATGTATATGTTGAATAACCTGAGAATAGCCTCTAAAGACCTCTTTATTCTGAATGAATTTTGCTGAATATTGCGTAACTGGTAAACCGTAAGAGACAGAGAAAAACTTACTACAAAAAAAATGTAGATCTCATTAAACCATGCAATTTATGTCATATAGATTTTTTCGTGGAGTTTACCGTTTTTTAGGTATTATTTGTTATTTGTTTGAGATTTAAAATGCTTAAACTTTTCACATGCGGGAATTTGTCAACGCCTGATCATACATAGAAACGGATTTCAACTAGATTGCAACTGGCATTTTATCCTAGGGTAATCCTTTTATTTCCCATCTACTTACAAGAAAGCAAGTAATTAAGATAATTTCTGCTGATGTTTATTTCGATTATCATAAAGTAGTGTGACGGTAATTCTCACATACGTTGTTATAATTATTTCCCCACGTTTATTATTATTTCCCCTACCAATATAACAGATCTCTCCACGTACCTGGTTTGATGTCCGCTCGGCTTCACTCAGTCTGCATGGCATTGACTCTCTCGGGTGGAAAAAACAATGGGGGTAGTTAAGAGCTGTCCTTTGAAATGGTTAACATACTTTCACTTTCGTATTTGAATTTGTTCTGTACTAAATATAGTTACTTATTTAGACAAGCACTTTGCTTTACATGCTACTTGAGATTCTGTGACATCTTAGAACTTTCCATATTCGATGATTTAACTTTACTTATCTCGTAGAACTAATTACTTTATCACTTTGCTCGTCTATAACATTTATTACAATTAACCTTCACACTATATAGCAACTTGACAACGAGTATGCGCACCTTGAGTGTTCCCAACTTGACAGCAATTACGCGAATCCGACTCCAAACTTAATGACTGCCCAACCTTTTTTTTTTTTTTTTCGAGTGGAGTGGAAAAACCCAATCTACAGGCGACAGAGAGGATAACTCTGCCAAGTGTGCGGGTCGCCTTAAACTGGCAATACCTACTAAAAAATCACTCCACTGGAGAGAATTCGGGTGTAGGAAAGCAGCAGTACCGCTTGTTGCACCTGCGGAGCGGGTGTTATGGCTGCCAGAGGCCATAGCCAGGAGAGAGTGAGAGCCAGGTCTCAAACATGGCCGGAGCCCTGATTACGTCCTTGGAAGTTTTGTGGTGAGGATTACATACATATTACATGTGTATATATCTGCAGCCCTGTAACAAAAAGGACATAGTATAACATTTGCTGCCCTTTCGGGTAAAGTCGTTGGTGTATTTCGTTGTGTCTGCAGTCCTGTAACGTAAAGACATAGTCATTTAAGATATTTCATTTCTTATATATTCTTAGCTAGTTATATTTTTACAACCGCTGCCCTGTCTGGCATAGTTATTAGTTGTGTTCAGCCCTGTAACAGAAAGGACGTAGTCATTTAGTAGAGACTTCATTGGTTTCTCGTGGCCTACTTTAGTGGTCACCCATCCAAGTGATGGCCACGCCCAATGTTGATTTACCTGTAATATTCCAAGCACATATTAGTTACATTCTATTAGTTATATACAAGAGAAGGTCCGTTAATGGTTTGCCTGCAATCTGTTACTTATATAGTAAAATCTGCTGGCATGGCTGCTTTGTTTTCATTGGCCAGAAAGACTACAAACTTGGCGTCTATGTGTCCCACATTGCATTTCTCCTTACCCAAAATGCATCATAAACACCTCGTGACCGCTTCAATACAATGGAGAACACCTCACTTCTCTACATTCAGGCCTTCCCCGAAATAATGTTTCACTTATTTCTCTATTGCACGCACATATAAAAGAGTACGTGACTTACAAGAGCATTTTCCTTCACAAAGAACTTTCCCCTTATGCAGCGTCCGAGTTTGGCAAACAACTTTGAGCTGTACTTGCTAGAAACTAGCTTTATACAGTTTTAAATACATTAATTAATTAATAGGAATAATAGCAATAATAGTAGTGAGGCCGTCTCAGTAGACAAAAGAATAAGTTGTTTAACAATGCGATGTAGAGAAAGTTATGTGAATGGAACACATCTGATTTTTTTCATTTAGTTATCTTAATGTGCAGAAATTTAATCACAATTCTTAGAGCAATTTTTAGAAAATCAAAGTTTTCGAACATTTATGCATATAAAGGTAAATTGGGTTGGGGAGATTTTCTTTATAATCTTCATGTTGAATTTAAATGCTGTAGCTATGTAAGGGCGCCCTTCTGTACCGGATATCTCTTCTGATGCTGGAAGGTCTTACCTGCAGTGATTTTGTCTCCGGCTTTCTCGGCTCAGCGGTTGGTGAATACCCAATCCTGATATTGCCTAGCTAACCGTCTCAGGGTACTTTTGTAGGTGAGGAAAAATGATAAAACACTGTATTTCTCTTAATATTTTAATTTATTCTCTCGTGAAAACATGTTAAAACCTTAATCGGCGGCTAGCGTTCTTCTTCTTTACATTATTATTACTATTCCCACCACTTAAAAAAATTAACAAGGAGCCTAATCTATCTGCAAATCGTTCGTGGACTTGATTTCGTCGCACCATACACGTTCTGGGCACAAAGAAGAGTCATGCTCCCTTTTTACTTTCTCTACACGTACTATGTACATAGTGTAGAGAGAAGTATTGCACTCCACCCAAAACTTCGATACCGATTTTTCACCGGAAATATATGTTTTAGGGTTTCCTGCATCCACAAAAAGTCCGTGTATGTGTGTTGGTATTTAAGTTTAGTATCTTCCAGGGATGCGACACGAAGATTTTGAGATAAATCCCCCACCTCAAACTACCCTTTACCCTTACAACTACCCTCAAAAATGGTTCTTACCTTCAAATTAAAATATCGTATATTAAATATATTTTTATCTAACAAACAAGGTGAGGGAAGAACCTCTGGATGAATTTTACGGAATTTTGCATAACTGCTAAACCGTAAGTGATGGACAAAAACTTACCACACAAAAATGTAGAGGACGTTAAGGCACACTATAACTGTTATATGCATTTTTTTCGTGGAGTTGGTCGTTTTTGAGATGTTCCTTGTTTTTGTTTCAGCTTTAAAATGTTATATTTCTCATACAGGACTTTGTGAACTCGTGTTCATACAAACAAAGGAGTTTCAGTCTAGCAACCAGCTTTTGACTATCACTTTATTATGTGAATGGAACATATCAGATTTTTTATACTAGCACTGTGGGACTCCAACCAAATTTTTTTTTTTTTTTTTTGCTTCATTTGTATAGCCGCCTTTAACATCAATGGTCATATCGGGGGCTTTCACTTGTGAAACTATAGGTTCAGAACATTGGGTTAAGCTTTATATTACTAAACACACCGCATACACTCTCACATTCATACTTCCAGACTCTAGGGATAGGGAATAATTCCGGTTAAAGAAAAATTTCCCGCCCCAGCCGGGAATCGAACCCGGGACCTCAGGGTGAGAAGTCAGCTCGAACAAATCATTGTTAAAAAGCTTATGCTTCTGTTTACTTCATGCTAATCGAGGAAAAAAATAGCAGACATAGTCTTATTGCTTGGTTTCTTGTAAGTAGAAGCGAAATAAGGGAGTACCATAGTCAAAAGCTGGTTGCTATGTGGCTGAAGTTCCTTTGTTTGTATGGGCAGGAGTTGACAAATTCCTGTGTGAGAAAAGTATAAGTTTTTCAAAGCTGAAACCAAAAACAAGGAATATCTCAAAAATGACCATCTCCACGAAAAAATGTACAAAACATAAATTGTGGTTTTAATGTACTCTACATTTTCTGTGTAGTAAGTTTTTGTCCATCTCTTACGCTTTAGCAGTTATGCAAAATTCCGTAAAATTTACCCAGAATAAAGTAGTCTTCAGAGGCTATTCCCAGAAGATTCAAGATATACATATTATTTGTCAGGTAAATATCTTTAATATACGATATTTTAATCAAAATCGTTAGTGCCATTTTTTAGAAAATCAAAATTTTCGAAAAATGTTCCATGGGTAGTTGGGGGTGAGGATATTTTCTTGAAAATCTTCGTGTCGCATCCTTGGAAGATACCTAAATTAACGGTATTTTCGCTTTTGAGCTATACTGTCCATACACACACACACACACACACACACACACCACGCATGGACCTTTTTTTCAAAAATGTTTTTTTTTTGGATTCAGGGGGACCCAAAATATGTATCTCCGGAGAAAACTCAGTATTGAATTTTTGGGTGGATTAAAATACCTTCTCTATACACTATGTACACTGTAGGTATAGAGAAAGTAAAACTGTTATTTTCAGTTAATATCAATAATAACAAATTAGTTTCATTATTCATCGGCATTCATTTACCATGTACACTGTTTATATTCGTCTTTAGACACGATAGAGACATTTGTAATCAGCTGTTGTTGTTTACTAGTTACTCTGGCAACGCCGCAAAGGCAACATTGCCAACCTTACGCGAAACCACCCGAACTATCAAGTGCAAGGATTCAGCGGCGAGAGTATAGCTCTGGTATTTACATGAATGAATGAATAAGTGTATTTATTGATATAACAATATCATACATAGAATTTCAACAATCGCAGTCTACAGACCGTACGCGCTTTTGTAATACACACTAAAAAGCAATATTAAAACAACAACAAAGAATTAAAAGAGTAAATACAAAAATAAGAATACAAAGATATTCAAATACAATTTAAATTTAAATTTACAGCACAGAGTACACCTTCATAAATGTTCCCTCTTATAATAGATAAATGCACTTAAAAGAAATATATACACATAATATATACCTACACAATATACAAAACCATAACACAAGAATGACATAAGTCAACAAAGTTCTAAATCTCTTGGAATATATATGGATGATTTATTAACCTGGAATGAACATTCTGACTTTATTGCAACTTAGAGGTATTCTTGACACAAAAACACTGACCTCTATACACTACTCTCTTGTTTTTACACATCTTAGTTATGACGTGTTCCTATTGGGCAACTCTACTAACGCATATAGGATATTTATCGCACAGAAAAGAATTCTACGCACCACCTTTAACTTAAAGAGTATGGACTTCTGTAAACCTTATTTCATGCAATATAAAATTGTAACGTTTCCTTCCATTAATATTTTTAAGAACTTACTCTTTTTAAAATCAAATGAGAAATTACTTTTCAAAAGTTCAGATTTTCATAATTACAACACATGAAATGCATACTTATTATCCATTGAAAATCATAAACTCGCAAAATATGAAAAATCACCTGCATATTCTGGCTTTTTAATAAGTTACCATTGAATATACAAAAGTTGCCTTTCAACAAGTTTAAGCAAAATGTAAAACGATTTTTAATGAATCAATGTTTCTATTCCGTGAAAGTGTTTTTAAGTTACTAGTTTTAAAATGTTATTAATTATATATTTTACCATGTTATCATTATGTATTTTAGTGTGTTTTTCTTATTATTCTGACGTGTAAATGCATGTACTATTGGCATGTTAAAAATAAATTTCAATTCAATTCAAGTATGATATATATATATATATATATATATATATATATAACAATGTATAGTCCCTTTTGTTTAGTTGTCCCCCCTTCTCTATTAGCAGCCTTCTCAGATCTCAACTGTTTTGCTTAAGTATAAATTTACCTAGCCGTCCACGTCTTCCGTGCCTGCCAGTAGCGTACAACATGCTTCTAGCTCTTAACATTCGCGGTGGTAAGGAATCGTGGTAAATATTTTTCCCGGCATTTCTTCGTACCCGTACATCTTGGTATTTACATAGTATGTGTAGAGGAAGTGAAAATAATTTAATGTATTTTCTTTGAAATCTAGGTAGTCAATACACTGTACATGGTAAACTAGTAGAGTATTGTTTCCATCTGGGAACTGGTAACCTAATTCGTATCTGTCCATGTTTGCTCTCCCTGAAGATTACATAATGAAGTTATCATGTAAGCCGGGACTGAACTGTACTGAAAGGGTTGCAAGTGTGTAGCGCTGTTGTATTTGATTACAGAGGGTGAGTTTTTACTTGAAATACAAACAAGGCAACGCTATTCAAGTGTCAAGAACAGCGTGCATGGTTTTCGCGAAACAAATGACGGAGCGAAGCCTGACAGCTGCGGTAGAAACTCCCGCCGTGTATAATGTATGTTTTAATCAATCAATCTCCCTGCATATATCTTCCACTGGCTTTAAAAACTAAGCAGTTGTTACCGTAATAGGCCGTCTAACACGGCTCGTTACACCTGCGTACCTTCTGGGTTTGTCTGACGTCATCCGCTGACACGGAAAAGGGAACAGCGACCTGGAAACTAGCAGTGAAGCATTAAAGCATATCTATCACTAAATTACGAAATCATTTATTTTAATTTTTCCGGTATGCCTTATTACATATTTTAATTGTGCAAAATGAGGAATCTTTATGGAAATGCATATGTAAATAAAAAATCTGATGTGTTCAATTCACATAACTTTCTCAACATCTCTGCAACAAATTAGTTTTAAAAAGCTTATACTTCTATTTACTTCATGCTAATTGACAAAAAATTAGCAGATATAGTCTTAATACTTGATTCCTTAAAAGTAGAAGGGAAATAAGGGAGTAGCATAGGTGATAGCCAAAAGCTGGTTGCTATGAGATTGAAGTTCCTTTCCTGTTTGTATGGACAGGAGTTGACAAATTCCTGTATGAGAAAAGTGTAAGTATTTTAAAACTGAAACCAAAAAAAGGAATATCTAAAAAACGATCAACTCCAGGAAAGAAGTATATAACAGAAATTGTGTGTTTTAATGTGCTCTACATTTTTTGTATGGTAACCTTTTTTCTGTCTCTTACGGTTTAATAGTTATGCAAAATTCCGTAGAAGTCATCCAGAATAAAGTAATCTCCAGAGGCTATTTCCAGAATATTCAAGATATACATATTATTTCTCAGGTGAATGTATTTAATATACGACATTTTAACAAAAATCGTTAGAACCATTTTTGAGAAAATGAACATTTTCGAAAAAAGTTCCATGTAAATATCAAGTTTGGTATTTAACATTCTTTTCGTTTTTGAGCTATGCTATCCACACATACACACACACACGCACTCGCACACACATATATCTCCTTTCTAGAAATGCTTTTTTTTTTAATTCAGGACGACCCAAATTATATATTTCCAGTGAAATCTCGGTATCGAATTTTTGGGTGCATTACAATACCTTCTCTATTCACTATGTACATAGTAACTGTAGAGAAAGTAAAAAAAAGAGAAAGAAAACTGAGTGTTACTCTCGTATGCTTTTCTCTAGCTGTTCTACAAACAAACATCTCACTAAAGGTTACTCTTCTTTCTAAACAATGCTAATCGAGCTGTATTAGCAAAATTTAATTATTACTTAGTTCCTTTTAAGTAGAAGAAAACTAAAGGAATGCACTAGGCAAAAGCGATAGGCAAATGTTTTCAAAACTATGGTTAGCAACTGTCATTGCAATTTGCTTCTTGCTTTGCCAGGAGTAAAACAAAATAAAAACGGACACTTCCTGTCTGAAAAAGGCATTAATTATTTTAAAATTGATACCAATAACAACAAATATCTTGGAAATGGTCAGCTCAACTATAAAAATGCATATGTCATAAATCGTGCGTTTTAACGAAATCTACATTTTTTGGTATAGTAATATTTTGGGTGTCTCTTACAGTTTACTAGATATTCAAAATTCAGAACGAACAGGTCTTCAGAAATTATCACCAGAAAATTCCAGTTATACATTTTATTTGACATGTAAATGTCTATAATATACTTATTTTAATCAAAATGTTGGAGCTATTTTTAAGAAAAAGAAAATTTTAATAAATATTGAATACATTTTTAAAAATAAAGGAGGTTTTTTTGAAAGTCTTCGAATTGCATTCTTTGAAGATAATAAAGTTAAACACTAAACTTGGAATTTAAGGGCATTTTAATTTTGAGCTATGTTGTTCAAAGACACACACATGGAAGTTTTCTAAAACTACCTTTTTGGGCTCAGGGAGCTCAAAAATACATATTTCTGGTGAAATTTCGGTATCAAATTTCTGGGTGTAATACAGTACCTTCTCTATACACTATGTCCATAGTACGTGTAGAGAAAGTAAAAACAATCTTATGTGTTTCCATTCACATGACCTTCTCTACCTTATTTTTCTATTTACTTCATGCTAATCCAGAAAAATATTGGCTATAGTCTTATTACATGCTTCCTTGTAAATAGAAGCGAAATAAAAGAGTACCATAGGTTAAAATGATAGATTAAAGATGGTTGCTATGTGACTGAAGTTCTTTTGTTTGTATGGACAGGAGTTGACAAATTCATATATGAGAAAAGTATAAGTTTTTTGAAAGCTGAAACCAATAACAAGGAATATCTAAAAAAGGGGGAAAAAAAATGAATTGTGTGTTTTGAGGTGCTCTACATGTTTTATATGGTAAGTGGCTATTCCCAGAAAATTCAAGATATACATTTTATTTGGCATGTAACTCCATGGCACGACAGCGCCCGGCCGCTGCGTCCCCCATCTCGGTCCACTACAGACGTCATGGATAGGGTGCAGTATTGTAGGGTGAGACGTGGTCAGCGCCTCGAGTCCCCTCCGGCCGTTTAATGCTGTCCTCATGACCTGGAGCCGCTACTTCTCCATCAAGTAGCTCCTCAATTGGCCCCCCAGGGACCTTCCGAGGCTGAGTGCACCCCGGGCCAGGTCTCCCAGCGGGGGAAAAATCACCCGGGGATCGAACCCAGGTCTCCCACTTGGTAAGCAGCAACGCTACCACCGCGCTAAGGAGACGACCTTATTTGGTATGTAGATATCTTAAATATAAGAGATTTTAATCAAAATAGATAGAACCATTTTTGAGAAAAATAAAATTTTCGAAATGTTTTGCTTATAAAGGGTAGTTTCTGGCGGGGAGGATTTATTATTTTCCATTGTCTGCCTAGCTATTGAGTTGCTTCTGTAATTTATTTTTTCATCTTTGTATTCTCCATTGGAGCACCAATAAACTGCGTTTATACAGGGTATTAATGAACTACACCGAAATAATTTGCGAGATTATGCACGTGACTGATATGAGTAATTTGAGATCGGCGATGCATGGTCCCGGATAAACATAACGCAACTACTTAGCGTTAAACGTGTGGGTATCAGGTGCTGATAAGTCGGTGTTAAAGCAAAACAGGTTGATAAAATGGCTTAGAATGTCTTTAAAACTGCTACCTGAGTATAGAAATATCGATTTTTAGCAGCTCGTTACTAGCGTTCTCAAGATTTAATGTCGCAAAGATCTGTAAAATCTCGAACTAATCACTGGACAGTGCGACACTGAGCATTTATTACCTACGTTCCTGAGTTATGTAGCCTACTCAGGAGGCGTTTTTTCAACTGCTCCGGTGGCTTAATGCGAAACGCGATGTACTTACTTGTGTAAGTAATCTATATATTCTGTGAAAATATTTCGGTATAGTTCATTAACATCCTGTATATTTGCGGTATCAAATTTTTGGGTGCAATACGTGTAGTGAAAGTAAAAACGCCTTATGTGTTTCCATTCACATGCCTTTTTCTACATCTCTGCCACAAATTATTGTTATTATTGTCCATTGTCTGCCTAGTTTTTGAGTTACTTCTGTAATTTATTTGTTCATCTTTGTATTCTCCATTGAAGCACCAATAAATTGTGCTTATGGGCACACCCATAAACTGCCTCCGACAATGCACGAATTTCTACGAAAGATTCTAGATTACCAGACCAGTTACGGCACGTGTCTCCGAGTATGAACCAAATATGTCCTGTAGCAACGAAAACAGGAACCCAGGGCTCCCAAGTGGAACCCATTTGCTCTGTGAGCCGTTGATATCTGTTAGACATCCCATTCTCAACTTGAGAAAAAATTCTGCAGGGCTATTATAAGCCCGGAAGTTCTTAAGTATGTTGTCTTGTATCTTTCGTTTCGCTGTTGTTTACCACTGTGCTATAACTTATTATAATGTGAGACCCAAACCACATTTCCTCCCCAAAAGAATCTAGAAGATAAGTTATCCTCAGAATCTGTATTCGTCATCTCAACTTGTGAATTAATTTACATACCTATTAATCTTGAAGGTTTTGACTACAGTCCAGTTTACATACTTAAGTGAGTTTACTTTCTCTTGCAGGTATATACAAGGGCCATTCAGAAAGTGAGAGACGATTTGGCATAACTAACAAAACGAAAGTTATCAACCCAAAACTTAAATTACAAAATTACAGTACTTGTCATTGTTATTAAGGTATTTATTGTCACCGGGTAATGGCTTTACTTTCTCTACACGCACTATGTGCATAGTGCATAGAGAAGGTATTGCACTCCACCCAAAAATTCTATACCGAGATTTCACCGGAAATATATGTTTTAGGGTCCACTATACCTAAAAAAAGCATTTTCACAAAAAGGTCCGTGTGTCGTGTGTGTGTGTGTCCGTGTGTTTGTGAACACGATAAGTCAGTAAAATACCAAATTTTGTATTTACGTTTAGTATCTTCATGGGATGTGACACGAAGATTTTGAGAAAAATCCCACCACCCCAAACTACCCTTTATAGGTAAAAAATTTTGAAAATTTTGATCTTATTAAAAATGGCTCTAATGATTTTGATTAAAATATCGCATATTAAATATATTTAACTGACAAATAAAATGTTTATCTTGAATTTTATGGGAATAGTCTCTTAAGATTACTTTATTCTGGATCAATTTTACGGAATTTTGCATAACTGTTAAACCGTAAGAAACCAGGAAAAAAAAAAAAAAAAAAAAATTGTAGAGCACGTTAAAGCACAAAATTTATGTTATATAATTTTTTTTTTAGTGGAGTTGATCGTTTTTAAAATATTTTTTGTTTTTTTTTGTTTTTAGTTTCAGCTTTGAAAATCATACAGGAACTTGTTCACTATTGGCCATATAAACTTAGCAACCAGCTTTTACCTATCACTTTAACCTATGGTACTCCCATATTTCGCTTCTACTTACAAGGAAACAAGTAATAAGACTGTTTCGGCTAATTTTTTTCTCGATTAGCCTGAATTAAATAGAAGCATAAGCCTTTTAACAATAATTTGCAGCACAGATGTAGAGAAAGTCGTGTGAATGGATCACATCAGATTTTTTTTAACGCAGATGTTATACTCTTCCACCTCTAAATACGAGGTACGTCCAGAAAGTAAGTTCCGTTTCAATTTATCGCCGCTGCTGTGCTGCGATCGCAGTTCCGCACATGCGCGGTTGACGCTCTGTACCAAGGAGCAGAAACGTGCGCCATTTTGAGATCGCTGTCAACCACATACGCTTTGTTGTGCTTGTTTACAATGTCGGTGTTGATCGAAAATCCCGCCGCTTGTGATATCAGATCTGTGATTCGTTTTCTGAATGCTAGGAAAGTGAAACCAATTGAATTTTATCGGCAAATTCGCAAAGTTTACGGACAAAATGCGATGAGTGATTCAATGGTGAGAAGATGGGTCGGACAGTTCAATGAAGGGCGTAGTGAAGTGCACGATGAAGAACGAAGTGGGCGTCCATCTTTGGTTACAGAAGACTGGTTCACGCGATTGATGACAAGATCCAGGAAAACCGCAAGTTTACAATTAGTGCTCTTGCTATGGAATTTCCCCAAAGCTCACGATCACCAATTCATGAAATTGTTACCGAAAAACTGAAATTTCGTAAACTTTGCTCACGTTAGGTGCCAAAGATTCTTACTGAGCAACAGGCGGCAAACTTCTATGAAGAAGGTATACAAAAACTTGTGCCACGCTATGACAAATGCCTGCAAAATTTCGGCAGTTATGTGGAAAAGTAGTTTAAGAGTTGTAGAATTTTGTGCAATAAATAATTATACTCTATCTGTACACAATTGAATTTTATTACCAAACGGAACTTACTTTCTGGACGTACCTCGTATATGAGCCAAGATGTCACTGTCATTTTGAGGTCTTCATCGGTTGGGAAATCTTTTCCATCCAAAAAATCATGTACGGTGTCCAAAGTGAAACACCGGGTTTTCTTAATTCCTTTATCAACATTTGCTTTCAACTCCTCCATAATGATTAATGAACTTCCACTCAGGTCTTCACCGTATACACTGGTTCTTCCTTGATTATTCCTAAATTATGAGCCATTTCCTCACTGAAGATTCCTTTATTGCATTATCACCATACACTTGCGTTATTTGCCTATAAAATTCGATTGGCCGAACATTTCTACATTCAAAAAAAGGAATAAGTAATTTGGCGGTAAATTTCTTGACAGAATGGAGATTACGTTGAGAAATAGAGTAAGGTACTATAATTTTTTAAATAACATTTTTGTTGGTATCTTTTTACTTTCTCTATTCGCACTATGTACATAGTGTATAGAGAAGGTATTACACTCCACCCAAAAATTCGATGCCGAGATTTCACCGGAAGTATATGTTTAAAGGTCCCCAATATCCAAAAATGCATTTTCACAAAAAGGTCCATACGTGTATGTGTGTGTGTCCGTGTATCTGTGAACACGATAACTCAAAAACGAAAAGTTGGTAATATACCAAACTTGGTATTTAAGTTTATATCTTCCAGGGATGCTACACGAAGATTTTGAGAAAAAAAAACCACTCCAAACTACCCTTTAGATGGAACTTTTTTCGAAAATGTTGATTTTCTAAAAAATGGCTCTAACGATCTTGATTAAAATATCTTATATTAAAGATATTTAGCTGAGAAATAAAATGTATATCTTCAATTTTCTGGGAATAGCTTCTAAAGACCTGTTCATTCTGGATGAATTTTGCTTAATTTGGCATTACTGGTAAACCGTAAGAGATAGACAAAAACTTACTATACAAAAAATGTAGGCCTTGTTAAAATACACAATTTACGACATGTACATTTTTTTCGTGAAGCTTACCGTTTTCAAGGTATTCATTGTTATTAGTTCCAGGTGTGAAGTACTTCTACTTTTCTCAGACGGGAGTGTCCGTTTTTCTTTTGTTCTACTCTTGTCCAGGAAAAGAAGCGATTTGTAGTGACAATCGTATAAGCACAGCTTTTAAAACATTTGACTATCGATTTAGCCTAGTGTATTCCTTTATTTTCTTCCTACTTATAAGGAACTAAGTAATAAGAACATTGTGCTGAATACCTCGATTAACAAGGTAAAGAAAGAATAATAATCTTATGTAAGAAGTTTGTAGAACGGCTAGAGAAAGTCATGTGAGTGTAACACATATTTTTATCATTTACTTGTGCCAAATCATCTGTCATTTTCTGGATGGCCTTCGTACATAGAAGCCAGAGACCTAAAAATTCGATGTCGAGATTTCACCGAAACCATTATTATGGCATCCCCTGAATCCAAAAAATCATTATTGGAACAATGTTTATGTATGTGGGGGGGGGCAGCATAGCTCAAAAACGAAAAGTAGGTTAAATAACAAACTTAGTATTTAAGTTCAATAAATTCCAAGGATGCAATAAGGAAATATCTCCATCCCAACATCCTTCTACAAGGAACATTTTTCGTAGATTTTGAATTTTTCTAAAAGAATAGCCAAAACGATTTTTGTTAAAAATGTGAAAGACATTGTCCTGACAAACGAAATGTATATTTTAAATTTTCTAGGAATCGCTTCTGAAGACTTCTTGAATGATCTTTGCAATTTTGTAGAACTGGTAAACCCTAAGAGATAGACGAAAACTTGCTAAAACACACAATTTATGTCTCTTTATTTGTAAAGTTAAGTTTTCGAGATATTTCGAGGCAGTTTCAGTTATAAGCTACGTGCTTATTTCTCAAACTACTAGCAAGAAAAGACAACCGAATTACAATTGTTTCACGTGCGACCTGCTTTTGCAAGATTTGAGTATCCTTTTAGTCTTGTTACTTTCTCTATACGCACTATGTACATATGTATAGAAAAGGTATTGCTTTCCACCCAAAAATTCGTACCGAGGTTTCACCGGAAATATATGTTTTAGGGTTCCTTTTATCTAAAAAAAAAAAGCAAAGTTTAGTATCTTCCAGGGATGAGACACGAAGATTTTGAAAAAAATCAACTACCCTTTACATTGAGCTTTTTTCTAAAATTTTGATTTTCTCAAAAATGGCTCTAACGATTTTAATTAAAATGTCGAATATTAAAGATATTTACCTGACAAATAAAATGTATATCTTGAATTTTCTGGGAATAGTCTCTGAAGAGTAGTTTATTCTGGATGAATTTTATGGAATTTTGAATAACTGCTAAACCGTAAGAGATGGACAAATGGATCATATAGGAATTTGTCTACTCCTGGCCATACAAACAAAGGAACTTCTATTACATGGCAGTCAGCTTTTTAAAGTGTATTCCCTTATTTCACTTCTATTTACAAGGAATCAAGTAATAAGACCATTTTTGCTAATTTTCTGGATTAGCTTGAAGTAAATAAAGGAATACGTTTTTTGACAACAATTTGTTGCAGAGATGTAGAGAAAGGCATGTGAATAGAGAAAATATTATTTTTTTATATTACAAAATTTTATAGGTACTTTTGTCTAAACTTGATGCTAATCGAAATAAACATTAGCAGAAATGCTTTAATTATTTAATAAGGGACAGGGGCTAAAGCGATGGTCATACGCTTTAAAAGAAAGTAGCTTGATGAAGGATTAAACTTAAATGAATGGCAAAGAATTATAGTTTGAGACATTTTGAGAAAATCGATAATTTGGAAAAATCTTCCATGTAAAGGGAAGTTTGGTATGGTGTAGCTTCGTGTTGAGTGGAACGTGCTGAGCTAAATTATCAAATTTGGTACTTAATAGACTTTTCCTTTTTGGTTTATGTTGTTCACACACACAAACACACACACACTCACACGCACACGCACACACACACACACACACACAAACACGCGCGGGCCTTTATCAAAAGATGCCTTTTTTAGAGTTAGGGGACCCTAAAACGTCTATTTCTAATTAACTCTCGTAATCGAATTTTTGGGTGAAATATAATACGTTCTTTGTCCACTATATTCGTTTGGCATACCTGCTAGAGAAAGTGTGGTATGCGACTGTTATTGAAATTGTGTTTGCTTGGCCAGGAGGAACGGACACCATAGGTTAAAGGGAAAGCCAAAAGCTGGTTGCTATGTGACTGATGTTCCTTTGTTTGTATGGACAGGAGTTGACAAATCCTGTATGAGAAAAGTGTTTTTCAAAGCTGAAACAAAGAAAAAGGAATATTTCAAAAACGATCAACTCCACAAAAAAAATGTATATGACATAAATTGTGTGTTTTAACGTGCTCTATATTTTTTGTGGGTTAAGTTTTTGTTTAGTAGTTATGAAAAATTCACCCAGAATAAAGTAGTCTTCAGAGGCTATTCCCAGTAAATTCGAAATATACATTTTATTTGTCAGGTAAATAACTTTAATATACGATATTTTAATTAAAATCGTTAGAGCCATTTTTTAGAAAATCGAAATTTTCGAAAAAAGTTCCATGTAAAGGGTAGTTGGGGGTGGGGGGATATTTCTCAAAATCTTCGTGTCGCATCCCTGGAAGATACTAAACTTAAATACCAAGTTTGGTATTTTAACGACTTTTCGTTTTTGAGTTATCGTGTTCACAGACACACGGACTCACTGACACACGGACATACGGACACACACACACGGACCTTTTTCTGAAAATACTTTTTTTGGATACAGAGTATCTTAAAACATATATTTCCGGTGAAATCTCGGTATCGAATTTTTTGGTGGAGTGCAATACATTCTCTATACACTATGTCCATAGTGCGTATAGAGAAAGTAACAAGGAATATCGTAAACGATAAACTCTGCGAAAAAAAGGTGTGTTTCAATGAGATCTACATTTTTTGTACAGTAAATGTGTGTCCATTACACGTGGTTTAACAGTTAAGCAAATTCAGCATAATTCATCCAGAATGAGGTCTTTAGAAGCTATTTCCAGAAAATTCAAAATATACATTTTATATGTATTGTAAATATCTTTAGTGTGTACCACCATATTCTAATCAAAATCCTTAAATACACTTTTGAGAAAATGACAATTTTCGAAACTTTTTGCATGTAAAGGGTAGTTGGGGTGGGGGAACTTTCTTGATAATCTTCATGTTATACCCTGGAAGATACTGAACTTATATTCCACAGACATGTTTCTAAAAACGTTTTCAGTGAAATTTTGGTACCGAATTTTTGGGTAGAGTATCTTCTCTGTCCATAATGTACATTTACATACGTGGTAGAGAAAGTGTAAATGGTTTTCTTGGACTCAGGGGACCCTAAAACGTGTATTTTTGGTTAAATCGTGAAATCAAATTTTCTGGGTGTTATGCAATACTTTTTCTACCTAATATGTCCTCTGTGCATGGTAGAGAAAGTTAAAATACCCGTGTATCTCTTACGTGACTAGCGGATTTGCTAGGAAGCTGTTGAACTAAAAGCAATAAGGTGGAAAAGTGTAGCAAATTCTCTTGAAGTAACGCTTGATACCAACAGCTGCGCGAGAACCTTATCGCTTGTAACTTGCATGTGTGTGTTGCAGCTAACAAGGTGATGCGGTTTCACAAATAAGAGCAAGTATAAATTTCAGAGTTAAAACATCTTCCAGTCGACAACATTGTTGATTTGCGGCGAAGAAACAGCAAGGTATTCTCAACTTTCGCATCTCCATACCCCTTGTAATCTGTTCCTAGAAAAGCCATGGAAATGTAAAACAATCTGTTTATTGCATTCATCAGAATCTTTGTAACTCCAAGAGACAACATTTTTTTTGATGTTTCATATCGAGTTTGACTTTCTCTACATCTCTGCAACAAATTATTGTTAAAAATCTTATGCTTTATTTCATACTAAAGAGAAGAAATTAGCAGAAATAGTCTTATTACTTGCTTCCTTGAAGTAGAAACGAAATACCATAGGCTAAAGTGATAGTCAAAAGCTGGTTGCTATGTGACTGGAGTTCCTTTCTTTAGACAGAAACACACACAAGAACCTGTTTCTAAAGCTTTTTTTTTTATTTATTACCTTATCTACACGCACTGTTTTCATAGAGTACATAGACAATATTGTATTGCTTCCAAAAATTTTATACCGAGCTTTCACCGAAAATATATGTTTTGAGACCGCATGAATGCAAAAATAAAAAGCATTCTTAGACAAATTTCCATGTGTGTGTGTGTGTGTGCGCGCGCGCGTGCCTTTAACCACCATAGCTCCAAAACGAAAAATTCGTTAAATGCCAAACTTGGTATTTAAGTTCAGTATCTTCCAAGGATACGGCACGAAGAGATTTCAAGAAATTCCCTCCACCCCCAATTAACCTTTACGTGGAAAAAATTCGAAAATGTTTATTTTCTAAAAAATGACTAAGAATTTTGTTTAAATCTCTTATATTTAAGATATTTTCATGACAAATCAAATGTATATCTTCAAGTTTCTGGGAATAGCCCCTGAAGACATGTTTATTCTGGCTGAATTTTGCATAACACCTAAACCGTAAGAAAGATGCAAAAAGTTAAATAACAAAAAAAGAAGATCTCATTAAAAACACAATATATATATATATATATATATATATATATATATATATATATATATATATTTCGTGGAGTCGGCCGTTTTTAAGATACACCTTGTTTTTTGTTTGTTTGTTTTTTTTTTTTTTTGTTTCAGCTTTAAAAAACTTAAGCTTTTCTCATACAGGGATTTGTCAACTCCTGTTTATACAAATTAAGGAACTTCAGTCACATAGCAACCAGCTTTTGGTTATCACTTCAACCTATGGTACTCCCTTATTTCGCTTCTACTTATAAGGAAGCAAGTAATAAGACTATTTCTGCTATTTTTTTTCTCTATTAGTGGCCGCGCCTTGGCCGAGTGGTTGGACCACTCAACTCTCACCTAGACGGTTGGGGTTTGATCCCAAGTGACCGCATGTGAGATTTGTGGTGGACAAAGCGGCGCTGGGGCTGGTTTTCTCCGGGTATTCCGGTTTCCCCCGCCATCACATTCCACCGGTGCTCCATCATCATTCATGTGTCATCAGTGTCACCGCCTGCGGTGCCATAAGTAGTTAAAGCGGGCGTTAAACACTACCAAAAAAAATCTCTATTAGCATGTAGTAAATAGAAGCATAAGCTTTCTAACAATTTATTGTAGAGCTGTAGAGAATGTCATGTGAATTGAACATTTTAGATTTTTTTGGGATACAGGGTACCGCAAAACTTCTATTTTAGGTGCAATACAATACCTTCTCTATACAGTATATACATAGTACGTGTAGAGAAAGCAAAAATCTGATGCGTTACACCTACATGACTTTCTCTAGCTACTCTACTAAAAAACTTGTTACAAAAGATAATTCTTCTTTCAACACCATGCTAATTGAGGTAAACAGCGGAATGTTATTACTTAGTTCCTTATAAGTAGATTGGAACTAAGGTAATGCACTAGGCTAAAGAGATAGTCAAATGTTTTAAAAGCTATCGTTATGCGATTGTCATTGTAAATTACTTGTTTGCTTGGCCAGGAGCAGAACAAAAGAAAAACGCACATTGCCGTCTGAGAAAAGTATAAGTACTTCACAATTGAAACTAATAACACGGAATACTCCGAAAACGGTAAGCTGCGCGAAAAAAAAATAATGCATATGACATAACTTGTGTATTTTAACAATATCTACCTATTTTGTATAGTAAGCTTTTGTCTAGCTCCTACGGTTTACCAGTTATGCGAAATTAAGCAAAATTCATCCAAAATAAACAGGTCTTTAGAAGCTATTCCCAGAAGCTATTGAAGATATACATTTTATTTTTGATAGATATGGCTTTAATATGTGGTATTTTATTAAAATCGTTAGAGCCATTTTTAAGAAAAACAAACTTTTCAAAAAATTTTCCATATAAGGGGTATTTGGGGTATTTAGATTTTCTTAAAAATCTTCCTGTCGCATCCTTGGAAGATACCAAACCTAAATACTAAGTTTGGTATTTTATCGACTTTTCGTTTTTGAGTTATTGTCTTCACAGACACACGGACACACACAGACCTTTTTCTGGAAATGATTTTACTTTCTCTATACGTACTATGTACATAGTGTATACAGAAGTTATTGCATTGTACCCAAAAATTCGATACCGAGATACCGGAAATATATGTTTTGAGACCCCCCTGAATCCAAAAATAGCATTTTTACTTTCTCTAGCCCCATATGTACATAGGGATAGAGAATGTATTGTAAGGCACCCAAAAATTCGTTACCGGAAATATATGTTTTGGGGTCCCCTGAGTTCGAAAAAAGCATTTTTAAAAAAAGGTCCGTTTGTGTGTGTGTGAGTGTGTATATATGTGTGTGTGTGTTTGTGTGTGTGTTTTTGTGGGCAGCATAGCTCAAAGACGAAAATACCGTTAAAAACCAAACTTGGTATTCAGGTTTATCATCTTCCAACGATGCGACACGAAGATTTTCAAGAAAATCCCCCCACCCCAACTACCCTTTGCATGGAACTTTTTTCGAAAATTTTGATTTTCTTAAAAATGTCTCTTAACGATTTTGATTAAAATCCCGTATATTAAAGTCATTTATGTCCGAAATAAAATGTATATCTCGACTTTTTTTTGGAATTGCCTCTGAAGACCTTTTTATTCTGGATGAATTTTGCTGAATTTTGCTTAACTGCTAAACCATAAGAGATAGCAAAAAAAAAGTACTACACAAAAACTGTACCTCATGACAAAACACACAATTTTTTCCCATTATGTTTTTGTTGTAGAGGTAACCATTTTCGAGATATTACTTGTTATTTGTTTCAATTGTGAAGTACTTAAACTTTTCTCGCACAGGAAGCGTCTGATTTTCTTTTGTTCTACTCCTGGCCAAGCAAAGAAGTGATTTTTAATGACAATCGCATACCGATAGCTTTTAAAACATTTGACAATCACTATAGCATAGTGCATTCCCCTATTCCCTTCTTCTTATAAGGAACTAAGTAATAACATTCTGCTAACATTTATCTTGATTAGCATTGTGTACAAAGAAGAATAATCTTTTGTAGGATATTTGTAGAGCAGCTAGAGAAAGTCATGTGACTGTAACACATCAGCTTTTTAGAAACATGTCCGTTTGTGTGTCTGTATGTCCGTCTGTCTGTCTGTCTGTCTGTGTGCATGTGTGTGTGTCTGTGGGCAGCATAGCTTAAAAACGAAAAGACCGTTAAAAACCAAACTTGGTGTTTAAGTTTGGTATCTTCCAAGGATGCAACACGAAGATTTTCAAGAAAATGCCCCCACCCCAAACTACCCTTTACATGGAACTTTTTTCGAAAATTTTGATTTTCTAAAAAATGGCTCTAACGATTTTGATTAAAATATCGTATATTAAAGATATTTACCTGACAAATAAAATGTATATCTTGAATTTTCTGGGAATAGCCTCTGAAGACTACTTTATTCTGGGTCAATTTTACGGAATTTTGTTTAACTGCTAAACGGTAAGAGATAGACAAAAGCTTACTGCACAGAAAATGTGGAGCACGTTAAAATACACAATTTATGTTATATAACATTTTTTTCGTGGAGTTGCTCGTTTTTTAGTTATTCATTGTTTTTGATTTCACCTTATCAACTCCTGTGCATGCAAACAAAGGAGCTTCTGTCACATTGCAATCAGCCTTTGACTATCACTTTAACCTATGGTACTCCCTTATTTGGCTTCTACTTACACGGAAGCAGGTAATTAGACTATTTCTGACATTTTTTTTTTTCTCGATTAGCATGAAGTAAATAGAAGCATAAGCATTTTTACAATAATTTGTTGTCAGAGATATAGAGAAAGTCATGTGAATGGAACACATAAGATTTTTTTGGTTACAGGGGGCCCTAAAACATATTTCCGGTGAAATCTATATACACTATGTACATAGTACGTACTGAGAAAGTAAACAACAGCTCCTGCATAGCGGTACCTCGATTCATATATTCCTCGTTACGTAAAAAGTGATGTACATTGTTAACCTTAATGTTTGTATGAATAACAATGGAATTCCCGAAGAGGCACGAGGGATTTCCCTTGGCTTAAGCAGATATCTGTGTAATTTTATGTTTACCTTTAGTTTCTGAGAATCTACTTCGGAGCAGAAACGATGACATTACTCTGTTACCGTGCAAACTGCCAAATATTTGCACATATCCACTTATCATCGCTACAGATAATGTTTGCTGTATTACATCACCTAACTTCCCGTGTAATGATATCATTACCATATAAGGAATATGGAAGTCAGAATGACCAAACATATTAGTTTAGCCAGAAGAATATTAAGAACTAATAAAACAATATCTGCACCTCGGTAACCGTGTTTTCTATCTACTTCATGCTAATCGAGATAAACATTAATAAAAATCGGATGGTTTCCTTTCACATGACTTTCTCTACATCTCTGCAACAAATTATTGGCAAAAAGTTTATTCCTCCATTTACTTCAGGCTAATTGAGAAAAAATTAACAGGAATAGTCTTATTACTTATTTCCTTGGAAGTAGAAGCGAAATAAGCGAGTAGCATAGGTTAAAGTGATACTCAAAAGCTGGTTGCTATGTGACAAGTTCCTTTGTATGGACAGGAATTGACAAATTCCTGTATGAGAAAAGGGTAAGTTTTAAAAATTGATGTGTACCATTCACATGACTTTCTCTACATCCCTGCAAAAAATAATTCTTAAAAAGCTTATACTTCTATTAACTTCATGCTAATCAGTAAAACATTAGCAGAAATAGCCATATTACTTGCTTCCTTGTAAGTAGAGGTGAAATAAGAGAGTACCATAGGTTAAAGTAATAATCAAAAACTGATTGCTATGTCACTGATGTTCCTTTGTTTGTATGGACAGCAGTTGACAAATTCCTGTATGAGAAATCTATAAGTTTTTCATAGCAGAAACCAAAAACAAGAAATGTCACAAAAACGACGAACTCTACGAAAAAAATGTATATAACATAAATTGTGTGTTATAACGTGCTCTACATTTTTTGCAGTAAGTTTTTGTCCATCTCTTACGGTTTAGCAGTTATTCAAAATTCAGTAAAATTCATCCTGAATAAACTACTCTTCAGAGACTATTCCCAGAAAATTCAAGATATAAATTTTATTTGTCAGGTAAATGTCTTTAATATACGAAATTTTAATCAAAATCGTTGAAGCCATTTTTGAGAAAATCAAAATTTTTGAAAAAAGTTCCATGTAAAGGGTAGTTGGGGGTGGGAGGATTTTTCTCAAAATATTCGTGTCGCATCCCTGGAAGATACTGAACTTAAATACCAAGTTTGGTATTTTACCTACTTTTCGTTTTTGAGTTATCGTGTTCACGGGCACACGGACACACGGACCTTTTTCCGAAAATGCTTTTTTTAGATAAAGGGGACCTTAAAACATATATTTCCGGTGAAATCTCGGTATCGATTTTTTTAGTGGAGTGCAATATATTCTCTATACACCATGTACATAGTGCCTATAGAGAAAGTAATCCACTTGTAGAACTTAAAACATTCCCCTTCGGGTCGCGTTTTAAATAGTTTTACTCATGGATAAACTCTCTGTTTATCCACTTGTATAATAAATAACTATTATTGTGTACGAGTGGACAACGAAATCCAAAATTACTCTCTATTTTAAATAAAGCTAAAAATTATCGCAGTCTTTCAGAGGAATGACAGGCGTTTTACTTTTCTTGATCAGTGGCGCTATTGTTCGCTCTCTTCTCATTCTATCTAAAAGAACTCCCTCGCTTCTTTTGCTTGTCCACCGCTTCGCTTTTCTCTATTGTTACATTTTAAATTATTCTTCGTCGGAAGACCAAATTTCCGCTCCATGCAATGCCACACTCCGTCCAACGCATTTCACTAATCACCTCTTTAAGTCTTTCCTCAAAGTTTATGGCAGAAGCTTGTTTTTCCATCAAAAACTTCCTGTACCATAGCTAGTATTGTCTCTAGCACGTATGTACAACGCATTTGATAACGAGATTTCGCCGCAAATACATGTTTTCAGAACCCCTGAATTTAAAAAAAGAAAAGCGATTTTAGAACAAATAACCCCAGCATAGCTAAAAAAAATCTGATGTGTTACACTCACATGACTTTCTCTAGCTCTTCTTCAAATTTCTTACATAAGATTATTCTTCTTCCTGCACCTTGCTAATCGAGATAATCATTAACAAAATGTTCTTACTACTTAGTTCCTTATAAGTAGAAAGAAAATGAGAGAATACACTAGGCTAAACCGATTGTCAAATGTTTTAAAAGCTATCGTTATGCGATTGTCATTGTAAATCACTTCTTTGCTTGGCCAGGAGTAGAACAAAACAAAAACGGACACTTCCTGTCTGAAAAAAAGTTTTAAATACTCCACGATTAAACCTTAAACAAGGAATATCTTGGAAATGGTTACCTCCACAACAAAAACGTAAAGGACATAAATTGTGTGTTATGTCGTGATGGACATTTTTTGTGTAGTGAGTTTTTTTCTATCTCTTACACTTTAGCAGTCATCCAGAATAAGGAGGTCTTCAAAGGCTATTCCCAAAAAATTCGAGATATACATTTTATTTCGGACATAAATAGTTTTAATATATGGGATTTTAATCAAAATCGTCACAGACATTTTTGAGAAAATCAAAATTTTCGAAATTTTTTCCATGTAAAGGGAGTTTGTAGTGGGGGGGATTTTTTTGAAAATCTTCGTGTCGCATCCTTGGAAGATGCTATACCTAAATACCAAATTTTGTACTTACCGGTCTTTTCGTTTTGGGGCTATGTTGTCCACAGACACACACACACACACAGACACACACACCACAGACCTTTTATTTAAAAATGTTTTTTTTGGACTCAGGGGACCCCAAAACATGTATTTCCGGTGAAAACAGCCTCTGAAAGCTTCCTCATTCCGGATGATTCTAGCGCAACTGGTAAACCGTAAGAGATAGACAAAAACTACACGCAAAGTCCATATTTCCTTTATTTACCTTCTACTTAACAAGAAGCAAGCAATAAGACCATTTCTGATTTTTTTACTTTCTCTATACGTACTATGCACATAGTGTATATGTTTTAGGGTCCCCCGTATTCAAAAAAAGTATTTTCAGAAAAACGTCCTTGTGTGAGTGTGTGTGCGTTCGTGAGTCTGTGAACACGATAACTCAAAAACGAAAAGTCGCTAAAATACCAAACTTGGTACTTAAGTTTAGTATCTTCCAGAGATGCGACATGAAGGTTATAAAAAAAGGCCCCCACTCTAAACTACCCTTCACATGGAACTTTTTTCGAAAATTTTGGTTTTCTAAAAATGGCTCTAACGATTTTGATTAAAATATTTGTATTAAAGATATTTACCTGGCAAATAAAATGTATATTTTGAATTTTCTGGGAATAACCTCTGAAGACTACTTTATTCTGAGTGAATTTTACGAACTTTTGCATAACTGCTAAACCGTATGAGATGGACAAAAACTTACTGCACAAAAAATTTAGAGTACGTTAAAATACACAATTTATGTTATATACGTATTTTTCGTGGAACTGGTTGTTTTTTAGATATTCCTTGTTTTGGTTTCAGCTTTGAAAAATTTAACTTTTCTCATACAGACATTTGTCAATTCGTGTCCATAAGGAACTTCATTCACAGCAACCAGATTTTGACTATTATTTTAACCTACGGTATTCCCTTATTTCGCTTCTACTTCTACTTCTGCTAATTTTTTATCGATTAGCATGAAGTAAATAGTATCATAAGCTTTTTAACAATAATTGTTGCAGAGATGTAGAGAAAGTAATGTGAATGGAACACACATTTTTTTATATGTAAAACTGGAGCCCTGAATGCTGATCTCGGCGCTGATAGCTTTCACCGTGGCTGCAAATTATTTCCAGCACTCGGTTAAATGCTATTGTAAGTTGGAATATCTACTTTGTCGGGAATTGCGGACAGCGTTTGAAGCGTGTGTTTAGTGGGAAGCAAGAAAAAAATTACGTTAAACACGCAGATTGTATCTGACAAAATTATAGCGAGGGCCACGCTATAGTTTAAAAAGTGCGGCGTGGGTACCCAACTGGAGAAATTCTTGTAATAACTAACGTATGAATAATTAATAAAATAATGCAAGGGAAGTACAAAGCGGAGTAAGTCAATTCCATTGTGCTTGTTTACAAAATTATAGTGTTTAATGAACGTATCTTTTGACCCAAAGTAGACATACATTGAGAGTCTGAGATGAATATATTTTCTAAGTAATATCAAACCACTCACCTCTCACCAAGGCGGCCGGTATACGATCTCGTGAAACTGCATGTGAGACTTGTAGTGGACAAAGCGGCGCCTGATGTCTGGTTCTTCGCTACCCTCGCCATTCATTCCACCGCCTGCTCTTAATTACGAGGGCCGTTTTTTTCAACCTCCGATAGGCTATAATTAAAAGACAAATTCACAGCAAACAATTATTTTATTATTAAAAGTGTTGTACACTTATGATACTTTTCAACATAATCACCAAAAAGATTGAGACATATATCGTACATGTGCACAAGCTTTGCAATACCCACTTCAAAACATGTTGCATTGACGTTGTTTTGAAGATCTTCGTACGTTACGACGTTTGTGGAGAGTTATTCAAATCAAACGAAGAGGAATGCTGACTTCAGGAATTGTGTTGATCCATGACAACGCTCGTCCACACACTGCTGGCACAACCCATCGGCTTCTTGAACAATTTCAATGGCACGTTTTCGATGATCCGCCGACACCCAGCGACTTTCACCTTTTCCCTGAACTGAAGACGTGGCTAGGAGGGTAGTACTTTCAATCCAACAAAGATCTTCAAAACAATGTCAATGCTCATTTGAAATCATCTTTAAGTGTACAAAACTTTTAGTAATAAAATAATTGTTTTCTATAAACTTGTCTTTTATTTATAGCTTATCGTAGGTTGAAAAATAAATGACCCTCGTATGTTCCTTTCATTCATTTCACCGCAATTCAATTTCATTTTCATAGCAGGTTTCGAAAATAGATCACCCAGTTGGTTAATCTCTCTGATCCAAGAATATAGGGATGTAGTGCTCGGTCCGGTGTCGCGTGAGGTTCGTGCATGACGTGTTGGAGCAGGCGTGGTGTCTACAGCCCGTTTCAAAACGTATTGCATTATCTAGCGTTGCTCACTGAATGGCCTCGTTCAGTTCCTGCTATTAGATAAACCAGTGAACACCTAAAAGGAGTGCAGATTAAAAACTCTCAGAAATAGGAAAGGGTAGACGTTCGACACTGAACAAACTTGTGGATGATCCAAACATATTTTGAGTGACAGGAGGAGAGTCTTATCCTTGATACAGTAAAATTGTATCTTGTAATTTACTGCAATTATTTCTGAGAGAGTTTCGTTGATTTATGTTTATTGTCTTTTCAAAGTTGTGCACATTATTATCTTGATTTTTTTTTTTTTGTGTCTGGTGGTATGTTTTTAGTTGTAAAAGTACAAGACGTTTTTAAGTACTTATCATATAATGAAATATTTTGTTTTATTGTCTTACAGTATGAATTAGAACGAGACATATGGTGACAATACAATATGTAAGAGCTATTTCTGGAACAGGCTATACATCAACGTGTGCATGTTTACGTCACAAACCCCTCCCCACTATTCTCTGACTGCTGACTGCTCTGTGTGTTCGTAACTGTCTGCTTCGTAACTTAGAACCGAGCGCTATACTAAAAGTCCTCCTTACGAGAAGGATAAATAGCAAAAGAAAAAAAACTAAAAAGAAGACTAATAATTTCACAGTAATATTGAGGTTAACCAATACTGCGATAAATATTTCGAGACCGAAATATTTTCTAATTTTGTCTATGAACATTCCGGTGATCTTTGAAATGCTAACTTATACTTCATTCGTTTATTATATAATTAATTAATTATACTTTTATTTAATGTTGCCTAACTACACAGGTCTTATAGCGACTTTATGTAACAATAAGAAATTTTACAACACTTTGAATACAATATTTACACATTAAATTAATAATTATATTTAGCTTGTAATATTAATTATTGGAATTCTAACAATAATACTTATGTATGTAGTGTATCATACAACAGTGTATTGAAACTATACAATATTTTGAAGTGCAGTAGCAAGTTTGCAATCTTTTATGTATTTAAACAATGATAATAATTTGGTTGGTTTTGTCGAGTGCTGCCTGAAGACCTGGAGGAATTTGATGGCTGGTTCTGTACTTAAAATAGTGGGTACATTCCGTTATGATGTGCTTGACTGATAGTCTCTGGCTGCAATGCTCACAGAATGGAGGTTGCTGTTTGGTGAATACATAGTCATGAGTTAGTTTAGTATGTCCAATTCTTAGTCTGGTGAGTATCATCTGTTGATAGTCTCTGGTTGCTGTGTTCACAAGATGGAGGCTGCTGTTTGGTGGATACATAGTCATGAGTTAGTTTAGTATGCCCAATTCTTAGTCTGGTGAGTATCATCTGTTGATAGTCTCTGGTTGCAGTGTTCACAAGATGGAGGCTGCTGTTTGGTGGATACATAGTCATGAGTTAGTTTAGTATGTCCAATTCTTAGTCTGGTGAGTATCATCTGTTGATAGTCTCTGGTTGCAGTGTTCACAGAATGGAGGCTGCTGTTTGGTGAATACATAGCCATGAGTTAGTTTAGTATACCCAATTCTTAGTCTGGTGAGTATCATCTGTTGATAGTCTCTGGTTGCAGTGTTCACAGAATGGAGGCTGCTGTTTGGTGAATACATAGTCATGAGTTAGTTTAGTATGCCCAATTCTTAGTCTGGTGAGTATCATCTGTTGATAGTTTCTGGTTGCTGTTTGGTGAATACATAGTCATGAGTTAGTTTAGTATGTCCAATTCTTAGTCTGGTGAGTATCATCTGTTGATAGTCTCTGGCTGCAATGCTCACAGAATGGAGGGTGCTGTTTGGTGAATACATAGTCATGAGTCAGTTTAGTATGCCCAATTCTTAGTCTGGTGAGTATCATCTGTTGATAGTTTCTGGTTATTGTTTGGTGAATACATAGTCATGAGTTAGTTTAGTATGTCCAATTCTTAGTCTGGTGCGTATCATCTGTTGATGCCGGCTGAGAGTTTTGTATATTTTAATATAATTTATCATATATTCCAATATTATGAACATAAACATCTGACGTGTTCCATTCACATGCCTTTCTCTATAGCTCTGCAACAAAATATTGTTAAAAAGCTTATGCTTCTATTTCTTTCATGCTAATACAGAAGAAATTAGCAGAAATAGTCTTATAACTTGCTTCCTTGTAAGTAGAAGGGAAATTAGGGAGTACCATTCGTTGAAGTGATAATCAAAATCAGGTTGCTATGTGACTGAAGCTCCTTTGTATGAGAAAAGTATGTATTTACAGCTGAAACCAAAAACAAGGAATATCTCGAAAACAATCAACTCCACAAGAAAAATGTATATAACATAAATTGTGTGTTTTAACGTGCTCTACACTTTTTGTGTGGTAACTTTTTGTCTATCTCTTACGATTTAGCAGTTATGCAAAATTCCGTAAAATTCATCCAGAATAAAGTAGTCTTCAGATGCTATTCCCAGAAAATTCAAGATATACATTTTATTTATCAGGTAAATATCTTTAATATACAATAGTTTAATCAAAATCGTTAGAGCGATTTTTCAAAAAAATCAAAATTTTCCGAAAAAAGTTCCATGTAAAGCGTAGTTTGGGGTGGGGGGATTTTTCTCAAAATCTTCCTGTCGCATCCCTGGTAGATACTAAATTTAAATACCAAGTTTGGTATTTTATCGACTGTTCATTTGAGATATCGTGTTCACGGACACACGGACACACACGCACGCACACACACACACATACACGGACCTATTTGTGAAAATGCTTTTTTTGGATATTGGGGACCCTAAAACATATATTTCCGGTGAAATCTCGGTAACGAATTTTTGGTGGAGTGCAATACTTTCTCTATACACTATGTACATAGTGCGTATGGAGAAAGTAAAAATGAAAAGTGGATTATACACCAAAGTTGGTATTTAAGTTGAGTATCTTCCAAGGATGCATCAAGATGATTTTCAAGAAAATTCACCCACCCCCAAGTACCGTTTACGTTCGAAAATTTTGATTTTCTCAAAAATGGCTTTAATGATTTTGATTAAAATACCTTATGTTTAAAATTTTTTATGATAAACGAAATGTGCATGTCGACTTTTTTGGGAATAGCGTCTAAAGATCTCTTCATTCTAGATGACTTTTGTATAGCTGGCAAACCGTAAGAGATGTACAAAAATTGGTACATAAAAAAGTAGATCTCATTATGTCACACAGTTTATGTCATGTACATTTTAGTTTTTTGAAGAGTTAACCGTTTTCGGATTAGTGTTTCAATTTTAGTCACCTAAATTTTTCACAAACGCGAACACATCTTTCTCGTTTTGTTTACTCCTGGAAAGCAAAATGATGATTAGCAACCGTCTTTTAAAGGGTGGGATTATCGCTTTAGCCTGTGCATTTTCTTATTTCCCTTCTACTTACAAGGAAGCTAGTACTAAGCAGCTAGAGGAATCATGTGAATGGAACTCTGCTTACAAGGAACCCAATAATAAAGACAATTTCCAATAATTATTATGAAGTACATAGAAGAATAAGCCTTTAACAATAATTTACAGAAATGTGAATGGAACACATAACATTTTTCTAACAAATACAGAACTTCACCATGAAGCTACCGAGATCCAGTCAACATAGAGATATGCCAATCAGCGTTTATTTTACCTTGGCCCTCCCTTTCTTTGTTACTGTACCATTGTAGGGAGGATTCCAACCTGCAAGAACCTGCGACATTGGAACCTTGGATCAGTGTTGCTCAGTGTTTTAGCAGTTTAGAAAGCTGAGCTACCTACCAATGCAGCTCAGTAACACCAACGAGGCAAGAATGCATCTTGTGGCATAAGTTTTCAATAAGCATGAAAATAAACCAGGCTGGGAAGGTTTAATATACGGATACTGAAGATGAGATGTTTAACAAGAGCTATCAGAGGTCTCTTTACCGGCTTGAGGTTCTTTTACGTGCCGTAAATCTACGACACGGACCAACCGATTTAATTCCCTTCTAAAGGAAGCCATGCTAATGATTTTTATACCCGAAAAAGTCTATCACCCTCCACCGAGTTTGAACCCGCGATCTTGGGAACCAGAGGCTAGCAGTAGCCATAGACCACGTAGGGTGAATACTTAACATTACCTACCATTTAATTTTTACTTTCTATACACGTACTATGTACATAGTGTATAGAGAAGGTATTGTATTCCACCCAAAATTTGATACCGAGATTTCACCGGAAATATATGTTCTGAGACCCCCTTAATCCAAAAAAAAAGCATTTTTTGAAAAATGCCCGTGTGTGTCTGTCTGTCTATCTGTCTGTCTGTGTGTGTATGTGTGTACCAAACTTGGTATTTAGGTTTTGTATCTTAAGGATACGACACAAAGATTTTCAAGAAAATCCCTCACCCCTACTACCCTTTACATGGAACTTTTTTCGAAAATGTTGATTTCTCAAAAATGGCTCGAACGATTTTGATTAAAATATCGTATATTAAAAATATGCACCTGACAAAATGTATATCTTGAATTATCTGGAAATAGCCTCTGAAGACTAGTTTATTCTGGATAAATTTTACGGAATTTTGTATAACTGCTAAACCGTAAGAGATGGACAAAAACTTACCACACAAAAAATGTAAAGCAGGTTATAACACACAATTTATGTAATATGCACTCTTTTCGTGGAGTTGGTCGTTTTTAAGATATTCCTTGTTATTGGTTTCACCTTTAAAAACGTATACTTTTCTCATACAGGAATTTGTCAACTCCTGTCCATACAAACAAACGAACTTCAGTCATAAAGCAACCAGCTTTTGACTATGACTTTAACCCATGGAACTCCCTTATTTCGCTCCTACTTACAAAGTAGCAAGTAATAAGACTCGATTAGCATGAAGTAAATAGAAGCATAAGCTTTTGATAGTATTTTTTTTTTTTCTGCAAAGATGTAGAGAATGACATTTGAATGGAATACATCATATTTGTTATAGTGTTAAACGCCCACTATTACTGCATATGGCACCACAGGTCTTGACACTGACGATTAGATCTCGATTTTGGTTTCCGTAGTGCGCATAGTACGAACACACAGAGCAGTCAGCGGTATAAAGAGAGAGTATGTCGAGGGATTTGTAGCGTGAACATGCACACGTTGAGGTATAATCCATTATAAGATTAGCTCATTACATGCATTAACACTATATGCATCTTTCTAATTCATAAAGTAGCACAATAAAACAATTATTTCAAAAAGTGATTAGTAAATAAAAACGCCTACTACTTCTACAAATAAAAATAATAAAGCTTGATACAAGAAAAGATAAGAATGTGCAGAGATTTGAAAAGACAATGCAAACAAACTCGGAATTCATTGTGGTGAATTACAAGACACGTCTTTACTGTATCGAGAGAAAAGGCTGTCACTCAAAATAAGCTTGAACCATCCACAAGTTTCTTCAGTGTCAAATGCATAGCCCTTTCGTAGTTTCGACATTTTTGAATCTGCGCTCTCTTTCAGTGGTCACTGGTTTATCTATTAGCAGGAACTGAACGAGGCCAGACAGTGAGCAACACTACTGTCAGTGAGAAATTTCCTTGTGATTGGCACTTGTGAGGTGTGTCGTCTGCTGGCAGGAGCTCGCCAGGTTGCTGACCAATCAATGTAAGAATGTAAAACCAACAGAGATATCTTGTAATTGGTGTTGCAACACCTGCGGGAAACTGCGCGTTCTTATGCATGGCTGATCCAATTGTTTGCAATCTGATTGATTTCATTCTAAGAAAAGTTCGGTCGTGCTATACACTGTGATTCTGTAGGGATATATGTTTACAATCGCTGCTACCTCATATTTATCTGGGACATTGCTCTTGTTTTCATCCTAAAACTACCACTGTGATTTAAATTGTGTTACAGTATAAACAAATTGAGGTTACGTTAGCCGGAATAATAAAATTTTTACATTTAGTTAAGCATAGGACCCAATCTTGAAAGGGCAAAAGTAGCTCAACATACAAAACTAGATTGAAAATGTATGGAAAGAAGGTATTTTACAGGAAGCAGTGGAACATATGGTACAGCAGACGAACAGCGAGTAAATATGGCAACAGCGCACAGAGACAGCCACGTGTCAGCAGGAATGTCAAGCACAAGGTAAATCCTCACCAATACTAGATAATGCAACACGTTTCGATGCAGGCTGTACAGACCACATCACGTCATAGTTATGCTCTGTGCGTACCGAACCTCAATCTGGAAATGCCGTGATCCCGGACCAAGCTTTACTTTGTTTTTACTTTCTCTATACGCACCATGTACAGTGTATAGAGGAGGTATTGCACTCCACCCAAAACTCGATACCGATATTTCACCGGTAAAATGCCAAACTTAGTATTTAAGTTTAGTATCTTTCGGGGATGAAACACGAAGATTTTGAGAAAAATCCCCCACCCCCAACTACCCTTTACATGGTACTTTTTTCGAAAATTTTGATTTTCTCAAAAATAGATCTGACGATTTTGATTAAAATTTCGTATATTGAACATATTTACCTGACAAATAAAATGCATATCTTGAATTTTCTAGGAATAGCCTCTGAAGTGTAGTATATTCTGTATGAATTTTGAATAACTGCTAAACCGTAAGAGATGGACAAAAACTTACTACATAGAAAATGTAGAGCACATTAAAACACACAAGTTATGTTATATAATTTTTTCGTCGTTTTTGAGACATTCCTTATTTTTGGTTTCCGCTATGAAAACTTATACTTTTCTCATACAGGAACTTGTCAACTCCTATCCATGTAAACAAAGGAACTTCATTGACAGAGCAACCTGCTTTTGACTATCATTTTAACCTATGGTAGTCCCATATTTCGCTTCTACTTACAAGGAAGCAAGTAATAAGACTATTTCTGCTCATTTTTTCTGATTAGCATAAAGTAAATAGAAGTATAAGCTTTTAAGAATAATTTGTTGCAGGGATATGGAGAAAGGCATGTGAATGGTACACATCAGATTTTTTATAGTGTTTAACGCCCGCTTTAACTACTTATGGCACCGCAGGCGGTGACACTGATGATAAATGAATGATGATGGAGCACCGGTGGAATGCGATGGCGGGAGAAACCGGAGTACCCGGAGAAAACCCGCCCCAGCACCGCTTTGTCCACCACAAATGTCACATGCGGCCGCTTGGGATCGAACCCCGGCCGTGGCGAGTGGTCTAACCACTGGCCCCAAGCTTTACTAATGATACGTGGAATGAAAATAGAGCACTGGAGGAATACGAGATGAAGAACCCAGAAAAAAACCACCACTGCGCCACAAATCCCACATGAATTCGTTTGGGAATGAACTCGGGCCGCCTTGGTACAGATCAGTGGAGAAGGTACCAAAAGCAATTACATTTTGTGTGTTTTTTTTTTTTTTAATTGTTTCATTTATCTAGTCTGCTTTAACATTTAAAGTAATATAGGGGGCTTACACACACACACATAAACTCTCACATACATACCTCCAGACTCTGTATGGGATAGGGAATAATTCTGGGTAAAGAAAAATTCCTGCCCCAGCAGGGAATCGAACCAGGGACCTACGGGTGAAATGTCAACTCGCTGACCACTCGACCACGTTGTGCGGGTTTTGCTTTGTGTTCGTTTAACACATTACAGACAATACGTCGCGTTTGTTTCGATTTTATAACATCCCTCAGAAATTCAATACATAATACAAGGTTTGGTAACTAACCGCAGCCATCTGTAATTACAGATGTGAACAAACTTCACCGTCTCATTAAATCCGCCACTGACACTCGCTGATAAAGCACGCCAGCGTGGTTTCTTGTCACGCCATTCCCTCCCAATCAAAGCGAAATCCGAGTTTAATTTGCAGTTACTGTTTCGCCGCACAATAGCACTTAAAAGAGCATACCATATGCCCCTGCACACGAAACTCCATATAAAGCCACATAATATAGCGACGGTAGAAGCAAGCGACTCAAAGGAATCTTTTTAAAGAGCGTGGATGACTTGCACGAACAGGTGGACTTCCTTCGTAATGAGAGACTTTCGCTTTATTTGATTATATTTGATGCTGAGAATTATGAATAGAAAGGTAGAACGGGCTGTTACTGTTATTACCTTGCAAAAAACTGTTGTGTGGCGTCTGTTATTTTTGGTTTATTGTTCTATGGACCGTCTGTCAGCCAGCTGGCTCTGCCTTCAAATGATACTGCGTGCATGGCCAGCCTCTCTGCATATAATAACATATATAATGTAACACTTCACGAGTTTAAATAAAAAGCACAAGGTGTTTTCTAATGTAAAGTGTATAGTCTGACACGAAAATCCAATGTGTTTCATTCATATTATTTTCTCAATCTTTATTGCAACAAATTATTCTTACAAAACCTTATTCTTCTATCTACTTTACGCCGTCCATCCGTATATTAATTATCGTCGTAAATATAAGGGCCGTTTTTTTTATCAACCTCCGTTAGGCTATAAGTACATAGAAAACAATTATTTTATTACTAAAAGTTTTGTACACTTATGGTTACTTTTCAACATAATCACCGAAAAGATTGAGACATTCATCGTACTTGTGTACAAGCTTTGCAATCCCCGTTGACGTTGTTTTGAAGATCTTCGTACTTTACGACGACTGCGGAGAGCCATTCAAAACAAACGAAGAGGAATGCTGACTTCAGGAATTGTGCTGATCCATGACAACGCTCGTCCACACACTGCTGGCACAACCCATCGGCTCCTTGAACAACTTCACTGGGACATTTTCGATCATCCGCCGTACAGTCCTGACCTGGCACTCAGCGACTTTCTCATTTTCTTTGAACTGAAGACGTGTCTAGGAGGACAGCACTTTCAAACCAACGTCAATGCTCATTTTAAATCATGGGGGGCAGCATTTTTTGAAGCGGGTATTTCAAAGCTTGTGCACAAGTACGATAAGTTTCTCAATATTTTCGGTGATTATGTTGAAAAGTAACCATAAGTGTACAAAACTTTTAGTAATAAAATAATTGTTTTCTATGAACTTGTATTTTATTTATAGCCTATCGGAGGTTGAAAAAAAATGTTCTCGTACAAGTATAAATCAAATTTTCATTACTGTCATTTAATTGGATGAATGGTTGAGATCTCTGGCAATCAGCGTCAAGTGGACAGCTCGCAGCTATTAATTCAATACTTGGGTTTTTATAAGGGTTTGTTTCTCTCTCTCTCATTTTCTTAGGATTGTTTTGATAAGTTCAGAATGAAAATTCGAGATTTCTAAATTACAAAAAAGTTAATGTTGGCACTTATTATTCTGAAGAACAGACACTTACAACATTACTAACACGAAGCGAACTTCACTCACTTTAATGATGGCTATCTTACTAACATCTTAGGGTGGTTTTTTGGGAGCTAGCTATCCGATACAGCGTCTAACTTCCATGCCTTTAAGATGCCCAGTGACTTTCTGGTACTTTGGAAATAACGCGATGTTTTTCAACCGTTGACTTGATCTACTTTTTACTTTCTCTATACAAACTATGTACACAGTGGATAGAGAAGGTGTTGCACTCCACCAAAAATTCGATACCGAGATTTCACAGGAAATATATGTTTTAGGGTCCCCGGCAGCCAAAAAAAGTATTTTCAGAAACAGGTCCATGTGTGTGTTTGTGTGTCCGTGTGTCTGTGAACACGATAACTCAAAAACGAAAAGTCGGTAAAATACCAACCTAGGTATTTAAGTTTAGTATCTTCCAGGGATGCGACACGAAGCTTTTGAGAAAAATCCCCCCACCCCAAACTACCCTTTACATGGAACTTTTTTCGAAAATTTTGATTTTCTTAAAAATGGCTCTAACGATTTTGAATAAAATATCGTATATTAAAGACATTTACCTGTCAAATAAAATGTATATCTTGAATTTTCTGTGAATAGTCTCTGAAGACTACCTTATTCTTGAGAAATTTTAATAACTGCTAAACCGTAAGGGATAGACAAAAACTAACCCAACAAAAAATGTAAAGCACATTAAAACACACAATTTATGTTATACACATTTTTTTCGTGGTGTTGATTGTTTTTGAGATATCTTTTGTTTTTGGTTTCAGCTATAAAAAACTTATACTTTGCTCATACGGGACTTTGTGAACTGCGGTCCATACAAACAAAGGAAATTCAGTCACATAGCAACCAGCTTTTGACTATTACTTTAACTTATGGTGCTTCCTTATTTCACTTCTACTTACAAGTAAGCAAGAAATAAGACTATTTCTGCTAATTTTTTCTCGATTAGCAGAAAGTAAATAGAAGCATAAACTTTTTAAAAATAATTTATTGCAGAGATATAGAGAAAGTCATGTGAATGGAACACATCAGATTTTTTCTATGCGTATATACACAGATCATGTTTTGCAATAGTAAAACTTTTTACTTTCTCTACACGTACTATGTACATAGTGTATAGAGAAGGTATTGTATTGCACCCAAAAATTCGATACCGAGATTTCACCGGAAATACATGTTTTTGGACACCCTGAATACAAAAAAAAAAACATTTTAAAAAAAATGTTCGTGTGTATGCATGTATGCATGTGTGTGTGTGTGTGTGTAGGTAGGTAGGTATATGTGTGTGACTGTGGCAGCATAGCTCAAAAACGAAAAGACCGTTAAATGCCAAACTTGGTACTTAAGTTCGGTATCCTCTAAGGGTGCGACACGATAATTTTCCAGAAAATCCCTCCACTCCCAAAATTACGAAAATTTAGATTTTCTCAAAAAATGGCTCAAACTATTTTGATTAAAATCTCTTATATTTATTATATTTACGTGACAAACAATTTATACATCTTCAATTTTCTGGGCATATCCTCTGAAGACATCTTTATTCTAGAAGAATTTTGCATAACTGAATAGGCAGCAACTTAACTAACAAAGATGTACATCTCGTTAAAACACACAACTTAAGCAATATACATTTTTCCTAGAGTTCACTGTTTTTGAGATATTCCTTATGCTTTAAAATACTTTTCTCCTTGTCAAGTCCTGTCCATACAAACAAATGTACTTCAACCACATACCAACCAGCTTTTAAAAGATTTGACTGTCGATTTAGTCCCTTATTTAAATTCTAGTTACAAGGAAAGAAGTAACGAATTTACTAAAAAAAATAAAAATATGATGTGTTACACTCACATGACTTTTTCTAGCTGTTCTGCAAAATTCTTACGAACTGTTTTATATCTACACATCAGAGCTAAATATATGCACTTTGCTATAGTGATTGTCAAATGTTTTAAAACCGTCCATAAGCGATTGTCATTGCATTTCGCTACCTTGCTTGGCCGGAGTACAACAAAAGAAAAGCGGCACTTCCTGTCTGAGAAAAGTAAAGGATTTCAAATTTAAAATCAATAATAAGGAATATCTCATAAACAGTCAACGCTGCAACAAAAATGTATAATATAAATTGTGAATTTTACGAGATCCACATTTTGTGTCTATCTCTTACGGTTAATCGGTTAGGCAAATTTCAGCTGAATTCAGCCTAAATGACAAACCAGATCTTCAGAAGATAAATCAAGAAAACTCAAGATATATGTTTTATTTGTGATATAAATAGCTTTAATATGCGGTATTTTAATCAAAATAGTTAGCCATTTTTTAAAAAAGCAACATTTTCAAATATTATTTCCATGTAAAGTGTACTTTGTGGGAGATTTTCTTGAAAATATTTGAGAAGGTTTTGAGTCTGGTATTTAACTGTCTTTTCGTTTTTGAGCTATGCTGTGCTAATTCATTTAGAATAAAGTTTAATTCAGAGTCTATTCCCAGAAAATTCAAGACAAACATTTTATTTGCCTGCAGTGTCTTTAATATACGATATTTTAATAAAAATCGTTAGAGCCATTTTTGATAAAATCAAAATTTTCGAAAACTTTTCCATGTAAAGGGTTGAAAATTTCGTGCCGCAGATACTGAACTTAAATACCAAGTTTTGTATTTAACGGACTTTTCGTTTTTGAGCTGGGCTGTCCACACACCTTTTTCTAAAAATGCTTTTTTTGGACTCAAGGAACCTGAAAACATGTATTTTCGGTGAAACTCGGTATCGAATTTTATACACTATGTACATAGTTCGTGTAGAGAAAGTAAAAAAAAAAAAAACAAAAAAACCAAAACATCACATTTTCAGCGCTATCTATCGATTCTGAATTTTTCTGAGCACCCAAAACGTCTAGTCACGGTACTGATTATGACTAACTAAATTCTGCACATTTGGAATCATAATTTATTAGGTGTGTAACGTGACTTAAAAATGTGCCCTATGCGAAACGTAAATAAATCTTATCATCAAGGTTTCAACATGGAATCTTAAGAATTTGTGAAATGCTGTCTGCAAACGTCTGTTATCGCACATTTTGAATGCAAAGATCTGGTGCTAAATATTGCCATATATGGATATCCACGCAGATGAAGAATTTTAAATATGTATGACGTTGTCGGAAACCTTTTTCTAAGCATTTCTAGTAATCATGGCGTTCTGTAGGAACAGAGCTGTAATTTATTCTTCATTGTGTTTTAAACCTAATGTCAACAAAGCTGTTATTATTCCGAGATAAGAGACTGTCTGGAAGTACCGCCTGGGAAAAACTCTCTTAAAGCCATAAATAGAGAAGAAGGCTTGACCTTGAACAAGAAGTTTGGTGCTGTTTTAATTGAACACAGAACATAAATAAAATGTGGTAGTCAGTTGATGCTATTTAACATCTCTGAAGAATTAACACGAAGAAGTCATATTAGTTTACTTGAGATTTCTGATCTGTGTTGAGTGAAATTACAAATTAAAAAAAAAATAGTATTTACAAAGCAAACCTTCTGTCTAAAAATTAAAAACTGTGTCATTTTAAAATAGAAACAACAAATTCTGAAATAATTCATTGAAAAATTCAAAATCTCTTAATTCTTCTTACTTTCTCTACATGCAGTATGCCTATGGTAAGTAGAGATGCTGTAGTATTCCAACCAAAAATACGATAATCAGACTTCACTAGAAATATATAACTTTTGAGGTAGCCTGAATCCAAAAAAACCTGACGTGTTCCATTCACATGAATTTCTCTATATCTCTGCAACAAATTATTGTTAACAAGCTTATGCTTCTTATTACTTCATGCTAATACAGGACAAAAAATGGCAGAAATAGCTTTATTACTTGCTTCCTTTTAAGTAGAAGCGAAATAAGGGAGTACAATACGTTAAAGTGATAGTCAAAGGCTGGTTGGTATATGACTGAACTTCCTTTGTTGTGACAGGAGTTGAAAAATTCCTGTATGAGAAAATGTAAGTTTTTGAAAGGTGAAATCAAAAACAATGAATAACTCAAAAATGATCAACTCCACGAAAAAAATGATATAGCATAAATTCTGTGTTTTAACGTGTTCTACATATTCTGTGTAGTAAGTTTTTGTCTATCTCTTACCGTTTAGCAGTTAAGCAAAATTCGGCAACATTCATCCAGAATAAAGAGGTCTTCAGAGGCTATTCTCAGAAAATTCAAGGTAAACATTTTATTTGGTATGTAAACATATGTAATATACGGAATTTTAATCAAAATCGTTAGAGCCATTTTTTAGAAAATCAGAATTTTCCATGTAAAGGGTGGTTTGGGTTGGGGGGATTTTCTTGAAAATCTTCGTGTCGCATCCTTGGAAGATACCGAACTTAAATATCAAGTTTGTTTTCTAATGGTCTTTTCGTTTCTGAGCTATGCTGCCCACAGACATACACGGACATTTTTCTAAAAATGCCTTTTTTTATATTCAGGGAGTCTCTAAACATGTATTTCCGGTGAAATCTCGGTATCGAATTTTTGGGTGCAATGCAATACCTTCTCTATACACTATGTACATAGTTCGTATAGAGAAAGTAAAAAGAAAGAAAAAACATTTTATAAAAAAAATCTGATCTGTTCCATTCACATGACTTTCTCTACATTTCTGTAACAAATTAATGTTAAAAGCTTATGCTTTTATTTACTTCATGCTAATCGAGAAAAAATTAGCAGAAATAGTCTTATTACTTGCTTCCTTGTAAGTAGAGGCGAAACAAGGGAGTACCATAGGTTAAAGTGATCGTCCAAAGCTGGTTGCTATGTGACTGAAGTTCTTTTGTTTCTATGGATACGAGTTAACAAATTCCTGTATCAGATAAGTAAGCTTTTCAAAGCTGAAACCAAAAATAAGGAATATCTAAAACACTATCAACTCCACGAAAAAAATATGTATAACATAAAGTGTGTTTTTTAAAGTGCTCTACATTTTTTGTATGGTAAGTTTTTGTCTATCTCATACGGTTTAGCAGTTATGCAACATTTCGTAAAATTCATCAAGAATAAAATAATCTTCAGAAGCTATTCCCAGAAAATTCAAAATATACATTTTATTTGTGAGGGAAATATCTTTAATATAGGATATTTTAATCAAAATCGTTATAGCCATTTTCAAGAAAATAAAAAATTTTGAAAAAAGTTCCATGTAAGGGCAGTTGGGGGTTGGGGGATTTTCTTGAAAATCTTCCTGTCGCATCCTTGGAAGATACGAAACTTAAATACCAAGTTTGGTACTCAACGGTCTTTTCGTTTTCGAGGTATGCTATCCACAGGCGTACACAGATGGACCTTTTTATAAATTTTTTTTTTTTTTTTTTTTGCATTAAGGGGGTCCTGAAACCTGTATTTCTGGTGAAATCTCTGTATCGAATTTTTGGGTGAAATACAATACTTCCTCTATACATATGTATATATTAGCCTCTAAGGTTCACTTTATTCTGGATGAATTTTGCATAGCTGATAAAGGGTTAGAAATTGACAAATCTTTCTAATACAAAAATGTAAATCCCGTTATAACACAAAATTTATGTTATATGTGTTTTCTTAGTAGAGGTGAGCGTTTTTTACTTTCTCTACACGTACTATATGCATACTGTATAGAGAAGGTATTGTACTCCACCAAAAATTCGATACCGAGATTTCACCGGAAACGTATGTTTTAGGGTCCCCTGTATTCAAAAAAGTATTTTCAGAAAAAGGTCTGTGTATGTGTGTGTGTGTGTGTCCGTGAACACGATAACTCAAAAACGAAAAGTTGGTAAAATACCAAACTTGTTATTTGAGTTTGGTATCTTCCAGGGATGCGACACGAAGATTTTCAGAAAAATCCCCCACCCCAAACTACTCTTTACATGGAACTTTTTTCGAAAATTTTGATTTTTTAAAAATGGTTCAACGATTTTGAATAAAGTATCGTATATTACAGATATTTACCTGACAAATAAAATGTATATTTTGAATTTTCTGGGAATAGCCTCTAAAGACTACTTTATTCTGAGTGAATTTTACGGAATTTTGAAAAACTGCTAAACCGTAAGAGATAGATAAAAACTTACCACACAAAAAATGTAGAGCACTGTAAAACACACACTTTATGTTATACACATTTTTTTCGTGGAGTTGATTGTTTTTTGGATATTCCTTGTTTTTGGTTTCAGCTGTAAAAAACATACTTTTCTCATACAGGAATTTGTCAACTCCTGTCCATACAAACAAAGGAACATCAGTCACATAGCAACCAGCTTTTGGCTGTCAATTTAACCTATGGTACTTCATTATTTCGCTTCTACTTACAAGGAAGCAAGTAATATGACTATTTTTTCTAGATTACCATGAAGTAAATATAAGCATAAGATTTTTAACGATAATTTGTTGCAGAGATATAGAGAAAGTCATGTGAATGGAACGCATCAGATTCTTTTAAAAATATTCCTTCTTATTGAGATCAGCTATAAGATACATATACTTTTCTGTTACGGAAATTTGTCAACTCCTGTCCATACAACAAAGGAATTTCAGTCGCATAGCAACCAGCTTTTAAAAGATTTGGCCATCACTATTACTCCCTTATTGCCTTTCTGCCTACAAAGAAGTAAGTAATAAGACAATTTCTGCCAATGTTTATCTCTATTAGCGAGATGCATGGACCTAAGGGGTCCCAAAACATGTATTTCCCATGAAACCTGGGTATTGAACTTTTGAGTATAGAGAAAGTAAAAAGGTATAATTGAGGGGCTTTTATTTTCGGTTTTGCTTCTTTAAAGCTATAAGCTTCTTCTAATTCAAAGAACCCCGCCTGGGTGTGTGGTGGTAGCGTGACTGCTTCACATACGTAAGGTCGTGAGAATGAATCTCGCTTATGGTGAGGTACCCGGATAAGGCTTTTTTGGGGGTTTTCCCTTATCCTGAGAAGACGAATGTTGAGTAACTTTAAGCTCCATGGACCCCGAGATCATTTGAGCAACATTTCACCAATTTCATTCATCGTCCGATATGACCAACTTAAAAAAAAATCTGATGTGTACCATTCACATGACTTTCTCTAAATCCCTGCAAGAAATTATTCTTAAAAAGCTTATGCCTCTGCTTACTTCACACTGATCTAGTAAAATTAACAGAAATAGTCTTATTAACTTCTTCCTTGTAAGTAGAAAGGAAATAAGGAAGTAGCATAGGTTAAAGCTATGGTCAAAAGCTGGTTGCTATGTGACTGAAGTTCCTTTGTTTGTATGGACATGAGTTGACAAATTCCTGTATGAGAAAAGTTAAGATTTTCGACCCTGAAAACAAAAACAAGTAATATCTCAAAAACGATCAAATCCAAGAAAGAAATGCATACAACATAAATTGTGTGTTTTAATGTGCTCTACATTGTTTGTGTGGTAGGTTTTTGTCTATCCCTTACGGTATAACAGTTATACAAAATTCCGGAAGATTCACTCAGAATAAAGTAGTCTTCAGAGGCTATTCCCAGAAAATTCAAAATATACATTTTATTTTTCGGGTAAATATCTGTAATATACGATATTTTAATCAAAATCGTTAGAGCCAGTTTTTAGAAAATCAGAATTATCGAAAAAAGTTCCATGTAAAGGGTAGCTTGAGGTGGAGGGATTTTCTCAAAATCTTCGGGTTGCATCCCTGGAAGATTCTAAACTTAAATACCAAGTTTGGTATTTTAGCGACTTTTCGTTTTTGAGTATTCGTGTTCACAGACACACGGACAAACACACATACACACAGACCTTTTTCTGAAAATACTTTTACTTTCTCTATAGGCACTATGTACATAGTGTATAGAGAATGTATTGCACTCCACCAAAACATTCGATATCGAGATTTCACCGGAAATACATGTTTTAGGGTCCCCTTTATCTAAAAAAAGCATTTTCGGAAAAAGGTTCGTGTGTGTATGTGTCCGTGTGTCCGTGTGCCCGTGAACACGATAACTCAAAAACGAAAAGTCGGTAAACTACCAAACTTGATATTTACGTTTAGTATCTTCCAGAGATGCGACACGAAGATTTTGAGAACAATCCCCCCACCCCCAACTACCGTTTACATGGAACTTTTTTCGAAAATTTTGATTTTCTCAAATATGGCTCTAACGATTTTGATTAAAATTTCGTATATTAAAGCTATATACCTGACAAATAAAATATATATCTTAAATTTTCTGGGATAGCCTCTGAAGAGTAGTTTATTCTGGATGAATTTTACTGAATTTTGAATATCTGCTAAACCGTAAGAGATGGACAAAAGCTTACTACACAAAAATGTAGAGCACGTTAAAACACACAATTTATGTTATATACTTTTTTTTCGTGGAGTATGTCGTTTTTGAGACATTCCTTATTTTTGGTTTCTGCTATGAAAAACTTATATTTTTCTCATACAGGAACTTGTCAACTCCGATCCATATAAACAAAGGAACTTCATTGACATAGCAACCAGGTTTTGACTATCAATTTAACCTATGGTAGTCCATTACAAGGAAGCAAGTAATAAGACTATTTCTGCTAATTTTTTCTGATTAGCATAAAGTAAATAGAAGTATAAGCTTTTTAAAAATAATTTGTTGCAGGAATATAGAGAAAGTTGTGTGAATGGTACACATCAGATTTTTTTAGATAATGCGGACCCTAAAACATATTTCCGGTGAAATCTCGGTATCGAGTTTTTTGGTGGAATGCAATTCCTTCTCTATACACTATGTACATAGTTCGTATAGCGAAAGTAATAATAGAGGTAAAGAACTATTAAACGTTAAACATTAACCATATATGACAATGAACACAGATAATGATGCCATATGGAAAGTTTTAAGATATATCCATATTTGCTTTTGGACTACTAAATATTTTTCGTGACTTAAAAAGTCGAGAGACGATTCAGAGTGTATCTCTGAGATAGAGAAGGGAACAAAACGCGCTCATGCGTAATGGTGTTGTTTCGGGGCACTCTGCGTTGCGAAGTAAGGGTGAAAGTATGATATAATTAAGTGAAGCGCTTGGGCTCTGTGGATGCACTGGCTCGTGAAATTACCAAGTGCCACGCGCCAATTGCCCGCCACTTGGGATTAGTCAATTCATAATCTGTCATGTCATCAAGTTACGTTGCTTAATCTGGGCTCTATAATATACCCTGCAAGGGACTGAAATGGGGACACTAGAATCCCTGGATTAAAGCTGTGTTCATAATACAGAGTTACTGTAAATGATCTTTCTGGTTCCAAACTTGAATAGCTCTCAGCAGAAAACACTTAGAAACACGATAATTTTAATTGTTTTCTCACAGAAACTGTGTGTAGGACAGGAGTTGGATAGGTAGAGATAGACAGAAAAATTCAATGTCATAGCCGGGATTTGAACCACGGATCTAGCCGGTTACTCCACCACTGAGCCACTATGGCCATCTGCCGGCATAGCACCTAATTCATCTTCTCTCCTACAGACGGCTTCTGTGAGAAAACAATTAAAATTATCAGAATTGTCAATAATAGTTGGCTATACTATGAATCCTGGGACTTAAAGTACTTTCATCTCAAAACAGTTTGAGATCACCTTGTGGTTTACATGCGAGTCAGTTGAGAAATTCAATGCTATGCCGGCATGTTGCTATGGTAGCTCAGTGGCAGAGCAACCGGCTAGAGATCGGGAGATTCGTGGTTCAAATCCCGGCTATGGCATTACATTTTTACTTTCTTTACACCTACTATGTTCATAGTGTACTCCACGCAAAAATTAGATACCGAGATTTCACCGGAAATATATGTTTTAGGGTCCCCAATATCCGAAAAAAGCATTTTCACAAAAAGGCCCTGTGTGAGTATGTGTGAGTGTGTTCGTGTGTCCCTGAACACGATAACTCAAAAACGAAAAGTCGGTAAAATACCAAACTTGGTATTTAAGAGTAGTATCTTCCAGGGATGCGACACGAAGATTTTGAGAAAAATCCCCCCACCCCAAACTTCCATTTACATGGAACTTTTTTCGAAAATTTCGATTTTCTCAAAATTGGCTCTAACGATTTTACCTGACAAATAAAATGTATGTCTTGAATTTTCTGCGAATAGCCTCTGAAGAGTAATTTATTAGGGATGAATTTTACGGAATTTTGAATAACTGCTAAACCGTTAGAGATACACAAAAACTTAGTACACAAAACATGTAGAGCACGTTAAAACACACAACTTATGCTATATACATTTTTTTTTTGTTGAGTTAATCGTTTTTGAGACATTCCTTGTTTTTGGTTTCTGCTATGAAAAACTTATACCTTTCTCATACAGAAATTTGTCAACTGCTGTCCACACAAACAAAGGAACTTCAGTGGCATAGCAACCTGCTTTTGACTGTCACTTTAACCTATGGTACTCCCTTATTTCGCATCTACTTACAAGGAAGCAAGTGGTAAGACTATTTCTGCTAATTTTTTCTCGATTAGTATGAAATAAATAGAGACATTAAGAATAATTTGTTGCACAGATGAAGAGAAAGTCATGGTACACAAGATTTTTCAGTCTGACTCTATCTACTCAACTCCTGTCCTACACACGGTTTCTGAGAGAAAACAATTAAAATTATGAAGTATATGACTTGTTATAGGCCTTTACTTGTTCGAATATACTAATAGCCCCAAAATGTGGTACACTGAGCAACAGCAAGTTGCAGCAAGGAGGGGGAAGTCTAGTATAAAGCGGTGCAACGAAATCCATCGAAGAGGAAAGTTTGCGTGTTGCGGGACAACTGAAGCGCCGTCTTGTACATACTGATCTCCTTGAGGCGTTGAACAGATGGGCAGACCAAACTTCTCTTGTACTTCCATGTGTTCTCTTTCTTAATTACTCTGCTTTATGCTCCCTTCTATTCTCTGTAAGGGAATAAATTCACCATGTCCTTCGCTCAAAAGAAGTAAAACCATTAAGGTGTGTTAAAGCATCTTTTGTGTCAGAAAATCACGGAAGGATGCCAGATATATAGCTTGCTACGACTCTTTGTTTTATTTTTTACTTTCTCTACCACGTACATATTAGGTAGAGAAGGTATTGCATTCCACCCCCAACTTCGATTCCAGATTTCACTCAATCTAAACAAAATGAAAATACTTTTTCACACACTTACAATGTACATACTGCATAGGAAAGATATTGCATTCCACCCAAAAATTTAATGTAAACATTTCGCCGGAAATATATGTTTTGAATTCCCTTCAGTAAAAAAATAATTTTAAGAAACGAATACGTGTGGTATGTGTGGATAGCATAACCCAAAGATTAAAAATCCGTTAAATATTATTTAAATTTGGACTAATTGGTTTTTTTCACACAAGACGTGTGCAGGACAGGAGTTGGATAGGTAGAGTCAGACTGAAAAATTCAATGCCATAGCCGGGATTTGAACCACGGATCTCCCGATCTCTAGCCGGTTGCTCTGCTGGCAAGTAATGCAATACTAATTGACCATAATAGTTGGCTATACTTTGAATCCTGGGACCTAAAGTCACCTTGTGGTTTACCGGGTTTAATGCTATGCTGGCATGCTGCCATGGTAGCTCAGTGGCAGAGCAGCCGGCTAGAGATCGGGAGATTCCTGATTCAAATCCCGGCTATGGCATTGCACTTTTCAGTGTTTAAATGTGCTATCTTCCAAAAATGCATCACGAAGATTCCAAGAGAATTCCCCAACCCAACTACCCTTTACATGGAAGAATGTTTGAAAATTTCATTTGCCTGAAAAATGTCTCGAACGATTTTGATTACAATATCGTGTATTAAAGATATTTAATAAGATAATATGACATAATGAATTTTCAGGAAACAGCCTCTGAAGACGTGTTCAAACTGTATGAACTTTGCTAAATTTTGCATAACTAGTAAACCGTAAGAAATAAATAAAACTTAAGGCACAAAAAACTAGATCTCGTTAAAACACACAATTTATATTGTATACATCTTTGTTGTAGAGTTGACCATTTTCGAGATATTGCTTGTTATTGGTTTCAATTTTAAACCAATAACTGTTCTTAAATGGAATCACTTTCCTTTTCATTTCCCTTTTGTTTTGCAGCTGTCAATGCAAAGCGAACCGAACTTTTTTTCACAGAGATTTGATTACCTTTAGTGTAAGGTATTCCCTTATTTCCCTTCTGTTTACAAGCAATCAAGCAATAAAGCAATTTCTGCTAATGTTTATCTCGCTCAGCTTGATGGAAGAAGAATATTTTGTAACAGCACTGTTATAGAAGAGGTAAAGAAATTCATGTGAATGGAACACAAGATTTTTTGAAAAAAAGGGCATATGTCCGACGTCCGTGGGCGATGTGTCCGTGTGTTCGTCTGTGAAGATCTTAACTTAAGACCGAAAAGTCCGTTAAGGTAACTATGAAATTTGCAAAAACCCACAGTATCCACAGTGCTGTCCCAGAAGAACCCGACCTGACAAAGAAAACACAAACATCATGTGGAAATACATTTTTATTACTTTCTCTAGCCCCATATGTACAATGTGCATAAGGACAGGGAAGTATTGTATTCCACGCAAAAATTCGATACCGGGATTTCACCGGAAATACATGTTTTAGGACCACCTGTATCCAAAAAAAAGCATTTTCAGAAAAAGGTCCGTGCGCCCGTGAACACGATAACTCAAAAACTAAAAGTAGTTAAAATACCAAACTTGGTATTTAAGTTTAGTATCTTCCAGGGATGCGACACGAAGCTTTTGAGAAAAATCCCCCCACCCCAAACCACCCTTTGCATGGAACTTTTTTCGAAAATTTGGATTTTCTTAAAAATGGCGCTAAAGATTTTGATTAAAATGTCACATATTAAAGATGTTTACCTAGTAAATAAAATGTGAATCTTGAATTTTCTGGGAATAGCTTCTGAAGAGCTGTTTATAATGGATGAATTTTGCTTAATTTGGCATAACTAGTAAACCGTAAGAGATAGACAAAAACTTACTATAGAAACAATTTAGGTCTTGTTAAAATACACAAATTATGTCATATACATTTTTCTCGTGGAGCTTACCGTTTTCGAGGTATTCGTTGTTATTAGTTTCAGTTGTGAAGTACCTACACTTTTCTCAGAGGGGAATGTCCGTTTTCCTTTTGTTTTACTCCTGGCCAAGAAAAGAAGCGATTTGTAATGACAATCGCATAACGACAGCTTTTAAAACATTTGACTATTGGTTTAGCCTAGTGTATTCCCTTATTTTCTCCCTACTTATACGGAACTAAATAATAAGAACATTGTGCTAATGAGTACCACGATTAGCAAGGTGCAGAAAGAAGAAGAATCTTATGTATGAAGTTTGTAAAACAGCTAGAGAAAGTCATGTGAGTGTACCATATCAGATGTTCTCTACATAGTCTCCTTTCAGCTCGACACTTTTTCCAGCTATGTTCAATAGCTTCAATACTCTGTTTATAATGAGAACTATTGAGGTCTACAAAACGGCTATCAACTGTAGATTCCATCTCTTCATTGTTGGCAAATCTTCTAACAACAAGTCATTTCTTCAAGTTTGGAAACAAAAAATAATCGGAGGGGGCCTAAAGGGGGCATCAGGAAGCAGTTCGAAACTTAACTAATCGATTTTGGCCATGGCGAAATGGTCAGGTGAACTGGTGCATTGTCTTGATGAAATAAAACTTTTTTTTTCGAAAAATGCGACCGTTTTTGCTCGATTTCGTCACTCAAATGCGTAAAAAGTTTGCATAATATTCGCCACTTATTAATTTTCCCTTTTTTTAATATAATCAATGAAAAGTAAATCACTTGCGTCCCAGAAAACTGACTCAGCCTGCAGATAGAACTGTCTTCGCCTTCTTTGGAGCCGATTTTCCCCTTTCAATCCACGTGGTTTTATGGTCCCTTACTCTCAGGTGTGAAGTAATGGACCCAAGTTGCATCGATTGTTATGAACCGACGCAGAAACTCACCTTTATTGCAACGAAACATCCTCACGTCGCTGTTTTTATTCTGTTATGATCAAATGCGGCACCCACCTTGCTCACAACTTGCTCGTATCCAATTTTTCAGTCAATATACGATGTACAGAACTTTTTGAAATGCCTGCAATGTCTACTGGTTCGCGCACTTTCAGTTGACGGTCATCCAATACCGTTTTGTGGATTTTCTTTGCAATTTCTTGACAATTTCCTATTTGGTCGACCACTCCGACGTTCGTCTTGGCAGCTCGTACGACCGCGCTTAAACTTTGCCATCCATTTCACTGTTGTAAACGAAGGGGCAGACTCCCCCAAAGTAGAATCTAGCTCAGCTTTAATATTAGTTGGACTAAGACCTTTCAAATTAAGGTATTGTATCACATAACGATGATCAGTTTTATCCATGTTTACAAATTCACTGAGAGCATTCACTAATGATGTGAATCATTAACAAATACTTAACAATATAAAATCGTCAAACTTCAAACTTAAGCTTTCTAAGGTTGGTACCTTTTACCATTGTTGTTGTTGTTGTTTGAAACAACAACTGCTAGCAATATGTCAGGTCGGGTACTTCTGCAACAGCCACTGAACAAGGGTCGCTCATAAGACCCGGGTCTCTAAATGAAAACAGGATTTAATACATTTCTTTTTTGCTTTATTTCTCAACATAATCTCCAGAAAGACTAATACATTTGTCATATCGGTGTTCCAATTTAAATAAACCATCTCTGTAGTGCAATTTATCAAGGTCCTCAAAATAGCTGTTTACCACATCAGTGGCCTCCTCGTTGCTGTGAAATCTTCGTCCTCCAAGAACTTTTTTGAGGTTTGGGAACAGGTGGTAGGTAGTCGGTGGGTGCTAGATCTGACGAATAGGGTGGATGTTCAAGCAATTCCAACTTCAATTCGCACATGTTTCCCATTCCAATGACTGAACGATTGGCCGGAGTATTATAGCGATGAAACAAGACTTATTTTTGCCAAATGAGGTCTTTTTCTTTTCACCTCGTCACTTAAACGTTGCAGTAAGCTTGCGTAGTAGTCACCAGTGACACTTTTACTCTTTTTCAAGTAATCAACAAAAATAATTCCCTGAGCATCCCAGGAAACTCTCACCATAACCTTGTTAGCTGACAAAATTGACTTTGCCTTTTGCGCAATCCACTGTTTTGACTGTGATTAACTTTCTGGAGTGTAGAGATGTATCCAACTTTTATCCATGGTAATAAGCCGTCTCAAAACTTCACTGAGATTTTTACGGTAGATCTCCACATTCTTAACAGGGTTCTTCTTTGTAACTTTTGATCAGGTGTGAACAAACGCGACACCCATCTTACACAAACCTTGTGAAAGTACAAAACCTTACTTAAAATATTACCTGCACGTTCTTTTGATATGTTTACAGCCTCTGCTATCTTAACTTTAACCTGTGGTGAATCTGCTAAGCGATGAATTTTTTCAATGATCTCTGGAGTTGTCACTTCTACAGGGCTTCCAGAGCAAGGCTCATCACTAGTGCTCGTACGTCCCATTTTAAACTCCCCACCTTTTAATCGTTGAATATGAAGGGTCAGAGTCTTTCAATGTACTGTCCAGTTACTCCTTGATTTCTTTAGGCGTTACGCCTTTCAAATGGAAGAATTTAATTACTGCTCGCTTTTCCAAATCCTCTATTTTCGTGAAAGCTCTAAAGTTGTCTGGTTTAAAATGGTGTCATTCGAAAACTAAACAAGGCATTGACCTGTAACTATGGAAACAAGCTAGTGTAGAGTTAAACTATACGATGCTACCGTTTAACTGACCTAGTGGCGCCAATCTGTGTGAGGCCCGGGACTTATCAACCGACCCTAGGATAATATCCTATTCCTATTCATTCCGCTTGATGGAAAAATAACTTCCACAAATAGTGTGTGTTAGTAATGAACTCAAGCAAGTAAAACAAACAAATGATAACAGATATTACAGGACATTAGGCATGGAATGTGTTGCATCTGTAAATTCTCCTATGAGCCATCAACATGCTTCAACTAACACGTGCTGTTGCGTGATGGGGAAAAGGAACGGCATGCAAACATCGAGACATGTGGTGCTTTAAGGTGAAAGAACTGCTGGTTGCACATTGTTTTCTGTGAGTAACGTTTCTGGTATGTGGTTCTGAGTAACATCACACAATAGCAGAGAACCGTTGTTTAATTATTCAGCTGATAAGAAGAGCACAGGATTTACAATAAGCCCTCGGTTTGGCGTATTACTTTCTCTACACGTACTATGTGTATAGAGAAGGTATTGTATTGCACCCAGAAATTTGATACAAAGATTTCACAGGAAATACACCTTTTGAGTCCCCCTGAATCCAAAAAAAAGTATTTTTGGAAAAATGTCCGCGTGTGTGTGTCTGTGAGCAGCATAACTCAAAAACGAAAACACCATTAAATAGCAAACTTGGTATTTAAGTTCAGTATCTTTCAAGGATGCGACACTAAGATTTTCAGAAAAATCCCCCCACCCCCAACTACCTTTTACATGGAACATTTTTGGAAATTTTTGATTTTCTAAAACATTGCTCCAACGATTTTGATTAATCTTTCGTATATTAAAGATATTTACTTGACAAATAAAATTTATATTTTGAGTTTTCTGGGAATAGCCTCTGAAGACTGTTATGAATGAATTTTACGACATTTTTCATAACTGCTAAACCGTAAGAAATGCGTAAACACTTACCACACAAAAAGTAGAGCACATTAAAACACACAATTTATGTTGTATACCTTTTTTCGAGGAGTAATCGTTTTTGAGATATTCCTTGTTTTTGGTTTCAGCTTTGAAAAACTTGTGCTTTTCTCATACAGGACTTTGTGAACTCATGTCCATACAAACAAAGGAACTTCAGTCACATAGCAACCAGCTTTTGACCATCACTTTAACCTATGATACTCCCTTATTTCGCTTCTACTTACAAGGAAGCAAGTAATAAGACTATTTCTGCTAATTTTTTCTCGATTAGCAGGAAGTAAATAGAAGCATAAGTTTTCAAAAATAATTCATTGCAGAAATATAGAGAAAGTCATGTGAATGGAACACATCAGATTTTTTATTTATTTTTTCAAGTTGAATTTTGGACATTTGTTTGAGGAATTTTGTTTAATTTTACTCAATATACCCCACATCAACAAAACCAATACACCCCTCTTCCCCCCAAATATTCCATACCGTGAATTTACAGGAATGACATATTTTAAGGGGAGCTGAAATTTCACACCATGTGTTTGTGTCTGTAAAATATTTAACTTAAAAATCTGATGTGTTCCATTCACATGACTTTCTCTATATCACTGCAACGAAGTATTCTATTTACTTCATCTAATGGAGCAAAAATTATCAGAAATAGTCTTGTTACCTGCTTCCTTGTTGGTAGAAGCGAAATAAGGGGGTACCATAGGTAAAAGTGATAGTCAAAAGCTGGTTGCTCTGTGACTGAAGTTCCTTTGTTTGTATGGACACGAGTTCACAAAGTCCTGTATAAGAAAGGTATAGTTCTTTATAGCTGAAAAAAAAACAAGGAATATCTCAAAAACAATCAACTCCACGAAAAAAAAAAAATGTGTACAACATATATTGTGTGTTTTAAGGCGCTCTACATTTTTTGTGTGGTAAGTTTATGTCCATCTCTTACGGTTTACCAGTTATGCAAAATTTCGCAAAATTGAACGAGAATAAAGTAGTCTTCCCAGAAAATTCAAAATATACATTTTATTTGTCATGTAAATATCTTTAATATACGATATTTTAATCAAAATCGTTAGAGCCATTTTTTAGAAATTCAAAATTTTCGAAAAAAGTTCCATGTTTTCTCAAAATCTTCGTGTGGCTTCCCTGGAAGATGCTAAACTTAAATACCAAGTTTGGTATTTTACCGACTTTTCGTGTTTGAGTAATCATGTTCACAGACACGGACACACTGACACATGGACACATGGACCTTTTTCTGAAAATACTTTTTTGGATACAGGGGACCCTAAAACATAACTTTCTTTTTACTAAAAGTAAAAACTTTCTCCACATCTCTGTACAAAATTATTATTAAAAAGCTTATTCTGCAAACTACTTCATGCTAGTCGAAATAATTATGAGGGCCATCCAGAAAGCAGACATTAACGAAATTTACCAACACAAAACTACAGTGCCTTACTGTATTTGTCAACGTAATCGTATCAAGGTATTTATTATCACGTGGTACAGTTTGTAAATGTTATACTCTTCCACCGTTAAAAATCTGAGCCAAGATGTCGCTGTCACTTTGAGGTCTTCATGGTTGGGAAATCTTTTCCATCCAAAAGGACATGTACGGTGTCCAAACTGAAACACCTTTTTACTTTCTCTATAGGCACCATGTACATAGTGTATAGAGAATGTATTGTACTCCACCAAAAAATTCTATACCGTGATTTCACCGGAAATATATGTTTAGGGTCCCCTTTATCTAAAAAAGCATTTTCGGAAAAAGGTCCGTGTGTGTGTGTGTCCGTTTGTCTGTGAACACGATAACTCAAAAACGAAACATAGCTAAAATACCAAACTTGGTATTTAAGTTTAGTATCTTCCAGGGATGCGACACGAAGATTTTGAGAAAAATCCCCCCACCGCCAACTACCCTTTACATGGAACTTTTTTCGAAAATTTTGATTTTCTCAAAAATGGCTCTAACGATTTTGTTTAGAGTTTCGTATATTAAAGATATTTACCTGACAAATAAAATACATATCTTGAATTTTCTGGGAATAGTCTCTGAAGAGTAGTTTATTCTGGATGAATTTTACTTAATTTTGAATAACTGCCAAACCGTAAGAGATGGACAAAAACTTACTGCACAAAAAATGTAGAGCACATAAAAACACACAATTTATGTTTTATACATTTTTTTCGTGGAGTTCGTCGTTTTTGAGACATTGCTTATTTTTGGTTTCTGCTATGAAAAACGTTTACATCTCTCATACAGGAATTTGTCAACTGCTGTCCATACAAACAAAGGAACTTCAGTGACATAGCAACCAGCTTTTGATTATCACTTTAATATATGGTACTCCCTTATTTCACCTCTACTTACAAGGAAGCAAGTAATATGGCTATTTCTGCTAATATTTTACTGATTAGCATGAAGTTAATAGAAGTATAAGTTTTTTAAGAATAATTTGTTGCAGGGATACAGAGAAAGTCATGTGAATGGTACACATCAGATTTTTTTTTTCTGAATTCTTGTATCAATATTTGCTTTCAACTCCTCCATAAAGCTTGATGAATTTCCACTGCGATCTTTGTCGTGCATACTGCTTCATCCTTGATCACTAGTAAATTATGCGTCATTTCTTCACTGAAGATTCCTTCAATGCATTATTTGCCTATAAAATTCGATTAGGCGAACAGTCTTTGCATTGAAGAAAACGGAGAAATTCTTTGGCGGTAGAAATAACAACATCGGCATTGAAAAACTGATACCACGTGACCATAAATGTTTTGAAAGAATGGAGATTATGTTGAGAAATAGAGTAAGGGACTGTAACTTTGTAAATAAAGTTTTGTGTTGATAAGTTTCGTTATTATTTAGTTATGCCAAATCGTCTGTCACTTTCTGGATGATCCTCGTATTGGCAGAATTATTACTTGCTTTCTTGTAGAAGGGAAATTAGGGAGTACACTAGGCTAAAGCGATTGTGAAAGCTTTTAAAAACTGGCAGACACGTTTATTCCATGGCCAGGAATTGGCAACTTCTCCTGTGAGAAAAGTTTAAGTATTTTAAAACTGAAACCAAATAATGCTCAACTTCATGCGTTGACACTTTAAAATCTTTAATTACTGAATTACGATCATTTTTTACTTTTCTACACGTACTATGTGCATAGTAGGTGTATTGCACACAAAAATTCGATACCGATATTTCACCGGAAATACATGTTTTTGACCCCAAGAACCCCCCCCCCAATTAGAAAAAGGTCCATGTGTGTCTCTTAAATACCAAACTTGATTATAAGTTCAATATCTTCCAAGGATGCGACACGAATATTTTCAAGAAAATCCCCCCCTACAACACGAACATTTTTTCGAAAATTTTGTTTTCTCTCAAAAATGACTGACGATTTTGATTAAAATATTGTATATTTAAGATATTTACATAGCAAATAAAATTTGTATGTTGAACTTTCTGGGAATAACCTATGAAGACTTTTATATTCTTAATGAATTTTACGGAATTTTGCATTACTGGTAAAACATAAGAGGTAGAAAAACATTTACTAGACAAAAAATGTAGATCTCTTTGAAGCACACACTAAAGTTATACATATGTTTTGTGTAATTTGTCATTTCTGAGATATTTCTTATTTTTGGTTTCAGTTTTAAAATGTGTATACTTTTATCATATGGGAACTTGTTACGCAAATAATCGAATTTTAATCCCACAGCAACCCCATTTAAAAATATTTGACTGTCGGTTTAGCCCAATATATTCCCTTATTTTCCTTGTGCTTATAAGGAGCTAAGCAATAAGACCGTTTCTGTTAATGTTTATCTACATTAGCATGAAGTGGATAAAAGAATAAGCTTACTAAGAATAGTTTATTACAGAAGTGTAGAAAATATCATGTGAATGATTTTTAAAGTTACAAATGTTAATCTCTAAAATTAATCAGTATTTTTAATTGCCGTTGGTTTTTGGATAATTGCGCCCCCTAAAATGTTACACTAGATACTTCTACACATTCAGGAAAAGATTAGTTCTATTTAATCAAAAACTGAGACGCGTAGATCATTTTGAAAATGTGAAAATGTATTTTGAGAAAGACGCTATTTGATGAAATTGTACGATATATAACAAGTGTCTTGCATGGTTAAATGGCTGCATTACCCAAAGCAAGGGGAAAAGAGGGCGTGCAGGATGATAGATACCTGTAGATTCTCTTTAAATTCCCAAAGCTTCCAACAACCATTCACTATAAAAATCTGATGTGTACCATTCACAGAAAAAAGTAGCAGAAATAACTTTATTACTTGCTTCCTTGTAATCAAAATCTGGTAGCTATGTCACTGAAGTTCCTTTGTTTGCATAGACATCAGTTAACAGATTCCTGTATGAGAAAAGTATAAGCTTTTCAAAGCAGAAACCGAAAACAAGAAATGTCTCAAAAACGATTAACTCTACGAAAAAAATATATATAATATAAATTGTGTGTTTTAACGTGCCCTACATTCTTCGTGTAGTAAGTTTTTGTCCATCTCTTACGGTTTAGCAGTAATGCAAAATTCCGTAAAATTCATCCAGAATACAGTACTCTTCAGAGGCTATTCCCAAAAAAATTCGAGATTTACATTTTATTTGTCAGGTAAATATCTTTAATATACGAAATTTTAATCAAAATCGTCAAGAGTAATTTTTGAGAAAATCAAAATTTTCGAAAAATGTTCCATGTAAAGGGTAGTTGGCGGTGGGGGGATTTTTCTCAGAATCTTCGTGTCGCATCCCTGGAAGATACTAAACTTAAGTACCAAGTCTGGTATTTTACTGACTTTTCGCTTTTGAGTTATCGTGTTCACAGACACACGGACACACATACACACACGGACCTTTTTCTGAAAATGCTTTTTTTAGACAAAGGGAACCCTAAAACATATATTTCCGGTGAAATCTCGGTATCGAATTTTTGGGTGGAGTGCAATACCTTCTATATACACTATGTACAGTGCGAACAGAGAAAGTAAAAATCTGATGTGTTCCATTCTCTTTACTTATTCTGTAACGAACTACTCCTATAAAAACATATTGTGCCATCTACTTCATGATTGGAATAAATATTAGCAGAAATTGTCTTATTACTTGTTTCCTTGTAAATGGAAGGGAATACACTAGGCTAAAACGACTGTCAAGTATTTTAAAAACTAGTAAAAATGTGATTAAAATTCGATTCTTTTGCATGAGCAGGAGGAAAACAAAAGAAATAGGTATTATTTAGAAATTGAAAGCAACAAGGAATATCTGGGAAGTTGCTAACTTCACAAAAAAGACAAAAATTTATATTACATGTTATTACTTTCTCTACACGTACTATGTACATGGTGTATAGAGAAGGTATTGTATTGCATCCAAAACTGGAAACCGAGATTTCACCCGAAATACATGTTTTGGGTCCCCCTGAATCCAAAAAAAGCATTTTTGCAACAAAGTCTGTGTGTGTGTGTGTGTGTGTGTGTGTGTGTGTGTGTGTATGTGTCTGTTGACAGCATAGCTCAAAAACGAAAATACTGTTAAATACCAAACTTGGTATTTCAATTTGGTTTCTTCCAAGGATGCGACACGAAGATTTTCAAGAAATTTCCCCCACCCCCAGGTACGCTTTACATGGAACTTTTTTCCGAAAATTTTGATTTTCTTAAAAATGGCTCTAACGATTTTGATTAAAATGTCAAATATTAAAGATATTTAACTAACAAATAAAATGTATATCTTGAATTTTTTGGGAATAGCCTCTGAAGACTACTTTATTCTGGATGAATTTTAAGGAATTTTGCGTAATTGCTAAACCGTAAGAGATGGACAAAAACTTGACACACAAAAAATGTAGAGCACATTGAAACACACAATTTATGTCCTGTATCTTTTTTTCGTGGAAACGATGGTTTTTGACATATTTCTTGTTTTGGTTTCAGCTTTGAAAAAATTATACTTTTCTCATACAAATTCCTGTCCATAAAAACAAAGGAGCTTCAGTCACATAGCAACCAGCTTATGGTTATCCGTTTAGCCTATAGTACTCTTATTTCCCTTCTACTTACAATGAAGCAAGTAATACGATTATTTCTGCTATTTTTTCTGGATTAAAATGAAGTAGATAGAAGCATAAGCTTTTTAACAATAATTTGTTGCAGACATGTAGAGAAAATGTGAATGGAACACATCAGATATTTTTTAAGCGATCTACACTTGTTGTATGGTGGGTTTTTGTCTTATTTCTTACGGTTTACTAATCTTACGGTTTACAGAGGCTATTCCCTGAAAATTCAAAATATACATTATATTCAACATGTAAACACCTTTAATATATCTACGGTAATTTAATCAATGTCGTTAGATATATATTTGATAAAATTGAACATTTCGAAAAAATCTTCTATATAAAGTGTAATTAGGGGTGTGAGAATTTTCCTAAAAATCTTCGTGTCGCATCTTAAGAAGTAATAAACTTAAATACCGAGTTTATTTTCTCTGCACGTACTATTTACATAATGTTTGGAGAAGGTATTTTATTCCAGCCAAAAATTTGATACCCAGATTTTACCGGAAATATATGTTTTCAGGTCCTGAGTTTAAAAACATTTTTAGAAAAAGGTCCATGTTTGTCTGTGTCTATCTGTTTCCCTGTTAAACACAAAACTTAGTGTAAGTTTAATATCTACCAAAAATGTGACACGAACATTTTGAAAAATTCCCAGCCCCATGGAAAACAATGTTGATTTTCTCAAACATAGCTCTATTACGGTATTTTAAAGATATTTACGTAATAAAATGTATATCTTGACTTTTCTGGACCTCTTCATTCTGGGTGACTTTAGCATAACTGGTAAACCGTAAGAGATAGACAAAGGCTTACCGCACAAAAAGTGAAAATCTCGTTAAAACACACAATTTGTCATACATATTTTTTCGTGGCGTTAGCCTTTTCTGAGATATTCTTTTTTATTGCCTTCGGTTTTAAAATACTTAACTTTTCTCATAAGGGAACTTGTCAACTCCTGGACATGTAAAGAAACTGATTTCTGTCACATGGCAACCAGTTTTTAAAATATTTGACTATCGCTTGAGCCTAGTGTATTCCCTTATTTCTTTTCTATTTAACAAGGAAGCAAACAATATGAAGTAGTAGAGCTAGACTGAAAAATTCAATGCCATTGCCGGGATTTGAACCACGGATCTCCCGGTCTCTAGCCGGTTGCTCTGCCATTGAGCTACCATGAGAACATGACGGCATAGCATTCAATTTTTCAACTGACTCGCATGTTTCCCGGTAAACCACAAGGTGATCTCAAATTATTTTTTGAGATGTCAACTCCAATGGTGTCTTACAATGTTGTAAGTGCTTAAGTCCCAGGATTCATAGTATAGCCAAATATTATGGTTAATTGGTATTGGTTTTAGTTATTTTTTCACATAAGTCGTGTGTAGGACAGGTGCTATGCTGACTCTACCTAACTCCTGTCCTACACACGGCATCAATGAAAAAAAATCTGATGTGTTCCATTCACATGATTTTCTGTACATCTCTGCAACAAATTAGTTTTAAACAGCTCATGCTTCTATTTACTTCATGCTAATCGACAAAAATTAGCAGAAATAGTCTTATTACTTGCTTCCCTGTAAGTAGAAGGGAAATTAGGGAGTAGCATAGCCTGTTCCTTTGTTTGTATGGACAGGAGTTGACAAATTTCTGTATGAGAAAAGTTGTTTTTCGATCCTGAAAACAGAATCAAGGAATATCTCAAAAACGGTCAACTCCACGAAAAAAATGTATACAACATAAATTGTGTATTTTAATATGCTCTTCATTTTTTGTGCGATAAGTTTTTGTCTATCTCTTACGGTTTAGCATTTATGCAAAATTCCGTAAAATTGACCCAGAATAAAGTAGTCTTCAGAGGCTATTCCCATAAAATTCAAAATATACATTTTATTTTTCAGGTAAATATCTTTATTATAAGATATTTTAATCAAAATCGCTAGCGCCATTTTTTATAAAATCAACATTTTCGAAAAAAGTTCCATGTAAAGTGTAGTTTTGGGTGGGGGGATTTTTCTCAAAATCTTCGTGTTGCATTCCTAGAAGATACTAAACTTGAATACCAAGTTTGGTATTTTATCTACTTTTCGTTTTTGAGTTATCGTGTTCAAAGGTACACGGACACACGGACCTTTTGGTGAAAATGATCTTTTTGGATACAGGGAACCCTAAAACATATATTTCCGGTGAAATCTTGGTATTGAATTTTTTGGTGCAGTGCAACACCTTCTCTATACACTATATACATAGTACGTTTAGAAAAAGTAATAATTAAAACCAAGTTAGAAGACAATTTCTGCTAATGTTTATTTCGATTATTGTGATTATGTAGATAAAAGAATAAGCTTTTTGACAATTTTTACTGAGATGTAGAGAAAAATCACGTGAATGGAACATATCTGGTTTTTCAAACTAAATTTGCAGTTTATAAAATACTGCGTGTGAACGCTATTGTAGTACTCATTTGTTTATCGCGTCATAAGAGAGAGTATTTCAGAATTTACGCTATACAAACAAGTAGTTACTTGTACACGCATAATAATTTTGGGGATTATGTCAAGTATAAATTGAACTCACGAACAATATATAATAATATAATCAAGATTAAAGGCAATAACGAATATCATATATCAGTGTAACATGAATATTTATGGCAAATACTGAAAAACATAAAAGCGAAAACAAGCGACGATAGCTGTTTCATACGGTCATTTTCTGTATTCGCTTTTTGCGTAATAAAAGCAGCAATAGAATGAAGCTTTTCACTTGATAGCTTAGTTAACGCGAGTGTCTCGTATACGGGAGGTCGCTGGTTCAAATCCTCGGACCCGACCAGTTCCCTAGGCGAATGTTGAGTAAGATGATTTGATCCGGGAATTGTCCTATTGGAGGGTACCCGATGGTCATGTTTAGACCTCGGATTTTAGATTATATGCCTATTTTTATTTTCTCTACACGTATTATGTACATAGTGTATAGAGAAGGTATTGTACTGCACCAACAAATTTGCACGTGCGTGTGTGTCCATGATCATGAAACTCAAAAACCAAAAGGCGGTAAAACACAAAACTTGGTATTTTAGATTAGTAACTTCCAGGGATGCGACAAAAAGATTTTGAGCAAAATGCCCCCACCCCAAACTACGCTTTACATGAACTTTTTTTTTCCAAAATTTTGATTTTCTCAAAAATAGCTCTAACGACTTTGATTAAAATATCGTATATTAAACATATTCATCTAACAAACAAAATGTATATCTTCAATTTTCTGGGAATAGCTTCTGAAAACTACTTTATTCTGGGTAAATTTTACGGAATTTTGCATAACTGCTAAAGCGTAAGAGATGGACAAAAACTTACCACACAAAAAACATAGAGCACGTTAAAACGCACAATTTATGTTACATACATTTTTTCTCGTGGAGTTGATCGTTTTTGAGATATTCCTTGCTTTTGTATTCATCTTTAAAAACTTATACTTTTCTCATACAGGAATTTGTCAACTCATGCCCATACAAACAAAGGAACTTCAGACACATAGCAGCCAGCTTTTGACTATCTCTTTAACCTATGGCACTCCCTTATTTCACTTCTACTTACAAGGAAGCAAATAAGACTTACTCCTGATTTTTTTTCTTGATTAGCATCATAAATAGAAGCATTAGCTTTTTAACAATAATTTGTTGCGGAGATGTAGAGTAAGTCATGTGAATGGAACACATCAGATTTTTTCCTGAAGCAATAAACAAAAAGCAATCATATATGCCACGTTTCACGACAAATTGCACCTACTGTAAGCTTTATTGTGCCTAAAAGTACCTATTTGCGTATATTTATGGGTTTTAAGCCCAAAATCCTTATTTAACTTAAATACAGTATATATTATACAGACTGTTTCAAGACGACACCAAACGAAGATAGCAGTCGATTAGTTTACACTTTGACTTGTCCGAAACTTGATATCGCAGCTTTCAGACTCTTCTATTTAAAGTTTTATGTGTGTTTAAAGTTGTACACATTTGGGATTAGGCAGCGAAGGAACAACGGTTGTTATACGCCACGCAAACAACCTCAGAGCGTGTAATACGAAACACATAACAAAACCCACATGCTACGTTTTTCATTACTAAGGTGACCTGTGCCGCACCGACGTGTATATCTAACCATGCCTACACCACGGGACTGGGGCCTTCGCTACCAACCGGCATCTCTCTTGGAGTGGGCCAGGCACGTGCCATTTGGTAATGAACGACTGCCTAATCCATGGTGATTTTATGGCAGATTTTGTATGTGCTGAATTTAGAGCTGAAATTTTTTTCACGTATCACATATTGTATGACCAACAAGATCCACATCTTTGTTTGGTGTCGTTTTGAAACAGCCTGTATGTATATGCAGGATGTTTCAGAAATACTTTTACAAACTTCGGGTATGGAATCCTCACACCAAAAGAAGAAAAAAAGTTCATATGAACATATGTCCCATAATCCTTGGTTTTCGCGTTATTCCTGTCACAATGAAAATGTGAGTTCAGCGGCCTTCGAGGTCCAACCTCAAAACTTGATTTCTCCATGCACTCATAGAAGGCTTTGACCTGTTGTACTACATACGGTAGATGGCGAAGTGTTGCCATGGAGACATGTTTACGTTTGTCATTTATAATCAGTCTGTCATCAACGCTTCAATTGTGTACAAGCAGTGAATTAACTGCATGAGTTTCGCTCCCCATGGCTGGATATTCATTTCGTGAACAGATAGACATGATTTTTATGTATGGTCGCGCGAATGGTAATGCACGGCTCTATCAGATGGAGTTTCCAGACCGAAGACAACCGAGTCATCCAACCTTTGTCACTGTCTATCGTCGCCTTGCTGAGACAGGAACCGATGCACATTTTAGTCGCATTGTTCAAGATGCACTGACTCGTATCTACCTTGACCAATGACTAGGCAGAAGAGGACCAGTTCCATGGCCTGCACGTTCTCCCGAACTCAATCCTGCGGATTTTTTCCTCTGGGGGCATCTTAATTCATTGATTTATGGAGCAGCCATCCCGGATGCAGAAACGCTTCATCGACGTGTCATGGAAGCCTGCAAAACCATTCGAGACCATCTCGGAGTTTTTGACAGGGTGCGACATTCCATGATTCGACGAGTACAGACATGCATAGAAGCAAGAGTAGGACATTTCGAGCCTTTATTACGAATTTTGTGTGTTATAAGTGAACCACTGTGTTGAATACCTCCTAACGAGAAAACAAAGGATTATGGGAATTATGTTCATATGAACGTTTTTCCTTCTTGTGGTGTGAGGAACCTATACCCGAAGTTTGTAAAAGTGTTTCTCAAACACGCTGTATATATTACCTCTTTAAAGTTACTTTGAAGAATATTTTCAAATCCTTCACAGCTTGACTAACATTTCAAAATAAAACGTTTCAAACGCTACATTCATAAAGCTGAGAAAACTGGCCAACATGTTACTGACCACACATACCTTTAAATGAGATGGCATAGGTTAATGGTCTGGTGCACTCGCCTTGAAAGACATTTTGCTGTCAACAAATTCATGATTTCTACCAACCCTCCTTGAAACATAAAAGCGACATCTTGGTATACTAAAGGAGTAATTCGTAACACCCCTCTAGAAAGTGGTTCTTGTTCACTCGCATACAGTTGCAATGGTAAAATGTTTAGGTAAAAGAGAAACAGAAACTCAGGCAAAACAAAACATTGCATTAAATTGCATACAAAAGAAAATTATTCATTTTTGTAGTCATTGTTTTGTTACTACACTTTATTTCCTTATCCGGCAGTTATTTTGTAATTAATAAGATAACTACGATATTAATGTGTTTTATAAAGTTATGTTAGTTTAATTAAAGACCAGTTGTTTATCATTGTTTATTTCTAGAGCAAATTCTTCCTTTTTGTAGTTTTATATAAACAATAGACCTATTATATTTGCATATTTGTTTTGTTATTTCTTATTTGAAGTTTTAATATTATTGAAATGCCTAAAATGGTATTTTAAGGATCTATTTTAATATTTTAAAGCCATTTTAGGTACCTAAAGGTTCGTTTTTAGGACCTAAAATCCGAGGTCTAGTCAAGTTACATAAATAAAATATTTCATTTAGCAAGAGGAAGTGTTGCATCAGTTTGGGCCACAGATTTTGAAGGCAAGATTTGGTAAATGATGACACAGTCGTGGCCTCATTAAGTAACGCTGGCATAAGCATGCTATAGAGACTCCGACACGTATCCCATGAGGCAGATGCAGTCTTGATCGACGCTGAGTAAAGGAGCAAAATGTTACCTTAAAAGTGCAACTTCCAGGTTAGCAGAATGTACCATTATGGAATTAGGGCAACCCATACCCATTACTCGTTAATCCCTCTTGAATGGTAGCAAGTCTTCTCGCTCCCCCCCCCTGCCCCAATCTACTGAGAATAGGAAAAGGTAGCGAGGTATCGCACCCTCGTTACTCACGGCTAAGTACTCATGTTGAAGGCAGCAGTGGTTGAAAGGAGTTTTCAGGCCCAAAGGCTTTGCCAAAGGTGTACCTCACTCCCTCGGAGTCAAATGGATTAATCTTTATAAATATTTAAAAAGGTATAACTCTGCACATGGGATCTTTAGCGACCCTGAGCGAGAACGCTTCGGATTGCAAGATCTGTAATGTGTCCGTGGCCCAAGAGGCGACTTCTCTCCTCCTCTTGGCAGGACACGACTGAGGAACAGCTGCCACTCTATACGCGCTATGTGCATAGTGTATAGAGAAGGTATTGCACTCCACCCAAAAATTCGATACCGAGATTTCACCGGAAATATATGTTTTAGGGTCCCCAATATCCAAAAAAAAAGCATTTTCACAAAAAGGTCCGTGTGTGTGTGTTTGCTCGTGTGTCCGTGTGTCTGTGAACACCATAACTCAAAAACGAAAAGTCGGTAAAATACCAAACTTGGTATTTAAGTTTAGTATCTTCCAGGGATGCGACACGAAGATTTTGAGAAAAAATCCCCAACCCCCAACTACCTTTACATGGAAAAAATTTCGAAAATTTTGATTTTCTCAAAAATGGCTCTAACGATTTTGATTAAATTTTCGTATATTAAAGATATTTACCTGACAAATAAAGTGTATATTTTGAATTTTCTGGGAATAGCATCTGAAGAGTAGATTATTCTGGATGAATTTTACTGAATTTTGAATAACTGCTAAACCGTAAGAGATGGACAAAAACAAACTACATAAAAATGTATAGCACGTTTAACGCACGTTAAAACACACAGTTTATGTTATATAAATTTTTTTCGTGGAGTTCGTCGTTCTTGAGACATTCCTTATTTTTGGTTTCTGCTATGAAAAACGTATACTTTTATCATACAGGAACTTGTCAACTCCGATCCATATAAACAAAGGAGCTTCATTGACATAGCAACCAGCTTTTGACTATCACTTTAACATACGGTAGTCCCTTATGTCGCTTCTACTTACAAGGAAGCGAGTAACTAGACTATTTCTGCTATTTTTTTTCTGATTAGCATAAAGTAAATAGAAGTATAAGCTTTATAAGAATAATTTGTTGCAGGGATACAGAGAAAGTCATGTGAATGGTACACATTAGATTTTTTTATAGTCCTTAACACCGACTTTTGCTGCATATGGCACCGCAGGCGATGACACCGATGATACATGGAAGGAAGATGGAGCACCGGTGGAATGCGTTGGCGAGGGAAACCGGGTGTCGGAGCTGTAGTAATAGTTGTAGATCGTGAAGCCGGGGAAAGCTCCACTCCACCATCCAACTACAGTCTCCTATCAATTCTCTCGAAATTCTTCGAGAGGCTACTGCTAAACCGCTTATCCCCTCATTTGGGCGACATTCGAGCCATCCCAGACCACCAGCTTAGTTTCCGTCCTGGGCACTCTACACATTTCGAAAATGTTGAGTTTCTCAAAAATGGCTCTAAAGAGTTTTATTAAAACATGGTGTATTAAAGATATTTACCTGGCAAATAAAATGTATCTTGAATTTTCTGGGAAAAGCTTCTGAATTGCGTTTATTCTGGATGAATTTTACTGAATTTTGAATAACTGCCAAACTCTAAGAGATGGACAAAAACTTACTACACAAAAATGTAGAGCACGTTAAAACACACAATTTATGTTATATACATTTTTTGTGGAGTTTGTCGTTTTTGAGACATTCCTTAATTTTTGTTTCTGCTATGAAAAACGTTTATTTTTCTCACATAGGAATTTTTCAACTGCTGTCCATACAAACAAAGGAACTTCAGTGACATAGCAACCAGCTTTTGGCTTTCACTTTAACCTATGGTGCTCCTTATTTAGCTTCTACTTACAAGGAACCAAGTAATATGGCTATTTCTGCTAATGTTTTACTGATTAGCATGAAGTAAATGGCAGTATAAGCTTTTTAAGAATAATTTGTTGCAGAGATGTAAAGAAAGTCATGTGAATGCAGCACATCAGATTTTTTCGTGGAGTTGATCGTTTTTGAGATATTTCTTGATATTGATTTCAGCTTTGAAAAACTTATACTTTTCTCATACAGGAATTTTTCAACTCCTGTCCATACAAGCAAAGGAACATCAGTCACATAGCAACCAGCTTCTGAATATCACTTTAACCTATGGTACTCACTTATTTCGCTTCTACTTACAAAGAAGCAAGTAATAAAACTATTTCATAAGCTTTTTAACAAATATTTGATGCAGAGATGTAGAGAAAGTTTTGTAAATGGAACACATCAGTTTTTGTTTGTTTTTTTCATGGGTCCTCAAGCATTTCTGGTGAAGTATCGGTATCAAAATTTTCTGTGGAATGCGTTATTTATTCTGTTTGCTATAAGCAAGTAGTAGAGTAAGTGAAAACTCGCATGTGGTAGTGCACGAGGTTTAGTCAAAAGTTTATTAATAGACGAGGAGGGATCAATCTTGCATCCCTCGAGAGCTACCCCACCAGAACTATCTGGTATTCATTTCCGTGAGGGTTAAGCGAAGCCATGGGTTCAGCGAGGGTTGTTAGGCAGCTGAAAAATGTGTGCTGCAATCCTCCATCGGTCAATTTGTAATCATTTGCAGCGGTCCTCTACCACTATCATCAACAGGGTGATGTAAAAGACAATTTTTCATACCACAAACAACGACACTAAAAGTAATATTTGTAGCATATGCGACGTACATTAAAAATTACGATCAGGTCAAAAGTTCGCTGTTCAGGATATAGAAATTCACGGCCTTACGTTCTAGTTTATTTATATTATTCTTAATGCCTCAGAGGGCAAAAACTACGTCTGGCAGGGTGGTACATTTCGATAATTTCAGAAATGATGTCTCTGTTTTCTTTCTCCGACACACTTTTTTTCTCTGAAGTGGCAAAATGGCCTGGAAGCATTGTGCTGAGACATTTTATTGGATGCCGGTACATTGAGTACCAACCTTAGAAAGCTTAAGTTTGAAGTTGTTAAGCATTTGTTTGGCAGCCATCATCAGTGAATCTATAAACATGGAGAACACTGGCCAACGTTATGTGATACAATACTTTCATTGGAAAAATCTTAGTACAACTAATATTAAATCTGAGTTAGATTCTACTTTGGGGGAGTCTGCTCCTTCGTTTATAATAGTGAAATGTTGGGATGTCAGAGTTTAAGCGCGGCCGTACGAGCTGCCAAGACGAACATCGCAGTGATCGCTCAAATGAGGTTACCAGTCCAGAAATTGTAAAGGAAATCCACAAAATGGTATTGGATGACCGTCAACTGAAAGTCCGCGAGCTAGCAGACATTGCCCGCATTTCAGAAAGTCTATACATCGCACACTTAGTGCAAATTTGGATATAAGAAAGTTGTGTGGGATGGGTGCCACGTTTGCTTACAAAAGAACAGCGTCATATGGTCACGCCGTGGCCAAGTTGTTAGACGGCTTGCCTCTCACCTAGACGGTTCGATCCCAAGCGACCGCATGTGAGATTTGTGGTGAATAGAGCGGCGCAGGGGTGGGTTTTCTCCGGGTTCTCCGGTTTCCCCCCCCACCATCGCATTGCACCGGTGTTCCATCTTCATTCCATGTATCATTAGTGTCATCGCCTGCGGCGTTACAGGTAGTAAAAGCGGGTTTAAACACTAACATTACCAAACAGCTTCGTGAGGATGTTTCAACAAGGTTTGGCAATTTTTTGTTGCAATAAAGCTGAGTTTTTGCATCAATTCATAAGAATGGATAAAACCTGGGTCCATCACTTTACATCTGAGAGAAGGAACAATCAAAACAGTGGATTGGAAGGGGAGAATCGGCCCCAAAGAAGGCAAGACAGTTTCATCTGCAGGGAAGATCATGGCGTCAGTTTTCGGGGTCGCACGCGGGATAATTTTCATTGATCATCTCAAAAATGGAAAAGTAATCATTGGCAAATATTATGCGAACTTGTTACAGCGTTTGTGTGACGAAAACCGAGCAAAAACGGTCGCATTCAGCGAGAAAGGAAGTTTTGTTTCTTCAAGACAATGCACCAGTTCACACGTCCATTATCGCCAGAGCCAAAACCAATGAGTTAAGTTTGAATTGCTTCCTCATGCACTATATTCGCCTGATTTAGCCCCTCTGATTATTTTCTATTCGAAAACTTGAAGAAATGGCTTGGTGGTAGAAGATTTGCCAACAATGAAGAGGTTGAGTCCGCAGTTGATGGCTATTTTGCAAACCTCGATAGTTCTCACTATAAACAGGGTATCGAAGCTATTGAACATCGCTGGGAAAAGTGTATCGAGCTGAAAGCAGACTATATAGAGAAATAAAGACATTTTTCCCCAAAATTGTGTGCTTTCTTTGTTCGGTCGGGTACATGTGGTACAGCCCTTCTAGTATGAATTTGCCATGCTCTTCAGTTACTTATTCTGAAGATATGCACTCTTCGATCAGTAGCCGCCCTCCGTGGTGCAATGGCTACCATGCTAACTTAATATACCCAAGGTCGCGGGTTCAAACCCGGCGAAGGACGATGGCTTTTTTCGGGTGTAAAAATACTTAGCATAGCTTCCTTCAGATGGGAAAAAAGCCGTTGGTCCAGAGTTGTAGATTTACGGTACGTAAAAGAATCTCAAGCCTGATAGAGGGACCTTTAGCAAAATTAAGTGATCTTTCACGCCCAGTGTAGAATGGGACGCTGAGAACCACAGTAGTTAAAGAATGTCCATAAATAAAACGCCATTTATATTTTTTTTCTCGATCAGATAAGTGCATATTTATTTATCTAACATATATTCCTTCAACATTTCTTCAAAATTTTGCAAATATTTACTTACTTCCTCAGAAAAGAAAGAAATAAACAGAAATATCTTTAAATATACGTAGCTATTTGCAGTAATGGTGTAAATAAGTCTATAGTAACATTATAATCGACTAAACTAAACAGTTAAAATGATCCTAATTGTATCATTTTTCTAATCGAAAATGCACTATTTGTAGGAGTGAAATCAGGAATAAATATTACTGAATTGTGGCATGAGATAGCGGCACATGTCTCACACTTCCTCTATAAGTGTTTCAGAACACGCGGGAAAGAAATGCAAGTCTCTAACCTCACTAATATAGCATTTGCAAGCATATAGAAGCCAGGCAAGTTTATATAAACGCATAAAATTAAATAATTTAATTGCCCTTTAACAAGAAAAATGTTTCATTTCTGTAGCACAAACAGATGTATTCGTGAAAAGAGATAGGACAAGCTGTAGAGAGCTTCAGCATTGCAATGCCATAGTAAAGTAAGTGCTACCAACACAATGAAACTAAAAACGACCCTAAACTTTATGCTAGCCAGAACTGTACCTATGTCGAAATTGTACCACCTTGCCCAACATTAATGATTATGGTATCTCTGTATTATGGAGTTATTCGGAAATGACTAACATATAACCTCTGACCTGTCCCAAACTATATTTATAGAATTTGGAATAAATTTAGCAGGTTTAGAAATATCTGTGGGCTATATAGTTCTAAGTGTTATATTTCTGGGCTAAAGCATAATATATATATATATATATATATATATATATATATACTTTTTGTACAAGAAGTCATTTCCGAAAGATATCTTGTTATTTGTTTCAATTATTCAGTACTTCTCTCTCTCCCTTTCCTATAATATCATAGAAAGTCTATAGAATTTGAAGATCAGATATAGCGTTTACCTTCTCTACACATATATACAATGTCATAGTGGGTAGAGAAGATATTGCATTCCACTTAAACATTCGATACCAAGACTTCACCAGAAATACAAATTTTGGGGACACCATAATCAAAAATGTTGTTTTTGACAAAGGTTCGTGTTAATTTGTGTGTGTGTGTGTGTGTGTGTGTGTGAACAGCATAACTCAAAATAAAAAATTCCGTTAGGTACCTAACCTGGTATTTATAAGATTTTCAAGGAAATACCCCCACTGCCTTTTACTTGGAAAATTTCTCGGAATATTTTGATTTTTTTCAAAAATATCTCTAATAAGTTTCATTAAATTACAACATACAATGGAACTCAGCTAATTTGAACGTAGATAATTCTAAATCGTCTTTAATTCGAAGGTTTGTTTTGGGTCTTTAAATTTTGTATTGAAACATTGTAAAAAAAACATGGCATTTCGAATTACCTTTTTCTTAATTCGAAGTTTTTGTTCAGAAGTATCAATCGAAAATGAATCTAAACCTAGACATTTAATATATTAATGTATTACCTTTGTCCACATGTTTCGGCAAAAGCGGTTGTGTCTCTGGATTGTTTGTTTTGACGGAATGCAGTTTAGGGGTTGAATAGCTTTCCTAGCTGCCAGCTTTGAGCTTCTGTATCCCACATCCTCTTGTTTAAAACATGTGTGCCTTTAGCTGTTGCTTGTTCAGTGTGTTGCAAATTAATGTCACTATGTCTCTTAGTAAAACGAGTGTCCAGTACAAGAATTTACTTTTGAGGACAAATTCCAGAAGTTGAAAAGAGTTTGAAAAAAAAATCTGAAATCGCCAAAGAAAACGGGATATCTCCAAACACTTTGTCAAATTATCTGAAGAATAAGGAGAAAGGTTTAAGCAGTATCTCAAGTGCGTATTAAAAATGGTTTAAGCAGGAACGAGAACTTGAAGTTGAGGAAATGCCAATTCCTACATCTTCGGAATCACTTTGTCATCTGTGTGAAATTCGTCGGTACGGACTGGCAACTTTTGTAATTCGAATTTTTGGATATTTCGAATGTTTTTCCTGCCCCTTCGGCTTCGAATTAGCTAAATTTCACTATAAATGCGTGGTTTTCATGACAAATGAAATATTTATTTTGAATTTTCTTCATCATTCTGGATGACTTTAATAAAACTGGTAAATCTAAGAGATAGATAAAATCTTACTGCTATGTGTACATTTGTTCTTGGACGCAAAGTTTACGGGGAGTGCTGGCAGGGAGGAAGAAGAGAGAGAGCCTCTCAGTCTTTCTGCGGTGTTGTTAACCAAAGAAAGTTTAATTCTTGAAGCACTCAGCCATTATGGTGAATAGGTTATAGATTAATTAATTTACTGCCAACTAACTGAATTTTGTTATGCTGTTTAACGCACGCTTTTACCACCATGGCACCACAGGCGATGACACTGATGATACATGGAATGAAGATGGAGCACCGGTAAAATGCGTAGTCGGGGAAAAGCTGAGAACCCGGAGAAAACCCATCCCTGCCCCGCTTACATACGATCGTCTGGAATAGAAGAGACCTTCCTGAATTATTAAACGAAACAGATTTTAAATTTTAATGAAAAATGGTTACTTCAGCACCTTATATTGCCACCACTTCACGCATTTTGCGTAAATAAATAGTTTCTAAATCCGAATGAAAACTGGTTCATTCAACATCTCATTTTGCTAGTACTTTACACACTTTGCTAAAATAAAGAGCTTTTAAATCCGAATGAAAACTGGTTAGTCCAGCACCGCTTTTTACTACTACTTTATTTGCGAAAATAAACAGCTTTTAAATCCGAAAGCAAATTGGTTATTTCTGCACCTCTTCTTGCTATTACTTTATGCATTTTGCGAAAATAAACATGTTTTAATTCCGAATGAAAACTGGTTAATTTAGCACATTTGCTTGGTAAAACTTTGCACATTCTGCGATAATAAATAGCTTTTAATCCGAAAGCGAATATTTGTTATAGTAACAAATTCGAATATAGAAAACATTCGATAGTACCCAAGTACACTTTCCCAAGTATTTGAAAGCCCTTGTGTCCCAAGCCTAACCTTAGCTGAGGTTCTAGATTCGATCTCCCTTGTGATACAGAATATTTTCTGCTGAGGTAGTAGGTCATGTGACAAGAGGGCTACCTGATATTATAGATAGCGTTACCAAATCCGGTAAACCGAGCAGATGCAATGCGCTGACAACTGATACGCGCCTAATGACTCCTTCAAGCCCTGCTTTACTGGAGCACATCTCAACAATACGATAGCGATTATAATGTGTTGCAAAACATCGCTTCTTCAGTCGCTTTCCAAGAAGCTTAATGAACCTCATAGGCTATTAACCTCTGCTTTTTCACACATTTGTTAGACCTCGAAATTTGATGTTTTTACTTTCTCTAGCACGTATGAACACAATGTATGTTGCCGAGAAGGTACTGTATTGCATCCATGAATTCTACATCTAAAATTCTTCACCGGAAATATGCGTATCGACACTCCTTGAATCCAAAAAAAGCATATTTAGAAAAACGCTCGTGTGTGGGTGTGACTGTGAACACCATAGGTATTTGGGGAGCAGTATTTAAGTGCATACAAGGGATCAAAAAATGTGCTAAATTAAACTCTTAATACAATAGCATATTTTAAAAAAGGAATATGTTGTTTAGAATAAATTATCTGAGCGATTAAGGTCAAAAGGAGGATCCCACCTGGAATGGCTAACCAGGACTGTCCTCTCTCCAAGGAGAGAGGTCTGTGCCCCCAGGGCTCGTTAGGGGTTAATACCAATACTGATGGATGGATGGACGGACGGATGGGTGGGTGGATGAATGCGTCAATGAATGGATAGGTGGGTGGATTAATGGATGGGTGGGTGGATGGGTGAGTGGATGGGTGGATGTATGGATGGGTGCTTGGTTGGGTGGATGAATGGATGGGTGGGTGGGTGGGTGGATGGATGAATGGTGGGTGGAGGGAGGGTGGGTGAGTGGATGGGTGGGTGGTTGGATGGATGAATGGTAGGTGGATGGGAGGGTGGGTGAGTGGATGTATGGATGGGTGGGTGGTTGGTTGGATGAATGGATGGGTGGGTGGATGCATGGGTGGATGGATGGGTGAGTGGGTGAATGGGTGGGTGGTTGGATGTATGGGTGGGTGGATGGATTGATGGCTGGCTGGGTGGATGTGTGGGTGGATGGATGGATGGATGGCAGGGTGAGTGGATGGGAGGGTGGGCGGGTGGATGGATGGATGGATGGGTGAGTGGGTGGATGGATGTATGGATGGATGGGTTTGTGGATGAATGGATGGGTGGGTAGATGGATGGATGGTTGGATGGGTGAATGGGTGAGTGGGTGGATGGATGTATGGATGGATGGTGGGTGGATGGGAGGGTGGATGAGTGGATAGATGGGTGGGTGGGTGGTTGGATGTATGGGTGGGTGAGTGGAATGGTGGATGAATGAATGGCTGGGTGGGTGGGTTAATGGATGAATGGATGGGTGGGTGGATGGATGTATGGGTGAGAGGATGGGAGGGTGGGTGGGTGGATGGATGGATGGATGGATGCTTGGGTGGGTGGGTGGATGAATGGATAGATGGGTGGGTGGATGGATGGATGGTTGAATGGATGGGTGGGTCGGTGGATGGATGCTTGGATGGGTGGATGGATGGATATGTGGGTGGATGGATGGATATGTGGGTGGATGGGTGGGTTCATGGATGAGTGAATGGATGGATGGGTGGGTGGATGGGTGGGTGGACGGAAGGGAGGGTGGATGGGTGGGTGGGTGGGTGGGTGGATGGATGGATGGATGAATGGATGTTTGGGTGGGTGGATGGATGGATGAATGGATGGATGGGTGGGTGGATGGATGTGTGGGTTCATGGATGGGTGTATGGATGGATAGGTGGGTGGGAGGATGGATGGGTGGGTGGATGGATGAATGAATGGGTGGGTGGGTGGGTGGATGGATGGATGGATGGATGGACGGGTGGAAGGATGAATTTGTTGGTTGGATGGGTGGGTGGATGGATGGATGAATGGATGGGTGGGGTGGATGCTCTGGTGGGTGGGTGGATGGATGGATAGGTGGGTGGGTGGGTGGGTGGATGGATGGGTGGGAATGGATGGATGGTTGAGTGGGTGGGTGGGTGGGTGGATGGGTGGGTGGATGGATGGATGGATGGGTGGGTGGATGGATGAATGGATGGATGGATGGGTGGGAATGGATGGTTGAGTGGGTGGGTGGGTGGATGGGTGGGTGGATGGATGGATGAGAAGGAGTGAATGAATGGATGGATGGGTGGATGGATGGGGTGGATGGATGGATGAGAAGGAGTGAATGAATGGATGGATGGGTGGATGGATGGGTGGGTGGATGGGTGGGTGGATGGATGGGTGGATGGATGGGTGGGTGGATGGATGGGTGGATGGATGGGTGGGTGGATGGATGGATGGATGGGTGGATGGATGGGTGGGTGGATGGATGGGTGGGTGGATGGATGGATGAGAAGGAGTGAATGAATGGATGGATGGGTGGATGGATGGATGAGAAGGAGTGAATGAATGGATGGATGAATGGATGGATGGGGTGGATGCTCTGGTGGGTGGGTGGATGGATGGATGGATAGGTGGGTGGGTGGGTGGGTAGATGGATGGGTGGGAATGGATGGATGGTTGAGTGGGTGGGTGGATGGATGGATGGATGGATGGGTGGATGGATGAATGGATGGATGGATGGGTGGGAATGGATGGATGGGTGGGTGGATGGATGGATGAGAGGGAGTGAATGAATGGATGGATGGGCGGATGGATGGGTGGATGGTTTTCAGTCATTAAGTTTAAAACATACATAGGCTGCGGCATGAGAGAATAAAGATTATATAAGCACTACTACATACAATAATATTACATGAATACTTTAAAATCAAGAAAAGATAAGATTAATCCCATTTCAAACATAAATTGCTGAAATGCTATAAAGAGGATTTCCCTTGAAGGTTCTTCTGGTCCTCTTCTTGAAGTTTAACAAAGGAAGGTAAGGTGTTGAAAAATTTAACTGACATACATGAGAAAATGTTAAGGGTCTTACTATATTTTCTTTGTTAATATACATTTTGGGAATGTTTAGTATTTAGTATAAGCATCTTCCTAGCACGCAACACAAAGATTCACTAGAATATCCCACATGGTCCATTTTTTGATTAGGATACCGTATTTTTAAGATATATTCATAACAAATGTAAAGTTGAATTTTCTAGGGTATAGCTTCTCAGCATCTCTTCATTTTGAATAACTCGTGCAGCTGGTAAACCGTAAAGAAATAGATAAAAATTACTACTCAAAATGTATAGATCTCGTTAAAACACACAATGTCACATAATTTGTTTATAGAAATAGCCGTTTCCAAGATATTCCTTCTAATTGGTTTATGTTTTAAACTACTTAAACTTTTCTCAAACGGCAAATCATTTTTACTTTCTCTACACATGCTATGTACATAGTATATAGAGAAAGAATAAAATTGTAATGTACCCAAAAATTCGATATCTGTGTGTGCAACATAGCTCAAAAAAATTCCGTTAAATACCAAACTTGTTATTTAAGCTTAATATCTTACAAGGATGCGACACGAAGATTTTCAAGAAACCCCTCCAAAACTCAATTTTTGGGTATATTACAGTGCCTTCTCTATACACTATGTACATATTGCGTGTAGAGAAAGTAAAAATTAAACATCCATCTCTTTTCCCCCGTTTTCATTGAACCTTCATCCACATTCCATTGTATGGATATTTTTAAAAGGCCCAGAGAATGAGAAGATTCTACAAACAATTGTGCACTGTTTAATGGTGGCATCTCAATTTTCATAATTTGTGGGCATTCAATCTTTTTCCCCTTTGACACTCTATTTGTCAGTCCCGAACTTTGTCCATTTTCTCTAGCACGTATGAAAACAATGTATATAGTATAGAAGGTATTGTTTTCCATCCGAAAATTCTACACTACACCGGAAATACACGTTTCCACACCACTTGAACCCCAAAAAGGCATATTTAGAAAAACGCCACAAGCGTTTGTGTGTAACTGTGGGTAGCAAAGGTATTTGGGTCAGTGTTCAAGTGCATACAACGGACCAAAAATTGTGCTAAGTTAACTCTTAAAGGGAATACTATGTTATTTGGAACAAATTATGTGAGCGCTTAAGACCAAAAGGAGGAACCTTCTTGGAATGGCTAACCAGGCATGCCAAACCAAGCCACCTCCCCAGGGAGAGAGAGGCTCGTGCCCCCAGCGGACGTTACGGGCTAATATTAATACTGTGGGAAGGTTTGGTCAATACCTTCCATGTACGCGGCACAAAGAGATACTAGAAATTCCACCAATCCCAACCACCCTTTACATGGAAAGTTTTTCGGAAATTTAATTTTCTCAAAAATGTGTAACTATTTTGATTAAAATATGGTATTACTTTTTCTATTCGATCTATGCAGTGTGTATAGAAAATATTGTATTGCACCCAAAAATTCAATACTGAGATTTCAACAGAAATATATATTTTAGGTCCCTCTGAATAAAAAAACGTTGAACACCAAACTTGGTATTTAAGTTTAGTATCTTCCAAGAAAATCCCCCCATCCCCAACTATCCTTACTATGGAAAAATTTTCAAAAATGTTGATTTTCTCAAAAATGGATCTCACGATTTTGATTAAAATATATTATATTTAAGATATTCATATGACAAATAAAATATATATCTTCACTTTTCTTGGATTAGCCTCCAAACGCATGTTTAACCTGGATGAATTTTGTAGAATTTTGCATAACTGGTAAAGTGTAACACACACAAAATCTTACAAGCCCGCCTGGGTAGTGTGGTGGTAGCGTGTCGGCCTCACATTCAAAAGGTCGTGAGTTTGAATCTCGATTAGGGTGAGTTACCTCGATAAGGATTTTTTGGGGGTTTCCCTTATCTTGAGAAGACGAATGTGGAGTAACTTTAAGCTCCATGGACCCGAGATTATTTGAGCATCATTTCACCAATTTCATTCACCGTCCGATATGACCAACCAGGTTAAAGAACGTTAAGCTAAAAAAATAAAAAAAAAAAAAAAAAAAACAATCTTAACACACAAAAATGTAGATCTCCTTAAAATACACAATTTATGTCATATACATTTTTTATGGGGTTAACCGTTTCTTAGATATTCCTTGTTAGTAGTTTCAGCTTTAAAACATACTTTTCTCATACAGGAATTTGTCAACTCCTATCCATAGGAACAAAGGAACAACAGTCATATAGCAACAAGCTTTTGGCTTTCACTTTAACCTATAGTACTCCCTTATTTCGCTTCTACTTACAAGAAAGCAAGTAATAAGACCCTTTCTGTCAATTTTTTTGTATTTTTTGTTTGGATTAGCATTAACTAAATAAGAGAATACGCTTTTTAACAATACTTTATTGCAGAGATATAGAGGAAGTTATGTGAATGGAACACATCAGATTTTTAAGGATATTTTCTTAACAAATGGAATGGAAAGTTGAATTTTCTTGGCTATAGCTTCTCAGGACCCCTTTATTCTGGATGATTTGAGTATTTGGTAAACCGTAAAGAAATAGACAGAAATTGCTACTCAAAATATATAGATCTCGTTAAAACACACAAAATGTCACATACATATTTTGTAGAGCTAGCTGTTTCCAAGGTATTCCTCGCAATTGGTTTCAGTTTTAAATTGCATAAACTTTTCTTGCATCTTTTTTTTTTACTTTCTCTATACGTACTATGTACATAGTGTATAGCGAAAGTATTATATTCCACCCAAAATTCGATACCGAGATTTCACCGGAAATACATGTTTTAGGACTCCCCGAATCCACAAAAAAGCATTTTCAGAAAAAGGTTCGTGTGTATGTGTGTGTATGTCTGTCTGTGTGTGTCTGTGGATAGCATGGCTCAAAAACGAAAAGACTTTTAAATACTAAACTTGGTATTTAGGTTTGGTATCTTCGAAGGATGTGACACGAAGATTTGCAAGAAAAGCCCCCCATCCCCAACTACCCTTTACATAGAACAAATTTCGAAAATTCTGATTTTCTAAAAAATTGCTCTAACGATTTTGATTAAAATCCCGTATATTAAAGATATTTACATACCAAATAAAATGTATATCTTGAATTTTATGGGAATAGCCTCTGAAGAGCTCTTTATTCTGGATAAATTTTGCTAAATGTTGCTTAACTGCTAAACGGTAGGGGGAGAGAGAGAGAGAGAGAGAGAGAGAGAGAGAAAGAGAGACAAAAACTTATCTGATCAAAATGTCATTTACTTTTTTGTTATGGAGGTAACCGTTTCCGAAATATTACTTATTTTGGTTTCAGTTGTGAGTACTTATACTTTTCTCAGACAGGATGTGTCCGTTTTTCTTTTGTTCTAATTCTGGCCTAGCAAAGAAGTGATTTGCAATGACAAACGAATAACGACAGATTTTAAAACTATTGACTATCGGTTTAGCCTAGTGTATTCCCTTGTTTTCTTTCTACCTATAAGGAACTAAGTAGTAAGAACATTCTGCTAATGAGTATCTCGATTAGCAAAGTGAAGAAAGAAGAATTATCTTATGTAAGAAGTTTGTAGAAGAGCTAGAGAAAGGTATGTGAGTGTAACACATCAGATTTTTTATTTTACCATGCAAAGAAAACCGAATTTTAATTCAGATGGCGATAGTTTTTAAAATACATTTAGTGTAGTGTAGCCTCTTATTTCCCTTCTACTAACAAAGAAGCAAGTAACAAGACTAATTCTGCTATTGATTATCTCGAATAGCATAATGTAGATAAATAATGAATCTTTTATAAGAGTAGTTTGCAGTAGAGAAAATCATATGAATAGAACACACCAGACTTTTTGTTGGAGCTTGGATCTAATTTCCTATATAACCTAATGTTTTAAACGATACTTTATTTCTCCTTTCCATTCGAAGGACAAACAGCTCATGAATGTGAATTAAAAAGCCATTTTGCGAAATTATACAAAATTAGATGTAATTTAATTTGCGACTGTCCATTATAATGTGCTATTTTTATACATAATCAACTTAACCTTCTGCAGATAATTCGATAGGACGTGATCATTAGAGGAAATAGAGAATCATAACTATCTAACAGAAAGTTACAAAAACTAAATTATCCTACAAGCAAAACAAAAGCTACTTCATCGCCTCTAGCGATAATTATTGGACTGGTGCATTAGTCCATGATGTTTTTGCTCTCATGAGCTTATTGGATAACATGTACTATATTACGTTACGATACAATAATAGTTTATTATTTAACTAGCTGCAAAATTCGAGATTTATTGAGTGGCATGTAGATCCCGACCGCAGGGAGCTGCTTTTGCACCAAGTTAAATACAATACTTTATCTGCCTTTATTTAAGAAAATCGTTTTTAACGTAAAGAAATAATATTATTTAGGATATTAAGTCTTATATCAGTGAACACACACACACGGACCTTTTTTTTTTTTTTTTTTAATATTTTTTGGACACAGGGGATCCTAAAACGTCTATTTCCAGTGAAATCTCGGTATCGAATTTTTGGGTGCTCTACAATACCTTCTCTATACACTGTAGATAGTCCGTGTACAGAAAGTACTATACTATTTCAGTTTACTATACATTTCCGTTAAAATGTTTTTGTCTGACTTATGGTTGAGCTCATAGTTAACTTTTATAGAGTGTGATTTATAATTGAACTTATACGTAACCTATGGCAATACTTAGTAGAGAAAAATATATCTGTTTACTTTCTCTACACATAGCAACCATCTTTTGACTATCAGTTTAACCTATGGTACTCCCTTATTTCGCTTCTACTTACAAGGAAGCGAGTAATAAGACTATGTCTGCTAATCTTTTCTCGATTAGCTCTTTATTGATATTTGACTATCACTTTAGCCTAACATATTGCCTTTGTTCCTTTCTACTTATAAGGGTGCAAGTAATACGGCTAATTTTTTAAAATGTTAAAAAAGCCATTACATACAGTGATGCTGTCAATTTTATTAAAACCTGGGCATCTATCACCAACACGTGCTTCACTTGGTCATGTGCAAACCTGCAAGAGGATGTCAACGAAAGTTGTGGAAACGCGAGTCCAGGGTACTCCATCTACACCATGACCAAGTGAAGCACGTGTTGGTGATAGATGCCCAGATTTTAATAAAATAATGAGGCTAATATCTATTATTTCATCTACATCATGTAAATCGAGATAATCTTTTGTAAACATCTGATGTGTTCCATTCACATGACTTTCTCTACATCCCTGCAACAAATTATTGTTAAAAAGCTTATGCTTCTACTTACTTCCTTGTAAGTAGAAGGGAAATAAGAGAGTGACATAGGTTAAAGTGATAGTCACACACTGACGCACACAGACACACACACATGCGCGCGCACACAGACACACGCGCGCGCACACAGACACACGCGCGCGCAACACGGACCTTTTCCTGAAAATGCTTTTTTAGGATTCAGGGTGTCACGAAACTTCTATTTCCGGTGAAATCTCGATATCGAATTTTTGGGTGCGATCCAATACTTTCTCTATACACTATGTACATATTACGTGTAGAGAAAGTAAAAAACTGATCTAAGTCGTCTTTGAAGCTTGGTAGTGAGGCAGATCTAAAGACCACCGGGGAAGAACCATTTCCTTTTTCCATGATAAATGCTACTTCCAACCTACAGACCTCGGGTGTACCACTCTGAGAAAAAACCTGGTGTGTTATTACATATACAATTTGAAAGAAATCTAACATTAACATTTATGCATTCTGCTGGAATTAAAAGCTCCCGGATGTTAAACTTGACCACATGTATATTGTTATTGTTCTAAATCAGTGACCTTAAAAGGGGCAACCGGAAGTGGATTTTTGTTAAACATTACAAATTTGAATTTAATTTTTACTTCCTCTACTATGTAAAGTAATTGGGGCAAGCATTGCATTCCACCCAAAAATTAGATGTTTTTCGAGCTCCCCTGAATAATAAATCTGAGATATTCAATTCACACGAGTTTCTCTTGATGTTCCACGAGCAAACTGATCTTACAGACTATTATTATTATTATTATTATTATTAAAAAGCTTATGCTTCTACTTACTTCATGCTAATCTAGAAAATTAACAGAAATGGCCTTATTACTTACTTCCTTGTAAGTAGAAGAGTAATAAGGGAGTACCATAGGTTAAAGCGATAGTCCAAAGCTGGTTGCTATGTGACTGAAGTTCCTTTGTTTGTATAAACATGAGTTGACAAATTCCTGTATGAGAAAAATTAAGATTTTCGTCCCTAAAAACAAAAAAAGGAATACCTCAAAAACGATCAACTCCAAGATGATAATGAACATAGCATAAATTGTGTGTTTTAATGTGCTCTACATTTTTTGTGTGGTAAGCTTTTGCCTATCTCTTATGGTTTAGAGTTATACAAAATTCCGGAAAATTCACTCAGAATAAAGTAGTCTTCAGAGGCTATTCCCATAAAATTCAAAATATACATTTTATTTGTCAGGTAAATATCTTTAATATATGATCTTTTAATCAAAATCGTTAGAGCCATTTTTTAGAAAATCAAAATTTTCGAAAAAAGTTCTATGTAAAGGTAGTTTGGGGTGGGGGGATTTTTCTCCAAATCTTCGTATCGCATCCCTGGAAGATTCTAAACTTAAATACCAAGTTTGGTATTTTACTGACTTTCCATTTTTGAGCTATCGTGTTCAGAGACACACGGACGCACAGACACACGGATATACGGACACACACACACACACACACACACACACGGACCTTTTTGTGAAAATACCTTTTGTAGATAAAGGGGAACCTAAAACATATTTCCGGTGAAATCTCGGTATCGAATTTTTGCAATACCTTCTCTATACACTATCTACATAGTGCGTAAAGAGAAAGTAAAAAGAATTTTCAGAAACAAGTCCGTGTCGGTGTGTGTCTGTCTGTCTGCCTCTCTGCCTTTGTGTGTGTGTGTGTGGACAGCATAGCTCAAAAATCTGATGTGCACCATTCACATGACTCTCTATATCCCTGCACCAAATTATTCTTAAAAAGCTATTACTTCTATTTACTTTATGCTAATCAGAAAAAATTAGCAGAAATAGTCTTATTACTTGCTTCCTTGTAAGTAAAAGCGAAATAAGGGACAACCATAGGTTAAAGTGATAGTCAAAAGCTGATTGCTATATCAATGAAGTTCCCTGGTTTTTATGGGTAGTAGTTGACAAGTTCCTATAAGAGAAAAGTATACGTTTTTCATAGCAGAAACCAAAAATAAGGAATGTGTTAAAAAACGACGAACTCCACGAAAAAATGTATTTAATATAAATTGTGTATTTTCATGTGCTCTACATTTTTTGTGCAGTAAGTTTTTCTCCATCTCTTACGGTTTATCAGTTATTCAAAATTCAGTAAAATTCATCCAGAATAAACTACTCTTCAGAGGTTATTCCCAGAAAATTCAAGATATACATTTTATTTTTCAGGTAAATATGTTTAATATACGAAATTTTAATCAAAATCGTTAGAGCCATTTTTGAGAAAATCAAAATTTTCGAAAAAAGTTCCATGTAAAGGGTAGTTGGGGGTGGGGTGATTTTTCTCAAGATCTTGGTGTCGCATCCCTGGAAGATACTTAACTTAACTACCAAGTTTGGTATTTTACCGACTTTTCGTTTTTGAGTTATCGTGTTCACAGTCACACGGACACACACACAGGGGGTCCTAAAACATGTATTTCCGTTGAAATCTCGGTATCGAATTTTTGGGTGGAATACATTACCTCTCTATTCCTATGTACATGGTACATACGGGGCTAGATAAAGTAAAAATTGTGTGTTTTAACGAAAATATTTTTTGTGTAGTATGTTTTTGTCTTCGGCGACGCCGGGGCCGAATGAGTTAGACCGCTTACCTCCCATCTAGGCGGTCTGATTTTGATCCCATGCGCCTGCAGGTGGGATTTATGGTGTCTCCGCGGGTTTTCTCCGGGTCCTCCTGTTTCCCCCGCCACTCATACCATCAACTGCTCCATCGTCATCTTTCCCACATACTTTTCGCTTGCATTTTATGTCATCTACTTCCTCACTCTCATGCTTGGCTACTGGTCGACCACTCGTTACAGGTTACTCATTCTGCAGTTTCGTACCGTTGCCTCCGCGACAAGTTTCTGACCCCCAGAAATCGCTTGTCAGTCCTAACTAGGAGGACGGTAAGCCGACTATGAAACGATGTTTTTGTCTATCTTTTACAGTTTACCAGTTAGGCAAAAGTCACTTAGAAGCAAGAGGTCTTCAGCTACTATATACATTTCATTTATCATGAAAACATCTCACTGATACGGTGTTTTAATCAAAATCCTGAAAGCTATTTTTTGAAAAATTCAAAAAATTTTAAAAACGTTCCATGGAAATGATAATTGGAGGTGGGAGGACTTTTCCAAAACTTCTCGTGTCGCAAGTTTGATGTTTACACGACTTCGTTTTTACTTTCCATACACGTACTATAGAGAATGTATTGCATTCCACCCAAAAATTCGATACCAACATTTCACCAAAAATACATGATTTGGATCCCTCTGAATAAAAAAAAAAGCATTTTCAGAAAAAGGTCCGGGTGTGTACGTGTGTTTGTGGAATCTTGGTATATAAGTTTGGTATCTTCCAAGGATGCGACACGAAGCTTTTCAACAAAATCCCACGCCCCCAACTACCCTTTACATGGAATTTTTCTAGAAAATTTTGATTTTCTTAAAAATGGCTGTATTTTAATTAAAATGTCGTATATTAAAGATATTTACCTGACAAATAATGTGTATGTCTTGAATTTTCTTGGAATAGACTCTGAAGACTACTTTAATTTGGATCAATTTTACGTAATTTTGCATAACTGTGAAACCGTAAGAGATGGACAAAAACTTACCATACAAGAAATGTAGAGCACGTTAAAACACACAGTTGATGTAATATACATTTTTTCGTGGAGTTGATCGTTTTTTAGATATTCCTTGTTTTTGGTTTCAGCTTTGAAAAACTTATACATTTCTCATACATTTGTCAACTCCTGTCCTTACAAACAAAGGAACTTCAGTCACATAGCAACCAGCTTTTGACTATCACTTTAACGTTTGGTACTCCCTTATTTCGCTTCTAATTATAAGGAAGCAAGTAATAAGACTATTGCTGCTAATTTTTTCTCGATTAGCATGAAGTAACATAACATGAACAGCATATTTGAAAAAAAAAATCTGATGTATTCCACTCATATGACTTTCTCTAGTTGTTTCGCAAACGTTTGTTACAAAATATTATTATTTTATCTACATCATGGTAATCGATATAAATATTAACAGAAATGGTTTCCAAAAAGTTCAAGATATACATTTTATTTGTCATGTACATATCTTTAATATAAAATGTTTTAGCAAAATCATTTGCCATTTTTCATAAAATCCCAATTTTCAAACAAATTTTTCTGGTTTCGAATATATCGGACTTTTGTTTTTTAATTAATTTGTTCACAGAAACACGGAACCTCTTTCTAATAATACATTTTTTATGCTTTCTTTTTTGACTCTGAAGACCCCAAAGTATATATTTTCGGTGAAATCTCGACTTCAAATTTTTGGTTGGAATACAATACTTACTTCACTTGCTTGCTATTTGTGTGAATGCAGCCGCGGGCTTTCTGTACGTCAAAACCCTGGAGAAAGGATGACATGAGTGTAATTTCAGAGGGTGGTCGACATCCATACAGGGAGAGAGACGTCGTGGAGGGTACCTAACAGTTCACGAGTAGTTCTTCACCCCGACTTGGGGAGTGCCAGGAGCACGTGGTTCAATCCCGGATAGACCAACTGACAGCCACTAAAGCCATTCCCCGCCGAGAGCTGTATTTCCAGTGCGCAGTCACCTCCACGAAATGTGCCTCCGCCGCAGTCCTCGTTGACACTAAAGACCCTGAAAGAGGCCGGCTGGGATGAAATGAAGATAAAATGAAGGGACAGGAAGGACGGGGGAATGAGGAATCCTCCACCATGAGTCAGAGATGTTGGCCGCGATGGACATATCTCACGACCTCTCGAATGCCAGTTCATTTTATTACTTTCTCTATACGTACTATGTACATAGTGTATAGAGAAGGTATTGCACTCCACCAAAAAACTCAATTACCGAGATTTCACCGGAAATACATGTCTTAGGTTCCCCTGAATCCAAAAAAAGCACTTCTAGAGAAAGGTCCATGTAGGCGTGAGTGTGTGTCTGTGGACAGCATAGCTCAAAAACGAAGAGACTGTTGAACATCAAACTAGGTATTTAAGTTTCGTATTTTCCAAGCATACAACATGAAACCCCCATCCCAACTATCCCCTCCCAACTACCCTTAACATGGAACTTTTTTCGAAAATGTTAATTTCTTCAAAAATGGCTCTAACAATTTTGATTAAAATATCATATTATAAGATATTTACCCGACATCTTGAATTTTCTGGTAATAGCCTCTGAAGACTACTTTATTCTGGAAGAATTTTACGGAATTTTGCATAACTGCTAAACTGTAAGAGATGGAGCAAAACTTACCACACAAAAAAGGTAGAGCACGTTAAGACATAGAATTTATGTTACATACATTCTTTTCGTGGACTTCGTCGTTTTTGAGATATTCCTTGTTATTGGCTTCAGGTTTAAAAACAGGAATTTGCCAACTCCTGTCCATACAGACAAAGGGACTTCAGTCACATAGTAACCAGCTTTTGACTATCACTTTAACCTATGGTACTCTTTTATTTCACTTCTACTTACAAGGAAGCAAATAATCTGACTATTTCTGCTTATTTTTTCTCGATTAGCGTGAGGTAAATAGAAGCATAAGCTTTTTAACAACAATTTGTGGCAGAGATTCAGAGAAAGTCTTGGAATGAAGATGGAGCACGGTGGGATGTGATAGTGAGGGAAACCGGAAACAAAATGCCAGTCCAGGCGAAATGTCTGAGCCACCTGACTCGGAGCTGTTTGACATTTGTGCCACAGAAAGTAAACATTTTATTATTTCACTGATCCAAGTTCAAAAAATCAGATGTGTTCCATTCATATGACATTCTCTAAATCTCTGTTACATGTTATTGTAAAAGTCTGATATGTTACACTCACATGACTTTTTCTAGCTACTCTACAAGAAAACTTCTTAGAAAAGATGATTCTTCTTTCCACACAATGCTAATGAGATAAACATTAGCAGAATGTTCTTATTACATAGTTCCTTATAAATAGAAAGGAACTAAAAGAATGCGCTATGCTAAGGTGATTGTCAAATGTTTTAAAAGGTGTTATGCGACTGTCATCGCAAATCGCTTCTTTGCTTGGCCAGGAGTAGAATAAAAGAAAAACGGACACTCCCGTCTGAGAAAAGTATAAGTACTTCACAACTGAAACTAATAACAATGAATACCTCGAAAACGATAAGCTCCACGAGAAAAATCTGATCTGTTACACTCACATAACTTTCTCTAGCTGTTCTACAAACGTCAAACATAAGATTCTTCTTTCTGCACCTTGCTAATCGTGGTACTCATTAGCACAATGTTCTTATTGTTTAGTTCCGTATAAGTAGGAAGAACATAAGGGAATACACTAGGCTAAACCAATAGTCAAATGTTTTAAAAGCTGTCGTTATGCTTTATCATTACTAATCGCTCCAGGAGTAGAACAAAAGAAAAACGGACACTCCCTTCTGAGAACAGTATAAGTAATTCACAACTGAAACTAATAACAATGAATATATCAGAAACGGTACGTTCCACGAGAAAAATGTATATGATATAAATTGTGTATTTTAACAAGGCCTAAATTTATTGTATAGTAAGGTTTTGTCTATCTCTTACGGTTTACTAGTTATGCCAAATTAAGCAAAATTCATCCAGAATAAACAGGTCTTCAGAAGCTACTCCCAGAATATTCAAGATATAAATTTTTTTGCTAGGTAAATATCTTTAATATATGATATTTTAATCAAAATCGTTAGAGCCATTTTTAAGAAAATTAAAATTTTCCAAAAAAAGTTCCATGTAAAGGGTAATTTGGGGTGGGTGGATTTTTCTCAAAATCTTCGTGTCATACCCTTGGAAGATATTAAACTTAAATACCAAGTTTGGTATTTTAGCTACTTTTCGTTTTTGAGTTATCGTATTCCCAGTCACACGGACACACATACACGGGCCGTTTTCTGAAAATGCTTTTTTTTTTTTGGATACAAGGGGTCCTAAAATATGTATTTCTGCTGAAATATCGGTATCGAATTTTTGGGTGGAATACAATACTTCTCTATCCTTATGTACATTGTACATATGGGGCTAGAGAGAGTAAAATGTGTATGACATAACTTGGTATTTTAAGAAGATCTACATTTTTTGTATAGTAAGTTTTTGTCTTTTACGGTTTACTAGTTATGCCAATTTAAGCAAAATTTATCCAGAATAAACAGGTCAATAGAAGCTATTCCCAGAAAATTCAGCATATACATTTTATTTGCGGTAGAAATGGCTTTAAAGTGTGTATTTTAATCAAAATCACTAGAGTCGTTTTTAAGAAAAAAAAATCGCAAAATTTTTCCATATAAAGGGCAGTTACGGTTGGTGGAATTTTCTTGAATATCTTCGTGATGCATTTTCGTTTTTGAGCTTTGCTGTCCACACACACACACACACAGACGCACCTGTTTCTGAAAAAGCTTTTCTTTCTTTTCTTTTTTTCTTTTTTTTTTTTTTTTTGATTCAGGCGGTCCTAAATATGTATTTCCGGTGAAATCTCGACTGCAAAATTTTGGGTGGAATACATTACTTCTCTAACCCTATGCGCATTGTACATACGGGGCTAGAGAAAGTAAAAACATTTATTCTTCTATCTACTTCATGGTAATCAAGATAAACATCAACAGAAAATTCTGGTCTTATCACGTCTAAGTAGGAGGAAAATAAGGGAATACACTATGCTAAAGCGATAGTCATATGTTTTAAAACCTTGTTTGTCATGTGGTTGAAATCCATTTCTTTGCACAGCCATGAGTTGACAATTCCCGTATGAGAAAATGTAAGTATTTTAAAACTGTAGCCAACATCAAGGAGTATTTCAAAAACGGTAAACTCAACGAAAATAAATAAATAAATATGTATTTTATATACATAAAATAAATTGTGTAATTTAATGAGCTCCACATTGTTTCTGTAGGGCGTGTTTGTCTATCCCTGTTACGTTATGCAAAATCCAGCAAAATTCATCCAGAATAAAGAGATCTTCAGAACATATTTTTGAGAAACTCAAAATTGTCCATGTAAAGAGTAGTTTGGGGTGGAAGGATTTTGTTGAAAATCTTCGTGTCACATTCTTCGGTGATAATAAACTTAAATACCAAGCTTGGCATTTAAATGACATTTTGTTTTTGAGTTACTTCCACAGTTACACTCATATTTTCTAAAACTGCTCTTTTGGATTCAGGAGGTCTCAAAACATCTATTTCTGGTGAATTTTTGTGCGGAATACAATTCGTTCTCTATCCACTGTACACGTTGTATATACGTGCCGGAGAAAGTAATACCATGGCACGACAGCTCACAAGCAACCTTGGCCTACCGCCCGGTGGCTACGTCCCCCATCTCGGACCATGACAGATGTCATGGAGGAGGTACAGTTTTGGAGGGTGACACGTGCTCAAACCTCCCCCGGCCGGTTAATGCGATCCTCATAACCTGGAGCCGCTTATTCTCCAACAAGTAGCTCCTTAATTGGCCCCCCAGGGACCTCACGAGGCTGAGTGCTCCCCGGACCAGGTCTCCCAGAAAAATACCCACGTCGGTAGAGGGAATCGAACCCAGGTCTTCCATTTGGTAAGCAGCAGCATTAAGGAGACGACCTTGCTAGAGAAGGTGAAAGAAAATTAACACCAAGTTCATTTTTTATTATATTTCTATGTTCTTTTAGTTTACCATCCTTTATCCTGGTGAACGATGAATTAAACAGGTGAAATGATACTCGAATGATCTCGGGGTCGATGGAACTTAACGTTACTCGACATTCGTCTTCTCAGTATAAGGGAAAACGCCGGAAAAGAACGGGTAACTCACCCTAAGCGAGATTCGAACTCGCGACCTGTTGAATGCAAGTCAGACACGCTACCACACACTCCCCAGGTGGGCTAAAATTCAAATTTTGTTGTAAACCTCTTTAGTGATCCTCTGCGAACACTCTGGTTAGAAACACAAATATTAAACTTGGAATAATGTTCATAGCTCGCTCTAGCGCTACTCTGGTGTTTCAAAATTAGATTTATGCCAACAAGGGTCAGAGGAACGCTTTGATATTAGATGAAAATGTACACAAATATCATTGTGAGGATCCAGCAGATATTCTCTCCCAAATCATCTCCTTGTGGTGTATTGCAAAGTTGCCATAGCAACACTCCATAGACTGTTACACACATGCAATTTGCAGGGAATGCGTGGACTTCAGTTCCCCTACCTCTACACTGGACGGTATTTTCCATGCCGCTTGTTGTATTTGACGTCATGCGTCTATCTTTAACGTGACCAAATACCTTCGTGTTTTTGTTCGTAGAATCCGTTTGCATAAAAAGGTCACTACATCAAAACAGGCTACTAACGCTTCACGGTACAACAGGGTCGGCTGATAAGTCCCTGGCCTCACACAGATATGGCACCACTACGCCTGTTAGACGGTAGCATCGTATAATATAACTCTAGACTAGCTTGTATCCATAGTTACAGGTCAAGAGCTTGTTTAGATTTCGAATGACAGCATTTTAAACAAGACAACTTTAGAGTTTTCACGACAATAGAGGATTTGGAAAAATGAGCAGTGATTAAATACTTCCATTTGAAAGGCTTAACGCCTAAAGAAATCAAGGAGTAAATGGGCAGTACATTGAAAGACTCTGCCCCTTCATCTTCAATGATTAAAAGGTGGGTTGCAGAGTTTAAAATGGGACGTACGAGCACTAGTGATGAGCCTCGCTCTGGACGTCCTGTAGAAGCGACTCCAGAGATCATTGAAAAAATTCATCGTTTAGTACTGAAAGATCACAGAGTAAAGTTGTTTGAGATAGCAGAGGCTGTGAACATACAAAAAAACGTGCAGGTAGTATAACTCCTTGGCACGACAGCTCACGGGGAACCTTGGCCTACCGCCCGGCCGCTGCGTCCCCCATCTCGGTCCACTACAGACGTCATGGATGGGGTGCAGTATTGGAGGGTGAGACGTGGTCAGCGCCTCGAGTCCCTCCCGGCCGGTTAATGCGGTCCTCATGACCTGGAGCCGCTACTTATCCATCAAGTAGCTCCTCAATTGGCCCCGCAGGGACCTTACGGGGCTGAGTGCACCCCGGGCCAGGTCTTCCAGCGGGGGAAAAATCCCCACGCCGGTACTGGGGATCGAGCCCAGGTCTCCCGCTTGGTAAGCAGCTGCGCTACCACCGCGCTAAGGAGACGACCGTGCAGGTAGTATTTTAAGTAGTTTTGGGTGCCGCGTTTGTTGACACCTAATCAAAAGTTGCAGAACTGTTTCTGTTAAGTGTAAAAATCCCAGTGAATTTTTGAGACGGCTTATTACTATGGATGACATTTGGATACATTACTATACTCAGAAAGTAAACCACAGTAAAAACAGTGGATCGCGCCAGTTGAAGCAACTCCAAAAAATCTTATGTGTACCATTCACAAGACTTTCTCTACATCCCTGCAACGAATTATTCTTAAAAAGCTTATACTTCTATTTACTTCATGCTAATCAGTAAAAAATCGGATGTGTTACACTCACATGACTTTCTCTAGCTGTTTTACAACCTTCATACATAAAATTCTTCTTCTTTCTGCACCTGGCTAATCGTGGTACTCATTAGCACAATGTTCTTATTACTTAGTTCCGTAAAGTAGGAAGAAAATAAGGGAATACACTAGGCTAAACCAATAGTCAAATGTTTTAAAAGCTGTCGTTATGCCATTGTCATTACAAATCGCTTCTTTTCTTGGCCAGGAGTAGAACAAAAGAAAAACGGACACTCCCGTCTGAGAAAAGTATAAGTACTTCACAACTGAAACTAATAACAATGAATACCTCGAAAGCGGTAAGTTCCACGAGAAAAATGTATATGACATAACTAATGTATTTTAACAAGACCTAATTTTTTTGTATAGGAAGTGTTTGTCTATCTCTTACGGTTTACTAGTTATGCCAAATTAAGCAAAATTCATCCAGAATAAACAGGTCTTCCGAGGCTATTCCCAGAAAATTCAAGATATACATTTTATTTTTCAGGTAAATTTCATTAATATACGGAATATCAAAATCGTTAGAGCCATTTTTGAGAAAATCAAAATTTCCGAATAAAGTTCCATGTAAAGGGTAGTTGGGGTGGGGGATTTTTTTTCAAAATCTTCGAGTTGCATCCTTGGAAGATACTAAAATTAAATATTAAGTTTGGTATTTTACTTACTTTTCGTTTTTGAGCTATCATATATTTCCGGTGAAATCTCGGTATCGATTTTTTTGGGTGGAGTGCAATACCTTCTCTATACACTATGTAACTAGTACGTGTAGAGAAAGTAAAAAAGTTAGGGAAGGTAACTTTAGATCTTCCTTTTTGAAAGGAAAAGAAGGCAGAAATACGCTAGTCCCTTAATACTATCAAGCTACCTTTTCCTTGAATACAATTGATACCCCTATTTGGCCTCCTTTGTACATCCCTGTGACGGTACGACAGGTGTGAGGTCCAGCTGGTACTCTGGTGTTATTATCAACCTGTTCCAATTACTCAGGGGTTGGTAGGAATGTACCGCTTCGCACCTTTCTGTACCTTTCGTAATATCCGGGCTATTCTGATCGATCATTGTGTGTTAAAAAATACTAAGAACATTCCCGAGCACCTGCTGGAGAAAAGTGAGGATCACCAGAGTGCACATCAGTGTTGGGAGTTCCAAAATAACATTACAACTTTTGCTTTAACCCTGCATAAATAATTCAGGGCCCGAAAATGTTAGATAACTTTGCTTTCAAAGCGGTCTAGATAAATCAGCAAGTTTCATTGAGGCCGTTTTACTCCGAATTACTTCTCAATTCATAGAATCAGTTACGGTGTGTTTTACCTGAAAAAATCTGATGTGTTCCATTCACATGCCTTTCTCTGCATCTCTGTAACAAATTATTATTAATAAGCTTTTTACTTTCTCTAGCACTGTATGTACAATGTACATAGGAATAGAGATGTATTATATTCCACCTAAAAATTCGATGTCGAGATTTCACCAGAAATACTAGTTTTAGTGTGTGTGTCTGTGGACAGCACATCCCAAAAACGAAAAGGCGGTTAAATACAAAACTTGGTATTTAAGTTTGGAGTCTTCCAAGGATGCGACACGAAAATTTTCAAGAAAATCCCCCCCATCCATAACTACCCTTTACAAGGAAAATTTTTCGAAAATTTTGTTTTTCTTAAAAATGGCTCTAACGATTTTGATTAAAATACCGCATATTAAAGCCATTTCTATTGCAAATATAATGTATATATTGCATTTTCTGGAAATATCTTCTAAAGACCTGTTTATTCTGGATGAATTTTGCTTAACTTGGCATAACCAGAAAACCGTAAGAGATAGATAAAAACTTACTACACCCAAAATGTAGATCTTGTTAAGATACACAAGTTATGTCATATACATTTTTTTCGTGGAGCTTAGCGTTTTCGAGGTATTCCTTATTATTAGTTTCAATTGTGGGGTGCTTCTAATTTTCTCAGACGGAAGTGTGTGTGTGTGTGTGTGTGTGTGTGTGTGTTTCTTTTGTTCTACTCCTGGTCAAGCAAAGAAGCGATTTGTAATGACAATCGCATATAGAGAGCTTTTAAAACATTTCACTGTCACATTGTCCTTATGCATTCCCTTAGTTCCAGTCTACTTATAGGGAACTAAGTAGTAAAATTCTGCTAATGTTTATCTCGATTAGCATGGTGTTGGAAGAAGAGTTATCTTTTGTAAGAAGTTTGTTTGTAGAGTAGCTAGAGAAAGTCATGTGAGTGTAACACATCAGAATTTTCTTCTATAAGCTTCATATTAATCGAGATACATTATTAGCAGAAATGGTCTTGTTACTTAGTTACTTATAAATAGAAGGGAAATAAAGGAATAAACTAGACTAAACCGACAGTCAAATGTTTTAAAGTATGGTTGCTATGGGATTGAAATGCATTTCTTTGCGTTGACAAATTACCGTATGAGAAAAGTAAGTATTTTAAAACTGAAATGAATAACCCGAAAGAAGCGAACTCCACGAAAAAAATGTACATGACATGATCGACATTTTTTCTGTACTAAGCTTTTGTCTATCTCTTACGGTATACACAGTTGTACTAACTTCAATACAAAGCGTCCAGAATAAAAAGAAAATTCAAGATATACATTTTGTTTTTCATGTAAATATCTTAAATATAAGAGATTTTAATCAAAATTGTTAGTCAGTTTTGGGAAAATCAAATTTTTTAAAAAAATTTTCCATGTGAAGAATACTTGGGGGTGGGTGGATGTTCTTGAAAATCTTCGTGTCGCATCCTTGGAAGATACCAAACTTAAATACCAAGTTTGGTATTTAGCGGTCTTTTAGTTTTTGAGCTATGCTGTCCTGAGACACACACACGCACACACAGACCTTTTATATAAATTTCTTTTTTTGGATTCAAGGGGACTCTAAACATGTATTTCCGGTGTAATCTCGGTATCGAATTTTTGGGTGCATTACAATACATTTTCTATATACTATGTACATAGTACGTATAGAGAAAGTAAAAATACTAGGAATATTCCCAAGCACCTGCTGGAGAAAACTGAAGCTCAACAGAGTGCAGAACAGAGTTGAGAGTTCCAAAATAACTCTACAGCTTTTACTTCAACCCAGCATAAATAATTCAGGACTGTAGCGAAGCCCGAAAATGTTAAATAACTTTCGAGGGTATAATCCATGTTTTCAAAGTGTGATAAAAACAAATCACTAAGTTTCATTCAGGATGTTTTACTCCTAATTATTTCTCAAATTGTAGAATCAGTTAAGGTCCTTTTTACTTGAAAAAGATCTGTGTTGTTCCATTCACATGACTTTCTCTACTTCTGTGTAACAAATTATTGTTAATAAGCTTATTCTTCTATTTACTTCATGCTAATCGAGAAAAAATTAACAGAAATAGTCTTATTACTTGCTTCCTTGTAAATAGAAGCGAAATATGGGAGTATCTTAGGTTAAAGTGTCAGTCAAAAGCTGGTTACTAGGTGACTGAGGTTTCTTTGTTTGTATGGACACGAGTTGACAAATTCCTGTATGAGAAAAGTTTTTTAAACCTGAAACCAAAAACAGGGAATATCTCAAAAACAATCAACTCCTCGAAAAAACTTGATATAACATAAATTGTGTGTTTTAATGTGCTCTACATTTTTTGTGGTAAGTTTTTGTCCATTTCTTACGGCCTCTAAAGACTACTTTATTCTGGATGAATGTTGTATAACTACTAAACTGTAAGAGATGGATAAAAACTTAACCCACAAAAAATGTAGAGCACGTTAAAACACACTTTTTATGTTATATACATTTTTTTTCGTGGAGTTGATCGTTTTTGAGATATTCCCTTTTCTTGGTTTGAGCTTTGAAAAACGTGTACTTTTCTCATACAGCAATTTGTCAACTTCTGTCCATACAAACAAAGGAACATCAGTCACATAGCAACCAGCTTTTGGCTTTCACTTTAACCTATGGTACTCCCTTATTTCGCTTCTACTTATAATAAAGCAAGAAGTGAGACTATATCTGCTAATTTTATCGATTAGCATGTAATTAATAAAAGATAAGCTTATTAACAATAATTTGTTACAGAGATATAGAGAAAGTCATGTGAATGGAACACATCAGATTTTTTCTAAAACTGCTGTAACGATTTTGATTAAAATTTCCTACATTTAAATATTTACAGGTCAAATAAACTGTAGAACTCGAATTTTCTGGGGTTAGCCTCTAAAGACCTCTTTATTCTGTATGATTTTTTTTTTTTTGGTTTTTCATAGCTTGTGAACCATGCGAGATAGACAAAAGCTTATTACACCAAAATATAGATGTGATTAAAACACACAATTTATGTCATATACATTTTTTTTCCGTAGAGTGGACCATTTTCGAGATATTCTTTATTATTGGTTTAAGTTTTAAAATACATTCCATAGCAACCGCATTTTAAAACATTTGACTGTGCGTTTAGCCTAGTGTATTCCCTTATTTTCCTTGTATTTATAACAAACTAAGCAATAAGACCGTTTCTGTTAATGTTTATCTCGATTAGCATGAAGTAGATAGAAGAATAAGCTTATTTATGATAATTCGTTACAGAGATGTAGGGAAAGTCATGTGAATGCCACACTTCAAACTTTCCTTCGTGTAAATGCTCCTTGTGGATACACAAATAAAATTTGCTCCACATATTCAACGAGACACAACGAATAAGAATTGCCTTAGGTTTTACTACCAGATGTATTTAAGCATATGTTTTCAATTTCTAAACACAAAATTATATTTTAATGCACGAAAAGCATATTCGTAAATATAAAAATTGTCGGAGTCTAGACCAAAAGAGACACAGAAAACTCAGGGCATTTGCAAAAATTAGATGCAGTGTGAACCTAGGGTTAAGGTATTAGATGACAATTTTAATCGTTTTATCAAAAGAAACTTTTTAGTGACGTGACAAAAACATAAATTTGACCATAAAAGATGAAAATTGCACTGTAACTTATTTGCATTATATCATATTTATGGTAGGCAGGCAGTATTATTCTCTGCCTAAAGGCAAAATCGCATTAAAAGCTATCAAAGCATGCCAGAAATGCAAACAAAATTGTTCGAGAGAGTTTACACGGCTGTAATGGAGGGAAGAATGTTCTTTGGGATGGAGATACGGGGTTTGGAGGAAGGGGGCGCAAATATGGACATGATCCATAGAAACTTTTGTAAGCAAATTATGGGCCTGCCAAGAGCTTAACCAAATGGGCATTTAGTGACCGTCAACTAAATTTGCGCGAGCTAGCAGACATTGCAGGCATTTCAAAAAGTTTTGTATATCCATACTGACTGAAAATATGAACATGAGAAAGTTGTGTGCAAGGTGGATGCCGCGTTTGCTCACAATAGAATAAAAACTGTGACGTGAAGATGTTTCGGTGGAGTGTTTGGCAATGTTCCGCTACAATAAAGCTGAGTTTTTGCATCGATTCACAACAGTGGATGAAATCTGGGTCCATCATTTCATACCTGAGACGACAGAAGAATCAAAACAGTGGATTGGGAGGGGAGAATAGGCTCCAAAAAGGCGAAGACAGTTCCATCTGCAGGCAAGGTCATGGCGTCAGTTTTCAGGGACGCACGCGGGATAATTTTCATTGATTATCTAAAAAAGGAAAAGTAATCAATGACCAATATTATAAGAGCTTGTTATATCGTTTCAGTGATGAAATCGAGCACAAACAGCCGCATTTAGCGAAAAAGAAAGCTTTGTTTCATCAAGACATGCACCAGTTCACACGTCCATTTTTATCATGGCCAAAATCAATGAGTTAAAGTTCGAATTGCTTCCTCATGTTCCCTGTTCACCAGATTGAGCCCCCTCTGATTATTTTCTGTTTCCAAACTTGAAGAATTGGCTTAGTGGTAGAAGATTTGCCAACAATGAACAGATGGAGTCTGCAGTTGATGGCTATTTTGCAGACCTTGATAGTTCTCACTATAAACAGCGTATCAAAGCTATTGAACTTCGCTGGGCAAAGTGTATCGAGCTGAATGGGGACTATGTAGAGAAATAAAGATGTTTTTCCCCAAATGTTTGTGGTTATAATTAAACTTTCGCTACTTAAAAGGGTCCCCATTAAAAATGGGTGATCGTAGGGCAATGTAACTTTGTAGAAACATTTGTAAGGAGATGCGGAATGGAAATAACGAATAAACCATTGAAAGAAACACTTTTTAATTTTCCTATTAAAGGGCAATAATTGCTAATTTCATACCATGTTTAGGTTCCAGTTTACAAACTTTGGACAGTGTGATAACCATCTTTATCCAGCCTGGAGGCGTACTATTCAACCTCGCTATGCTCTTCTTCAACATTTAACGTGTGCTTGTGTTCTGTTGATAAACCTGTCCTTCAGGTAACACCACACGGGTTCAAATCTGGAGATCTTGGAGGCCAAGCATTCTGGAACTATCGGCTAATGATTCGGTCTTCTCCAAGTTACGGAGTATCACTAATGCTTCCGTTTCATCTCCTACATCTCAGTATCAGCGCTTAACAGCAAGCACGACACTAACACAAATAACAGCGCAAATCCTACAGCGTACAGTCTGAACATCATTCCTAAAAAGTTTGGTAATTTAGTAATTTTATTACTTTCCTCACTTGAGGGCTGCCATGTAGACAAAGTATAACTACACAATTAAGATTTTTAAAAATAATTTACAATGCTAAAAAATAAGTCGTATAGCTAAGTACAGGTAACATATAAAACTATAAATGATAAGCTTCAAATCTAATACAAATCTTCTCAAAAACACTTTAGTAATTTCAAAATTGCACCAAAAAAATGTAATGAATTGTTATAGCATCACATTAAAACGAATACAAATTATTTCAGAGGATGAGAATAGATTCTCTGGTTGCCACGGTCGCTATTGTAAGCAGTAGGCGTTTATACAGACCTTAATCTATCCAAAATTGGTGTAATTTTTTGGGTATTGTCCCTCTGACCTCTATCATTAAGTCGGTGACTGATATATTTTTAAGATTATATTTGTCCTTGTAGAAGGGAATGGTAGATTCATAAATTGTCTTTTTTTCTGTGTCCATTCTTCAGGCTGTTCACAGTGGGACTCAAAGCGAACAGTAGGATCAAGGATCACTCCGCTACCATCAGATGTCTTATAAGCAATGATGTCGATGCGCCTGCTGCTACCATTGTTGGACAAACCATGCAATTCCTCATGGACCTCAAAACCTTTTTGTTTCATGCTTGTTGCAATCAAGCTCCTAATTTTATGATGTCTGCTGTTCTGCAGTACCCAGAACATGTGCAAGTGTTTCGTGCTCCCTGCCACAGCGGCGGCAGAGGGTATTGTTCTGGGACCTACCCGGTAAGGAACGTACAGCAATAACTCCAGCAGTGATTTTGATGGCGTCTCTCCATTCGGAGCAGGAAAGTCCGCGATGATCTCGGATCCACTTATTTGCAGGTGTATAGTCGCTGAACATTTTAACACCTTTTCCTTTTTGTGGCAACTCACTCCAAAGCTGAAATTCTCTATTGCTTAAATATTTTCTTACTTTTCTCGCATCTGGGAGAAGACTTACTGGGTCTCTGATGTTACTCTGAGTGACGTTAAGATGTTGTAAACAGCTTTGAGTCTCCTGCTCAAAATTTCTTACAGCGTTAACAAGCGGGTCCTTTAAGTATTTTAAAACTTTACAGATGTTCATATGTTGTAGTCGAACTTCCCGTGAGGCCTGGAATAGACCAAGGCCTTTATGTTTCCTCTCAGTATATACCATATGGTCTGGAACGTCTGTTGGTAATTGAAGGATTCTATTTAGAGTGCATTTTAATATTATGTCAGCGTCAACCAAAACTTTTTGTGGAATTTTATACACTGGGATAATTTGGAAATTATAAATTAAGGTCGTAGAGACAGGTGAGTTCAGAATAACAAATTTTTGGTGTGCTTGTAAAAGGGGTGAATTTTCTAAGGTTTGATTTACGGTAAATAGTTTTCCGTCTACACTAGCTCAAATAGCGAAAGTTTAATTATATTAGATGCATTAGTGTACGTGGCTGAGAAGGTAATAAGTAATAAACTATAACAACCTGGGTTTGCAGACAGGAAACAGCCGAGGCAATATGGATGCAGGTACGCCTCAACAGAAAACAACATCGCATCGAAAATATCTTCATGTGCTGCCCAGCTTGAGATGATGTCTTCATCAGCTTCCATACGCGATCACCTGTCGCTTTTGTGTTTTTCTCTCTTCACTATCTTGAGTTTTGTTTTTAAATGATACGGTGCTGTGAAGGCATTCTGGTTTTGTTTTAGTGACGTGATGTGCAGGTGCTTGGTGAAGCCTGAGGCTCAGCACGCGACCTAGGTGTGACCTCAGCCAGGCTGCTACCTCATGCCAACTTCTTCTAATGCTCGGCTTGTGGCACTTTTTTATTATTACTTTCTCTACGTGTACTATGCACAAAGTGTATAGAGAAGCTATTGTATGCACCCAAAACCTTGATACCGAGATTTCGCCGGAAATATATGTTTTGAGACCCCATGAATCCCAAAAAAAATCTTTGTGTTCCATTCACAAGACTTTCTCTATATCTCTGCAACAAATTATTGCTAAAAAGCTTATGCTTCTTTTTACTTCATGCTAATCGAGAAAAAGTAGCAGAAATGTCTTATTACTTCCTTCCTTGCTAAACCGTAAGAGATGGACAAAAACTTGCCACAGAAAAAATGAAGAGCACATTAAAACACACAAGTTACGATAAATACATTTTTTGGTAGAGTTGATCGTTTTTGAGATATTCCTTGTTTTTGGCTTCAGCTTTAAAAATTGTATAATTTTTCCATACAGAATTTGTCAACTCCTATTCATATAAACAAAGGAACTTCAGTCACATAGCAACCAGCTTTTGACTATCATTTTAACCTATGGTACTCCTTTATTTCGCTTCTACTTAGTAAGTAATAAGACTGTTTCTGGTAATTTTTTCTCGGTTAGAATGAAGTATATAAAAGAATAAGCTTATTAAAAATAATTTGTTCCAGAGATATAGAAGAAGTTATGTCAGTGGAACGCATCAGATTTTTGTTAATACAGGAGACCCTTAAACGTGTATTTCCGATGAAACCCCGGTAACTCTATATAGTATTGTAGAGAAAGTAATACATAAACTTTTATGTGGAATGGAAAACGAAGTTGTAGAAATGCTCTAGAACTTTCAAGTTGGTGAGTATTTATTATGAAGTTGAACTCGAGGGCTGAGGCTTTAAACAACTGCGTCGAGCGATCGATCTGTCCAGTTAGTTTGCGTGGTGAGTTTAATTTAACGTTTTAGGATCTGAAGTTGGAGTTCTATGTCCAACAAACTCATTTGAGGTTAGAGGACGCGAAACCATTGAGCATATTGTCCATACGTGAATGATAGCACAGGCACCCCTTCCCTTTCTTGACAAAGGCTTTTGTCAGCAAGGCAGAGAGGGTGCTTCCACCGTGAATTTCTATTGACAGCTACCCCTCGTGTGTGTTATATACGCGCTTTTGGCTAAACAAGACTGGCGAGGAAACCGAAGCCTCATGAATGCTGCTGGCAAATAAATACACCACACAGGATTTACAGCTCTAGCAGCCATGTTACAGAAAATGTGTTCATATACCTCTGGAAGCGTATTAATACACCTGAATCGTCTAATATTCCTAACGCAGTTACCAATATCAACAGCTTTTGTTTTTTACGATAAATAAACACGCTGTTCAATTAAAAAACAAAAGGTTTCGCATACCTTAGACATTATTTTTACTTTCTCTATACGTATTTTTAGAAAAAGTTCCATACTTGGTATTTAAGTTTGGTATCTTTTAAGGATGCGAAACGAAGATTTTCAAAAAAATCCCCCAAATCCCAATTACCCTTTACATGGAATTTTTTTTCGAAGATTTTGATTTTCTAAAAAATGCCTCTAACGAATTTGATTAAAATATTGTGCATTAAAGATATCTACCTGACAATTAAAACTTATATTTTGAATTTTCTGGGAATAGCCTCTGAAGACTACTTCATTCTGGGTCAATTTTACGAAATTTTGTATAACTGCTAAACCGCAAGAGATGCACAAAAACTTACGACACAACAAATGTGGAGCACTTTAAAACACACAATTTATGTTATGTAAATTTTTTTTTTTCGTGGAGTTGATTGTTTTTGAGATATTCCTTGTTTTTGGTTTCAACTATAAAAACTTATACATTTCTCGTATAGGACTGTGTTTGTATGGACACGAGTTCACAAAGGAACTTCAGTCACACAGCAACCAGCTATTGACTATCACTTTAACCTATGCTACTCCATTATTTCGTTTCTACTTACAAGGAAGAAGGTAATAAGACTATTTATGCTAATTTTTTCTCGATTAGCAGGAAGTAAATGGAAGCAATAGTTTTTTAAAAATACTTTGTTGCAGAGATGTAGAGAAAGTCATGTGAAATGAACACATCAGATTTTTAGAAAAAGGTCCATAATTGGTAAATACCAAGTTTGGTATCTTTCAAGGATGCGAAACGAAGATTTTCAAGAAATCCCCTCCTCTCCAAACTACCCTTTACATGGAAAACAATTCGAAAATTTTTATTTTCTCAAATATGGCTGTAACGGTTTTGCTTAAAATCTCTTATATTTAAGATACTTACATGCCAAATAAAATGTATATCTTGAATTTACTTGGATTATTCTTCTCATCTTTATTCTGGATGTTGTTATTGAATTTTGCGTAAATGTAAAACCGTAAGAATTTTTTCGTGGAGTTCACTATTTTTGAGATATTCTCTGTTATTTGTTTCAGATTTAAAATTCTTAAAACTTTTTCTCACAGGAAAATTTGTAAACTCCTGGCCATAAATAAAAACGGATTTCAACCACATGGTAACCAGCTTTTAAAATATTTGACTATCGTTCTAGCTTATCTCTATTCCTTTATTTACATTCTACTTACAAGGAAGCAAATAATAAGACAATTTCTGCCAATGCTTATCTCGATTATATAAAGTAGATACAAGAATAAGTTTATTAACAACAATTTGTTTTAGCGGTGTAGAGAAAGTCATGTGAATGGAACACATAAAATTTTTTGTATGTAAATAGTTTTTAAACTCTGTTTGTTAAAACCCAATCGAGTTGGCTCTCCAACAATATCTGAAAGTCGCATTCGGAAGGTACCGCCCAAAGGTCCTTAAATTTTTATAGTTATCACTGTTCAGTAGTTGAAACGAAATCATGGTGAATAAAAAGCCATCACAGAATTCAATTTAGAATTTCTCTGCCTTGTAGGAAGTATTGTATTCCACCCAAAATATCTATACTGAGATTTCACCGAAAATGCACGTTTACAGTCACCATGGATAAAAAATTGATATGTTCCATTCACATGATCTTCTCTACATCTCTGCAACAAATTATTGTTAAAAGCTTATACTGCTAATTACTTCATGCTAATTGATAAAAATTAGCAGAAATAGTCTTATTACTGTTTCCTTGTAAGTAGAAGCGAAATAACGGAGTACCATAGGTTAAAGTGATAGTCAAAAGCTGGTTGCTATGTGACTGAAGTTCCTTTGTTTGTACGGACAGGAGTTGATTTAATCGTATGAGAAAAGTATGGTTTTTTAAAGCTGAAACAAGAATTTAAGGCCCGACTAGGTAATGTGGTGGTAGCGTGTCACCTTCACATTCAACAGGTCGTGAGTTCGAATCTCGCTTAGGGTGTGTTACTCGGATAAGTTTTTTTTTTCTCGGGGTTTTCCCTTTTCCTGAGAAGACGAATGTCAAGTAACTTTAAGCTCACTGGACCCCGATATCACTTGAGCATCATTTCACCAGTTTCATTCATTCATCGTCCGATATGACCAACCAGGTTAACAGACGTTAAACTTAAAAAAAAAAAAAAATTAAGGAATATCTAAAAAACGATCAACTCACGAAAAAATGTATATAACATGAAGTGTTTAACGTGCTCTTATATTTTTTGTATGGTAGGTTATTGTCCATCTCTTACAGATTAGCAGTTATGCAAAATTCCGCAAAATTCATCCTATAAAAGGCTATTCTCAGGTATATATCTTTAATACACGATATTTTAATCAAAATTGTTAGAGCCAGTTTTGAGAGAATCAAAATGTTCGAATAATTTTAACAATAATTTGTTGCAGAGATGTAGAGAAAGTCATATGAATGGAACACATCATATTTATTTTATAATTTTTCACTATTTGTGTTAAATTTTACTTACCTTGAAACGACATATACCGTAAGCAAGTGGAGAAATGAACAGCTTCATTACTAAGCTGAAATCTGAAGATTTTTTTTATCACACGGGAATACCAATGCACAGAGGCTGATAATAATCTCGTTTTTGGCCCACCGCTAAATGTATCTTTTCACTAATTTCATATTCCTGATATGTTTTCGCCTCCCAGCTGTAGATATTCTTCCCTTCGTATACCTGCTGTTGAAGAATACGTTAGCGGGAATATATTCCAGATATCTGAAAGAATTATGGTCGGTTGCGATTAGCAACAAGGGTCTATTGTTAACAGATCATCTCGACGTTCTCAAAGACCCTTCTGTGTATGTCCAAAATAACGGCGGGCCTTTCATCAGCTTTGCTCAAGGTCGCTCTTCGGACGAAAAGACTGGTTCATGCATCAACAATAATGCGATAATAATTAAATGACTTTCTCTACATCTCTGCAACAAACTATTATTAAAAATCATATGTTTCTATTTACTTCATGCTAATTGAGAAAAAAGTAGCAGAATTAGCTATATTATTACTTGCTTCCTTGTAAGTAGAAGCGAAATAAGGGAGTACCATAGTTTAAAGTGACAATCAAATGCTGGTTACTATGTCACTCAAGTTTCTTTGTTTGTATGGACACCAGTTAACAAATTGCTATATGAGAAATGTATAAGTTTTTCAAAGGTGAAACTAAAAACAAGGAATATCTAAAAAACGATCAGCTCCACAAAAAATGTATATAACATAAACTGTTTGTTTTGCCGTGCTCTACATTTTGAGTGTGGTAAGTTTTTGTCCATTTCTTACGGCTTAATAGTTGTACAAAATTCCGTAAAATTCACTCAGAATAGAGTAGTCTTCAGAGGCTATTCCCAGAAAATTCAGAATATACATCTTATTTGTCAGGAAAATATCTTTTATATACAATATTTTAATCAAAATTGTTAGTCATATTTTAGAAAATCAACATTTTCGAAAAAAGTCCCATGTAGAGGGTAGTTTGTTGTGGGGGGATTTTTCTCAAAATCTTCATGTATCCCTGGAATATACTAAACGTAAATACCAAGTTCGGTATTTTACCGACTTTTCGTTTTTGAGTTATCGTGTTCAAAGACACGTGGACACACGGACCTTTTTCTGAAAATACCTTTTTTTTTTTGGATACAGGGGACTCTAAAACATACAATTCCGGTGAAATCTCAGTATAGAGTTTTCTGGTGGAGTGCAATACCTTCTCTATACATCATGTAGATAGTACGTATAGAGAAAGTAAAACATCTTGTGTTATATCCACATAGGTTTCTCCGCCCATTCTGCAAACAAAAGACTATTCTTTCTATGCCATGCTAATCGAGATAAAACATTACCGGAATGCTCTTTTTATTTTCTCTACACGTATTATATACATGGTGTATAGAGAAAGTGTTGTATTGCACCCAAAAATTGGATATCAAGATTTCACCGGAAATACATGTTTTGAGACCTCCTGATTTAATAAATAAATAAATAAAATTCTACAAAAAGGTCTATGTGTGTGTGAGTGCGCGCGCGCGCGCGCGTGTCTATGGACAGTATAGTTTCAAAACGGAAAGTCCCTTAATTAAAAGCTTGTAATTAAGTTCAGTATCTACCAAAGATGCAACACAAAGATCTTCAAGAAAATCCCCCCGCCCCAACTACACTTTACATGGAAAATTTTTTAAAAGATTTTGTTTTATCAAAAATTGCTTTTAAAGATTTTAATTAAAATATGTGTATTTAATATTTACATGTCAAATAAAATGTATATCTTGAATTTTCTGCAAATAGCGTCTGAAAATATCTTTATTCTGGATGAACTTTGCGGAATTTTTGATAAGAGGTAAACTTCAAAAACTAGATAAAACTGACAATAGAAAATGTAGATCTCGTAAAAGCACACAAGTTATCATATCTACATTTTTACTTACTCTACATATACTATTTATATAGTATATTGAGAAGGTATTGTAATGCACCCAAAATTCGATTTCCAAGAAAATCTCCCCACCCCCAACTACCCTTTACATAGAACTTTTTTCGAAAATTTTGATTTTCTAAAAATATTTCTAATGATTTTAATTATAATATCGTATATTAAAGATATTTACCTGACAAATAAAATGTATATCTTGAATTTTCTGGGAATAGCCTCTGAAGACTGCTTTATTCTGGATCAGTTTTAATGAATTTTGCATAACTGCTAAACCGTAAGAGATGGAAAAAAAAAACTTAACACACAATAAATGGAGCACGTTAAAACGCTGAATTTATGTAATATACATTTCTTCGTGGAGCTGATCGTTTGTTAGATATTTCTTGTTATTGGTTTCGGCTTGGAAAAAATATATTTTTCTCATATTGGAATTTGTCAACTCCTGTCCATACAAACAAAGGAACTTTAGTCATATAGCAACCAGCTTTTGACTATGACTTTAACCTATGTTTCTCCCATATTTCGCTTTTACTTACAAGGAAGCAAGTAATAAGACTAATTTTTTTCTCGATTAGCATGAAGTAAATTGAAGCATAAGGTTTTTAACAGTAGGTTGTTGCAGAGATGTAGAGAAAGTCATTTGAATGAAGAAATCCTATGTTTCAATCAGCTATAGTTTATTTTAGTTGGAGCCAAAGATCAGACCCCCATCCGCTGTTATTTTGTTCCACCACTAGTATTCTCACCTCATGGTATGCCTTGATATTTTAGCAGTTGTGTGTAATTGCTACAAGTGGCAGGGAGTTGCTTGCATTTTACGACGTGCAACTGATGCGAAAATCTGATCTCAAGTCACAGATAGCATCCTCCAACTCTGTGCTTCCAAATGTATTAATTATAGAAAGTCTTATATATTCCATTCACTTGACTTTCTCTATATCTGTGTAACAAATTATTGTTGAAAAGATTGAAAAGATTATCTATCATCTTCATTACATTCGAGAGAATCATTAGCATAATTTGTCTTAATTACTTGCTTCATTTTAAGTAGAAAAGAAATAAGGGAATTTACTATGCTAAAACGATAGTCAAATCCTTTAAAAGCTGGTTGCCATATGGTTGAATCCGTTTCTATGCAGGGCCAGGAAAAAAATGAAATGAAGCTTTATTTATGGACGCTCTATAACTGCTGTGGTTATGAGTGTCCCATTCTATACTGGGAATGAAAGATCGCTTAATTTTGTTTAAAGGCCCCTCTATCAGACTTGAGACACGGGACCAATGGCTTTACTTTCCTTCCGAAGGAATCCATGCTAAGGATTTCTACGCCCTCCGTCGAGTTTGAACCCGTGATCTTGGGTACATGAAGTTAGTATGGTAACCATTACACCACGGAGGGCGGTTGCAGGGCCAAGAGCTTACAACTTTCCGGATGAACAAGGTTAACTATTTTACATCTGAAACAAATAATAAGAAATATCTAAGAAATGCTTAATTCAACAAAAAAAGTGAATATGACACAAATTATGTGTTTTAACGTGCTCTACATTTTTGTGTAGTAAGTTTTTGTCTATTTCTTACGGTTTAACAGTTACGCAAAATTCAGCAAAATTAATTCAGTATAAAGAGGTCTTTAGAGGCTATTCTCACAAAGTTCAAGATATACATTTGTTTTTCCATATAAATATCTTTAATATAGGTACCGTATTTTAATCAAAATCGTTAGAGCCATTTTTAGAGAGTCAAAAATTTCGAAATTTCTACCACGTTAAGGGCAGTTTGGGGTGAGGATATTTTTCTCAAAATCTTCGTGTCACATCTCTGGAAGATATTAAACCTAAATACAAGTTTGGTATTTTATTGACTTTTCGTTTTTGAGTTATCGTGTTCACGGACACACACCCACACACATACGGACCTTTTTTTGAAAGTACTTTTTTGGATACAGGGGATCTTAAAACGTGTATTTCCGGTGAAATATCGGTATCGAATTTTTGGGTGGAATGTACTACCTTCTCTATGCAATATGTACATAATACGTGTAGAGAAAGTAAAATTCAGATACTTTATATCCATGTAACTTGTTTTCTCATACAAGCCGTGTTAACACTAACTGTCCATAATAGTTGGCTATACAATGAATCCTGAGATTTAAAATACTTACAACATTGTACGTCGCCATTGGGGTTTACATCTCAGAATAATTTGAGATCGCCTTGTGGTTTACCGGGAAACATGCGAGTCAGTTGAGAAATTCAATGCTATGCCGGCATGTTGCCATGTTAGCTCAGTGGTAGAGCAATCGGCTTCGCACCGTGAGATCCGCGGTTCAAATCCCGGTTATGGCACTGAATTTTTCAGTCTTACTCTACCTAAGCAAATTCAAATCACTTTTTCTACCTATTCTGCAAAAAAACTTATACTTAAAAAGCTTATACACCTACATATCTACTACGTGGTAATCGAGACAAACATTAGCAAAAATATCTTTACTACAAACTTTCTTATAATTTCAAGGGGGATAAGAGAATACGCTAGGCTAAAGCGATAGTTAGTATTTTAAGAGCTGGTTTCTATTTGTTGGCCTTGAAGTTATTTCTATTTGCAAGACCAAGCTGAAAAATTTAATGTGTTCCATTCTCATGGCTTTCCCTACCTGCTCTGTAAATTATATAACAAAATTTATAATTTTATCTACATCATGCTAATCGAGATAAACATTAGCAGAAGTGATCTTATTACTTGCTTCATTATAAGTAGAAGGGAAATAAGGGAATGCACTAGGCTAAAGTGATAGTCACATATTTTTAAAGCCATTTTGTAGCTTTGTAGGGTTAGGAGCAAAACAAATGAGAAATGGGTCGAAATAGTCTGAGAAAAGTTTTAAGCAGTTCAAAATTGAAACCAATAACAAGGAATATCTGGAAAACGTTTAACTCTATCGATGTGGTCCATTCAAATAACTTGTCTAACTTCGTAATCAGCGTTCAAGGTCCTGAAATTGAACTTGAAGAAGGTACAGATTTAGGACTCCGTTCAATTGACTCCCGTATTACGTCAATGTATTACATTTATTTAACAGTTACCACATGGTTGGTCCATCTTTTTTAAATTTCCGCAGCACTTCACGCGTGACACATTGTACACCCCTTGTGAGAACGACAGACGTTCAGGAATAGTCAACATACTGCTTAGTGATCAACCAGTAACAAAAAATCTGATGTGTTCCATTCACATGACTTTCTCTACATCTCTGCAACAACTTATTGTTAAAAAGCTTATGCTTCTATTTACTTAATGCTCACCGAGAAACAATTAGCAGAAATAGTCTTGTTACTTGCTTCCTTTTAAGTAGAAGCGAAATAAGGGAGTACCATAGGTTAAAGTGGTAGCCAAACCTGGTTGCTGTGTGACGGAAATTCTTTTGTTTGAAGTTTTTGAAAGGTGAAATCAAAAACAATGAATAACTAAAAAACGATCAGCTCCACGAAAAAAATGTATATGACATAAATTGTGTGCTTTAATGTGCTCTACATTTTCTGTGCAGTAAGTTTTTGTCCATCTCTTACGGTTTTACAGTTATGCTAAATTCAATAAAATTTATCCAGAATAAAGAGCTCTTCAGAGGCTATTCCAAGAAAATTCAAGATATACATTTTATTTGGTATGTAAATGTCAGTAATATACGGGATTTTAATCAAAATCGTTAGAGTTATTTTTTAGAAAAAAAATCATTTCGAAAGAAGTTCCATGTAAAGGTTAGTTTGGGGAGGGAGATTTTCTTGAAAATCTTCGTGTCGCATACTTGGAAGATACCAAACGTAAATACCAAGTTTGGTTTTTAACGGTCTTTTCGTTTTTTAGCTATGCTGCCAACAGACACTCAAAACACACACACACACACATATACACAGACAGACAGGCAGACAGACACACATGTGTTTCTTTGCATTCAGGGGGTCTAAAAGCGTATTTTTCAGGTGAAATCTCGGTATTGAAATTTGGGTACAATGCAATACCTTCTGTATACACTATGTACATAGTACGTGTAGAGAAAGTAAAAATCTGATGTGTTCCATACACATGACTTTCTCTACATCTCTGCAACAAATTATTGTTAAAAAGCTAAGGCTTCCGTTTACTTCATCCTAATCGAGAAATAATTAGTAGTTCTATAGTCCTATTAATTACTTCCTTGTAAGTAGAAGCGAAATAAGGGAGTACCATAGGCTTAAGTGAAGTCAAAAGCTGGTTGCTTTGTCACTGAAGTTCCTTTGTTTGTATGGACAGCAGTTGACAAATTGCCGTATGAAAAAGGTGTAAGATTTTCAAAGCTGAAATTAAAAACAAGAGATATCTAAAAAAGAATGAACTCCACGAAAAAAATGTATGTAATATAAATTGTGTGTTTTAATGTGCTCTACATTTTCTGTGCAGTAAGTTTTTGTCCATCCCTTACGGTTTTACAATTATGCTAAATTCAGTAAAATTCATCCAAAATAAAGTAGGTTTTAGAGGCTATTCCAGAAAATTCAAGATATGCATGTTATTTGTCAGGTAAATATTTTAAATATACAATATTTTAATCAACATCGTTAGAGCCATTTTTTACAAAATCAAAATTTTCCAACTTTTTTCTATGTAGAGGGTAGTTTGGGGTCCGGGGATTTTCTTGAAAATCTTTGAGTCGCATCCTTGGAAAATACCAAACTTAAATATCAAGTTTATATTTAACGGTCTTTTCGTTTTTGAGCTATGCTGTCTACAGACACGCACACACGCGGACTATTTTCCAGAAATGCTTTTTTTTTTTGATTCAGGGGTACCCAAAACGTATACTTCCGCTGAAATCTCGATAGCGAATTTTTGGATGCATTGCAATACCTTCTCTGTACCATTGGCATGACTTTCTCTACAGTAAATTATTCTTAAAAAGCTTATACTTCTATATACTTCATGCTAATCAGTAAAATATTAGCAGAAATAGCCATATTACTTGCTTCCTTGTAAGTAGGGGTGAAATAAGGGAGTACCATAGCTTAAAATGATAATCAAAAGCAAGTTCCTACGTCACTGAAGTCCCTTGTTTGTATGGACAGCAGTTGACAAGTTCCCGTATGAGAAAAGTATAAGTTTTTCATAGCAGAAACCAAAAATAAGGAATGTCACAAAAACGACGAACTCCACGAAAAAAAATGTATATAACATATATTGTGAGTTTTAATGTGCTCTACATTTTTTGTGTAGTAAGTTTTGTCCATCTCTTACGTTTACGTGTAGAGAAGGTAAAAAGGCGTTCGTAAATGCAATTGCAATTTTTACTTTGTACGCACTATGTACATAGTGTGTAGAGAAGGTATTGCACGCCACCAAAAAATTCGATACCGAGATTTCACCGGAAATATATGTTTTAGGGTCCCCTGTATCCAAAAAAAAATTTATTCTCAGAAAAATATCCGTGTGTGTGTGTGTGTGTGTGTGTGTGTGTGTGTGTGTGTGTCCGTGTGTCCGTTTGTTAGTGAACACGATAACTTAAAAAGTCGGTAAAATACCAAACTTGGTATTTAAGTTTAGTATCTTCCAGGGATGCGACACGAAGATTTTGAGAGAAATCCCCCCACCCCAAACTACCCTTTACATGGAACTTTTTTCGAACATTTTGATTTTCTAAAGCATGGCTTTAACGATTTTAATTAAAATATCGTATATTAAAAATATTTACCTGGCAAATAAAATGTATATTTTGAATTTTCTGGGAATAGCCTCTGAACACTACTTTATTCTGGGTCAATTTTAAGGAATTTTGCACAACTGTTAAACCGTAAGAGATGGACAAAAACTTACCACGCAACAAATGTAGAGCACCTTAAAACACACAATATATGTTATATACATTTTTTTCGTGAATTGATTTTTATGAGATATTCCTTGTTTTTGGTTTCAAATATAAAAACTTATTCTTTTCTCACACAGGACTTTGTGAACTCGTGTCCATAGAAACAAAGGAACGTCAGTTACATAGCAACCAGCTTTTGATTGTCACTTTAACCTAAGGTACCCCGTTATTTCGCTTCTACTAACAAGGAAGCAAACAATAAGACTATTTCTGCTAATTTTTTCTCGATTAGATGAAGTAAATAGAATAATTTGTGCAGAGATGTAGAGAAAGTTATGTGAATGGAACACATCAGATTTTTATGGACAGTAGTATCGTCACACACAAACATAATTATAAAGAAATATTTGTCATATTTACATAATCATTAATAGCAAAAAAGTATTTAAAACTAGCCAATTATAGCACTTTTGTTTTTTAGTTTCTCTAGTCCCGTATGTACAATGTACATAGGGATAGAGAAGTATTGTATTCCACCCAAAAATTGAATGTCAAATTTTCACCGGAAATACATGTTTTAGGACCCCCTGAGTACAAAAAAAGCATTTTCAGAAACAGGTTTGTGTGTGTGTGTGTGTATGTGTGAGGGTGGGTGGGTCTGTGGACAGCATAGCTCAAAAACGAAAAGACGGTTAAGTACCAATCTTGGTATTTAAGTTTGGTCTCTTCCGAAGATGCGATACGAAGATCCTCCACCCCTAACTACTCTTTACATGGGAAAATGTTTGAAAATTTTGATTTTTGTAAAAAATGGCTCTAATGATTTTGATTAAAATTCCACATATTAAAGCCATTTATATCACAAATAGAATGTATATCTTAAACGTTTTGGGAAAGGCTTATAAAGACCTGTTTATTCTGGATAAATGTTGCTTAATTTGGCTTTACTAGTAAACCGTAAGAGATTGACAACAACGTACAATACAAAAAATGTAGATCTTATTAAAATACACAAGTTATGTCATATACATTTTCTTCGTGGAGCTTACCGTTTTCAAGGTATTCCTTGTTATTAATTTCAATTGTGAAGTACTCATACTTTTCTCAGACGAAAGTGTCCGCTTTTCTTTTGTTCTACTTCTGGCCAAGCAAAGAAGCAATCTGCAATGACAATCACATAACGACAGCCTCTTAAAACATTTGACTATCACTTTAGCATAGTGCATTCCCTTAGTTCCATTCTACTTATAAGGAACTAAGTAATAAAATTCTGCTAATGTTTATCTGGATTAGCATTTTGTTGAAAGAAGAATTGTCTTTCGTAAGAAATTTGTTTGTAGAGCACCTAGAGAAAGTCATGTGAGTGTAACACATCAGACTTTTAAAATAGGACATGGTAACCTGTGATATATTAGAGGTATTTTATAAGGTAGCTTTACGCCCATTATTATATAACTTGACACCATCTTATCAGCAAATCTCAAAACATATTTACGGTGATATCTCGGTATCTAATTACTTTCTCTACAGGTACTATGTGCATAGTGTATAGAGAAGGTATTGTAATGCACCCAAAATTTCGATACCGAGATTTCACTGGAAATACATTTTTTGCGTCCCCCTGAATCCAAAAAAAGCATTTTTAGGAAAATATCCGTGTCTGTCTGTATGTCTGTCTTTATGTCTGTGTGTGTTTGTGTGTGTGTGTCTGAGGGCAGCATAGCTCAAAACGAAAAGAACGTTAAAAACCAAACTTGGTATTTAGGTTTGGTATCTTCCAAGGATGCGACACGAAGATTTTCATGAAAATCCCCCCACCCTCAACTACCCTTTACATGGAAAAAAAATTAAAACATTTTGATTTTATCAAAAATGGCTTTAACGATTTTGATTAAAATGTCATATATTAAAGATATTTACCTGGCAAATAAAATATATATCTCAAATTTTCTGGGAATAGCCTCTGAAGACTACTTTATTCTGGAAGAATTTTACGGAATTTTGCGTAACTGTTAAACCGTAAGAAATGGACAAAAACTTGTATAACTGAAAATGTAGATATCGTTAATACACACTTTTCACGTCATATGCATTTTTGTCGTGAAGTTGATAGTTTTTAAGATATCCTTGTTATTGCTTTCAGTTTTATAATAGTTATACTTTTCTCATACGGGAATTTGTCAACTCTTGTCCAAACAAGCAAAGGAGCTTCAATCACATACCTTGTTTCGGTTCTACTTACAATGAAGCAAGAAAGAATTAAGAGCATTTCTGCTCATTTCTTCTCGATTTGTATGAAGTAAATAACTTTTTTGGCAATAATTTGTTGCAGAGAGGAGAAAGTCATGTGAATGGAACACATCAGTCTTTTTAAAGGGCATACACGGGCAGGAATGGGTAAACTACCTCTTGTAATTCATTAGCCAAATAATTTACATTGTAATTATAAAGCAAGGGGATTTACATTATTCAAGCATTAAGTAAGATAGGCACAAAAAAAGATAGCGCCGGAATTTAATCACCAGTTCCCTCTAGTGTTGATATATGAAGTTATTTCACCGCCGAGTGCATTTACGTTTGCATAGTAAGAGGAAATTTTTATACAGGTCATTAAAAGAATATATTGCATAGTGGATGTTTTCTTTGTTTAAAAGAGCTTGCTGACTTTAATGGGTTTCGTATTTCGAAACGCATTAGCCATGCTCTGAGGAACATTCGTCACAACAGCATGCGTGCAACATACTCCTCCGAGGCGAAACGGAATACATACATTATTCGCAACGTCGCTGAAGTAAATAGCTTGTCGCAGTAGTGCTACATCAAGATCTGGAGTGTCTCATTCACACGACTTTCTCGACCTGCTCTGCAAACAAACTACAGTGCTACAAGCGCAGACGCAATGTAAGCGCAAGAGTTTGTACTCATATTATTTAATGTAGGCATTCACATAGAAACTAGCAAGATACAGCGCAATACAATGCAACGCAAGAATTTGCGAACTCCAAACTTTATCCTTGCGTTGCATTGCCTATGAATTCAATAACAAACGATTGCACGAAAAAAATGTATATGACATAACTTGTGTATTTTAACAAGATCTACATTTTTTTGTATTGTAAGCTTTTGTCTATCTCTTACGGTTTACTAGTTGTACCAAATTAAGCAAAATTCATCCAGAATAAACAGGTCTTTAGAAGCTTTTCCCAGAAAATTCAAGATATATATTTTATTTGTGATAGAAATGGCCTGTCATTTTAATCAAAATCGTTAGAGCCTTTTTTAAGAAAAACAAGATTTTTGAAACATTTTCCATGTAAAGAGTAGTTAGGGGTGTGGGGATTTCCTTGGAAATCTTCGTGTTGCATCCTTGGAAGATACCAAACTTAAATACCACACATACACGGAACTTTTTTTTCTGAAAATGCTTTTTTTTGGATTAAGGAGGGCTCAAAACATGTATACGCTATATACAGAGTACGTGAAGAGAAAGTGAAAACATGGACTTGCAAATCTGAAGGTTCCAATGATCCACCTATGTGTAATGAGTGCGCAGGGGCAGACAAAAGTGATAGTGAATGAAAACTTGAACTCTTGTACATTAACGTTCACGAAATTAGATACAGTAAGTTACGGAATTAAGTAGACCATCACGAACTGAGGTAGATATATAGAATTTTCTTTCTTATTTCTGTATTAATAAACTAGATTTTGAATACATGCATTGTATTTATGACATCACGAAATTGGCATACGGCCAACTGTGGATATGCTGATTAGAAAAGTTTACACACCCCTGGGTAGCAACCGTGTGGCCATAGATTTCACTCGTCCCTTCCTCTCTCTCAGTTATTGTGTTTCCGAATAACGACCATTACAGCAATGAGCACATTTGAGCGATAAAATTAATGTAACGGAATCGATGTCCCAAAAATAAAGCCTCCAGCTGACGCACTCTATGTGGCAAAGGGGAGGGATTTAATTCCTGTCCGCGTTCTGAAACGCGCACATATGAAATGAACAGTTGTATTACATTGCCATAGTTCACGGTCAGTGCAGCTATTGGAAAGACCTTCTCTTTTTGTTCCCCTGCATAATAGGTTTGTTGAGCGAGAACTGTGGGGGAAGGGGGGTGGAAACCGGCTTGTGTCAGTGACATGTGCGTCACAAAATACGCTCGTCCACTGACGTTGACATGTGGACCACCTTAAGGAGAGGAACGTTTCAAATTGTATCGTATATCATCGTCAATTGACCTGTTTTGTCAGTGGTATTGGGTCCTAAATGCTGGTCACCATTTGTTTAATAGGAATGTCTTTAAAAAGTTGTATTTAATAAAAATATTTACGTAAATGTATTGAGTATTCATTCTAGTTTCTAAAGTGGTATTTTGACAGTAAGACAAGTGGCAAGACGATTGCATCAATGAATCATATTTCAGTCCCTCACTTTTGTTTATATCAAAGCCACCTGGACATGCATTTCGCTATTTTGTCTTTGGGATGGTGACGGTGTAGGTGGAGGTTCCAATGAGGAATGGTGGTGATGGCAATGATGGTGGTGGTGCTGGTGGAGCTTTAATGGTAGGATGTTGCTGATGTGATAGTTGTGGAGGTGGTGCTGGTGGTAGTGACAGTGGAGCCTTTAATGGTTGGATGTTGCTGAAGTAATGGATGTGGAGTGGTGGTAGTGGCAGTGGAGCCTTTAATGGTAGGATGTTGCTGATGTAATGGTAGTGGAGTGATGGTAGTAGTGACAGTGGAGCCTTTAATGGTTGGATGTTGCTGATGTAATGGATGTGGAGTGGTGGTAGTGGCAGTGGAGCCTTTAATGGTAGGATGTTGCTGATGTAATGGTAGTGGAGTGATGGTAGTAGTGACAGTGGAGCCTTTAATGGTAGGATGTTGCTGATGTAATGGTGGTGGAGATGGTGCTAGTAGTAGTGACAGTGGAGCCTTTAATGGTAGGATGTTGCTGATGTAATGGTGGTGGAGATGGTGCTGGTAGTAGTGACAGTGGAGCCTTTAATGGTAGGATGTTGCTGATGTAATGGTTGTGGAGGTGGTGCTGGTGGTAGTGGCAGTGGAGCCATTAATGGTTGGTTGTTTCTGATGTAATGGTTGTGGTGGTGGTGCTCGTAGTAGTGGCAGTGCAGCCTTTAATGGTGGGATGTTGCTGATGTTACGATGGTGGAGGTGGTGTTGGTGGTAGTGGCAGTGGAGCCTATAATGTCGGGATGTTTCTGGTGTAATGATGGTGGAGATGGTGCTGGTGGAAATGGCAGTGGAGCCTTTAATGGCGGGATGTTACTGATGTTACGATGGTGGAGGTGGTGCTGGTGGTAGTGGCAGTGGAGCCTTTAATGGTCGAATGTTGCTGGTGTAATGATGGTGGAGATGGTGATGGTGGTAATGGCAGTGGAGCCTTTAATGGTGGGATGTTACTGATGTAATTATAGTGGAGGTGGTGCTGGTGGTAGTGGCAGTGGAGCCTTTAATGATGGGATGTTGCTGATGTAATGGTGGTGGAGGTGGTGCTGGTGGTAGTGGCAGAGGAGCCTTTAATGGCGGGATGTTGCTGATGTTATGATGGTGGAGGTGGTGCTGGTGGTAGTGGCAGTGGAGCCTTTAATGGCGGGATGTTGCTGATGTTATGATGGTGGAGGTGGTGCTGGTGGTAGTGGCAGTGGAGCCTTTAATGGCGGGATGTTACTGATGTTATGATGGTGGAGGTGGTGCTGGTGGTAGTGGCAGTGGAGCCTTTAATGGCGGGATGTTACTGATGTTATGATGGTGGAGGTGGTGCTAGTGGTAGTGGCAGTGGAGCCTTTAATGGTTGGATGTTACTGATGTAATGGTGTTAGAGGTGGTGCTGGTGGTAGTGGCAGTAGATCTTTAATGATGGGATGTTGCTGATGTAATGGTGGAGGAGGTGGTGCTGGATGTAGTGGCAGTGGAGCCTTTAATCATGCGATGTCGCTGATGTAATGATGGTGGAGGTGGTGCTGGTGGTAGTGGCAGTGTAGCCTTTAATGGCGGGATGTTGCTGATGTAATGGTGGTGGAGGTGGTGCTGGTGGTAGTGGCAGTGTAGCCTTTAATGGCGGGATGTTGCTGATGTAATGGTTGTGGAGTTGGTGCTGGTGGTAGTGGCAGCGGAGCCTTTAATGTTTGGATGTTACTGATGTAATGGTGGTAGAGGTGGTGCTGGTGGTAGTGGAGCCATTAATGGTTGGATGTTACTGATGTAATGGTGGTGGAGGTTGAGGTGGTGCTGGTGGTAGTGGCAGTGGAGCCATTAATGCTTGGACATTCCTGATGTAATGGTGGTGGTGGTGGTGCTGGTGGTAGTGGCAGTGGAACCATTAATGCTTGGACATTCCTGATGTAATGGTGGTGGAGGTGGTGCTGGTGGTAGTGGCAGTGGAGCCATTAATGCTTGGACATTCCTGATGTAATGGTGGTGGAGGTGGTGCTGGTGGTAGTGGCAGTGGAACCATTAATGCTTGGACATTCCTGATGTAATGGTGGTGGAGATGGTGCTGGTGGTAGTGGCAGTGGAGCCTTTAATGTTTGGATGTTACTGATGTAATGGTGGTGGAGGTGGTGCTGGTGGTAATGGCAGTGAAGCCTTTAATGGTATGATGTTGCTGGTGTAATGATGGTGGAGATGGTGCTGGTGGTAGTGGCAGTGGAGCCATTAATGGTTAGATGTTCCTGATGTAATGGTGGTCGAGGCGGTGCTGGTGGTAGTGGCTGTGGAGCCATTAATGTTTGGACATTGGTGATGTAATAGTGGTGGAGGCGGTGCTGGTGGTAGTGGAGCCATTAATGATGGGATGTTGCTGATGTAATGGTGTTGGAGGTGGTGCTGGTGGTAGTGGTAGTGGAGCCATTAATGATGGGATGTTGCTGATGTAATGGTGTTGGAGGTGGTGCTGGTGGTAGTTGCAGTGGAGCCATTAATGTTGGGGTGTGCCTGATGTAATGGTGGTGCTGGTGGTTGTGGCAGTGGAGCCTTTAATGGTTGGATGTTACGGATGTAATGGTGTTAGAGGTGGTGCTTGTGGTAGTGGCAGTGGAGCCTTTAATAATGGGATGTTGCTGATGTAATGATGGTGGAGGTGGTGCTGGTGGTTGTGGCAGTGGAGCCTTTAATGGTTGGATGTTACGGATGTAATGGTGTTAGAGGCGGTGCTTGTGGTAGTGGCAGTGGAGCCTTTAATAATGGGATGTTGCTGATGTAATGATGGTGGAGGTGGTGCTGGTGTTAGTGGCAGTAGAGCCTTTAATGGCGGGATGTTGCTGATGTAATGGTTCGTGGAGGTGGTGCTGGTGGTAGTGGCAGTGGAGCCTTTAATGGTTGGATGTTACTGATGTGATGGTGGTGGAGGTCGTGCTGGTGGTAATGGCAGTGGAGCCATTAGTGTTTGGACGTTGCTGATGTAATGGTGGTGGAGGTGGTGCTGGTGGTAGTGGCAGTGGAGCCTTTAATGGTTGGATGTCACTGATGTGATAGTGGTGGAGGTCGTGCTGGTGGTAATGGCAGTGGAGCCATTAATGTTTGGACGTTGCTGATGTAATGGTGGTGGAGGTGGTGCTGGTTGTAGTGGCAGTGGAGCCTTTAATGGTTGGATGTTACTAATGTAATGGTGGTGGAGGTGGTGCTGGTGGTAGTGGTAGTGGAGCCTTTAATGGTTGGATGTTACTGATGTAATGGTGGTGGAGGTGGTGCTGGTGGTAATGGTAGTGGAGCCTTTAATGGTTGGACATTGCTGATGTAATGGTGGTGGAGGTGGTGCTGGTGGTGGTAGTGGCAGTGGAGACTTTAATGGCGGGATGTTGCTGATGTTATCATGGTGGAGGTGGTGATGGTGGTAGTGGCAGTGGAGCCATTAATTCTTGGACATTGCTGATGTAATGGTGGTGGAGGTGGTGCTGGTGGTAGTGGCAGTGGAACCATTAATGGTTGGACATTGCTGATGTAATGGTGGTGGAGGTGGTTCTGGTGTTAGTGGCAGTGGAGCCTTTAATGGTTGGATGTTACTGATGTAATGGTGGTGGAAGTCGTGCTGGTGTTAGTGGCAGTGGAGCCTTTAATGGTTGGACATTGCTGATATAATGGTGGTGGAGGTGGTGCTGGTGGTAGTGGCATTGGAGCCTTTAATGGCGGGATGTTGCTGATGTAATGGTTTTGGAGTTGGTGCTGGTGGTAGTGGCAGTGGAGTCATTAATGGTTGAACGTTGCTGATGTAATGGTGGTGCTGGTGGTAGTGGCAGTTGAGCCTTTAATGGTTGGATGTTACTGATGTAATGGTGTTGGAAGTGGTGCTGGTGGTAGTGGCAGTGGAGCCATTAATGGTTGGATGTTACTGATGTAATGGTGGTGGAGGTGGTGCTGGTGGTAGTGGCAGTGGAGCCTTTAATGGTTGGATGTTTCTGATGTAATGGTGGTGGAGGTGGTGCTGGTGGTAGTGGCAGTGGAGCCATTAATGGTTGGATGTTACTGATGTAATGGTGGTGGATGTGGTGCTGGAGGTAGTGGCAGTGGAGCCTTTAATGGTTGTATGTTACTGATGTAATGGTGGTGGAGATCGTGCTGGTAGTAGTGGCAGTGGAGCCTTTAATGTTTGGATGTTACTGATGTAATGGTGATGGAGGTCGTGTTGGTGGTAGTGGCAGTGGAGCCTTTAATGGTTGTATGTTACTGATGTAATGGTGGTGGAGGTCGTGCTGGTAGTAGTGGCAGTGGAGCCTTTAATGTTTGGATGTTACTGATGTAATGGTGGTGGAGGTCGTGCTGGTGGTAGTGGCAGTGGAGCCTTTAATGGTTGGATGTTACTGATGTAATGGTGGTGGAGGTCGTGCTGGTGGTAGTGTCAGTGGAGCCTTTAATGGTTGGATGTTACTGATGTTATGGTGGTGGTGGTGGTGCTGGTGGTAGTGGCAGTGGAGCCTTTAATGGTTGGATGTTACTGATGTTATGGTGGTGGTGGTGCTGGTGGTAGTGGCAGTGGAGCCATTAATGGTTGGACATTGCTGATGTAATGGTGGTGCTAGTGATAGCGGCGGTGACCATGGAATTTTTAAGGGTGGGATGGTGGTTATAGTTGTGGCGGTAATGGTATTTGTCATTGTGATAGTACCGGATGGTTTGTTAGGTGTAATTGGCCGCAGCAGTGAATTCTTCCTCCTCCTCTAATCCATTCTCATCACAATACCAAACCATAAACCAGAATAATCCTCGTTAAACTTTATTTAAGTCGTCATCAATCAGTCTTCGAAATTAGCATTATTTCAGTGTGCAAATTAGAAGTAACATAAACTCACCAATAATTTAGTTATTTGCGCAACTGGTGACTGATGCGAGAGTTCTTTTTCGAGTGGAAATATTGTCCTCGCTGGCTGCAACACAGTTTTGGGAAGTTAAAAACAAAATGCATTATGCTAGTCAAGATAAGAGTCCATAGAGAATTAAAACAATTACAGCTGGCTCACTGTCAGGCTTATATCTCGTTTGGCCATCTGAAACAGGACTGAATACTGGGAAGAAATACTGCAATTATGCTATCGTAGAAATGCTCACAAATAATAAAGAGTGCCTATGACATTGTGTCCCTGAAATGTTACATTATCATAGCATCTACACTGAAGTTTTTCGTTCCCAGGATACATTCTGTGTGACCTAATTCTTTATTATACGAGGGTCATCCAGAACATGACAGACAATTTAGCATAACTAAACAATAACAAAGTTATCCACAAAAAGCTTTATTTACAAAGTTACAGTACCTAACTCTATTTTAAACGCAATCGTTATTGCTACCCAAGTATTTATTGTCACCTGGTACCGGTTTTTCACTGCAGATGTTATACTTCTATACTGCCAAAAATCTGAGCCAAAATGTCACTGTCACTTGATGTCTTCCTTGATTTGGAAATCTTTTCCTTCCAAAAAGACATATTTTTTCCATCCAAATTGAAACACCGGGTTTTCTGAATTCTTTTTATCAACATTTTACCTTCAACTCCTCCATAACGATTGATGAATTTCCACTCTAGTCTTTATCGTGCACACTGGCTCTTCCTTGATTACTCGTAAATTATACGTCATTCATTCATTGCCTTATCACCATACATTTGCGTTATTTGCCTATAAAACCCGATTGGCGAATTATTGTGCATGCAGAAAGCCCAATAAGTTTTTTGGTGGTAGAAAAATATAACATCGGCATTGTAAATTTGGTACCACGTGAAAATATGTTGACAGAATGGCGATTACTTTGAGAAATTGACTAAGGTAAATAAAGTTTTGTGTTGATGTCTTTCATCATCATTTAGTTATGCCAAATCATCTGTTGCTTTCTGGATGTCCCTCGTAGCATTCTGAGTGTCTAGTGACTTACTGAGCGCAATGGCTCTGCGGGTTCGATTCCCAGCGACCGCCCACTCTGAACATGGGCGTTTTTGCTAATTTTCCCATTTCAAGGTGAATATAGTGGTATATTCCTCATTTCATTTCCCTTTAATGCTTTAGGCGTGCATTTAGATCTTGCTGTGACGGCGATGCCGGGTAGATTGCAGATCTTATGCTCTGAAAATATCTCTCCTTACAAACGCCAGTGCGAGTTGCCTTGCCTGCAAGGGCAGTTGCGACGCCTTCTTGCGATTACTCTCTAATGGGGGGCGAGTGTTCACATATGATACTGGGGCGTCCTCAGGTTCCTTCACCTCATCCCTACCTCCGGGGGTTGTAGCCACAATCGATGAGTCATGGTGTCTCCTTCCATACTAATAGTCGATCTGGGTAACGCAATTGGTTAGTCACTGTCCTTCTGACCTCAAGGTCACGTACGGGTTCAAATCTGGCCCACACCGTTGGTTTTTAAGCGTTGTAAAATTGACAGACTCATGCCAATAGCATTACTGACATATTAAATAACTCCTGCGGGACGAAATTCCGCCACACCGGAATGATATGAGCCCAAAAATTGTCAGCGTCGTTAACAAATATTAATTTAAATACATTCTAGTAATTTTGTTCCGCGAACGCATTTTCTTTCTTGCTTTCAACCAACAAATAATTAATTTAAAAAAAGTGTTCATATCTCTTTCTTCTCACTCTTCTACAAACTCTTCTATAAATGATGCTCTTTCAACCTACTTTTGTTACTAAATATTCACTTGCATTACTTATTTTAACATTTCTTGGAGGTATAAGAAAAAATACAATAGGCTAAAGTGATAGCCAAATTTTTTCAAAACCGGTCGATATGTAATAGGTTTGAAAGTCTTTACATGAACACGAAAAAGGCCCACTCTTGTAGTGTCAGAGTAGCATGTCTGCCTTATTAAAGAGGACCCAAGTTCGATTCTCGGTTAATGATTATCAGGATAACATAGTTTCCTTTGTTTTCTCTTGTAAACAAACAAATGTCGAGTAGTTCTAATCTCTAAAGACTCCGGGCTAGTTTTAGTATAATTTCAATATTCTCGTACATTTACTGTTTGATGTGATCTACAGGATAAATGACTTTAATTATCAAAGCAAAAAAACAAATAGGACAACCTAATGTCTAATTGATTTTTGGACGTTCGAAGAACCTGAAGAAATCAGAAAAAAAGAATAGCGGTTTGCAGTTGATAAAACTATGAAGTATTTAAAAATTAGAACCTATAACAAAAGAATATTTTGGACGTGGTTAAGACTACTTTAAAATGTATTTGATACGAGCTATTGAGATCTACAATTTTGATATAGTATGATTTCGTGTAACGCTTGTAGTTTACCAGTTATACAAAAGTAATTCTACATAAAAAAGACTTCAAAGTTTAAGAAATGCAATATATTCAATGGATCTGTCATGCATATCCTAAACATAGCCTACTACAACAAATGAGAAACACCAAACACCGCTAAACACACTTTAACACTAAAGCATTCAACATAATGTTACCCTTGAATCAAAATCGCTACTCATTCAGTGCACAACACTGAATTATTGCACCGAATCATTGAGTCACAACTCACGACTGAACTTAACTCATTAGTTCCCTAGTTCGATAACTTTGCTATTTTAACACTTTGACTCACTCGCCGGGCAATAGTCGGCTCCTTACATACGTCTCGGCTGAAGGTTCTACTCATCGAAGTTACAAGACACTGTCGAAACGAACCTTCCGGAACGGTAATCATTCACTGCAGGGAAATGGCATAATGGGCTTTGTTTGTACGACTAATTTGATAGATCTTCTATTATTCTGGGAGAGGTAAAACAAATAATAGCCGCTCATTCAGCTGGGCATGGAGCACTGTCGCTCAGATAGGTACATCGAGCCGCAATTACAGTATTTTAACCAAAATTGATAGCCATTTTAGGCCAATAATTTGCATTAGTTCTCATATAAAGTTGGGACTAACAAACTTATTGAGTTCGTAAATCGCCATTAAGGTAAGACGTCTCAAAATAATTAGAGCTCTCCTTGTGGTTTACCGAGAAAAACGCGAGTCAGTTGGAGAACTTGGTGCCATGTCGTCATGTTGCCTGGGAGCTCAGTGGTTAGATCAACTGGAGGTTGTGACAGTAGTACGGAGTGACACTTGTATGGAGGTGGAATTTGTAGACAGTTGTACAGAAGTCTAGGAAATTCCCAGAAATGGTTAAACAGGATTTATTTAGAGAGTGACACTTGTGCGAAAGGTAATTTACTGGCCCGGCCTAATACATTTCTTAGAATTGTGACGCAAGTACAATAAGAATTGGCAGATAAGGGTTGGGAGGAGATTAGCACTCACTAAGTAGAGTTGATATCTGAGTGTCAAGTAGTGTAATTAATAACAATTGTTGTAGAGATATGGAATTCAGCGAGACCACAAAAGGAAAGACTTTAGTTCTTTACAACGGGCATCAGCATATAGTAGATCATACCACAAAGAAGTAAGGTATATTTCATGAAAAATAAATGCAGAAGAAGACTCAACTATATCCCCGCCTCTGAATCCTTGCACTTTTCAGTTAGGAGTTAAGTTGGTACATCAGCTGATGAAAACGGTTACCTGTTTGACTTTCTGAACCAATTACAAAGCAGCATTCCGGTTGGTCGGTCAGAAAACGGAAAGTGATCCAGATGCTGCACCGTTGCAATAGCGGGCTATTTCCAACCACGTGCGTTGAGCCGTTCTGTGCAAGCTACATATTATTCGTTGTTATTTATATTGTTATAGTGTTGTTGGTGTTTTTTTTTTTGTACGTGAGGGAGCATAACAAGACTTCCACAACTACTGAGGTGGATAACTTTTGCTGAAAGGTGTGATGAGGATGGACCCGGCTTCGTGGAAGAAGAAAGTGAATCATGTGCACAAGATAATACGAAAAGCACAGGAATTAGACGGAATCATCAGCTAATGATATGTCTTGGTGATGACGATGTTGATGACAATGCATCCGAGAATGATGTCGACGGAGACTTGGATGGGATTGAGCCATTAAAACTCTAAACCGGTGGAAATCACTTTGTTACACCTTTCTCTCAATGTAACAAGCTATTTTGCATTAATTTGTTCTATACTGTCGTAAATACGTAATGCATTACATGCGTTACAGTATCACTGTTATTTTCAATTAACATCAGTAATAACGAATTAGTTTCATTATTCATCGGCATTCATTTACTATTGCACTGTTTATATTCGTATTTACCCACCATAGAGACATTTGTAATCAGCTGTTGTTTACTAGTTGCTCTGGTAACGCCGCAAAGGCAGCATAGCCAACCTAACGCGAAACCACCCGAACTGTCAAGTGCAAGGATTCAGCGGCGGGGGTATAAAGACAACACAGTATTAAGCGAAGGAAACCATATTTGTATTCCGGCTGAAGCTACAGCTGAAGTGCGAAAACATTTACAAACGCAAAAAAGTGTGCAAGAGAAACACATTGCCATTTCAAGTATTTACGCTGAAGATGTAGGAAAGCTCTTCAATCGAGGTTATGACTTGGTCACAGCGCTACTATCGCTCAGGAGTGCCAAAAAATTGTTGTATCGCATTAGGCGATAAAATATGGGACCTACAAAAGATCCAACCGATTCCGAGGACATAGTGCTTCAAGATAATCTCTTGCTTAGAACTGATGGTAACACCTTTTTACTTGAAGATGACAACAGAGGTCCGTGTGACAGAATGTTGTTGTTTGCTAGGGAAAAGAGAAAACCATCTTTATCAGACTGTGTTTCCTTTTTTGTCGACGGAACCTTCAAGAATTCGAGCAAGGAGTTTGGGCATTTATTTGTCATTCATGTCAATCTTGGAGGTTCCCGCAAGTAAACAAATATAATTCCAACTGTATACGCCTTGGCGCCGAAAAAAAACGAGAAGCGTATGACCGTTTTTTTCAAAGCTATTAAAACATTTTGCCTGGATAGAACCCTGCAACCCTCATTGTGGACTGACTTCGAAACTGCTATTGTAGTCAGCTAAAAGCTTGTTTTCTGAAACAGAGATTTTGGGTTGCAATTATCATTTTAATCAATGTTTGTGGAGGAAAGAGGAATGTTGCGGCATTGTTTCTGCCTACAAGGAAAACGAAGATATATGCTGCCATATAAGAATGTGTTCAGTACTAGCACATCTTCCTATGGAAGTGTTGGACAATGGTTGACTATACATTCAGGAGAGCAGCCTGAGAGCCAAAAACTTCAAGAGTTTGCGGCGTAATTATGTTATGGTGTATTATATTAAACACCACGATCGCAGCACCAGATGTGGCGGTCTTGGCTTCGTGCCCAGATTTGTGGTGACGCTGGCGGTGCTCTAAGACTCATTCCACTACCAATGAGTAGACCCACGTACCTGTCGATGTGGATCTACTACCGGTGAGATGCCTCGTCTCAGCTCAGTCTGCACGATAGTTGACTCTCTCGGGGTGGTACAGCTAATGGGGGTAGTCTAGGGAGTGATCTTATAAATGATTGACATACGTAACTTTCCTTGAATTTACTATCACTAGGAGGCGCGAGACAAGCCCCTTGCTTCACAATTCTGGTAACTCAATTATTTACTAGGAACTTTGATACCTGATCATTCACACGTACTTATTTATGCTTCTTCTTCCTTGATTCCACTTTACACAATTTAATTTTAATGCACGCACTGACTTTGAATACACTCGTCTTAGAGCGCTGTTACCTACTAAGTATCGTTAAGAGTTACAATGTTTGACTTTGTGCGAAGATGTGACGTTCAGCATGACAACCGACAGCGGCAAATCGCAGACAGCCCCGTTGTACCATACTCTGCTTCATATATACTAAAACTACTGTCATGGCGCCTTCTTTCTGATTGGAAAGAAAAGCCGCGAAATTGACGTCTATATTACCCAAAATACACTGTTCTCTTCCCAGGGTGCCCACAATACCCACTTGATACGTGTTATACAATAGAAAATTACTCTTTTCCGACTTTTAAGGTTTAGCCCCGGCGTGAGTTGTTGGTACGTGCCTGGACAAAAGAAACCCTGTTCACAATGAACCCCTCACACCACTCTCCTAGATTGGCGTCAACTTTCTGCTCTGCTTTGCTACAAGCTGAATTTTACACTGCTAAATAATTAATAAACTACCAATAGTTATTGTAGAGAAGACAATTAACGGTCTCAAGTTCTAAGACTACAGAAATCATCCCAGTGTTTATTCCTTAAGAAACAATATTGCAGAAGACGCAGAGTACTACGGCCACCAGTTTGACCGGCTATTTTTAAATATTGATGGGGAAAAGAAGGAAAAAAATACGCAATTAAGATTGACGAGACTATTTCAAAGGCTCTAAAAATTCCAGGTTGATGGCAACTTATAATTTCTGACTTGCCAGGCTTATTTACAGAAATCACAATTATGAAAAAGGTCACACGTTGGCAGATGTATCATGTAAGTATTGTAAATAAGTTTAATACTCAGTTAAAGCAAAAAAAGTGGGAAATGGGGAACGGAAAGAGACTGCCTCTCCTATAAATGACACAAATTCGGCTGAATGCCTCTTACAATTTGTATTAATAAAAACCCTTATTACTCAGCACCTGCTCCCTTTTTACCACATCACGGGGTATGTCAAACTGACACTCTGCTGTACCCTTAACGAAACCAAGGCAATTTAATACTATTTCATGATACCGTAATGCAACATCTGTCTGGATAATAAATAACTAACATTTATAGCAAGTACATTTACAGGTGAACTTCCATTTTTCTGCAATTACAATCATGTTTTGAAAATAAAATAAATATATATCTTGAATTTTCTGGCAATAGCCTCTAAAGACCTCTTTATTCTTGATGATTTTTATTGAATTTTACATAACTGGTAAACCGTGAGAGATAGACAAAAACTTACTATATAAACAATGTAGATCAGGATAAAACACACAATTTATGTCATATACATTTTATTCATGGAGTTGATTTTTCTTTAAATATTCCTTGTTTTTGGTTTCAGCTTTAAAAAACATACTTTTCTCATACAGGAATCTGTCAACTCATGTCCTTACAAACAAAGGAGCTTCAGTCACATAGCAACCAGCTTTTTACTATCACTTTAATCTATGGCACTCCCTTATTTCCCTTCTGCTTACAAGGAAGCACGTAATAAAACTATTTCTGCTATTTTTTTCTGGATTAGCGTGAATTAAATAGAAGCAAAAGGCTTTTTAACAATAATTTGTTGCAGATATATAGAGAAAGTCATATGAATGGAACACATATTTTTTCTTTAAATAATCGTTTTCTGTAGAAATTTGGGCACACAGACATCTAAAAGGACCTAAAAGTGATATGATCTGAATATGCCGCATAGAATGAGTTCAAAGGTGAAAATTATAACGACACTATGCTATAAGCAACTTGATGGGAGGTCCGGGTTCGATTCCCCGTACCAGCGTGGGGATCTTCTCCCGCTGGAGGACCTGATCCGGGATGCTCTCAACCTCTTGAAGTCCCTTGGATGCCGATTGAGGTGAAAAGAAGGGCTTCAGGTTGCGTGGACCACATTAACTGACTGGGAGGGACACGGGGCGCTAACGACGTCCGTCCTCCAGTACTGACGCCTGTAACGGGCAGAGATGAGCGACGCAGCGGCCGGGCGGTAAATCTTGCCTACTTTGGGCTGTTATGTCACGAAGTTTAGTTGTAGTTGTTAGTAGAAACTTAGCAACAGCGCGAGAATAGAAAAGAACGTTGTTAATGGTAATATGTATGGGTTAGATAAAGAATTTTGTTCCATACCGTCTTTTAAGGTTCAGGCAAACTACACCTTGAAACGTTTTAAACATTTTATTTCTCTTAGAGAACGCACATCGATTTTCAGCCAGGTGTACTCACGGCTTTCCAAACAAACGACAGCTGCAAAATAGGTTCTGTGGATATCGAACACAGTGTTTGTCCAGCTGTCAATATTAAAAAAAATTGAATTTTATCTTACAGAATAAACATCAAGTGTAATTATTACTATCTGAGTGCTGTTTATAACTAAAAAAAAATCTGATGTGTTCCATTCACATGACTTTCTCTACATCTCTGCAACAAATTATTGTTAAAAAGCTTATGCTTCTATTTACTTCATGCTAATCGAGGAAAAAATAGCAGAATGTGTCTTATTAGTTGCTTCCTTGTAAGCAGAAACGAAATAGGTTCAAGTGCTAGGCAAAAGCTGGTTCCTATGTGACTGAAGTTTCCTTGTATGGATAGGTGTTGACAAATTCCTGTATGAGAAAAACTCAAGTTTTTCAGAGCTGAAACCAATAACAAGGAATATCTCAAAAACTATCAACTCCACGAAAAAATGTATATTAAATAAATTGTGTGTTTTAACATGCTCTACATTTTTGTGTGGTAAGCTTTTGTTCATCTCTTATGGTTTAGCAGTTATGCAAAATTCCGTAAAATTCATTCAGAATAAAGTAGTCTTCAGAGGCTATTCCTAGAAAATTCAAAATATACATTTCATTTGTCATGTAAATATATTTAATATACGATCTTTTAATCAAAATCGCTAGAACCATTTTTGAGAAAATCAAAATTTTCGAAGGGTGAAGGGTAGTTAGGTGGGGAGATTTTTCTTAAAAATCTTCATGTCGCATCCTTGGGAGATATCAAAGTTAAATAATAAGTTTGGTATTCAACGGTCTTTTCGTTTTTGAGCTATGCTGTCCAAAGGCACACACACACACACACACACAGAACTTTTTCTGAAAATGCTTTTTTTTGGATTCAGGGGGACGCAAAACATGTATTTCAGGTGAAATCTCGGTATCGAATATACACTATGTACATAGTACATGTAGAAAAAGTAAAAATATTAACATTAAACGATTAAGTTTAACACTAAATGAGTTTTGAAAATATCTATTTTATATCAGCCTAATTAGTGTAGAAAAATAATTACTTTGTATTCTCATAAAATCTTATTGTTTAAAAATTTAAAAATTTGTTTCTTAAAATTGGAGCATTATTTCGAAAAATTATACGACCAGTTTCTTTGAGAGGCAATATAGACTTTTTGAAAAACAAATAAAAAAAGTACAAAATAGCGTCGTGTTAAGCATTTCGACTATGGAAAATTGTTTGAAAAAAGATTGCAAGAAAAGTAGGTTTAAAGTTGTGAGTGCTTATCAACACGCAATCGCCTACCCATTTATTATTTTAGTTAATTTTTAAATACAGAGCGGCAAATAAGAGCTATATATTTGCTTAAATTTTAGTATTTATATAGAATAATTGGAAAACAATATTTTTTTTAAAATGTTCACAATTGATGGTCAGATTTCACAGAAGTACAACGTCAAATGCTTCAGTAACTAGAAAAAAATATTGGGTGTTCCATTATTGTTAAAAAGCTTATTCCTATACTTACTTAAGTTAGTCCAGATAAACATTAACAGACATGGTCTTATTACTTGTTTTCTTGTAATAAAAAGAGAAATGAGGAAATAAACTCGGCTAAAGCGACAATCAAATCTCGTAGAAGCTGGTTGCTATGTGGATGAAATCCGTTTCTTTGGATTGCTAGGGGTTGGAAAATTCCCAATTCAAATCCACGTAAACAAAATATGATAATATGATGTGCTCCATTCAAATGAGTTTCTCTACATTTCTGCAACAAAATATTGTTATTAAAAAGTTTATGCTTATATCTACTTCATGCAAATCGAGAAAAAAATAGTATAAATGGTCTTATTACTTGCTTCCTTGTAAGTAGAAGTGAAATGAGAGAGTTCCATAGGTTGAAGTGATAGTCAAAAGCTGGTTGCTATGTGACTGAAGTTCCTTTGTATAGACAGGAGTTGACAAATTCCTGTATGAGAAAAATATAAATTTGTTAGATGTGAAACTAAAAACAAGGAATATCTTAAAAACGATCAACTCCACAAAAAAAAAAAAAAAAAATGTGCTCTACATTTTCTGTGTCGCAAGTTTTTGTCCGTCTTTTCGGTTTAGCAGTTATGAAAAATTCCGTAAAATTCATCCACAATAAAGAAGTCTTCAGGGGCTTTTCCCAGAAAATTCAAGATATACATTTTATTTTTCGAGTGAATATCTTTAGTATATGACATTAAAAATTTCGAAAAAAGTCCCATGGAAAGGGTAGTTGGATGTGGGGGGGATTTTGTTCAAAATCTTCGTGTCGCATCCCTGGAAGTTAAAAACTTAAATATCAAGTTTGATATTTTACCGACTTTTCGTTCTTGTGTTAACGTGTTTACAGACACACGGACCTTTCTCTGAATATGCTTTTTTTCTTTTTTTTTTTTTTTTGGATACAGGCGATCCTAAAACGTATATTTCCGTTAAAATCTCGGTATCGAATTTTTTATACACTATGTGCATAGTACGTGTAGAGAAAGTAAAATTGACAAAGTGTATGTTTTAACGAAACCTGCATTTTCTGCGTAGTAAGTTTTTCTCTATCTCTTACAGTTTGCCTGTTACGTAAAAGTTAGCAAAATTCACCCAGAATAAACAGGTCTTCAGAGGCTATTTCCAGAAAATTCAGCATAAACATTTTATTTTTCATATAAGTATCTTTAATATACGGCATTTTAATCAAAGTCGTTACAGCCATTTTTGAGAAAATCAAAATTTTCGAAAATTTTTCCATATAAAGAGTAGTTTGGGTGGGGGGAATTTCATCAAAATTTTGGTGTCGATCCTTGGATGATATTAAGTTCAAATACCAAGTTTGATGTTTCACCGATGTTTCGCTTTTGTTTTATCGTGTTCAGGGACACATACGGACCTTTTTCTAAAACTGTTGCTTTTAGATACAGGGACACAAAACGGGTATTTCCGGTGAAATCTGACATCGAATTTTTGGGTGGAATACAATACCTTCTCTGTCCACTGTAAATTCTACATGCGGGCTAGAGAAAGTAATATAATGTGACAAATCTGTTCGTAAACTCATTTGCTGTAAGACTGGATTTTTTTTATGTGAATATTTTGAAAAATGCATCATATGACTCATTTATTAGAACAATTAATTCAAAACATATAAATTGTTATTTAAACAACCATGCAAGCTAGAATTTTGATATATGATAAAAAATCACTTATTGTGTATAAGAATAGTGATATTTATAAAGTTCAATAAAATATCTTGATATTGTAGATTTTCCAAATTTCACAGTTGATTTTATCATTTAAATCCGAGGCAAAATGAAAAAAGTATAATTTAAGGAAGCGCCATCTATCCGGCACCAGAATATGACATGAAACTTAAAGAGTGGCCGCGCCGTGGCCAAGTGGTTAAACCACTCACCTCTCAGCTAGACAACCCGGGTTCGATCCCAAGCAACTGGATGTGAGATTGTGGTGGACAAAGCGGCGCAGGGACGGGTTTTCTGCGGGTTCCCCGGTTCCCCTAGCCATCGGATTCCACCGGTGCTCCATCTTTATTTCATATATCACCTGCGTCATCGCCTGCGGTGCCACAAGTAGTGGAAGCGGGCGTTAAACACTAGAAAAAAAAATAAAGACAGTATGGAGGCAAATATAATATCTCCGTCACTGTCTAAAGCATGCATGTTAGTTATACTTTTACTTTTACTTTCTCTAGACACGGGTTTGAAGCACATCTAAGCACAAGAAGGGAAATTATGGAAAGGAAACTCTGGTAGAGGAGAAGTCTCCTCAGGATTCGTTAACCGATCAGGGAAAACCATGAAATCCCTAGGTCAACTGGAATTTAACTCGGAACCTCCAGAAAGCAAACCTCACAAGTTACTGATCGGTGAGTTGTATGAGTTAGTGTGAAAAACTCCTGGGTAACTGCAAGATCAAGGATAAGAAAACTTAGATGCTGGTTAAACATTTTACTGCCATCTTTATGGGTAGCGTAACTCAGTTGATATTTCACGCTTGAGGCACTAACTTCCCGCCCTGTCTTGAAGACGTTAGCACAGGGACACGCAAAAATACTGGCACAAAAGTTTGGGAAGCTGCTACAAGTTTTAGAATAACTTGCGGAAGTAATTTCGTAGCGTACGACTTTATCTTGTGTCTCCAAGGGCAGCAGCGGTTGCAAATCTTACCACATACGAAATTCCCATGCACCCCATCCTTTGTAGCGGGCTTACACTTCATAACCTCCCCAGCAACAGCGGTTTAGGGTTGTTACCCTTTGCAGGGGTACCAGCATTAGTGACAAAAGTACCTAAACGAGGCTTTCATATCCTCCTGTAGCGTTCCGCTGATTAATTTCAAATGAAATCCGTGAGGTCCTGGGATTAAATTTATACATTTATAATCGAATGCTAACAACGCGTTGCTTATAACTTCCGTGACCAACATGTGACCTATTCTTTGAATAGAAAGCTGTTGGTGATTTTCGCATGACTTTCCTAACCCACATTTCAACTAACTATTCTTAATAAAGCTTATTCTTCTATCTACTTCACTTTAATCGAGATAAATCTCGAAATGTTTTAATTGTGTATGTTTTATTTTATTTATTTTTTTTTTTTTTTTGCGCTGTAGGTATACCCTTTATCCAATTTCATAACCTTTTTACGGTTTGATTACTTTTTTTTTTTTTTTGCTGTCTTCTTCCGATACACACACACAAACATATAAACACCCTTGCCCAAGGCGGGATTCGAACCCACGATCCCCTGCGCCACGAAGCACCACAGCGAGACACTATAGCGAACACAGATTTGAGCGATAGTAAAATATTTTAAGTGCTGGTCGCTATCAGATACCTCTGAAATTCCGTTCTAAATAAATTAAAATGATTTACATTTATGGACTGCTGAGGCTCTTAGCGTGAAATTCTATATTGAGTATGAAAAATCCGTTACATTTGCTCAAAGGCCTCTTCTTCAGACCTGAGGTTCTTTTACGTGCCGTATATCTACGGCACGGGACATGTGGCTATACTTCCCTTCCGAAGGAAGCTATGCTGAAGATATTTACGTCCGAAAAAAATCCATCATCCAACGACGGGTTTGAACCTGCGACCTTGGGAAATAGAGGCGACTATGTTACCCTTAGATCATGTAGCCAGAGCAAATGCAATTTTATTTCCTTGACTAGGAGAAAGAAAAACGAATAACGACTTATTTATTTGAGAAAAACATTCTAAAATTGAAACCAACAGAAGTATCTTAAAATTCCTTAATTGAAAAGAAAAAGTATATCAGAAAAAGTTTGCGTTTTAACGAGATTTACTTCTTTCAGTAAGTTTTTCTACTTCTTTAGTGTACGACTCGTATAAATGTCATAGGTCTTCAGAGGTCATTCCCAGAAAATTCAACAGATGTATTTCGTGTCTTAAATAATAATACCGTTAAGATTAATTAGTGCGAAAATCAAAATTTTTAAAAATAATTTGTGTAGTGTTGAGCTAGCCAGTTTCTTACTTTCTCTACACGTACTATGTACGTAGTGTATAGAGAAGGTATTGCACTCCACCCATAAATTCGATTCCGAGATTTCACCGGAAATGTATGTTTTAGAGTCCCCTGTAACCAAAAAAGCATTTTCAGAAAAAAGTCCATGTATATGTGTCCATATGTCTGTGAGCACGATAACTTAAAAACGAAAAGTTGGTAAAATACCAGACTTGGTATTTAAGTTTAGTCTCTTCCAGGGATACGAGACAAAGATTTGGAGAAAAATTCCTCCAACTGGTCAGATGCAAAAAGTTAAGTGTGGACCTCAGAGGCATAAAGTCTGATGCAACGACTGGGATTTCCTTGAAAATTCTACCTTTATCTATCTAGTTATCTATTGTTATCTATCTACAGTTATCTATCCTTATCTATCTATATTTATATATCCTTGTCTATCTATATTTATATACCCTTATCTATCTATACATACCTATATATGACTATCTCTCTACACCTATCTCTCTTTATACCTATCTTTCCACAACTATCTCTCTATCCCATCTATATATACCTCTCTCAAAACCCATCTACCTATACCTATCTCTCTATACCTATCTCTCAATACCCATCTACCTATACCTATCTCTCAATACCCATCTATCTATACCTATCTCTCTATACCTATCTCTCTATACCTATCTCTCTATACCTATCTCTCTATACCTATCTCTCTATACCTATCTCTCTATACCTATCTCTCAATACCCATCTATCTATACCTCTCTCAATACCCATCTATCTATACCTATCTCTCTATACCTATCTCTCTATACCTATCTCTCTATACCTATCTCTCTATATCCATCTCTCTATACCTATCTCTCTATACCTATCTCTCTATACCTATCTCTCTATACCCATCTCTCAATACCCATCTATCTATACCTCTCTCAATACCCATCTACCTATACCTATCTCTCAATACCCATCTCTCAATACCTATCTCTCTATACCTATCTCTCTATACCTATCTCTCTATACCTATCTCTCTATACCTATCTCTCTATACCTATCTCTCTATACCTATCTCTCTATAGCCATCTATCTATACCTATCTCTCTATTCCTATCTCTCTATAGCCATCTATCTATACCTGTCTCTATACCTATCTCTCTATAGCCATCTATCTATACCTGTCTCTCTATACCTGTCTCTCTATACCTATCTCTCTATACCTATCTCTCTATAGCCATCTCTCTATACCTATCTCTCTATAGCCATCTATCTATACCTGTCTCTCTATACCTATCTCTCTATACCTATCTCTCTATACCTATCTCTCTATAGCCATCTATCTATACCTATCTCTCTATACCTATCTCTCTATACCTATCTCTCTATAGCCATCTATCTATACCTATCTCTCTATACCTATCTCTCTATAGCCATTTATCTATACCTATCTCTCTATTCCTATCTCTCTATAGCCATCTATCTATACCTAACTCTCTATACCTATCTCTCTATAGCCATCTATCTATACCTATCTCTCTATAGCCATCTATCTATACCTGTCTCTATATTCCTATCTCTCTATAGCCATCTATCTATACCTATCTCTCTACTCTTATCTCTCTATACCCATCTACCTATACCTATCTCTCTATAGCCATCTATCTATACCTATCTCTCTATACCTACCTCTCTATACATATCTATCTATACCTATCTCTCTACACCTATCTATCTACACATATATCTCTCTATACCCATCTATCTATACCTATCTCTCTATACCTATCTCTCTACACCTATCTATCTACACATATATCTCTCAATACCCATCTACCTATACCTATCTCTCTATACCTATCTCTCAATACCCATCTATCTATACCTATCTCTCTATACCTATCTCTCTATAGCCATCTATCTATACATATCTCTCTATACCTATCTCTCTATAGCCATCTATCTGCACCTATCACTCTGTACCTATTTCTCTATACCCAGCAACAGCATTTATAGGTTATGTATTACCTTGAGGACAAATATTTTTTTGAGGAGCTTCAGTAATTACTACCTTATTATCAGCTATTCCTTATCTAACCCATCTTCTATATCTATCACTCTATACCTATCTGCACCTATCTCTCTATACCTAGCTCTCTATACCTATCTCTGTATACCTATCTCTGTATACCTATATCTCTATACCTATGTCTGTATACCTATCTCTCTACGTCTATCTCTGTATACCTATCTCTGTATACCTATCTCTGTATACCTATCTCTGTATACCTATGTCTCTATATCTATATCTGTATACCTATCTCTGTATACCTATCTCTGTATATCTATATCTGTATGCCTATATCTGTATACCTATATCTGTATACCTATCTCTGTATACCTATATCTCTATACCTATATCTCTATACCTATATCTGTATACCTATCTCTGTATACCTATCTCTGTATACCTATCTCTGTATACCTATCTCTGTATACCTATGTCTCTATATCTATATCTGTATACCTATATCTGTATACCTATCTCTGTATACCTATCTCTGTATACCTATATCTGTATACCTATCTCTGTATACCTATATCTCTATTCCTATATCTGTATACCTATCTCTGTATACCTATCTCTGTATACCTATATCTCTATACCTATCTCTGTATACCTATCTCTGTATACCTATCTCTATATACCTATCTCTGTATACCTATCTCTGTATACCTATCTCTGTATACCTATCTCTGTATACCTATCTCTGTATACCTATCTCTGTATACCTATCTCTGTATACCTATATCTCTATACCTATCTCTGTATACCTATCTCTGTATACCTATCTCTGTATACCTATGTCTCTATACCTATGTCTGTATACCTATATCTCTATACCTATGTCTGTGTACCTATATCTCTATACCTATGTCTGTGTACCTATATCTCTATACCTATGTCTGTGTACCTATGTCTGTATACCTATGTCTGTGTACCTATGTCTGTATACCTATGTCTGTGTACCTATGTCTGTATACCTATGTCTGTATACCTATATCTGTATACCTATCTCTGTATACCTGTCTCTGTATACCTACCTCTGTATACCTATCTCTGTATACCTATATCTCTATACCTATCTCTGTATATCTATCTCTGTATACCTATATCTCTCTACCTATCTCTGTATACCTATATCTGTATACCTATATCTCTATACCTATCTCTGTATACCTATATCTCTATACATATCTCTGTATACCTATATCTGTATACCTATATCTCTATACCTATCTCTGTATACCTATCTCTGTATACCTATCTCTGTATACCTATATCTCTATACCTATTTCTGTATACCTATATCTCTATACCTATCTCTCTATAACTATATATCTATACCTATCTCTGTATACCTATCTCTTTATATCTATGTCTGTATACCTATATATGTATACCTATCCCTGTATACCTATCTCTGTATACCTATATCTCTATACCTATGTCTGTATACCTATATCTCTATACCCATGTCTGTGTACCTATATCTCTATACCTATGTCTGTATACCTATGTCTGTGTACCTATGTCTGTATACCTATGTCTGTATACCTATGTCTGTACACCTATCTCTGTATACCTATGTCTCTATATCTATGTCTGTATACCTATATGTGTATACCTATCTCTGTATACCTATCTCTGTATACCTATGTCTCTAGATCTATGTCTGTATACCTATCTCTGTATACCTATATCTCTGTATACCTATATCTGTATACATATATCTGTATACCTATGTCTGTATACTTATGTCTGGATACCTATGTCTGTATACCTATCTCTGTATACCTATGTCTCTATATCTATGTCTGTATACCTATGTCTGTATACCTATCTCTGTATACCTATCTCTGTATACCTATCTCTGTATACCTATATCTGTATACATATATCTGTATACCTATATCTTTATACATATCTCTGTATACCTATGTCTGTATACCTATCTATGCATACCTATATCTCTATACCTATGTCTGTATACCTATCTCTGTATACCTATCTCTGTATACCTATGTTTGTATACCTATGTCTGTATACCTATGTCTGTATACCTATGTCTGCATACCTATCTCTGTATACCTATCTCTGTATACCTATCTCTGTATACCTATATCTCTATACCTATATCTGTATACCTATCTCTGAATACCTATATCTCTGTATACCTATGTCTGTATACCTATCTCAGTATACCTATCTCTGTATACCTATGTCTGTATACCTATCTCTGTATACCTATATCTCTGTATACCTATATCTCTGTATACCTATGTCTGTATACCTATCTCTGTATACCTATCTCTGTATACCTATCTCTGTATACCTGTTTCTGTATACCTACCTCTGTATACCTATATCTCTATACCTATCTCTGTATATCTATCTCTGTATACCTATATCTCTATACCTATCTCTGTATACCTATATCTCTATACCTATCTCTGTATACCTATATCTGTATACCTATATCTCTATACCTATCTCTGTATACCTATATCTCTATACATATCTCTGTATACCTATATCTGTATACCTATATCTCTATACCTATCTCTGTATACCTATGTCTGTATACCTATCTCTGTATACCTATATCTCTGTATACCTATGTCTGTATACCTATCTCTGTATACCTATCTCTGTATACCTATATCTGTATACCTATCTCTGTATACCTGTTTCTGTATACCTACCTCTGTATACCTATATCTCTATACCTATCTCTGTATATCTATCTCTGTATACCTATATCTCTATACCTATCTCTGTATACCTATATCTCTATACCTATCTCTGTATACCTATCTCTGTATACCTATATCTCTATACCTATTTCTGTATACCTATATCTCTATACCTATCTCTCTATAACTATATATCTATACCTATCTCTGTATACCTATCTCTGTATACCTATATCTGTATACCTATATCTGTATACCTATATCTGTATACCTATATCTTTATACATATCTCTGTATACCTATGTCTGTATACCTATCTCTGTATACCTATATCTCTATACCTATGTCTGTATACCTATCTCTGTATACCTATCTCTGTATACCTATGTTTGTATACCTATGTCTGTATACCTATGTCTGTATACCTATCTCTGTATACCTATATCTCTGTATACCTATCTCTGTATACCTATCTCTGTATACCTATATCTCTATACCTATATCTGTATACCTATCTCTGAATACCTATATCTCTGTATACCTATGTCTGTATACCTTTCTCAGTATACCTATCTCTGTATACCTATGTCTGTATACCTATCTCTGTATACCTATATCTCTGTATACCTATGTCTGTATACCTATCTCTGTATACCTATATCTCTATACCTATGTCTGTATACCTATCTCTGTATACCTATATCTCTGTATACCTATGTCTGTATACCTATGTCTGTATACCTATCTCTGTATACCTATATCTCTATACCTATCTCTGTATACCTATCTCTGTATACCTATATCTCTATACCTATCCTTGTATACCTATATCTCTATACCTATCTCTGTATACCTATATCTCTATACCTATCTCTGTATACCTATCTCTCTGCGTCTATCTCTCTATACCTATCTTTCTGTACCTATCTCTGTATACCTATATCTCTATACCTATATCTGAATACCTATATCTCTATACCTATGTCTCTATACCTATCTCTCTCCGTCTATCTCTCTATACCTATCTTTCTGTACCTATCTATCTACACCTATCTCTCTATACCTATCATCTATACCTATCTATCTATACCTATCTCTCTATACCTGTCTTCTTCATCTATCTCTCTATACCTATCTCACTAAACCTATCTCTCTATACCTGTCTATCTACTCCTATCTATCTAACCTATCTCTCTATACCCATCTATCTATACCTATCCATCTACACCTATCTTTCTATACCTATCTCTCTATACCTATCTCTCTATATCCATCTATCTATACCTATCTCTCCACACCTATATTTCTATACATACCTATCTCTCCACAGCTATCTCTCTATACCTATCAATCTATCTACTAGGTATAGAATCTATACTTACGGAGATTTACTTTACAACCTACTTCATTTTAAGATTTTGAATAAAAAACATATATTAAATATATTTATCTGACAAATAAAATGTATATCTTGAATTTTCTGGGAATAACCTCTGAACACTACTGTATTCTGGATTAATTTTACGAAATTTTGCTTAACTGCTAAACCGCAAGAGATGGACAAAAACTTAACCACACAAAGAATGTAGAGCACGTTAAACACCCAATTTATGTAATATAAATTTTCTTCGTGAAGTTGATCGTTTTTGAGATATTCCTTGTTATTAGTTTCAGCTTTGAAAAATGTATGCTTTTTCCATATGAGTATTTGCCAACTTCTGTTCATACAAACAAAGGCACTTCAGTCAAATAGCAACTAGTTTTTGACTATCACTTTAACCTATGGTACTCCCTTATTTCGCTTCTACTTACAAGGAAGCAAGTAGTAACACTTTCTATAATTTTTTATCAATTAGTATGAAGTAAATAGAAGCATAAGCTTTTTAATAATATTTTTTGCAGAGATGTAGCATTTGAGTGGAACACGTCAATTTTTTTAATCAGGGGACCTCAAATCACATTTTGTTTGAAATTTAATTTTGGGGTGAAATACGAGGGCCGTTTTTTTTACAAACCTCCAATAGGCTCTAAATAAAAGACAAGTTCATAGAAAACAATTATTTTATTACTAAACTATTTTTACACTTATTCTTATTTTTCAACACAATCACTGAAAAGATTGAGACATTTATCGTACCTGTGCACAAGCTTTGCAATACCCGCTTCAAAAAATGTTGCCGCCAATGATTTCAAATGAGCATTGACGTTGTTTTGAAGATCTTCGTTGGTTTGAAATTGCTGCACTCCTAGCCACGTCTTCAGTTTAGGGTAAAGGTGAAAGTCCCTGGGTGCCAGGTCAGGACTGTGCGTCGGATGATCGAAAATGTCCCATTGAAATTGTTCAAGGAGCCGATGGGTTGTGCCAGCAGTGTGTGGACGAGCGTTGTCATGGATCAACACAATTCCTGAAGTCAGCATTGCTCTTCGTTTGTTTTGAATGGCTCTCCGCAAACGTTGTAAAGTACGAAGATCTTCAAAACAACGTCAATGCTCATTTGAAATCATTGCGTCAACATTTTTTGAAGCGGGTATTGCAAAGCTTGTGCACAGGTACAATAAATGTCTCAATCTTTTCGGTGATTATGTTGAAAAGTAACTATAGGAGTACAAAACTTTTAGTAATAAAATAATTGTTTTCTATGAACTTGTCTTTTATTTATAGCATATCGGCCCTCGTACAATATTTTCTCTAATTAATGTATGTTGTAGGGGAAGTAAAAATTATTTGTCTAGCACATTGGTAGTTGATTCGAGGTGTAGCAATGAATCAACTATCCAGTGGCTGCAAAATGTTCTGATGCATTTCCTAGCTAATGCATTCTGCCCTATTGTTACGTAACAAGCACTTTTAGCCGAAAAAACTTGAAAAACGCTCAGGCATGATGGACTTGCTCTTGTTTCCTAAGGGAGTACTGAGTATGGAGCATCGATCTGAACAAGGTGCGTGTGTTGGCAATAGCACTTTCTCTCCATTTCCATTCCCTTCCCCTTCCCCCTCAAGGGTTACAGAGTATTTGGTGAGTTCTGGCAAAACGTCTGCCATACAACTCCCAGCAGTCATTTCTCACACCCTCACTCGGTTTCCACAATTTTTTTCTCCCACCATCTTCCCTCCTTTCATTGTATGAAGTGCTTGGACCTGGGTGCCTATTTGTATTGCACACAAAACCCTTGCTGCCTGCATTCAAGTGTTCCCTGCTCTTCTAGATCTCATTCAGGACAACGTCTCTGGTGCGCAGTGGCGTGCAACACCAACACCGCTCATTTTAGAAGTGCATTTCGAAATTAGAGAGCGAGCGAGGTTTGACACTCAATTGTCAAGCTGAAACCGTTGTGTACCAGTAGCTGTTCGCTTATCTACTATAAGAGGACAGCGTTACAAAACTCGCTAACTCACAGTAGGAAAACAAAACAAAAAAAACAGAAAAAACAAACAAAACAAAACAAAAAACAAAGAAAACCAAAACAAACAAAAACTCTTACAAATAACTACATATCCTGCAATTTCAGAGTCTCTTTTACTTCAAGAGACACATTGCTGTTGACAATCCAAAAGTATTTAACTCTACATTCACCTCAAACGCGAGAGAAAAAAAAAATGCCAAAATTAAGAATCTAATGTATTTCATTCACGTGACTTTCGGGCCACACCGTGGCCGAGTGGCTAGACCATGGGCGGGTTCGATCCCAAGCGACCGCATGAGATTTGTGGTGCACAAAGCGGTGCAGAAGCGGTTTTTCTCCGGGTTTCCCCGCTATCGTATTCCACCGGAGCTCCATATTCATTCCATGTACATATCGTCGGTGTCATCGCCTGCGGTACCATAATCAGTAAAAGCGGGGGTTAAACACTATAAAAAAACATGACTTCCACTACCTATTCAGCACCAAATTAATTTTACAAAAGCTTATTGTCTACCTTTAATGTCAATCGTGATCAACATTAGCCGAAACGGTCTTATTATTTAGTTCCTTATAAGTAGGAGGGAAATAAGGGAATACACTAGGATAAAGCGACAGTCAAATGTTTTAAAATGTGGTTGCTATGGGATTGAAATTCGTTTCTTTGCGTGGCCAGGAGCTGTCAAGTTCCCGTATGAGAAAATTATACAAAGTTTTAAAACTGCAACCATTAAAAAGGAATATCTCGAAAACGGTCAACTCCACGAAAAAAGTGTATGATATAAATTGTGTGTTCTAAGGAGCTCTACATGTTTTGTATAGTAAGTGTTTGTCTATCTCTTACAGTTTATTAGTTATGCAAAATTCAAAAAAAAATTATCGAGAATAACAAGTCTTTAGACGCTATTCTCTGAAAAATATACATATAAGAGATTTTAATCAAAATCGTTAGAGCCAATTTTGAGAAAATAAAAAATGTCTATATATTTTCCATGTTAGGGGAAAATCTTAACATGGCATCCTTGGGAGATACTGAGCTTAAACATCAAACGGCCTTTCGTTTTTGAGCTATGCTGCCCACAGACACACGCACACAAGGACCTTTTTCTAAAAATACTTATTTTTGGATTCAGGGGGTCCCAAAATATGTATTTCCGTTGAAATCTCGTTTTCGAAGTTTTAGTGCAATAGAATACCTTCTTTATACACTAAGTACATAGTACGTGTAGAGAAAGTAAAAATTGCATTCTCTATAACTTTGCTAAACATTCTTTTAGATATTACCGTTATAAAAGCCAATACTTCTATCTACTTCGTGTTTATATATAGGTCCACATAAAGAGTTTCAGATGAATTTCTCTTAAATGAATAGACAAAAATGAATATGTTCCTTTCAATGACCTTCTCTAGATGTTCCACAAACTTTTCTTGTTATTTGCTTCTTTGTAAGTAGAAGGAAAATAACGCAATGCAGAGTAAAGCGATAATCAAATGTTTTAAAAGCTGGTCGCTATGTGGAACAATTGAGATTTGGTTTCTTTGCTTGCTAGGATCAAACAAAAAAGAGGCAAAGAGAAAGATAAATTTCTGATTGAGAAGCCTTTAAATAGCTTAAAACTGAAACCAATATCAAGGGATACCTCGAAAATGCTAACTCTACAGAAAAAAATTGATGTGTTCCATTCACATGACTTTCTCTATATCTCTGTAACAAATTACTGTTAATAAGTTTATCTTATATTTATTTCATGCTAATCGAGAGAAATTAGCAGAAATAGTATTATGTCTTGCTTTATTGTAACTAGAAGCGAAATAAGGGAGTACCATAGGTTAAAGTGAAAGCCAAAAGCTGGTTGCTATGTGACTGATGTTCCTTTGTTTGTATGCACAGGAGTTGACAAATTACTGTATGAGAAAAGCATGTTTTTCAAAGCTGAAACCAAGAAAAAGGAATATCTCAATAACGATCAACTCCACGAAAAAAATGTATCTAACATAAATTGTGTGTTTTAACGTGCTCTACATTTTCTGTGTGTTAAGTTTTTGTCCATTTTGTTTAGTAATTATGCAAAATTCACCCAGAATAAAGTAGTCTTCAGAGGCTATTCCCAGAAAATTCAAAATATACATTTTATTTGTCAGATAAATATCTTTAATATATGATATTTTAATCAAAATCGTTAGCCATTTTTTAGAAACTCAACATTTTCGAAAAAAGTTCAATGTAAAGGGCATCCCTGGAAAATACTAATCTTAAATACCAAATTATCTTGTTCACAGACACACGGACACACACGGACTTTTTTTTAAAAATACTCTTTTGGATACAGGGGACCCTAAAACATATATTTCCGGTGAAATCTCGGTATCGAATTTTTTGGTGCACTGCAATACCTTCTCTATACACTAGGTATATAGTTCGTATAGAGAAAGTAAAAGAGAGAGTATATTACATAAATTGTATTTTCTCGAGATCTACATTTTATTTGTGTATTTCTTACAGTTTATCAGTTACAGAAAAGTTATAAACCGTCATTCGTAATTAAGAGGTCTTCAGAGTCTATTTCCAGAAAATTCAATATATACATTTTGTCATAAAAATATCTTAATCCAAATCGTTAATCATTTCAGAGAAAAATATTCCATGTAAAGGGTAGTTGGGGTTGGGGGATTTCCTTGACAAACTTCGTGTCGCATCCTTGGAAGACACTGAACTTAAATACCAAGTTTGGTATTTGACCGACTTTTCGTTTTTGAGTTATGCTGCTCGCAGACACACACACACACACACACACACACACACACACACACACACACACAAACAAACACATGAGCATGCTTAAAAAGATGCTGTATCGAAATTTTGGGTGGAATACAGTCCTTCTCTGCCCACTATGCACGTTGCACGTGCGTGCTAGAGAAAGCAAAAATCTCGTATGTTACACTCACAAGATTTTCTCTACCTATTCGGTAGCAATATTCTATTTCTGAAGGTTTACGAGTGTATGCAAGTCATCCAGAGTAAAGAGGTCTTCAGAGGCTATTGACAGAAACTTCAATATACACATTTTGTTTGTCATAAGAATATATTAAACATAAGGTATTTTAATGTAAATCATAAAACCAATTTTGAGAAAATCAATATTTTCGAAAAATGTTCCTTGTAAAGGGTAGTTGAGGGTGTATGGATTCTCTTGAAAATCTTCGTGTCGCTTCCCTGAAAGATATCTGTGCCTACTAGGTACATTGTATTTATGCGCTAGAGAAAGTAAAAATATGATATGATAGGATAATTTGTAAACTTATTTACTGAGAAACTTGAATTTTAATGTGAATATTCTTTAAAAATGCATCACGTGAGTCATTTTATTGGAACAATGCATTAGACAACCAAAATTATTATTAAATAGCCATGCAAGGTAGAATTTTGATCCATGGAAAAATATAAATATTATTGTAAAATAACTGGTATGTACTTGAAGATATTCTTATCTCTACTTTTTTTAATTTCCCTAGCCCCATATGCAATATACATAGGGACAGTGAAGGTATTGTAATGCACCCAAAAATTCGATACCGAGATTTCAACCGGAAATATATGTTTTGGGGTCCCCTGAGTCCAAAAAAAACATGTTTAAAAAAAGGTCCATGTGTGTGTGCCTGTGGGCAGCATAGCCCCAAAACAAAAAGACCGTTAAATTCCAAACTTGGTATTTAGGTTTAGTATCTTCCAAGGATGCGATACGAAGATTTTAAAAAAAATGGAAAAATGTTCTAAAACTTTGATTTTCTCAAAAATGGTTCTGACGATTTTGATTAAAATCTCATATATTTAAGATTATTTAAATGGCAAATAAAATGTATTATATTATTCTTGATGAATTTTTTGGATTTTTGGATAACTGGTAAACCGTAAGAGATAGACAAAAACTTAGTGCACAAAAATGTAAATCTACTTAAAACACACAATTTAAGACATATACCTTTTTTTCGTGGAGTTGACCGTTTTTGAGATATCCCTTGCTTTTGGTTTCAGTTTTAAAATACTTACTTTTCTCATACTCCTGACCACGCAAAGAAACGGATTTCAACCCCACAGTAACCACATTTTAAAACATGTAACTGTCGGTTTAGCCTAGTGTATTCCCTTATTTCCCTTCTAGTTATAAGGAATTAAGTAATAAGACCGTTTCTGTTTATCTCGATTAGCATGGAATGATAGAAGAATAAGCTTATTAAAAATAATTTGTAATAGAGATATATAAAAATTCATGTGAATGGAATACACCAGATTTTTCAGAACATGAAGACCCTGCCCCAAGTTAGGGTTTGCGGTTTTTCCTCGCTGTTGCCAAATCTTAAACTGAGTACTCCCTTTACTGAGGTGCGAATCTCGACTTGCAAGCTGTCTCTCCAGGAAACGGAGTTTACTACGTTGCCTTTCACCTCTAGTAAAGAGTTGTCTTTTGTTTCCTAATGGTCATTACCCAGTGCTGACAGGGAGCGGTTCCGTATGAAGGCCATATGTTTTGGAAAAAACTATAATTTATTAATGTATTATGATTTTTTTTGTGTGTGTTCTTTTAATAGAGATAACGTGATCCTGCTGTAAGTGTATACTGCTGCAATTCTTTCTTCTTTTGATAATTTTGCCATTGTTTGAAGTTCCTCTAAGGCTTTCCAGATGGCTACCTGTTCAGCTTGGTTGTTAGTACATTTTGAAGTTTTAATTGACGAATGAGAGTTCCACGTTGAAATATTGCTGCTACCCCAACATTTACTCCTATCTGTAAACATTGGGTATGTTACATTTTCCTGAGTTTCATGGATAGTTCTATTTTAGGCAGGGTGATTCCCGGCTTTCTTAATATGATCAATATATACTATAGCATCACGGTGGTGGTTCAGAAAGTTTAACTATGTATTGTATATATGTGCCTACCAGCTCCCACACTTTCTGAGAAAAAGGTACATAAGTATAAAAAAAACTGTTTTAAGAAAACTGAATTTAAAGGTATAAATGTTCTAAAAAGAGGCATTGCATAACATCTTTAAAGAAATGCAGACTAGCATTTAAATTATATTTAAATTCATTAAGATCCTCTTCACCCCCCAAAGTGTATATTTTCTGAAACTAGAAATGATAGAGGCTTTATTAGTGTTTAAAAAAAACTAAAAAATATCTGATGTATGACAATGGAGTAGCATTGTTTAATGTGATATTCAAAAGCTAGTTGCTATGTGACTGAAGTTCCTTTGTTTGTGTGGACAGGAGCTGACAAATTCCTGTATGAGAAGAGTATACGTTTTTCAAAGCTGAAACCAAAAACAAGGAATATCTCAAAAACGGTCAAATCCACGAAAAAATGTATATAACATAAATTGTGTGTTTTAACGTGCTCTACATTTTTTGTGTGGTGAGCTTTTGTCCATCTCTTACGGTTTAGCAGTTATGCAAAGTTCTGTAAAATTCATTCAGATTAAAGTAGTCTTCAGAGGCTATTCCCAGAAAATCAAGATATACATTTTACTATACGATATTTTAATCAAAATCGTTAGAGCCATTTTTTAAAAAATCAAACATATTGAAAAATGTTCCATGTAAAGGGTAGTTTGGTTAGGGGAATTTTTCTCAAAATCTTCGTGTCGTATCTCTAGAAGATATTGAACTTAAATACCAAGTTAGGTATTTTATCGAATGCTCTTTTTGGATACAGGAGACCCTAAAACATATATTTATGGTGAAATCTCGGTACCGAATTTTGGGTGGAGTGCAATAGCTTCTCTATACACTATGTACATGGTACGTGCAGAGAAAGTAAAAATGTTATTTTTTACCTTTTCAGAGTACCTGTCCCCTTAAGCAGGATCTTGTCTTTGAGACAGAATTAGAATTGGATGACTTATGTGTAACACATTAATCTGTTACATGCTGCATGGTCGCTTGTTGCCTGATATAACTTTCTATGTTTCAAATTACCACGGCAGAAAACTAAAGTAGCTTTTCCAGAATTTGAGTAAAACTCGGTATATAGAGAGGCGAAGGCTTAAGTTAGCCTGCGGTGTGTCGGAAGGGAACCCTCCCTCTCTGTCGACCAGGGTATTGAGGTCAGGGTCTTTACCAGAATGTTGCCTCTGGGGGCGGTTTGCCCCTGTACAGCATGGATGTGATAGCCAGCTGCCTCCACTTCATGCTTAAACTTTCCACTCCTCACGACGCTACTAACCTGTACAAAAACATCGCCTGCTTTACGCTTGAAATAATGAAAAAAAAATCTGATATGTTCCATTCACATGACTTTCTCTATATCTGTGCAACAAATTATTCTTAAATAGCTTGCACTTCTATTTACTTTATGCTAATCAGAAAAAAATAGTAGAAATGGTCTTACTACTTGCTTCCTTGAAAGTAGAAGCGAAATAAGAGAGTACGATAGGTTAAAGGCATAGTCAAAAGCTGATTGCTATATCACTGAAGTTCCTTTGTTTGTATGGACAGCATTTCACAAATTCCTGTATGAGAAAAGTATGTTTTCCAAAGCTGAAACCAAAAACAAGGAATGGCTCAAAAACGATGAACTCCACGAAAAAAATGTATATAACATAAATTGTGTGATTTAACACGCTCTACATTCTTAATATAATAAGTTTTTGTCCATTTTTTACACTTTAGCAGTTATTCAAAATTCCATAAAATTCATCCAGAATAAAGTACTCTTCAGAGGCTATTCCCAAAAAATTCAAGATATACATTTCATTTGTCAGGCAGTTATCTTTAATATACGAAGTTTTAATCAAAATCGTTAGAGCCATTTTTGAGAAAATCAAAGTTCCATGTAAAAGGTAGTTGGGGTGGGGGGATTTTTCTCAAAATCTTCGTGTCTCATCCCTGGAATATACTAAACTTAAAAACCAAGTTTTGTATTTTACCGACTTTTCGTTTTTGAGTGATCGTGTTCACAGACACATGGACACACGGATACACACACGGACTTTTTTCCGATTTTGTTTTAGATAAAAGGGGACCCTAAAACATGTATTTCCAGTGAAATCTCGTTATCGAATTTTTGGGTGGAGTGGAATACCTTCTCTATACACTATGTACATAGTACGTATAGAGAAAGTAAAAATGAAATGCCATTTCATTTATGGACGTTTTATTTTATTTATGGTTCTCAGCGTTCCATTTTATAGTGGGGTGAAAGATCACTTAATTTTGCTAACAGGGCTCTTTATCAGGCTGGAGGTTCTTTTACGTGCCGTAAATCTACGACACGGGACCTACGGCTGTACTTCCCTTCTGAAGAAAGCCATGCTCAGGATTTTTACGACTAAAAAAATCCATCATGTTCCGAGGCTTGACTAGATCTCTACAATATCAACAATGAATACCCCAAAATAACATTTTGCCTAAAATTATATCATTATTTTTATTTCGTAAATGTCGAAATATTTTCATTTTAGAAATTACAGTATTCAGTTCTGTGTTGTTACCTCCAGTCTTTTGGCACCTGTAGATCAGTCTTTCCCAAATTGTATCCGCTAAACATATTTATTTATTAACCCATTTCATCCTTTAAGGGCTGGTTGCACTCCCTGGACTAGTGGTAGCATGCTAAAACTTATTTTTTTTTTTTTAATTTTTAATATTTCTTTAAATTGTATATTAAAACGCTAGCCTCTAACTCCCGGCGGAGGGAGTTCATTTTATGGAATTATATAGGAATCAAATTCAACATCTGAAAAATCTGAATATTTGTTTTGCACATACCGACCAACTTTTAAAAGATTAGATTATAGCTTTGGCTAGTGTATTCCCTTATTTTGGAATGTAGTGCTAGTTTCTTATACACAAGTTCGTGGGTACAAATCTGGCGGAGGACGGTGGATTTTTTAGGGGTAAATTCCTCAACATGGCTTCCTTTGGAAAATTTTGATTTTTTTTTAAAAATGGCTCTAACGATTTTGATTAGTATCCCATATATTAAAGATACTTACATCCCAACTAAAATGTTTATCTTTAATTTTCTGGGAATGGCCTCTGAAGACCTCTTTATTCTGGATTAATTTTTCCGAATTTTCCTTAATTGCTAAATCGTAACAGATAGACAAAAACTTACTGCACAAAAATGTAGCTCTCGGCAAAACACACAGTTTATGTCCTTCAGGTTTTTTCCGTGGAGTTTACCGTTTTCGAGATATTCCTTGTTATTAGTTTCAATATTGTAAAGTACTTATACTTTTCTCAGACAGGAAGTATCCGTTTTTGTTTTATTATACTCCTGGGCAAACAAAGAAGCGATTTAGAATGATATTCGCATAACAAGAGCCTTTAAAACATTTGACTATCAGTTTAGCATAACACATTCCTTTAGTTCCATTCTACTTATAAGGAAGCAAGTAATAAGACTAATTCTGTTAATGTTTATCTCGATTAGCATGTTGTAGATAAAGAATACGTTTCGTGAACAAAGTTTTATTTGGAGCAGCTAGTGAAAGTTATATGACTAGAACATATCAGATTCTTTAAAGAATAATTTGTAGAAGAATGGATAGAAAAAGTCATTTCAAATATTTTTGTTTTCAATCTACAAATCATTCTTAAAAATGTTATAACATTTTGTGCATGCACATGAAGTGTATTGTACAGGTAGCTGAAAAAATCTGATGTGTTTCATTCACATGACTTCTCTACATCTCTGCAACAAATTACTGTTAAAAAGCTTATGCTTCTGTTTACTACACGTTAATCGAGAAAAAGTTAGCAGAAATAGTCTTATTACTTGCTTCCTGGTAAGTAGAAGCGAAATAAGGGAGTACCATAGGTTAAAGCGATAGTCAAAAGCTGGTTGCTATGTAACTGATGTTCCTTTGTTTATATGGACAGCAGTTGACAAATTCCTGTATGAGAAAAGTTAGTTCTTCAAAGCTCCTAAAAACAGGGAATATCTTAAAAACTCTTTAGAGGGCATTTCCAGAAAATTCAAGATATACATTTTATTTGTCTTTAATATACAAAATTTTAATCAAAATCGTTAGCCATTTTTGTAAAAATAAAAATTTTCGAAAAGAGTTACATGTAAAGTGTAGTTAGGAGTGGGGGAATTTTTCTCAAAATGTTCGTGTAGCATCCCTTGAAGATACTAAACTTAAATGCCAATTTTGGTATTTTATCGACTTCGTTTTTCAGTTATCGTGATCACACACACAAATACAGGGACACACACACACAAATACAGGGACACACACACAAATACAGGGACACACACACACAAATACAGGGACACACACACAAATACAGGGACACACACACAAATAAAGGGACACACACATACACAAATACAGGGATACACACACAAATACAGGGACACACACACAAATACAGGGACACACACACAAATACAGGGACACACACAAATACAGGGACACACACAAATACAGGGACACACACAAAAATACAGGGACACACACAAAAATACAGGGACACACACACGCACACACACAAATACAGGGACACACACAAATACAGGGACACACACAAATACAGGGACACACAAAAATACAGGGACACACACAAATACAGGGACATACACACACAAATACAGGAACACACACACACAAATACAGGGACACACACACAAATACAGGGACACACACACAAATACAGGGACACACACAAAAATACAGGGGCACACACACAAATACAGGGACATATACACAAATACAGGGACACACACAAAAATACAGGGACACATACACTCACACGAATACAGGGACACACCCACAAATACAGGGACACACACAAATACAGGGACACACACAAATACAGGGACATACACACACAAATACAGGGACACACATACAAATACAGGGACACACACACAGATACAGGGACACACACACAAAAATACAGGGACACACACACACGGACTTTTTTCCGAAAATGCTTTTTACTTTCTCTATACGAACTATGTACATTGTGTATAGAGAAAGTATTGTATTCCACCCAAAAATTCGATACCGAGATTTCAGCGGAAATTCATGTTTTGAGTCCCCCTGAATCCAAAACAACCATTTTCACAAAAAGGTCCTGTGTGTGTGCTTGTGTGTCTGTGTGTGCCTGTGTGGGTGTGGACAGCATAGCTCAAAAACGAAAATTTCGTTAAAAACCAAATTTGATATTAGGTTTGGTATCTTACAGGGATGCGACACGAAGACTTTCAGGAAAATCCTCCCACCCCAGTTATCCTTTACATGGACATTTTTTCGAAAATTTTTATTTTCTAAAAAATGACTCTAACGATTTTGATTAAAATATCGTTTATTACAGACATTTACCTGACAAATAAAATGTATATCTTGAATTTTCTGGGAATAGCCTTTGAAGACTACTTTATTCTTGAGGAATTTTGCATAACTGCTAAACCGTAAGAGATAGACAAAAACTTACCACACAAAAAATGTAAAGCACGTTAAAACACACAATTTATGTTATACACATTTGTTTCGTGCAGTTGATCGTTTTTGAGATATTCCTTGTTTTTGGTTTCAGTCTTGAAAAACTTAAACTTTTCTCATACGGGAATTTGTCAACTCCTGTCCATACAGTCAAAGGAATTTCAGTCACATAGCAACCAGCTTTTGGCTTTCCCTTTAGCCTATGGTACTCCCTTATTTCGCTTCTACAAGGAAGCAAATAATTTCTGCTTATTTTTTCTCTGTTGGATGAAGTAAATATTAACATAAGCTTTTTAACAATAATTTGCTGTAGGGTTGTAGAGAAATTCATACCTTTAATATACGATATTTTAATCAAAATCATTGAACAATTTTTGAAAAAATCAAAACGTTCGGAAAACAATCCTTCGGGGCGGGTACATTTTTTGCAAATCTTCGTATCGCATCCCTGGAAGATACTAAACTTAAATACCAAGTTTGTAGTTTTACCGACTTTTCGCTTTTGAGTTATCTAGTTCACAGACATATGTACACACACACACACACACACACACACACACACACACACACACGGATCTTTTCGGAAAATTCTTTCTTTTATACAAAACGCCCTAAAACATATATTTGCGGTGAAATCTTGGAATGGAATTTGGGTGGAGTACAACACCTTCTCTATACACTATGTTCAGAGTACGTATAGAGAAAGTAAAAAATGAAAAGACTGTTAAATACTAAACTTGGTATTTAAGTTTGCACATATAAAAAGAGAAAGCCTTGTAAGAGGAAGGTGACTAACGAGCCGATTCTTCGTTACCATTGCGCATAGCGGCGAAGTCACGAACTAGAAACGTCGTAACGATACATGCACGTATGAATCCTTGTCCCAGCAACTCTTCTCTTACTCCGGAGTGAACAGTGGCGGATGGCCATCAGCCCGCAGAAGAGCTCAGCTCTACTGCTGGCTAAAGTCTGTGGCTGGCGACCGGAGAGGTCGCTGAGGCTGCGGCGGCGGCGGATCCCCTGGGTCCGCTCCGCCAAATACCTCGGAGTCCTCCTCGACCGCGGCCTTACTTTCACTCCACATGTCAGGGAGAAGGTCGGCTTGGGACACGCTGCCCTGCGGCAGTTGTTTCCCATCTTCCGCTCCACCATGCCTACACACCTAAAACTACGGCTGTACTGCGCAGTCATCCTGCCCCTGATGCTGTACGGCTGTGAGGTCTGGGGTTCGGTGGCTCGTTCCACCATCCGCAGGCTGCAGGCCGTGCAGAACAGGGCATTGAGGATGATATACGGCACAGACCGCAGATTCCCGTCCCACATTCTCCATTCCCACTCCGGAATCCCTTACATAGTGGACGTTGTGCGAGAAAGAGCTCGCACAATATACACTAAACTTGCTCCCCACCCAAATCCCCAGGTGAACACTCTCGGTCTTTACGACCACACGCTACCAAGGAGACGCGTAAGCTACCGCCTTCCCAAGGACGCCTTGGGATGGTAGTTTTCCGGCCGCCTCTCCCTTTATTGTTCTACCCGCCAAGTTAAGCAGCATCGGGCATGGTCACGACTCGGACGGGTGACCATCCAGTTGTACTCCGACCAGATCTGCAACACTGGCTTCCCCCACCCCGTACCTATATCCCTTCAGGTCTCCCCGCTAGCCGGCACTGCTTTCCTTGACAGCCCGCAAGCGGCTGGCCAAGGTAAGCAGCATCGGGCCTGGTCCCTCTCTGGGTGGGTGGCCACTCAGATAGGTAAACCAGCCCGCGCCGGCTGCACAGAGGGAACACCCTGCCCAATTACTTTGACATTGACAAAAACGCTTGCATAAGACTACATCTTTTATATCACACGGGTAAATCCGCAAGAAAAGCGGATAGGTACCGTGGTGATTTGCCTCCGCCCGAGTACACTCGGGCGACTAGTTCCTGCTCCTGGCTCCTGGCTCTTCTCTTACTCCTAGGAAGCGGCGTTGCAATAAAACAACCTCTTCTCTCTTCGGATTGCTCACTGTAGTCGAACATAGAGATCATCCTGTCTTCAGAAGTCGTTCAATTCAGTATCAAACCACGGAAAACTCCCCCTTCCTGTTGCTCGCCGGAGCGTCGAACACAGGATTTCTCCTCTTTCTTGAGATCACTCACTTGAGTAAACTCTTCTCTCACTGCATCGCTCAGTGAACTGGCTCAACACCTCATTCCGCTGCGAATACACTCGTCAGAGCTTTGGTTAACTTCTTACACCGCCGAGAATTGGAGGCTATTCGCAAAGTTTCACCATCCGTCCTGATTAGCCTTTAAAATGTATTCTTACCCGAAAGCGCTTCACTATCTCTTTCTCCAACCAACCATGCGCCGGCTAACGTTGTTCACTCCGGCTATCTTCTAAACGGAAAACCTTCGTTACAAAATAAGAGGTTATTTAAAAGTCATGTTGCTTTATTTATACACTCAACTGATATACATAATAGAATGACTTGGTTGTTTGTGTGTTAATAATGAAAATGTTGACTTCGAAGCAACAATATGATGGAATTTGCTTAAATAGGAGCTATGTACGACGGCTTTTCTAAATGTACTCGACCTAACAAAGAATGCACAAAAATGTGGGGGGGGGGAAACATCTTATTTCATTACATAATCTCCTTTCAGCTCGATACACATTCCCTTGCGATGTTCAATAGCATCGATTCAATGTTTATAGTGAAAACTATTGAGGTCTGCAAAATAGCCATCAACTGCAGACTCCACCTCTCCATTTTTGGCCAATCTTCCACCACCAAGCCATTTCTTCAAGTTTGGAAACAAATAATAATCAGATGGATCTAAATCTGGCGAATAGGGTGCATGAGGAAGAAATTCGATTGATTTTGGCCATGGCGATAATGGACGGATGAACTGGTGCATTGTCTTGATGAAACAAAACGTTCTTTTTCGCCAAATACGGTCGTTTTTGCTCGATTTCATCACTCAAACATAATATTCGCCATTGATTATTTTTCGTTTTTGAGATAAGCAATGAAAATTTTCCAACGTGCGACCCAGAACCTTGCCTGCAAATGGAACTGTCTTCGCCTTTCGCCTTATTTGGAGCCGATTCTCCCCTTCCAAACTACTTCCTTCGTCTGAAATGTGAAGTAATGGACCCAGGTTTCGTCCCTTGTTATGAATCGACGCAAAAATACAGATATTTTGCAGCGAAACATTGCCAAATACTCGACTGAAACAATCCTACGACGCTGTTTTTGTTCTATTGTGAGCAAACGCAGCTCCCACCTTGCACACAATTCTCTCATATACTACTTTTCAGTCAGTATGTGATGTACAGATCTTTTTGAAATGTCTACAATGTCTGCTAGCTCGCGCACTTTTAGTAGATGATCATCCAATACCATTTTATGGATTTTCTTTATAATTTCTAAACTGGTAACCTCACATATTCGACCACTGTGATGTTCGTCTTGGCAGCTCGTATGGTTGCGATTAAACTCTGTCACTGTTGTAAACAAAGGAGCAGACTCCCCCAAAGTAGAATCTAGATCAGCATTAACATTAGTTGGACTAAGATCTTTTAAATGAAAGTATTGTATCACATAACGATGACCAGTTTTATCTACATTTACAACTTCTCTGAGAGCATTCATTAATGATGGCTGTCAAACAAATGCTAAACAATGTAAAATCATCTAAGATTAGTACTTTTTTACCATTATTGCTGTTGTTTGAAACAACAGCCGCTATCTATACAATGGGTCGGGTACTTCTGGAACAGTCGTCTTAACAGTGCAGAGAGGTTTTCAAACAATATTAATCCAGCAACCAGGGCATAGGGACTAAATTTCTCGCTGGACACACTAGATCAGTGTTTCCCAACCTTTTGAAGTTCACGGCACCCTTGGGAATAACATTAAACACCAGAAGCACCCTTCCTTGAATTAAAAAAAAATTAAGCTTAATATGTTATTTTATTGAAATATTATATAATAATAACGTACACCATAACATAATACAGTAAACTTTACTACAATCGCTGAGTAAAAATACATCAATAAATTTTGTTCGATTAATGATTAATGTGAAACTTGTGATTGATGCTTAGAGCACAGATATGTGATGTCGGGTCTTACAGTTGACAGCGAAACACGCAAATCATCCTCAAGGTTATTCAGTTTATTTCTTGCTTTGCATTTTATTGTCACCATAGCAGAGAAGGCTTGCTTGCATAGATAGGATGTTGAAAAGGGCAAAAGTGCATTAATTGCTTTCTTCATTAGGTTAGGGTACTCCTCTCTCCGTTGAAGCCAAAAACTAGCCACCGACGCCTCACTCTTGGTGAACTTACCTTTGAGTGTGGAATCAGCGCAAAGATCAATAAATTCATCTCGTTCGCAAGCAGTGAAATCTATTTCCTCTGCACTATCTACGAAATCAAATGGTGAGACAACCCAGTCGAGATTCGTAGTGGAAATAGTTGGAAAGTACGCATCTATTGCATCTTGCAATCTTGATAAGTGATCACAAATGCGGTCTTTCAGCTTACCCAGATCTTTATCTCCTGCCACATTAAGAAGAGATGGAAAGTTCGACAAATCTCCTTTTTGAACTGCAGACTTCTAAGAACTAAGTTTTCTTTTAAAACCTTTCATTTTAGTGGTTGAGGAGATTATTGTTTCATGTCGACCCTGCATCGAAACATTCAGTTCATTCAGCTTATGAAAAATATCTGCCAGATACGACAGTTCAAAACACCAAGAATCACTTAGTAAGAGCTCATGAAATGTGTCTTGATTTTCATCCTTAAAAAAAGTTTTTAGCTGTTCTTTAAGTTCGAGAAACCGGTTCAATACACGACCCCGCGACAACCACCTTACTTCTTTGTGAAGTAACAAAGAGGTAGGAGCTGCATCCGTTGCGCGTCAAAACTGTTCAAAAATTCTGCACTTTAAAGGTCGAGACTTCATATAGTTCACAATTTTCACAACTTGGTTAAACACTTCAGCAAAATCTTCATTACACGCTTTCACGACTAATGCCTCTCTATGCAGAAAACAGTGAGTTATAATAATGGATGGATTTTCATTGACAGCTCTGGGAGTAAAACCTTTAATTTTCCCAGACATAGATGGTGCACCGTCTGCACATATACCACAACAGTCTTTCCATGAAAGATCATGGTTATTGAGATAGGAATTAATAGAAACGAAAATATCATGGCCTGTGGTTGTAGTCTCCAGTGGTCTACACAACAGAAACTGTTCACTAACATCTTTTTCATCAATATATCTGATAAAACCAAGGAGTTGCGGTTTGTCACCAATATCGAGACTCTCATCTACTTGCAAAGCAAATGTTCTATAAGTTTTTATTTTCTCCGTGACTTGTTCGTTGATATTGCTTGACTGCGGCTGATTGTGTTGTTGGACAGAGAAACTTTCGAAATTTGATTAGCTGCTCCTTCGCCAAGTATTGTTGAAACTATAACTTGACATGCAGGGCCAATGATTTCCTTTCCAAGAGTATGAGGTTTCTTTTTTTTTAGCTATCAGTTCTGCTACTTTAAATGAGGTTTCAAGAGCAGTATCACCTATGGTCATTCTCTTTACCATTCGCACAGCTGTTTTCTTCTCCCCTTCTAATATATGTGAAAAATACATTACACTTTTCTGTGACACACTAGGATGCTTTGTTGTAAGATGCCGCTTCAGTTTGCTAGGTACCATGGCCTCGTTGCTAAGTGTTTCGCCACAAACTAAACACACAGGGATAGGGTTTTATTCGTTGTTATTCCACTTAAATCCATACGCTAAGTAACTGTCCTGGTATGTTCTTTTCTTTCGTTTGTTTTCTTTATGTGGTGAATTCGACGGTCCGGGAGAATCTGTAAGATTTGGCTTCTTAAAGCAAGCAGTAGGAGCCGACTGTTCACTTTCACTGTCCTGGCGTTTACGTTTAACAATGAACTTATCCATAGCTAAACACTGTGAATCAACGTGAGGAAGACAACTGAAAGCGCCAAGCGGCGTACACTTTTTTTTTTTTTTTTTTTTTTTGTAGTTTAACGTCCTTTAACCTGGTTTGGTCATATCGGACGATGAATGCAATTGATGATATGATGCTTAAATGATCTCGGGGTCCATGGAGCTTAAAGTTACTCGACATTCGTCTTCTCAGGATAAGGGAAAACCCCGAAAAAACCTTACCCGGGTAACTCAACCTAAGCGAGATTCGAAATCACGACCTTTTGAACGTGAGGCAGACATGCTACCACCACGCTACCCAGGCGGGCGCGTGCACTTTTATATATTCATCTGTCGAAGTCTCGGGAATGTTCGTGAGAAAGCGAGTAGTCTCGGGAATGTTCGGCAGGGTATAGCTGTAATGACATCTGTGGGATACTACTATAACTGAATTATTGAAATGAATCGACCACTATCACCATCTGCCGTGCATGAGAGTAATTGATTTGACTTATTTTATTTCAAGATCTTACAAGACTTAAGGCTTCAGTAGAAGGTATTTTTTTGTTTTGTTTATCTCAATATCTCGCGGCACCCCTTAGCCAATCACACGGCACCCTAGGGTGCCGGGGCACACCGCTTGGGAACCGTTGCACTAGATGTTTGTGCTCTGCACCGGTCATCCGCAACCGTCGACGGAGATAGGAGCTAGGGACTAGCATTTCAAACCAGTCTAAAGATACAACCCAGAGCTAGTGGAGAACTCCCAAAAGTCACAACGCAGTGGATGGCACTGTCGGCAATGCCATAGTGGCCTTTATGCTGCTGCAGTGGTAGACTGACAGTTATTACTTTCTCTATACGCACTGTGTACATAGTGAATAGAGAAGGTATTGCACTCCACCAAAAAATTCGATACCGAGATTTCACCGAAAATATATGTTTTAGGGTCCCCTTTATCTAAAAAAAGCATTTTCGGAAAAAGGTCCGTGTGTGTGTGTCCGTGTGTGTGTGTGTCCGTGTGTGTGTGTCCGTGTGTGTGTGTGTGTCCGTATGTCCGTGTGTCTATAAACACGATAACTCAAAAACGAAAAGTAGGTAAAATACCAAACTTAGTATTTAAGTTTAGTATCTTCCAGGGATGCGACACGAAGATTTTGAGAAAAATCCCCCCACCCCCAACTACCCTTTACATGGAACATTTTTCGAAAAATTTGATTTTCTCAAAAATGGCTCTAACGATTTTGATTAAAATTTCGTATATTAAAGACATTTACCTGTCAAATAAAATGTATATCTTGAATTTTCTGTGAATAGCCTCTGAAGAGTAGTTTATTCTGGATGAATTTTTACTGAATTTTGAATAACTGCTAAACCGTAAGAGATGGACAAAAGCTTACTAAACAAACAATGTAGAGCACGTTAAAACACACAGTTTATGTTATATACATTTTTTTCGTGAATACGTTGTTTTTGAGACATTACTTATTTTTGGTTTCTGCTATGAATAACTTATACATTTCTCATACAGAAATTTGTCAATTGCTGTCCATACAAACAAAGTAACTTCAGTGACACAGCAACTTGCTTTTGATTATCATTTTAACCTATGGTTGTGCCTTATTTTGCTTCTACTTACAAGGAAGCAAGTAATATGGCTATTTCTGCTAATATTTTTCTGATTAGCATGAAGTAAATAGAAGTATAAGCTTTTTAAGTATAATGTGTTGCAAGGATATAGAGAAAGTCATGTGAATGGTACACATCAGATTTTTTTCCTCAGGCTATGAGTGGGCGGGTGAAGAATGGATAACGCCATTTAAATTTGCTGAGAAAATCAAAATAAAGTCTTGGAAATCTTCTGTGTGAAACGAGTTGCCGTTTAAGATGAATAATCCACTAGATCTTTGTGCGAAGGATTATAACTGCGTCTTTACCACATTCCAGGGTATTAAGACCTTTACGTTGTGGTAACATTTGTTTTCATAGTCAAATACACAGTTTAGGTTTCTGTGACTGGATAGAAGACCTATCTGATCACTATTAAAACGGTTGATGAGCTTACCACTGCCCTATGATCGCAGTAACACTTCTATAACTCAATATTAGCGATGGAGGATCTTTTATTAACCTAAGTCCCTTCTGCGTCAAACTACCCCTTCCTAGTTCCGATGATGTACTTGAAAATTTAAGATTTCATGTAGGTATTTGAGACATACTCTTCATCTACTGGACTTCTCACTGCTAACATTTGTCTCCCTTTATTAATTCTCAGAAATGGTGTACGCGAGCTCTCCACACGCATCTTTTAGATTTTAGACCTATTAGCTTCTCAGAAATTGAACCCAGAGCTTATTCGAGGTCTTGGTTACCGTGTTTCCCGGTACTTAATTACCTTCACCACTCTGAATTTTAGCTACTTGTTTTCTACAACGTAACTTCCCTTTGCTAATGACACTTTCCTAGCAACATGCATATTTACATGATTCGTTGATATTAATATACATTTAAAGCGATTTAGAAATTATTTACTGCAGCTATTTCTTTATTCATCTGTTGTTTCTTTATTACACATTACTAATTTAATATAACCACAATTCCGTATCGATGTGTGTACTTAATCATTCAAATTGCACCTTGTGCAGGTATTTATACCCAAAAAGTCGATAAAAAAGTATTATTGGAAAAGGGTCGATATATGTATACACCTGTGAGTCTTTATGGGGATGGAGTAAGGAAAGGACAGTTAATATATAAAAATGTATTTGAGTTTCACTGCTGTATTGCGTCATTGTGTCGATAAACATGGGAATGGGAAAGGAAATATATAGCAGTACTACGACCATTTAGTAACAAATAACTTCTACCACTGCCATCTGGCGACCATTAACTGAAATGCGTTCACTTAGCACGGTTTTTATGCATATTATGAGATTTTAAATACTTCCCCGTACTATTTTTAAACATTTTCATCTCCACAAACCTTTGTCGTGACAATAACGAACACAACAAAACAAGAATTGTTCAATTTGATGCAGTCGTTGGGAAGTGATACGCGTACATACATTTCAGCGATTCATTTATACATACATACATACATACATACATACATACATACATACATACATACATACATACATACATACATACATACATACATACATACATACATACATACATACATACATACATACATACATACATACATACATACATACATACATACATACATACATACATACATACATACATACATACATACATACATACATACATACATACATACATACATACATACATACATACATACATACATACATACATACATACATACATACATACATACATACATACATACATACATACATACATACATACATACATACATACATACATACATACATCATACATATTTATTTTATCTACACATACTATGCATGTAATCATTGTATTTCCCAAAAATTTTCATGTCGAGATTTCATTGGAAATATATGTTTTGAGACTCTTTAATAAAAAAAAATTAGAAAACTGTCTGTGTGTACGTCCGTGTGTGCCTGTGGGAAGCATATCTCAAAAGGAAAACTCCATTAAATACCAAACTTTGTATCTAAGTTTAGTATCTTCCAAGGACGGGAAATTAACTTTTTTCAAGGAAATAGCCCCCAATTATTTTTGAAAATTGTGTTCATCTCAAAAATGGCTTTAACGGTTTTGATTAAAATGCCGTATATTTATATCACAATATATCTTGACTTTTCTGGAAATTACTTCTGAAGACCTGTTCATTATGTATGAGTTCTGTTGAAGTTTGCACAACTTGTAAACCGTAAAAAATAGACAAAAATTTACCACAAAAAAAAATGTATATCTCGTTAAAACACACTCTACGTCAATCAATTTTGCTGTAGAATTGACCATTTCCGAGATATTCCTTGTTATTGTTTTAATTTTAAAACAGTTATACTTTTCTCAAACAGGAAGTGGTCCGTGTTTATTTGGTTTTACTCCGGGTCATGCAAAGAAGCGAAATTCAATGAAAATCGAATAGCGGCAGCTTTTAAAATTTTGACCATCGCCTTAGCTTAGTATATCCCATCTGCTTAAAAGGAACTAAGTAATAAGTGCATTCTGCTAATACTTCTCTCGCTTCGCATAGAGTAAATAGAGGAATAATCTTTTATAAGAAATTTGTTTGTAGAACAGGTAGAGTTAACTGTTTCCGAGTTATTCCGTGTGGGCTTCAATGCCTAATGTTAGCCACGCAAAGAGAACCGAACTTCAATTGTCCCCTCAGTTGTTGCTTTAATGCACTCCCTTATTTCCTTCCTACTTACAAGGAAGCAAGTAATATCATTTCCACTAATGATTTTCTGAATTAGCACAATGTAGATAAAGGAATAAACTTTTGTAAGCATAGTTTGTAGAAGAGGTAGGGAAAGTCATGCGAATGGAATAAATCACATTTTTACTTTCTCTACACGTACTATGTACATAGCGTATAGAGCAGGTATTGTAATGCACCCAAAAATTCGATACCGGGATTTCACCCGAAATACAGGTTTGCAGACCCCCCTGAGTCCAAAAAAACAACAAAATGTTTTAGAAAAATGTCTGTGTATGTGTGTGTCTGTCTCTCTGTCTGTCTATGTGTGTGGGCAGCATAGCTCAAAACGGAAAAGTCCGTTAAATACCAAACTGTTATTTTATGTTCAGTATCTTCCAAGGATGCGACAAGAAGATTTTCAGGAAATTCCCCCACCCCAAACTAGCCTTTACATGGAAAAATTTTCAAAATTTTTGATTTTCTCAAAAATGGGTCTAACGATTTTGACTAGAAGCTCTTAGGTATATTTAAGATACTTACATGACAAATAAAATGTGTATCTTGAATTTTCTGGGAATAGCCTCAAAAGGGATATCGTAAAGAGACACTCGTTGAAACATACAGTTTATGAAATATTCATTTTGGAATTGACCGTTTCCGAGATAATCCTTGTTATTGGTTGCAGTTTTAAAATAATTAAACTTTTCAAATACAGGAACTTGTCAAATTCTGGCTACGCAAAGAAGTGGATTTCAAAGCCATAGCAACCACCTGTCGGTTTAGCCTAGTATGCTCCTTATTTCCCTTCTGCTTATAAGGAACTGAGTAGTACTGGGGTTTGCTGATAAGTCCCAGGCCTCTCAATGAAAACAGCATTTAAAAAAAAATATTTTGCTTTGTTTCTCAACATAATGTCTAGAAAGGCTAACACATTTCCATCTCTGTAGTACGATTTATCAAGGTCCTCAAAATAGCTGTTTGCCACATCAATGACCTCCTCGTTGCTGTGAAATCTTCGTCCTGCAAGAATTTCTTTGAGGTTTGGGAACAGGTGGTAGTCACTGGGTGCTAGATCTGGCGAATAGGGTGGATGTTCAAGCAATTCCAACTTTAATTCGCATATTTTTCCCATTGCTATGACTGTACTAAACGATGATTTTTTTCAATGATCTCTGGAGTTGTCACTTCTGCAGGGCGTCCAGAGCGAGGCTCATCACTAGTGCTCGTACGTCCCGTTTTAAACTCTGTAACCCACCTTTTAATCATTGAATATGAAGGGGGAGAGTCTTTCAATGTGTAGTACTTTTCCTCCTTGATTTCTAGGCACTAAGCCTTTAAATTGGTAGTACTTAATGGTATTGTTTTTCAAAATCCTCCATTTTCTTGAAAATCCTAAAGTTGTCTTGTTTAAATGTTGTTATTCGAAAACTAAACAAACTATTGACCTGTGACTATGGATACAAGTTAGTCTAGAGTTAAATTATACGATGCTACCGTCTAACTGGCCTAGTGGCGCCATATCTGTGTGAGGCCCGGGACTTGTCAGCCGACCCTGATAAGACCGTTTCTGCTAATGTTTTTTCTAGATTAGCATTAAGTAAATGGAACAATAAGCTTATTAACAATAACCTGTTACAGAGAAGTAGAGAAATGTGAATGGAACACATCAGAATTTGTTTTTCTCTATACGTACTATGTACATAGTGTATAGAGAAGGTATTGTAATGCACCCAAAAAGTCGATACCGAGATTTCACCGGAAATACATGTTTTGGATCCTCCTGAATAAAAAAAAAAGTATTTTCAGAAAAAGGTCCGTGTGTGTATGTGGACAGCATAGCTCAAAAACGAAAAGACCGTTGAATACCAAACCTGGTATTTAAGTTTGGTAGCTTCTAAGGATGCGACACGAAGATTTTCAAGAAAATGCCCCCACCCCTAACTACCCTTTACATGGAACTTTTTTGGAAACTTTTGATTTTCTTAAAAATGCCTTTAGCGATTTTGATTAAAATATCGTATATTAAAGATATTTACCCGGCAAACAAAATGTATATCTTGAATTTTCTGGGAATAGCATTTGAAGACTACTTTATTGAGGATCAATTTACAGAATTTTGCATAACTGCTAAACCGTAAGAGATGGACAAAACTTACCACACCAAAAATTGTAGAGCACTTTAAAACACACAATTTATGTTATATACATGTTTTGGTAGAGTTGATCGTTTTAAGATATTCCTTGTTTTTTGTTTAAGTTTTGAAAAACTTATACCTTTCTCATACAGGAATTTGTCAACTCCTGTCCATACAAACAAAGGAACATCAGTCACATAGCAACCAGCTTTTGGCTGTCACTTTAACCTATGATACTCCCTTATTTCGCTTCTACTTACAAGGAAGCAAGTAATAAGACTATTTTTGCTGATTTTTAACAGTAATTTATCGCACAGATATAGAGAAAGTCCTGTGAATGGAACACATAAGCTTTTTTTTTTATTTGTCGTTGTATGGATAGATCAATTAAAAGCTGCCATCAGCATAATCTAAAAGAGAAAAAATCTGATGTGTTCCATTCACATGACTTTCTCTATATCTCTGTAACAAATTATTGTTAATAAGCTTATCTTTTATTTATTTCATGCTAATCGAGAACAATTACCAGAAATAGTCTTATTTCTTGCTTTCTTGTAAGTAGAAGCGAAATAAGGGAGTACCATAGGTTAAAGTGAAAGCTAAAAGCTGGTTGCTATGTGACTGATGTTCCTTTGTTTGTATGGACAGGAGTTGACAAATTCCTGTGTGAGAAAAGTATTTGTTTTTCAAAGCTGAAACCAAGAAAAAAGAATATCTCAAAAACGATCAACTCCACGAAAAAGATGTATATAACGTAAATTGTGTGTTTTAACGTGCTCTACATTTTTTGTGTGTTAGGTTTTTGTCAATCTCTTACAGTTTAGTAATTGTGTAAAATTCATCCAGAATGAAGTAATCTTCAGAGGTTATTCCACGACAATTCAAAATATACATTTTATTTGTCAGGTAAATAGCTTTAATATATGATATTTTAATTAAAATCGTTAGAGCCGTTTTTTAGAAAATCAAAATTTTCGAAAAAAGTTCCATGTAAAGGGTAGTTTGGGGTGGTGGGATTGTTCTCAAAATCTTCGTGTCGTATCCCTGGAATATACTTAATTTAAAAACCAGGTCTGGTATTTTACCGACTTTTCATTTTTGAGTTATCGTGTTCACAGACACACGGACACACACGGACCTTTTTGTGTAAATGCTTTTTTTGGATATGAGGGACCCTAAAACATATATTTCCGGTGAAATCTCGGCATCGACTTTTTGGGTGGAGTGCAATACCTTCTCTATTCACTATGTACATAGTACGTATAGAGAAAGTAAAAAACGCATGCGAAATATATTTCTGTACAGAAAGTTTGAGGAGTGCCGTGACCTGCCAAATATAGTGAAGCCCGGCTGTATGTGCGGGATTCGCTAAAAGCCAACAAAAGTTACCTCCCGAGTGAAATGGATTATGGCTTTAAAGCTTAGTCGTGTATGCCTTTCCCGACCAGATTAATCACCACGTTTGCAAACTCGCTTTGCTTAATGTTTCCCTTTTCCTGCGTGATGAACATGTCTCCGTCATTACCCTCAGTAATTCCCGTTTCACGTCTTAAACAACACGGTCCATCACAAACAACCTCGAAGTTGTGCTATACTACTTTCTCTAAAAGTACTATGTACATGAATGTATGAATGAATAAATGAATGAATAACTGTATTTATTGACATAACAATATCATACATAGAATTTCAACAATCGCACGGGTCCACAGACCGTACACGCTTTTGTATTACACATTACAAACAATATTATAAGAACAAAACAACATAGAATTAAAAGAGTGACCCCGAAAATAAAAATACAAAAATATTCAAATATAGCAATTTAAATTTACAGCACAGAGTACATCTTCATAAATGCACCCTCTTATAATAGAAAATTACACTTAAAAGAAATATATACACATAATATATACACAATATATAAAACCATAGCACAACAGTGACTTAAGTATGACATTATATATATATATATATAGAACATTGTAGTCACTTTTGTTTAGTTGATCTTATTCCCCCCCCCCTTCTCCATTGGCAGCCTCCTTAGATCTCAACTGTCTTGCCTTAAGTATAAATTTACCTAGCCCGTCCATGTTTTCCGTGCCTGCCAGTAGCGACCAACATGCTTCTAGCCTTACATTCGCAGTGGTAAAGAATCGCGGCAAATATTTTTCCCGCCATTTCTCCGTACCCCTACATTACTATGTACATAGTGTATAGAGAACGTATTGCATTTTACTATGTATATAGTTTATAGAGAACGTATTGCATTCCATCCAAAAATTCGTTACCAAAATTTCACCGGAAATAGACGTTTTAGGATCACCTGCACAGAAAAAAAAATCTAATGTGTTCCATTCACATGACTTTTTCTACATATCTGCCGCAAATTATTGTTAAAAAGCTTATGCTTCTATTGCCTTCATGCTAATCCAGAACAAATCAGCAGAAATAGTCTTATTACTGGCTTCCTTGTAAGTAGACGCGAAATAAGGGAGTACCATAGTTTAAAATGATAGTCAAAAGCTGATTAGCCCACCTGGATAGTGTGCGGTAGCGTGTCTGCCTCACATTAAATAGTTCGCGAGTTCGAATCTCGCTTAGGGCGATAAGGTTTTTTTCGGGTTTTTCTCTTATCCTGAGAAGACGAATGTCGAGTAACTTTAAACTCCATGGACCCCGAGAACATCTGAGCATCATTTCACCAATTTCATTCATCGTCCAATATGACCAACCAGGTTAAAGGACGTTAAGCTACAAAAAAAAAAAAAAAAAAAAAAAAAAAAAGCTGATTGCTGTCTGACTGAAGTTCCTTTGTTTGTATAGACAGGGGTTAACAAATTCCTCTTTGAGAAAAGTATAAGTTTTTAAAGCTGAAACAAATAACAAGGGATATCTCAGAAATGGTAAATTCTACGAACAAAACGTATATGAATAAACTGTGTTTTTTAACGCGATCATCATTTTTGTGTTGTAAGGTTTTGTCTATTTCTTACGGTTTACCACTTATACAAAATTCAATAAAAATCATCCAGAATAAAGAGGTCTTTTGAGGCTATTCCCAAAATTTCAAGATATACATTTTATTTGCCATATGAAAATCTTTAGTACAATTTTTGAGAAAATCAAACTTTTCAAATTTTTTCCATATAAAGGGAATTTTGGGGTGGGGGATGTTTCTCAAAATCTTCGTGTCGCATCCCTGATAGACACTAAACTTAAATATCAAGTTTAGTATTTACCGACATTTTGTTTATGAGTTATCGTGTTCATGGACACACGGACGCGCACGGACCTTTTTCAAAAAATCCTCTTTATGGATACAGAGCACCCTAAAACTTTTATTTCCGGTGAAATCTCGGTATCGAATTTTTGGGTCGATTGCACTACCTTTTCTATATACTATATGCCTAGTACGTGTAGAGAAAGTAAATATCTGATGTGTTACAGTCGTGTTTCTCCACATCTCTGTAATAGATTAATTGTTAAAAAGCTTATTCCTCTATTTACTTCATTATAATCGAGATAAACATTGTCCTTATTACTTGGTTTCTTGTAAGTAGAAGGGGAATGAGGGAATACACTAAAGCCGATGTCCCACGGTCAAATATTTTGGTCCAATACTCTTCAAACTACTAATTGGATCGTGGGACATCGTATAACTTCATTGTATACAATTTCCGACCTATTTTTTGGACCAATTCCAGTTTGCTACAAAAGGATACAGCGGTTTCTAATTTTTGGTCCAAACGTATGAAATCAACCAATGAGCGACCTGGTGGGAATGACGTAATAAGATGGCATGATTATTTGTGAAACTTTACTGTGTCATGTAGACTTTGTCCTAAATAATAGGGTTATAGTAGCTGAGCTATGAACTGCACCTTTTTGTGCGCCAGAGATTTATGAAATAATGATTCGGGTATTTATAACCCCTGCAAATGTATTTTATCGGATCCATTTGTACCTAACCTTCTTTTATCAACAAAAATATAAAAACGTGGTCTTACTTTTAATTTGCTGGTATGGACTGCCTCATATTTGTGTCTTGGCGAGAGATTTTTGCCTCAACTAAGGACATCAACTTTCCAAACAAATATTCCTCCATTCTAAGGAAGTTAAAATAATTTACAGAGTCAGAAACGAGTTCATTTTGCAGTACACCTCTTCCTTGGCCTGCATTCCTACGTTCCAGCCATGGTCTAGTTCACCAACGCCTCTTTATTGATTTTTTCTTTCTATTATAACATGCTCTTGCAATAGTTATATAAACCAAGCTTGCTACGTAAATAATTGTGGATCAGCAACCTCCGCCATTTTCTATCAGCTGTTCATGTGCATGCGAGAAATATTTGGACCAATGCACACTCCCGTGGGAATTAAATGGAGAAATTGTACACAACGTTCACATTGTATAAAACATTTTGGACCAAATTTTAACCGTGGGACATCGGCTTAAGCTAAAGCGATAGTCAAATATTTAAAAAGCTATAGGAATGCTAACAGGTGACGCAGACAAAAGAATAATCTCTTGTAGGTAGCGTTTGTTAGTGGAGAAGATAAAGAAAATCATGAGAGTGGGACATATCAGTTGTTTATGCGTATCCTTAAGCTGTTCCTAGACACAGGATATTTTCCCAAAAACTCATTACTTTCTCTACACGTACTATGTATATAGTGTATAGAGAAGGTATTGTAATGCACCCAAAAATTCGATACCGAGATTTCACCAGAAATACATGTTTTGGGATCCCCTGAATCCAAAAAAAGCATTTTTGGAAAAAGGTCCGTGTGTGTGTGTGTGTCTGTGGACAACATAGCTCAAAAACGAAAAGACCGTTGAATACCAAACCTGGTATTTAAGTTTGGTATCTTCCAAAGATGCGACACGAATATTTTCAAGAAAATCCCCCCATCCCAACTACCCTTTACATGGAACACTTTTCGAAAATTTTGATTTTGTTAAAAATTGCTCTAACAATTTTGATTAAAATACCGTAGATTAAAGATATTTATCTGAAAAATAAAATGTATATCTTGAATTTTCTGGTAATAGCTTCTGAAAACTACTTTATTCTGGATCAGTTTTACGTAATTTTGCATAACTGCTAAACCGTAGGAGATGGATAAAAACTTACCACACAAAAAATAGAGACCACACTAAAACACAGAATTTATGTTATACACTTTTTTTCGTGGAGCTGATCGTTTTTTTAGATATTCCTTGTTTTTGGTCTCAGCTTTAAAAAAACATACTTTTCTCATACAGGAATTTGTCAACTGCTGTCCATACAAACAAAGGAACTTCAGTCACATAGCAACCAGCTTTTGATTATGACTTTAACCTATGGTACTCCCTTATTTCGGTTCTACGTACAAGGAAGCAAATATTAAGGCTATTTCTGCTAATTTCTTCTCGATTAGACGAAGTAAATAGAATAATTTGTTACAGAGATGTAGAGAAAGTCATGTGAATGGAACACATCAGATTCTTTTTTTTTCTTCAGCGAAACTTATATACGAGGGTCATCCGGACAGTAAAGAACGATGTTGCATAATTAAATAATAACGAAAGATATCAACACAAAACCTTATTTATAAATTTACAGTACCATATTCTATTTCTTAACGTAATCTCCATTCTGTGAAGATATTTACTGTCAAGTGGTACCGTTTTTTTTTTCAATGCCGATGTTATCTTTTTTACCGCCAAAGAATGTATTTGTTTTAATGAATGCGCAAAATCTTCGGGCAACTGAATATTATAGGCAAATAACGTAAGTGTATAGTGATAATGCAATGAACGATTCTTCAGTCAGGAAATGCTGCATAATTTACGAGTAATCAAGAAAGAACCAGTGTAAACGAAAAAGACCAGAGTGGAAGTTCATCAATCGTTATGGAAGAGTTGAAAGCAAATGTTGATGAAAAAATCTGATGTGTTCCATTCACATGACTTTCTCTTGATATTTGCAACAAATATACTTCTATTTACTTCGCGCTAATAGAGAAAAAATTATTACTTGTTTCCTTGTAAGTTATAGCGTCTTGGAGTACAATAAATAGGTTAAATTGATACTCGAAAGCTGGTTGCTATGTGATTAAGTTCCTTTCTTTGTATAGACAGCAGTTGACAACTTCCTGTCTGAGAAAAGTATAAGTTTTTTGTGTGTTAAGTTTTTGTCCATCTCTTACGGTTTAGCAGTTATGCAAAATTCCGTCAAATTGATCCAGAATAAAGTAGTCTTCAGAGGCTATTCCTAGAAAATTAAAGATATACATTTTATTTTTGAGGTGAATATCTTGAATATACGATATTTTAATCAAAATCGCTATAACCATTTTTGAGAAAATCAAAATTTTCGAAAAAAGTTCCATGTAAAGGGTAGTTTGGGGTAGGGCGATTTTTCTCAAAATCTTCGTGTCACATCCCTGGAAGATACTAAACTTAAATACCAAGTTTGGTATTTTACCGACTTTTCGTTTTTTAACAATTGTGTTCACAGACACACATATGGACCTTTATCTGAAAATGCTTTTTTTTTTTTTGGATACAGGGGACCCTAAAACATATATTTCTGGTGAAATGTAGATATCAAATTTTTGGTTGGGGTGCAATACCTTCCCTATACACTATGTACATAGTACGTGTAGAGAAAGTAAAACATTGATCATCATACATGACATTTTGGGTGGAAAAAATTTGGCAACCGGTGGCTCAGATGTTTAGTGGTGGAAGAGTGTAACATAGGCATTTAAACACCGGTACCACGTCACAATAAATACCTTGTAGTGTTGACAATTACTTGAGAAATAGAGTAAGGTACTGTGACTTGTGTTCATATATTTCGTTATTTTCTGGATCGCCCAGGTAAAATCTCACTGTGGAATTTTAGGGTGGAGGACAATATTTCCTCTACCCTATCGGTACGTAGTAGAGAAAGTAAAAAGCAAAACACACAGCAACACTGTTCTTTATGGGAGGTCGTGTTTGCATACTAGTTAACAAGGGTAGTCAGCTGAAATATTTTTGTTTGTGTGCTTTGTACTTCTGGTTTTATGCTAGAGACTTCTCTCTTAAACACAAATATATTATCTCTCTTATCTCACAAAATTAAAAATTCAAATTATTACAAACGTTAAATTAAAGTATTTCCACGAAACATGAGCGAGCTGTTAATTCCGGAGAGAATAAACTGTCCCGTTTTCAGAGAATACACGGAACCATTTCACTAACATTAAAACTGCACATAAAACAGTTGAAACATAGTACTTAAAGGTTCTACATGTATACTTTTATGTATATGAATCATGGTTTCGCGTGTCTTGGTTAATGTAATCTACGGTACATCTCTCTGCGACCTAAAATATATTAACTTTCTCTACACGTGCTATGTACATAGTGTATAGAGAAGGTATTACATTCCACCCAAAAATTCGATAGGAGATTTCACTGGAAATACGGGGTTTATGATCCCCTCTATCCATAAAAGCATTTTAGAAAAAGGTCCGTGTATGTCCGTGTGTCTGTGAACAAGATAACTCAAAAACGAAGTCGGTGTGACACCAAGTTTGGTATCTTCCAGGGATGCGACACAAATATTTTGAGAAAAATCCCCCCCCCCAAAGTAATCTTTACATTGAAAAACATTTCGAAATTTTTGATTTTCTCAAAAATTGCTCGCACGATGTTGATTAAAATACCGTATATTAAAAATATGTACATGGAAAATAAAATGTATATTTTGAGTTTTCTGGGTATAGCTTCTAAAGGCGTTTCTATTATGGATGAATTTTGCTGATTATTGCTTAACTAGTAAACCGTTATTAGCAAAATATACAATTTATACCATACATGTACATAGTGTTTAGAGAAGGTACATAGTGTTTAGGAAATACATGTTTTGGGTCCCCCTGAATCCTAAAAAGCATTACTATAAAATATGATGTGTACCGTTCACATGACTTTCTCTACATCTCTGCAACAAATTATTCTTAAAAAGCTTATACTTCTATTTACTTCATGCTAATCAGAAAAAAATAGCAGAAATATTCTTATTACTTACTTCTTTGTAACTAGAAGCGAAACAAGGGAGTATAATGGGTTAAAGTGATAGTCAAAAGCTGGTTGCTATGCCACTGGTGTTCCTTTGTTTGTATGGACAGCAGTTGACAAGTTCCTGTATGAGAAAAATATGTTTTTCATAGCAGACACCAAAAACAAGGAATGTCTCAAAAACCATGAAGTGCACGAGAAAAATGTATATAACATAAATCGTGTGTTTTAACATGCTCTACATTTCTTGTGTTGTAAGTTTTTGTCTATCTCTTACGGTTTAGCAGTTATTCAAAATCCCGTTAAATTCATCCAGAATAAACTACTCTTCATAGGCTATTCCCAGAATATTGAAGATATACGATTTATTTCTCAGGTAAATGTCTTTTATATACGATACTTTAATCAAAATCGTTAGAGCCACTTTTGAAAAAATCGAAATTTTCAAAAAAAGTTCCATATGAAGGGTAGTTTGGGGTGTGGAGATTTTCTCAAAATCTTCGTGTCGCATCCCTGAAAGATTCTAAACTTAAATACCAAGTTTGGTATTTTACCGACTTTTCGTTTTTGAGTTATCGTGATCACAGACACATGGACACACTTCTTCTGAAAATGCTTTTTTTGGATACAGGGGACCCTAAAACATGTATTTCCGGTGAAATGTCGGTATCGAATTTTTTGGTGGAGTGCATTACCTTCTCTATACACTATGTACATAGTACGTGTAGAGAAAGTAAAAATGTCTGCCTGTCTGCGTGTGTGTCTGTGGGCAGCACAGCTCAAAAGCGAAAAGACCATTGAATACCAAACTTGATCTTCCAAGGATACGATACGAATATTTTCAAGAAAGGCCCCCCCCCAACCCATACCACCCTTTACATTGAACTTTTTTTGAAAATTTTGATTTTCTCAAAAATGGCTCTAACAAGTTTGATTAAAATGTCGCATATTAAAGATATTTTCCTGACAAATAAAATGTATATCTTGAATAATCTGGGAATAGCTTCGAAAGACTACTTTATTGTGTATGAATTTTACGGAATTTTGCATAACTACTAAACCATAAGAGGTGGACAAAGTCTTACTATACAAAAAATCTGATATGTTCCATTCACATGACTTTCTCTATATCTCTATAAATTATTATTGTTAATAAGTTTATCTTTTATTTATTTCATGCCAATCGAGAAAAATTAGCAGAAATAGTCTAATTTCTTGCTTTATTGTAAGAAGAAGCGAAATAAGGGAGTACCATAGGTTAAAGTGAAAGCCAAAAGCTGGTGCTATGTTACTGATGTTCCTTTGTATGGACAGGAGTTGACAAATTCCTAAACAAGAAAAGTATAAGTTTTTCAAAGCTGAAACCAAGAAAAAGGAATATCTCAAAAACGATCGACTCCACGAAAAAAAATGTATGTAACATAAATTGTGTGTTTTAACGTGTTCTACATTTTTTGTGGGTTAATTTCTTTTCCATCTCTTATTGTTTAGTAGTTATGAAAAATTTATCCCGAATAAAGTAGTCTTCAGAGGCTATTCCGAGAAAATTCAAAATATACATTTTATTTGTCACGTAAATAACTTTAATATACGATATTTTAATAAAAATCGTTAGAGCCATTTTTGAGACAATCACAATTTTCGAAAAAAGTTCCATTAAAAGGGTAGTTTGGGTTGGGGGGATTTTTCTCAAAATCTTCGTGTCGCATCCCTGGAAGATATTAAACTTAAATACCAAGTTTAGTATTTTACCGACTTTTCATTTTTGAGTTATCGTGTTCACAGACACACGGACACACGGACACACACACACGGACCTTTTTCTGCAAATACTTTTTTTGGATACAGGGGACCCTAAAACATATATTTCTGGTGAAATCTCGGTATCGAATTTTTTGGTGGAGTGCAATACATTTTCTATACACTTTGTACATAGTGAGTATAGAGAAAGTAAAAATGTAGAGTGCATTAAGACACACAATTTTTGTCATATACATTTTTTTCGTGATTTGATCTTTTTACTTTCACTATAGGCACTATGTACATAGTGTATATCTAAAAAAAACATTTTCCGAAAAATGTCAGTGTGTGTGTGTGTGTGTGTCTGTGAACACGATAACTCAAAAACGAAAAGTAGTTAAAATGCCAAACTTGGTATTTAAGATTAGTATCTTCCAGGAATGCGACACGAAGATTTTGAGAAAAATCCGCCCACCCCCAACCACCCTTTACATGGAAGTTTTTTCGAAAAATTTGATTTTCTCAAAAATGGCTCTAACGATTTTGATTAAAATTTCGTATATTAAAGATATTTACCTGAAAAATAAAATTTATATCTTGAATATTATGGGAATAGCGTCTGAAGAGCAGTTTATTCTGGATGTATTTTACTAAATTTTGAATAACTGCTAAACCGTAAGAGATGGACAAAAACTTACTACATAAAAATGTAGAGCACGTTAAAACACACAATTTATGTTATATACATTTTTTCGAGGAGTTCGTCGTTTTTGTGACATTCCTTATTTTTGGTTTCTGCTATGAAAAACTTGTACATTTCTCATACAGGAATTTGTCAACTGCTGTCCATACAAACAAAGGAACTTTAAATGACATAGCAACCAGTTTTACTGATTAGCATGAAGTTAATAGAAGTATAAGCTTTTTAAGAATAATTTGGTGCTGGGATATAGAGAAAGTCATGTGAATGGTACACATCAGATTTTTTGACATATGCCTTGTTATTTGTTTCTGATTTAAAACACAAACTTTTGACACGGAAATCAGTAAGCTCCTGGCCATGTATAGAAAGTGATTTCAACCACATGGCAACCTGCTGTTAGCAGTTTTGAATATCACCTTAGTCTAGTGTATTTCTTAGTTATAAAACCATTCTGCAATGTTTATCTCGATTATCATAAAGTAGATAGAGCATTAAGTTGTTTAAAAATAGCAGAGAAGGACGTATGAATAGAACACATCAGATTATTTCTTCCAGCCACGGTCGGAGCTAAATTTCGATTTCTAGTTCACTAAAAAGTCTCTACATGATCCAATTGTATATGCTTCTCTAGCTGTTCTACAAGCAAACTATTCTTCGAACGGTTCTTTATTTATCGATATCATGCTAATCGAGATAAACTGTAGTAGACATTGTCTTATTACTTCCCTAACTCTTTAAAAAGTGTGTTAGTGAAATCTATTTTTGTAGTAAGTTTTTATCTGTCTCTTATGGTTTACGAATTATTAAAAAAAACATTCAGAACGAATAGGTCTTTCGAGGCGTTGTCAAAAATTTCAAAATATACATTTTGTTCCTCATGAAAAGGTCTTTAAAATGTGGCTTTTTAATCAAAACAATTCAAGCTATTTTTGAGAAAATAAAAATTTTCCAAAAATTTTCCTTGTAAAGGGTAGTTGGGGATGGGTCTTGGTGTTGCATCTTTGGAAATACAGAATTAAAATACCAAGTTTGGTATTTAACCGACTTTCCGATTTTGATCTATGCTGCCAGTAGACACACACACACACACACACACACACACACACACATACATACACACAGAAAAATGGAAATTGAGTTTTATTTATGGACGCTCTTTAACTGCTGTGGTTCTCAGCGTCCCATTCTATACTGGGCGCGAAAGACCACTTAATTTTGCTCAGAGGCTTCATTATCAGGCTTGAGGTTCTTTTACGTGCCGTAAATCTACGACACGGGACCATCGGCTTTACTTCCCTTCCGAAGGAAGCCATGCTAAGGATTTTTACGCCCGAAAAAAATCCATCGTCCTCCGCCGGGTTTGAACCCGCGGCCTTGGGTATATGAAGTCAGCATGGAAACCATTACACCACGGAGGGCGACTTTTCCCGGTAAACCACAAGGGGATCTCAAAATCTTTTTCAGAATGCTGCAAATACTTTAGACAGGTTCAAATCCCGGCTATGGCATTGAATTTTTCAGTCTGACTCTTACCTACCCAACCCCTGTCCTACACACGGCTTGTATGAAAAAACAATTATTCCATACAAATTGACCATAATAGTTGGCTATACTATGAATCCTGTGTCTAAAGTAATTACAACATTGTAAGTCGCCATTAGGGTTGTCATCTCAAAAAAAAATTTGGGAACACCTTGTGGTTTACCGGGAAAGCATACAAGTCAGTTAAGAAATTGAATGCTATGCCGGCATGTTGCCATGGTAGCTCAGTGGCAGGGCAGCCGGCTAGAGATCAGGTGATGCGTTTTTTTTTTGTTTTTTTTTTTCTTTTTTTTTAAGTACAGTTCCGAAGTCTGATCGGGACTCCGGCGCTGTATACCCTACTTTTAATTTACCTAATTTGTTTACTGTATGATTACTGAATTTCTGTTTTCCTTTTTCACACATACACAAACATATAACAACCATGCCCAAGGCGGGACTCGAACCCACGATCTCCTGCGCTGCGAAACACCAAAGTGAGACGCTTTGGTTAGCGCGGCCATGGGGACCGGCACTTTTTTAGTGTTTTTTTTTTTTTTTTTTTTTTTTTTAAACTGTTTACAGGCACAGTCGCGCACACATATCGAGACGCTGAGAGAATTGCATTGATCTTGTTTAGGGAAAAATGCCATACCCCAGCTGGGAATCGAACCCAGGACCCCTAGTTTGGTAGACAAACGCCTTACCGACCTTGCTGTGGAGTCAGCCATAATTGAACTGGAATGAATGAACATGAATGATGATGGAGCACCGGTGGAAACCGGAGTACCCGGAGGAAACCCACCACAAATCTCACATGCGGTCGCTTGGGATCGAACCCCGGCCGTCTACGTGAGAGGCAAGTGGTCTAACCACTCGACCACGGCGCGGCCCTAATGGTTCAAAACCCGGCTATGGCATTGAGTTTTTCAGTCTGACTCTACCTATCCAATAGCTTTTGTATCCATGTGCCTTGACCTGGCAGAAACACTTCTCTTCAATACGAAACTGTCTGTTCGTCGTTAGGTTGGTTCTGATCCAAGGCTTCTACTTACACTTTTATCGCGTTCATTAATATTTGGCAAAGTGCTCTCGGGTCTTATGTGGAACGACCTCTTAAAGTTGGAGTTTTAAGTCAGCTTAGCGGACCTAGAGACTGCAAGCAAGGACTCTTGCTAAAATCCCCGACACAAGTTTGCCATCTCTAGCGGGCTTGTGAGTTAAAGGATTTACATAAATAATTATAATAAGATGAACACCGAGGTCATTAGCGTTAAGTGAATAACTAAATCAGCGTGTACCAAGGCTTATATAGGCTTAAAGGTTAGTTCCAGCTTTTTCTCTGAAAAAGTCACACCGAACTTTATTTCAAGGTGATAAAATGATAGTTCACTAAAAAATCTGATGTGTACCATTCACATGACTTTCTCTATATCCCTGCAACAAATTATTCTTAGAAAGCTTATACTTCTATTTACTTCATGCTAATCAGAAAAAATTAGCAGAAATAGCCTTATTACTCGCTTCCTTGTAAGTAGGAGCAAAATAAGGGACAATCATAGGTTAAAGTGATAGTCAAAAGCTAGTTGCTATGTCAATGAAGTTCCTTTGTTTATATGGATAGCAGTTGACAAGTTCCTGTATGAGAAAAGTACACGTTTTTCATAACAGAAACCAAAAATAAGGAATGTCTCAAAAACGACGAACTCCACGAAAAAAATGTATATAACATAAATTGTGTGTTTTAATGTGCTCTATATTTTTGTGCAGTAAGTTTTAGTCCATCTCTTACGGTTTAGCAGTTATTCAAAATTCAGTAAAATTCATCCAGAATAAACTACTCTTCAGAAGCTATTCCCAGAAAATTCAAGAAATATACTTTATTTTTCAGGTAAATATCTTTGATATACGAAACTTTAATCAAAATCGTTAGAGCCAATTTTGAGCAAATCAAAATTTTCGAAAAAAGTTCCATGTAAAGGGTAGTTGGGGGTGGGGATATTTTCCTCAAAATCTTCGTGCCGCATCCCTGGAAGATACTAAACTTAAATACCAAGTTAGGTATTTTACCGACTTTTCGTTTTTGAGTTATCGTGTTCACAGACACACACACACACACACGGACCTTTTTGTGAAAATGCTTTTTTTGGATATTGGGGACCCTAAAACATATATTTCCGGTAAAATCTCGGTATCGAATTTTTGGGTGGAGCGCAATACCTTCTCTATACACTATGAAAAATGAAATGGCCTGTTATTTATGGACGCTCTTTAACTGCTTTAGTTCTCAGCGTCCCATTCTATATTGGGCGTGAAAGATCGCTTAATTTTGCTCAGAGGCCTCTCTTATCAGGCTTGAGGTTGTTTTACGTGCCGTAAATCTACGACACGGGACCCACAGCTTTACTTCCCTTCTGAAGGAGGCCATGCTAAGGATTTTTACGCCCGAAAAAATCCATCGTCCTCCGCCGGGTTTGAACCCGCGACCTTGGGTATATGGTTAGCATGGTAACATTTCACCATGGAGGGCGAGTGTCTGTGTGTCTGTATACCATTGGTCCCGTGTCGTAGATTTACGGCACGTAAAAGAACCTCAAGCCTGATAAGGAGGCCTCTGAACAAAAATAAGCGATCTTTCACGCCTAGTATAGAATGGGACGCTGAGAACCATAGAAGTTAACGAGCGTCCATAAAAAAAAAATAAAAAAAAAATGCCATTTACATTTTTACGAGTCAGTTCAGAAATTCAATGATATGCCGGCACGTTGCCATGGTAGCTCAGTGGCAGAGCAACCGGCTAGAGATCCGTGGTTCAAATTCCGGCTATGTTTTTCCATAAAAATTATAATATATACCAATGAATATAAAATTTCCTAGCATAAAGCAGATTTTTACTTTGTCTTTAGATTTTTTATTTTTTTATTTGGGTTTTAAAATTTTTTTTTAAAGATTTAGTTAAGTAATAAAGTTAAGATATAAACCTTTAACAATTGGACTGGATTCAATTAAATATATTGATTTAGGTTGAAGAGAATTTTTGGTGCTCAAAATTTATATTATATTTTTATAAAAATGGGAAGATTGAATCAGTCCTACACACGGTTGTGTGAAAAAACTATTATTCCATATAAAAGCTATAGTTATAATCGCTGGATTGTCTCACAAGGTGTACCCAGGTGCAATAACACGTGGATGTGGTGTTGCCAATCAGATTTCATTCAACTGTTCTGACAAAACGTTTAAAATTCAGCACATTACTTTGACAGTGAGAATTTGTATGAAGCCAGTTCAGTCTTCAAGTTGATCCTCGTCAAAATATAGCCCAGGCAAGCTGTAGCCTTCCGCTTTTCGCGTCAAAAATGCTGTCAAACGCTCACGACCGCGTGGCGTGCACACACGGCATATTGTAATGCAAATCGAGAAGCTTTTATTCCAAATTAAACGGTGATAAAGTTATTCTGTTAGGAATATTGGCGATAAAATTGATAGTACTAACAAAATGGATGCGTTCGGGAAAAATATGAACGCGATAACTTGCATTTATTCCCTCTCTGGAAGCCGCTCTATTCCCTCCAGATCAGAATCGCCTGAGCTGTTTGTGCTGCTGCTTTCCATTAAAAGGTTGATAGCCAGGATATCATAAACAGTGTCACATAGGTCGACAAGGTACTCTGAAATGGTAAAAAGAATCTGATGTATTCCATTCACATGACTTTCTCTACATCTCTGCAGCAAATTATATTTAAAAACCTTATGCTTCTTTTTACTTCATGCTCATCGAGAAAAAATTAGTAGAGTCTTATTATATGCTTCCTTGTAAACAGAAGCAAAATAAGGAAGTACCATAGGTTAAAGTGATAGTCAAAAGCTGGTTGCTGTGTGACTGTAGCTTTCCTTTGTTTGTATGGACAGAGTTGACAAATTCCTGTATGAGAAAAGTATAAGTTTTCAAGGCTGAAACCAACAAAAAGGAATATCTAAAAACGACCGTAGTATAAATTGCGTGTTTTAATGTGCTCTACATTGTTTGTGAGGTAAGTTTTTGTCCATCTCTTACGATTTAGCAGTTATGCATAACTCCGTAAAATTGATCCAAAATAAAGTAGTCTTCAGAGGCTATTCCCAGAAAATTCAAGATATCCCTTTTATTTTTCAGGTAAATATCTTTAATATACGATATTTTAATCAAAATCGTCAGAGCCATTTTTAAGAAAATGAAAAACTTTGAAAAAAGTTCCATGTAAAGGGTAGTTGGGGGTGGGGGGATTTTCTTGAAAATCTTCGTGATCATCCTTGGAAGATACCAAACTTTGTATTTAAGTTTGGTATTCAATAGTCTTTTCGTCTTTGAGCTATGCTGTCCACAGTTACACAGACACACGCACACACACGCACACACTCTTGCCTTTTACGGAATTTTGCATAACTGCTAAACCGTAAGAAATGGACAAAAATTTACCACACAAAGAATATAGAGTACATTAAAATCCACAATTTATGTTATATACATTTTTTTTGAGGAGTTGATCGTTTTTCAGTTATTGCTTGTTTTTTATTTCAGCTTTGAAAAACGCACTTTTCTCATACAGGAATTTTTCAACTCGTGTCCATACAAACAAAGGAACATCAGTCACCTGGTAACCAGCTTTTGACTTCACTTAACCTATGATACTCCCATATTTCGCTTCCACTTACAAGGAAGGAGGTAATAAGACTATTTCTGCTAATTTGTTTCTCTATTAGCATGAGGTAAATAGAAGCATAGGCTTTTTAACAATATTTTGTAGCAGAGATGTAGAGAAAGTCATGTGAATGGAACACATCAGGTTTTTCTTTTAAGCTGAAGCTTTCTTAAATCATTAAAACATACTTCAACTTGCCTACATACTGCTGCAATCTCTGTGTGACGTAAAGGATATGAATTTCCAGTCTCTTAATGTAGGAAATAATTGGATAATGCAAAGTTATATGGTAAGGTACGTAAATCCCATGTTGAATGCAGGGATTCCCAAACTGTGCTCTGCATGCAACTCTCAAACATCGTCATCGTTCCAGGAAAATCTCGTAATACTTTATCAATTTTTACTTTCTCTACACGTACTAAGTACATATGTATAGAGAAGGTATTGTATTCCATTAAAAAATTCGATACCGAAATTTCACCGGAAATACATGGTTTTGGTCCCCCTGAATCCAAAAAAAAAGTATTTTTAGAAAAATGTTCGTGTGTCTGTGGGCAGCATAGCTCAAAAACGAAAAGACCGTTAAATACCAAATTTCGTATTTAAGTTTGATATCTTCCAAGAATGCGAAACGAAAATTTTCAAGAAAATCCCACCACTCCCAGCTACCCCTTAGATGAAACATTTTTCGAAAATTTTGATTTTCTCAAAAATGGCTTTAAAGATTTTGATTAAAATATCGTATATTAAAGATATATACCTGACAAATAATATGTATATCTTGAATTTCCTGGGAATAGCCTTTGAACACATCTTTATTCTGGATGAATTTTATTGAACTTTGTGTAACTGGTAAACGGTAAGCGATAGACAAAAACTTACCTAACAAAAAATGTAGAACACTTTAAAACACTCAATTTACAATGTATGCATTTTTTATGGAGTTGATTGTTTTTTAAATATTCCTTGTTTTTGGTTTCAGCTTTAAAAAATTAAATTTTTCTCAAACAGGACTTTGTCAACTTCTGTCCAACCAAACAAAGGCAACCAGCTTTTAATTATCACTTTAACCAATAGTACTCGCTTATTCGCTTGTACTTACAAGGAAGCAACTAATAAGATTATTTCTGCTTATTATTAGCATTAAATAAATAGGGCAATAAGCTTTTTAACAATAATTTGTTGCAGAGGTGTAGAGAAAGTCATGTGAATGGAATATATCAGACTTTTACTACGTGAAGTACTGTATTTCACAGTAAATTTCAGGACCAATATTTCAACAGCAATAGTCGGTTTGAAACTCCCTAAATGACGAATAAAATGTTTATTTTGAATTTTCTGAGAATAGCCTCTGATGACTTCTTCATTCGGAATGAATTTATCATAGATGGTAATCCGAAAAAGATATACAAAACTTACTGCACAAAAAATTTAAACTTCCTTAGAACACATATACCTTGTTTTCGTGGAGTTGACTGTTTTTTTTTAGATATTCCTTGTTATTTGTTTCAGTTTTAAAATGCTTCTCTCGTACGAGAATTTGACAACTCCTGGCAATGCATAGAAAGTTTCCAACCACATGGCAACCAGATGTTAAAATATTTGACTGTCGCTTTACCCTATCCTTTATTTCCCTTCTATTCAAGAAAGCAAGTAATAAAGGAATTTCTACTAACATTTATCTCCATTAGAGTGAATTAGTTAGAAAAGTAAGATTCTTTGACATTACTTTGTTATCGAGATATAGAGAGATATAGATCTTTTGAAATGAAACTTCTCAGTTCATTAATTTGAAATTGTTTGCTTCAAATTTTTATTTATTCGATCGTGTTTTTGTTACATAATTTTATATTATAAAGCGGAAAGAACTTCATAACAGCGAATTAATTACATTTTTAAAACTGATCCATGACCAATATCAAAAATCCAACGGGCCATTTTATTACACACATTCTAAACACTTGTGGCTGTTTTTTTGTGGAAACGATAGACTGTGAATGTGTGAACATGGGATATTTAAAAAAAAAAAAAAGAAATGTGCGTACGTATGAGTCTATGGACAGATTAAAATAAAAACGAAAAGTAGCTAAAGAACAAATATGATATTTAATTTCAATATCTTCCAACCATGCAATACGAAGATTGTCTGGAAAATTTTAGATATTTTTGATTTTCTCAAAAGTGACTAAGTGATTTTGATTAAAATATCTAATGTTGATATTCACTTAAGGAATAAAATGCATATCTTGGATTTTCTAGGATTAGCTTCTGAAGCACTCTTCATTCTGGATGGTTTTTGAATAACTGGTAAACTGTAAGAGTTAGACAAAATGTTATATAAAAATTGAAGGTCTCATTAAAATACGCAATTTTTCAAATATGTTCATTTTGTTTTCTGAAGATAATCATCAAAATATTCCTTATTTTTTTTTGAATAAATAATCCAATATTTCTGTCATTCCTAAATGATTCATTTTTTTCGTGCTTTCTTAAAGTTGGCCATGCAAACAGAACTAAATTTAAAGGCTATCACATAACGACAAGATCTTAAAATGTTTGTATATCTTTGTTCAATGTATTCCTTTATAGATAGATAGACAGACAGATAGACAGACAGACAGACAGACAGAAAGATAGCTAGGCAAACAGATAGATAATTTATTTGCCTTAGGAATACAGGTATTCATGACCTCCTCAAAAACTGTACAATTATATCAACAAATCAAGTAAATTTTACACTATAAAATGCATTTAAACTATATAGTGGATTTGCCCTCAATGTGGTACTGACTTTACTCTTAAAAATCTGAAATGTAAATTGTCTTATGTGCAAAGGTATGCTATTGTAAAGCTAAAGAGATATATAATGGAAAATACTTGTACTTATACTGTATTTACTCTTATGTATGTATGTATGTATGTATGTATGTATGTATGTATGTATGTATGTATGTATGTCTGTCTGTCTGTCTGTCTGTCTGTCTGTCTGTCTGTCTGCCTGCCTGCCTGCCTGTCTGTCTGTCTGTCTGTCTGTCAGTCAGTCAGTCAGTCAGTCAGTCAGTCAGTCAGTCAGTCAGTCTGCGTGTATTGTATGTAATGTATGTAATGTCTGTCTGTCTGTCTGCCTGTCTGCCTGTCTGCCTGTCTGCGTGTATGTGTGTAATGTATGTAATGTATGTAATGTATGTCTGTCTGTCTGTATGAGTGTCTGTCTTATATGTATGTTAGAATTACTTCGAGTATCATGACTATGTACAGAAGCGCAAGTTGTAAATTCAGTAATATATTTCTTTACATACAAAACACAGGCCAGAACGTACATCGAGGGCAGAGTAAGTATACCAGATTTAATAAAAAGTGGTTTACGATGAAACTCCATAAATTAATCTCAAGGCTTTCTTTTACAATACAAACACTCTAAAAGCAGATGTATGGTTACCCCAAATTAAAAGACCACAGTTAAGGTGACTATGAATGAAGCCATAATAAGCTATAATTAATGATTCAGTAGTGATATTATTTTAATACCCTTAACATAAATAAGCCCTTACTTACTTTCTTAGCAACTTATTCAGTATAAATTACCCAACACAAATTAGATTCAAGGTGCAGGCCAAGAAATTTAACTGATTTTTTCTCGTCAATATTATCTCTGCTTAAACTAAAATGCAATGTTTCACTTGTACTGTTAATATTTAAATTGTTGGCATTACACCACAGTTGAACTAGTTTAGTTAACTCACTGTGTTTAGCGTTTATTATATTTTTTTATAATTAATTATATTTAAAGCCAGATCATCAGCGAACATAAATGTCTCACAGTAAAGACTACAAATAAAATTGGGAAGGTCATTAATGTATATAAAAGGTAATACGGTCCCAATACTGAACCTTGGGGTACACCATATCTCAAATGTTTAAATAATTTAATTACTATAATTTAAAAACGCAGCCTGGTATCTATAGATAAGATATGAGGATAAAAGATTAACACTGCAGTCATTAAATCCATAAAATGTTAATTTAAGAAGAAGGGTTGCATGAGATACAGTGTCAAAAGCCTTCGTAATATCAAAGAATCGACCACACACTGGATTTCCAGATTCAAAGCCTAAAAGACAACATTTATAAAATTATATTATTGTATCTGTAGTGCTTAGAGAATTCCGAAATCCAAACTTGTACTTATTTAATAAGGATTTCTCTTCAAAATATTTGTGTATTTGATTATTAATAAAGACCTCAAAAACCTTTGACACCGTCGGAAATATACTTATTGGCCTATATCAAGAAGAAAGTATCTAATTAACCATTTTAGCTAATGTTTATCTCGATCAGTATTGGTAAATAGAAGAATACGCTTTTGTAAAAATAGTATATTGTAGAATAGGAGAGAATAATTAAAATGTACCACAGCAGCCTTTTTTACTTTCTCTACACGTACTATGTACATAGTGTATAGACAAGGTATTGCATTACACCCAAAAACTCGATACCGAGATTTCACCGGAAATATATAATTTAGGGTCCCCTTTATCCAAAAAGAAAAAGAAAAAATACCAATATTTGTATTTAAGTTTAGTATCTTCCAGGGATGTGACACGAAGATAATGAGAAAAATCCCCCAACCAGAACTACCATTTACAAAGAAAGAATTTCGAAAATTTTGTTTTTAACAAAAATAGCTCTAACATTTTTGATCAAAGTATCGTATATTAAAGTTCTTCACCTGACAAATAAAATGTATATCTTGAATATTCTGGAAATAGCCTGTGAAGACTACTTTATTCAGGATGAGTTTTACAAATTTTGCATAACTGCTAAACCGTAAGAGATGGACAAAAACTTACATCACAGAAAATGTAGTGCACCTTAAAACTCACAATTTATGTTACATACTTTTTTCGTGTAGTTGACCGTTTTTGAGATATTCCTTGTTTTTGTTTTCCGCTTTGACAACTTACTTTTCTCATACAGGAATTCGTCTACTCCTGTCCATACAAACAAATGAACTTCAGTCACATAGCAGCCAGCGTTTGACTTCACTTTAACCTATGGTACTCCCTTATTTCGCTTCTACTTACAAGGAAGCAAGTAATAAGACTATTTCTGCTAATTTTTTCTCGATTAGCATGAAGTAAATTGAGGCATTAGCTTTTTAACAATAATTTGTGTTACATATACTCTGACACTTCATTATTTTATTTGCTTTATCCATAATGGTGAGGAAAGTGGTTAATGATAAATAAATAAAGAAACAAATGGTGAAATTGTGTCTTAGAGAACAAACACGCGATAGCGCTGGTCAGCTGTCCACGTGGATGACCCAGAATCTGTTTGTGTCAAAAGATAAATGTATTTGTTTTCGTTGTTTGCTTGTGCATACAACAGCTAAATGTAATTAACACAGAATTCCAGGTTTATGAATAAAAATCTGATGTGTTCCATTCATATGACTTTCTCTACATCTCTGGAATAAATTATTGTTAAAAAGCTTAGGTTTCTATTTACTTCATGCTAATTGAGAAAACATCTTGGCTCAGATCTTAAGTACATCTGCGCTGATAAACCGTTACCACGTGACAATAAATGCCTTAATTCAAAATCTTCTCGGGCTTCTAACCAGGTAAAAAACTTGGCTTGATACCAACGTTTCGAAGAAGTGCATCTTCCTCGTCTTCAGGGTGAACTGATGGATTGAGCTTACGGAGACTGGTATTTATAAAAGCTGGAATGAAGCTAACATCTAATTGGTCTCCACAAGCTCATTCCACCAGTTTACCCTGAAGACGAGGAAGATGCACTTCTTCGAAACGTTGGTATCAAGCCAAGTTTTTACCTGGTTAGAGGCCCGAGAAGATTTTTGAATTATTTCGTCGCCAGGAAAGCTTCAGTTCTTTTTTTAATAAATGCCTTGCTGACAATGACGATTGCATTGAGAAATAGAGTAAGGTTCTGTATATTATTGATAACTTTTGTTATTAATTAAGTTATGCAAAATCGTCTGCCACTGTCTGAATGACCCTCGATTTTGAATATAATCCAAAAATAAGACCTTCTTTGGAGTTTTCGCAGGAAAATGTAATCAGTGACATTGTTGGAACTGTTATTGCGTTTCTTCCCCAAATGTCTTTGCAGCTGAGCAACAGGAACGAGATTACACAGAACTTGGTATCGTGTATGCGCGATACGCTTGTCAATTGTTCCAAACAGCTAGAGTTTCGTGACTGGGGTTCTTCCTCTTTATCAGTGTTCTCTTGGTCACGTAACATTTTACGGCAATCCACCTTAAGCACGCGATATATAAACAGATCTTTAAACAATGAATTAAATTTTTTGTTCCTGTTTCGCCTTTACATAACAAACTGGTGTGTAATTCATGATACAACAATAGGGTCAAACTCGAGGGGAACAATGACGTCTAAAGCGACCTTTGTTTAACAGGTTGCTTTTCAAGGGAGGCTACATTTCCATTTGATATTGACAGGAAACGAACTGCAAAGCAAAACGGAAATGTATGTGTCGGAAAGATAAGAAAAATCTGATGTGTTCCATTCACATGACTTTCTCTACATCTCTGCAACAAATTATTCCTAATAAGCTTATACCTTTATTTACTTCATGCTAATCAGAAAAAAATAGCCCAAATAATCTTATTACTTGCTTCCTTGTAAGTAAAAGCCAAATAAAGGAGTACCATAGGTTAAAGTGATAGTCAAACGCTGGCTGCTATATGACTGAAGTTCCTTTGTTTGTATGGACACGGGTTCACAAAGTCCTGTATGAGAAAAGTATAAGTAGTTTATAGCTGAAACCAAAAACAAGGAATATCTCAAAAACAATCAACTCCACACAAAAAAAAAAAAAAAAAAAAAAATGTATATAACATAAATTGTGTGTTTTAAAGTGCTCTACATGTTTGTGTGTGGTAAGTTTTTGTCCATCTATTATGGTTTAGCAGTTATGCTAAATTCCGTAAAATTGACCCAGAATAAAGCAGTTTTCTGAGGCTATTCCCAGAAAATTCAAGATATACATTTTATTTATCTTTAATATACGAAATTTGAATAAAAATCGTTAGAGCCATTTTTGAGAAAATCAAAATTTTCGAAAAAAGTTCCATGTAAAGGGTAGTTTGGGATGGGGGATTTTTCTCAAAGTCTTCGTGTCCCATCCCTGGAAGATGCCAAACTTAAACACCAAGTTTGGTATTTTACCGACTTTTCGTTTTAGAGTTATCGTGTTCACAGACACATGGGCACACACACACACATACACACACTCACACACCGGAAATACATTTTTTGGATCCCCCTGAATCCAAAAAAGTATTTTCAGAAAATAGGTCCGTGCGTGTGCATGTGTCTGTGGTCAGCATAGACCGTTAAATACCAAACTTAGTATTTAATCTGCCAGTCCCTATTGCTACGCTCGCTAAAGTGCCCAGCTTTGGTGATTCGTGGCAAAGGGGATCGTGTGTTCGAGACCCGTCTTGGGCATGGCTGTTTGTGTGTTTGTAGATGTGTATATGTATATGTATGTGTATGAATAAGTAAAAAGAAAACGGTAGAAAACTCGATAAAACGGGGAAAAATAGGAAAGAGAAAAATAATTTTTTTCCAGCTAAAGGGTGTTTGGGGAGAGGGATTTTCTTGAAAATTTTCGTGTCGCATCCTTAGAAGATTATAATATCTCCAAGACACGACAGCTCACGGGGAACCTTGGTGTACCGCCCGGCCACTGCGTCCCCCATCTCGGTCCACTACATGATGGGGTGCAGTATTGGAGGGTGAGACGTGGTCAGCGCCTCGAGTATCCCCCGCCGGTTAATGCGGTCCTCACGACCTAGAGCCGCTACTTATCCATCAAGTAGCCACCCCCCAGGCACTTTACGAGACTGAGTTCACCCAGGGGGGAAGACCCCGACGCAAGTAATGGGGATCGCACCCAGGTCTCCCGCTTGGTAAGCAGACGCGCTACCACCGCTAAGAAGACGACCATCCTTGGAAGTTGCCCAACTTGTTTGGTGTTGATGGCCTTTTCGTTTTTGAGCTATGCTCTTTACAGGCAGACACACACACACACACACTAGCCCGCACGTACCTTTTTCCAAAAATCTTTTTTTAGATCCAGAGGACCCAAAACATGTATTTCCGGTGAAATCTCGGTATGGAATTCTTGGGTGCATTACAATACCTTCTCTATACACTATGTATATAGTACGTGTAGAGAGAGAGAGACAGAGAGTAATAATTAACAACTGCACATATCCTGGTGTTTCTAGAGACACCTTTTGAGCCCAGAAGAGACAGAAACAAGATACAATAGCCTTGTTTATTTTGCCAACAGCTTTCTTGCCTTGTCTAAATTTTCATCCCCAAGGAGTGGCCCGGATCCACATTATTTGGTGAAAGAAAGACTGTCTTGTGATGAAGGTTTCTCTCTCTCAGCATTGTAAGCAACGCTCGCTTCTTTATTTAGGACCGTGTAAACAAAGTTGCTTGGAGAAAAGGAAGACCTGGTCAGAGAGGACGTTTTTCATCCTGAGACAGTTGGTGGAGCAGAGGACATCAAACACATTGAGGGTTCAAAAGTTGTCAGCCCCAATCGAACAGAGAACTTCACACAACCACTAGTTTCGAAAAGAATCTGCAGCTTCAAGGTGAAAGCTCATTCAAAAGGAGAGCTAGCGACGAAAAGAAATCTAGAGTAGAAAGTTCAGAAACAACTGCGTTCCACCCTAAAATTCCATACTGAGATTTCTCCACAAATACATGTATTGAGATACCCAAACCCAAAATAACCTTTATTTTTACTTTCTCTACGCGTATATAGGGATGGTATTTGTATTGCACCCAAATATTCAATACCGAGATTTCACCGGAAAAAAACAGTTTTGGAAAAATGCCCGAGTTTGAACGTGTGTGTCTATGGACAGCAATGCTCAAAAAACGAAAAGACCGTTAAATCAAAGAAACGACACGAAGATATTCAAGAAAATCCCCCACCCAAAACTACCCTTTACATAGATCGTCTCTAAAAATGGCTCTAACGACTTTAATTAAAATCTCTTATATCTTGAATTTTCTGGAAATAGCTTTTAAAGACCTGTTTATTCTAGTTCATTTTTATTGAATTTTGCATAACTGGTAAACCATAAGAGATAGACAAATACTTACTACACAAAACATACAGATCACGATAAAACAGACAATTTATGTCATATATATGATATATTTTGTTGGTGTTGATCGTTTTTGAGATATTCCTTGTTATTGGTTTCAGCTTTAAAAAATGTATACTTTTCTCATACGGGAATTTGTCAACTGTCCATACAAACAAAGGAACTTCAGTCAACTAGCAACCAGCTTCTGACTATCACTTTAACCTATGGTACTCCGTTCTACTTGCATGGAAGCAAGTAATAAGACCATTTCTGCTAATGAACACATGAATGGATAACATCAGATTTTTTAGAAATGAGTTTTTTGGATTCAGGAGGTGCCAAAACATATTTCCGGTTAAATCTTGGTAATGAATTTTTGGCTGCAATGCAATACCTTCTCTATATACTATGCACATAGTAGTGTAGAGAAAGTAAAAATCCTGTATGAGAAAAGTACAAGTTTTTTAAACCTGAAACCAAAAACAAGGAATATCTCAAAAACTATCAACTCCTCGAAAAAACTGTATGTAACATAAATTGTGTTTTAATGTGCTCTACATTTTTGTGTCGTAAGTTTTTGTCCATTTCTTACGGTTTAGCAGTTATGCAAAATTTCATAAAATTCATCCTGAATAAAGTAGTCTTCAGAGGCTAATCTCAGATAATTCAAGATATACATATTATTTGTCATGTAAATATGTTTAATATACGATATTTTTATCAAAATCGTTAAGAGCCATTTTTGAGAAAATCAAAATTTTCGAAAAGGTTCTTTGTAAAGGGTAGTTGGGGGTGGGTGATTTTCTTGATCCCCCCCTCACATACACACACACGTACACACACGGACCTTTTTCCAAAAATGTTTTTTTTTTGTAATCAGGGGGATCCAAAACATGTATTTCCGGTGAAATCTTGTTATCGAATTATAAAATGTGATTCCACTAAAGTGAGTATTATTGCATGTAGTAGTTGGAACTTGGTAAGAAAACTCAGTACATATTGCGAAGTTCTTGAATTCATCTCGAAGGTCGTTGACATTAGAAAGCAGCTCACTTTTTCATCTCTTCAGGCCCAAAGAAATTGAGAAGAAACTTCTGCCAGGTACCAAGCCCACCTGACAAACACCTGCTCAAGACAGACCGTAAACCTTTGCCTTTCTTTTCAGATCGTAAGGGTTCCATTTTTATTTCTCCATACGCACTATGTGCATAGTGTATAGAGAAGGTATTGCACTCCACCCAAAAATTCGATACCGAGATTTCACCCGAAATATATGTTTTAGGGTCCCCAATATCCAAAAAAAGCATTTTCACAGAAAGGTCAGTGTGTGTGTGTGTGTCCGTGTGTGTGTGTCCGTGTGTCTTTGAACACGATAACTCAAAAACGAAAAGTCGGTAAAATACCAAACTTGGTATTTAAGATTAGTATCTTCCAGGGATGCGACACGAAGATTTTGAGAAAAATCCCCCCACCCCAAACTACTCTTAACCTGGAAATGTTTTCCAAAATTTTGAATGTCTAAAAAATGGCTGTAACGCTTTTGATTAAAATATCATATATTAAAGATATTTACCTGACAAATAAACTGAATATTTTGAATTTTCTGGGAAGAACCTCTGAAGAGTAGATTATTCTGGATGAATTTTACTGAATTTTGAATAACTGCTAAACCGTAAGAGATGGACAAAAACTTACTGCACAAAAAATGTAGAGCACATTAAGACATACAATTTATGTAATGTACATTTTTTTCGTGGAGTTCGTCGTTTTTGTGACATTCCTTATTTTTGGCTTCGGCTATGAAAAACGTATACTTTTCTCATACAGGAACTTGTCAACTCCTATCCATATAGACAAAGGAACTTCATTGACATAGTAACCAGCTTTTGGCCATCACTTTAACCTACAGTTGTCCCTTATTTCGCTTTTACTGACAAGGAAGCGAGTAATTAGACTATTTCTGCTATTTTTTTTTTCTGATTAGCAGAAAGTAAATAAAAGTATAAGCTTTTTAAGAATAATTTGTTGCAGAGATATGGAGAAAGTCATGTGAATGGTACACATCAGATTTTTTTTTGTAGCAACCAAATAATAGTATCTTGGAACAGAACCTATGTAATTGATTTGTGCATTTGAAGACATATTGTTGTATAATTGTTAATTTTCTAAAGGGAATATAAACTCTCTTTAATTTAATTTTAAACATGTAGATGCTGGAATGTCATGAAAAGAGGATACTGGACAAAGTTAATGTTCAAGTCAGTCTCGGGTAACCGTGAAGAATTAACTTTTAACCAATATTATCTTTTGCGATTATAATTTATTGTGAAGCTTACGAAAATATACTCATTTCATAAAAAAAAAAAAAAAAATCCGATGTGTTCCATTCACATGACTTTCTCTACATCTCTATAACAAATTACTGTTAGAAAGCTTTTGCTTCTATTTTCTTCATGCTAATCGAGAAAAAAATAGCAGAAATAGCTATAATACTTGCTTCCTTGTAAATAGAAGAGAAAATAAGGGAGTACCATAGGTTAAAGTGATAGTCAAAAGCTGGTTGCTATGTGACTGAAGTTCCTTTGTTTGTATGGTCACGAGTTGACAAATTCCTGTATGAGAAAAGTACAAGTTTTTCCAAGCTAAAAAAAAAAAAAAAAAAAAAAAAACAAGGAATATCTAAAATACGACCAACTACACGAAAAAAATGTATATAGCATAAATTGTGTGTTTTAAAGTGCTCTACAGTTTTTGTGTGATAAGTTATTGTCCATCTCTCACGGTTTAGCAGTTATGCAAAGATCCGTAAAATTCCTCTAGAACGAAGTAGTCTTCAGAGACTATTCCCAGAAAATTCAAGATATACATTTTATTTGTCGTATACGATATTTTAATCAAAATCGTTAGTAATTTTTAAGAACATCAATATTTTCGAAAAAAGTTCCATGTAAAGGGTAGTTGGGGGTGGTGGAATTTTCTTGAAAAGCTTCATGTCGCATCCTTGGAAGATGCCAAACATAAATACCAAGTTTGGTATTTAACGGTATTTTCCTTTTTGAGCTATGCTGTCCACAGACACACATACACACACAAAGACACACACACTCGGACCCTTTTCTGAAAAATGCTTTTTTTTTTTGGATTCAGGGGGACCCAAAACATGTATTTCCGGTGAAATCACAGTAACGAATTTGAAATTTTGGATGGAATGCAAATATCTTCTCTGTACACTATGTACATAGTACGTGTAGAAGAAGTAAAAATTATCTTACTACTTGCTTTCTTGTATGTAGAAGGGAAATAAACGGGATACACTAATCCTGGTCGTCATTTGAAACAATTGAAGTTCCGTTTGTTTTGCATTGTCCCGTTTCAGAGAAGAGAGGTAGTGTAAAGTTGAAATCCATAGCAAGGAATACCTCGATAACGGTCAACTCTGCAACAGACACGCATATGACATAAATTATGTGTTTTAACGGGATCTCTATTTTTGTGCAGTAAGTAGTGGTCCATCTCTTTCCGTTATGGAAAATTTATCCAGTATGAAGAGGCCTCCAGCGTCTATCGCCAGAAATTTCATTATATTCATTTTATTTGTCATGTAAATATCTTTAATATACGGCATTTTTATCAAAACCTTTAGCCATTTTTGAGAAAAACTAAAATTTTACTTTCTCTAGCCCCGTATGTACAATGTACATAGAGATGAGAAGTGTTATATATCCGGTGAATTTTTGGGTGGAATACATGTTTTGGGGTCCCCTAATTTCGAAAAAAGCATTTATCGAAAAAAGGTCCGTGTTTGTGTGTGTGTGTGTTGACAGTATAATTAAAAAATCTGATGTGTACCATTCACATGACCTTCTCTACATCTCTGCAACAATTTATTCTTAAAAAGCTTATGCTTCTATTTACTTCATGCTAATCAGTAACAAATTAGCAGAAATAGTCTTATTACTTGCTTGGTTGTAAATAGAAGGGAAATAAGGGAGTACCATAGGCTAAAGTGAAAGCCAAAAGCTGGTTGTCTATGTGACTGAAGTTCGTTTGTTTGTATGGACACAAGTCGGCAAACTCCTGTATGAGAAAAGTGTTTTTAAAGCTGAAACTAAAAACAAGGAATATCTCAAAAACGGCGAACTCCACAAAAAAAAAAAAAAAAAAGGTATATAACATAAATTGTGTGTTTTAACGTGCTCTACATTTTTTGTGCAGTAAGCTTTTGTCCATCTCTTACCGTTTAGCAGTTATTCATAATTCAGTAAAATTCATCCAGAATAAACTACTCTTCAGAGGCTATTCCCAGAAAATTCAAGATATACATTTTATTTGTAAATATTTTTGATATACACAATTTTAACCTGAATCGTTAGAGCCATTTTTTAGAAAATCAAAGTTTTCGAATAAAGTTCCATGTAAAGGGTAGTTGGGGATGGGGCGAATTTTCTCAAAATCTTCTTGTCGCATCCCTGGAAGACACTAAACTTAAATACGAAGTGTGGTATTTTAACTAATTTTCGTTTTTGAGTTATCCTGTTCACAGACACACACATGGACCTTTTTCCGAAAATGCTTTTTTTTTAGATAAAGGGGACCCTAAAACATATTTTCGGTGAAATCTCGGTATGGAATTTTTGTGTGGAGTGCAATAGCATATCTATACACTATGTACATAGTGCGTATAAAGAAGGTAAAAACGAAGAAAATCCCCCCATCACAAACTACCCTTTACATGGAAAAATTTGGAAAATGTTATTTTCTGAAGAATGGCTCTAACGATTTTGATTAAATACCGTAGGTATGTTATAGATATTTACATCGCAAATAAAATGCACATCTTGAATTTTCATTGAACCTTATAGCAATTTGCATGCATATACATCAAAACGTTTCAACACATTGTTACATTCTTCCATTAATAGCATTGTTCCTCTTTGTATTAACAATGAAAATGAGTTTAAGGAATTACATGATATTCTGAATGTTTCAAATTTGAATTGAATGAGGATGACCTATAGGGTGATTTTTGTAGTATTAAGGAAATTTTGAAATGTGAAGCTAATATTGCTGGCAATACCGTGAAAAATGCTGGAAAAATGGAATCAGTGTACCAAATCTGGAAAAATTGCTGTATTATGTAATGAGTAGTCCAGGTTCTAATGCTCATACAGAAAAAGTATTTTTCTTAATGAAAAAAAAATCTGATGTGTTACATTCACATGACAAGTTAGCAGAAATATTCTTATGGACACGAGTCGGCAAACTCCTGTATGAGAAAAGTATGTTTTTCAAAACTGAAACCAAAAACAAGTAATATCTAAAAACGCTCAACTCCACGAAAAAATGTGTATAACATAAATTGTGTGTTTTAACGTGCTCTACATTTTTTGTGGGTTAAGTTTTTGTCCATCTCTTACGGTTTAGTAGTTATACAAAATTCTGTAAAATTCATCCAGAATAAAGTAGTCTTCAGAGGCTATTCCCAGAAAATTCAAGATATGAATTTTATTTGTTTGGTAAATATCTTTAATATACGATATTTTAATCAAAATCGTTAGAGCTATTCTTCAGAAAATCAACATTTTCGAAAAAAAGTTCCATGTAAAGGGTAGTTGGATATGGAGGATTTTCTTGAAAATCTTCCTGTCACATCCTTGAAAGATACTGAACTTAAATACTAAGTTTGGTATTTAACGGTCCTTTCGTTTTTGAGCTATGCTGACTACAGACACACACACACATGGACCTTTTTCTGAAAATGCGTGTTTTGGATTCAGATGGTCCCAAAACATGTATTTCCGGTGAAATCTCGGTATCGAATTTTTGGGTGCATTACAATACCTTCTCTATACACTATGTACATAGTACGTGCAGAGAAAGTAAAAAGTGGACTGATGTAATGAACAAGAGTTCTGGAGAACTTATCAAAGCTGAATTGCTTATTACAGTAAAATTTAAAAGAGTTCTTTAACTATGTGAGAATTGCTGTCAAGCTTCTGGCTGAGTATAAATCAAATGCTAATTATTCAGAATAGTTTCATATGACATTTTAATACTACCTAGATATTATTGTTTTAAATTATATTAGTGTACCAAATATGTTTTAGTTCTATATAGATTTTATCTTGAAATCAAGAAAGTAAAAGGTCGATAGGCCGTGTCAAGATGTTGGGAAACCCATTCATGGAATCTCCCTTATTACTTTCTCTACACGCACTATATACTTAGTGTATAGAGAATGTATTGCACTTCACCAAAAAAATTCGATACCGAGATTTCACCGGAAATATATGTCGGAAATATATGAAAAGTCGGTAAAATAGCAAACTTAGAATTTAAGTTTAGTGTCTTCCAGGAATGCGACACGAAGGTTTTGAGAAAAATCCCCCCACACGGACTACCCTTAAATGGAACTTTTTTCGAAAACTTTGATTATCTCAAAAATGGCTCTAACGGTTTTGATTAAAATACCGTATATTAAAGCTCTTCACCTGACGAATAAAATGTATATCTTGAATTCTTTGAGAATAGCCTTTGAATCGTAGTTTATTCTGGATGAATTTAACGGAATTTTGAATAATTACTAAAACGTAAGAGTTGCACATAAAATTACTACACGAAAAATGTAGAGCACATTAAAACACACAATTTATGTTATATGGATTTTTTCGTGGAGTCCATCGTTTTGGAGACATTCCTTGTTTTTGGTTTCTGCTTTGAAAAACTCACACTTTTGTCATACAGGAATGTTTGAACTGCTGTCCATACAAACAAAGGAACTTCAGTGACATAGCAACCAGCTTTTGACCGTCACTTTAACCTATGGTACTCCCTTATTTCGCTTCTACTCACAAGGAAGCAAGTAATAAGAGTATTTCTGCTAATTATTTTCTGATTAGCATGAAGTAAATAGAAAAATAAGCTTTTTAAGAATAATTTGTTGCCGAGATGTAGAGAAAGTCGTGTGAATGTAACGTATATTATTTTAGTTAGAAACCCTGGCAACCCTAACTACAACATCCACCAGTAAACTACATATGCGTCTATTACGACTCTTACCCGATGAGACCAGATACTAGTAACTCGACTATGCAGTGGACACACTGCGCTAACCCATTTCTACCTCCAAGAACCTGCTCCTACATGTACTCTATGTAATGCTACATTCACAATGAAATGAAAGCGCAGACGCAACGTAAGCGCAAGACTTTGGACTCATATTATTTAATGTACGCATCCACATAGAAACACGCAAGACGCAACTCAAACGCAACTCAACGCTACAAAACCTTGTCCTTGCGTTGCATGCAAAGAGGAGTAATTCTGCTTCTTTTCTCTACGCATTGCATATGAATTCAATAACAAAAAATCTGATGTGTTCCATTCACATGACTTTCTCTATAGCTCTGTAAATTATTATTGTTAATAAGCTTATCTTTTATTTATTTCATGCTAATCGAGAAAAATTAGCAGAAATAGTCTTATTTCTTGCTTTATTGTAAGTAGAAGCGAAATAAGGGAGTACCATAGGTTAAAGTGAAAGCCAAAAGTTGGTTGCTATGTGACTGATGTTCCTTTGTTTGTGTGGACAGGAGTTGACAAATTCCTGTATGAGAAAAGTATAAATTTTTCAAAGCTGAAACCAAGAAAAAGGAATATCTCAAAAACGATCAAGTCACATAACTATATCACATAAATTGTGTGTTTTAACGTGCTCTACCTTTTTAGCGGGTTAAGTTTTTGTCCATCTTTTACGGTTTAGTAGTTTTGAAAAATTCATCCAGAGTAAAGTAGTCTTCAGAGGCTATTCCCAGAAAATTCAGAATATACAATTTATTTGTCAGGTAAGTAACTTTAATATACGAGGTTTTAATCAAAATCGTTAGAGCCATTTTTTAGAAAATAAACAATTTCAAAAAAAGTTCCATGTAAAGAGTAGTTTGGGGTGGGGAGATTTTTCTCAAAATCTTCGTGTCGCATCCCAGGAAGACCTAAACTTAAATACCAAGTTTGGTATTTTACCGACTTTTCGTTTTTGAGTTATCGTGTTCACAGACACACGGACACATGGTCACACACACTCACACACGGACCTTTTATCTGAAAATACTTTTTTTTTGGATACAGGGGACCCTAAAACATATATTTCCGGTGAAATCTCGGTATCGAATTTTTTGGTGGAGTGCAATACCTTCTCTATTCACTATGCACATAATGGGTATAGAGGAAGTAAAAATGGCACTGCGAGACTTTACAGAGCCTGCTGTACATGCATGTTCTTTTACTTGGCCGTGCCGCGCCATCTCTAATTTCCCTCAAGAAGTCTTCTTGTGAATCCGTCTTTGATTTAATGGATGTAACTATCATCTGTGACTGGATTTCTTGGTTCTCATAAATCGAAGACGCAGAGTGATAATTTTTAATTCATTAAATGCGTGCTTAATCACTTCCTGAAGTCTCTATGCTTGTACTATTTTCAATAATTTTGAATGAGAAATTATTGTGACGTCACTGATACGAGTGTCAATTTTTAGTATGTAATTTTATAACATATTTATTGCTAAAAGATTGAGTGAATTTTCTTATGTGGCATTGCTGGTTATGTTATTCAGTTTGTTGGTTATGTTACTCAGTTTCTTGTTTATGTTATTCAGTTTGTTGGTTATGTTATTCAGTTTGTTGGTTATGTTAATCAGTTTGTTGGTTATGTTACTCAGTTTGTTGGTTATGTTAATCAGTTTGTTGGTTATGTTATTCAGTTTGTTGGTTATGTTATTCAGTTTGTTGGTTATGTTATTCAGTTTGTTGGTTATGTTAATCAGTTTGTTGGTTATGTTATCCAGTTTGTTGGTTATGTTATTCAGTTTGTTGGTTATGTTATTCAGTTTGTAACTTGCGGAGAGTTTGGAACATATTCGCATGTAACTTGCAGATCTAGAAACCCGTGGCAACTTCTTGCGCTGCGCTTACGATTGCATTGTGAAAGGTGTCTCTGCGTCTGCGCTTATGCATCTCTCTGTTCTCACCGTTTATCATCTGATCACAGCTTGCCCGAGATAGCCGGTCCCCATGGTCACGCTCGCTAAAGCGTCTCGCTTTGGTGCTTCGTGGGCAGGGGATCGTGGGTTCGAGTCCCGCCTTGGGCATGGGTGTTATATGTTTGTGCAATGTGTATATGTTTGTAAAAGAAACAGTAAAACCAGTAAACCAGTAATCAGTAAAACCTACGGGGGGAAATGTAAATAGGGATACAGTACCGGAATCAAAAAAAAAAAAAAAAAAAAAAAAAAGATATACTGCTGAGCGACTTAATTGTGGAGTTCCTGAAAACCTACAGCTGGCCTTGGGCGACCAACAGTGCCTTAGGAAAGTCATCAACTTCATGAAAATATGCAACATTATTAATGATATTTAAATTGTTGCCAAGTTCGTTATTGTTAATTAACCACTGTAATGTTTAATGAAACATTTTGTAATTCTAACTCATTGTTCAGTCGCAGTATGACTATTGTTGAAGCGAGTATAATAAATTGAAATAATTGATGTGTTACAGTCACATGACTTTCTCTAGCTGCTCTACAAACAAACTTCTTACAAAAGATTATTCTTCTTTCTACACCATGCTAATCGAGATAAACATTAGCAGAATGTTCGTATTTCTTACTTCCTTGTAAGAAGAAGGAAACTAAAGGAATGCACTAAAGTGATAGTCATATGTTTTAAAAGCTCTCGTTATGCGATTGCCCTTGCAAATCGCTTCTTTGCTTGACCAGAAGTTGAACAAAAGAAAAACGGAATATTCCTGTCTGAGAAAAGTAGAAGGACTTTACATATTTTGAAACTAATAACACGGGATATCTTGAAAACCGCAAACTTCACGGAAAAAGTGTATGTGATATAAATTGTGGATTTTAACGAGATCTACAATTTTTGTATAGTAAGTTCTTGTCTACCTTTACGGTTTACTTGTTATGCAAAATTCAACATAATTCATCCAGAATAAACAGGTCTTTAGGAGCTATTCCCAGAAAATTCAAGATATATATTTTATTTGTGATGGAAATAGCTTTGATATATGGTATTTTATTCAAAATCGTTAAAGCCATTTTTAAGAAAAACAAATTTTTCGAAATTTTTCCCCGTGAAGGGTAGTTAGTGGTGGGGGAATTTTCTTGAAAATCTTCATATCGCATCCTTGGGAGATACCAAACCTAAATACCAAGTTTGATATTTAACCGTCTTTTCGTTTTTGAGCTATGCAAACACACACACATCGACCTTTTTCTGAAAATGCTTTTTGGGAAATTAGGGCGTCCTAAAACATGTATTTCCGGTGATATCTCGATATCGAATTTTTGGGTGCAATACAATACCTTCTCCGTCCACTATGTATGTTGTACAAACGGAGTAAAGTATTTAAAGAGAAATTAAAAATAAATAAATTAAAAAATCTTTCTCGTATCGTTAAGAAAAGCACTTGTTTTCTATGCCCATCAGCGCCTAACCTCTTCTGTGGCAATTCTGAGGTTATACATTGTCGCGCTTAGCTTGAAGTGTTGAATCCATGACCTGAGGCAAGCTTTTGAATCACAAAGCTATAGCAGCGCTCTTTGAGACCCTAATGGTTTTAACATGAAGCTATTGCATGCTTCAAAGGAAATGTGAGTGGTAGATGTCTAAGTTAAACACTAGGACGATGGGTTCCTTAGGGATTCGAAAATATTTACAGAACAAGCCATGAGGGAAGGTCAGTGCAGCTGTATTTGGGTAAGGTTTTGTTTCCATTAACGATTATTTAATGTGCCCCGCCTAAAGCGAGGCAAGCTGTGCTAGGAGCTAAAACCTTTCTCTCCTTTCAAACCAAAACTACCGTTAATAATGCTACAGAATACGAACTGTATTTGTTAAAAAAAAAGTGTTATGTGTTCCATTCATATTAGCTTTCTCTCTTTTTTCTGAAAACTATAGATTAGTCTCTTATCTAAATAATGCTAATCATGATAAACATTACCAGAAAAAGTCTTATTACTTAGTTCCTTGTAAGTACAAGGTGCGTCTTTTTTTCTTCAACCTCCGATAGGCTATAAATTAAAGCCATGTTCACAGAAAACAATTATTGAACAGATTTGAACAAAATTATTTTATTACTAAAGGTTTTCTACACTTATAGTTACTTTTCAACATAATCACCGAAAAAATTGAAACATTTATCGCACCTGTGCACAAGCTTTGCAATACCCGCTTCAAAAAAATGTTGCCGCCAATGATTTCATTGACGTTGTTTTGAAGATCTTCGTTGGTTTGAAAGTGCTGCCCTCCTAGCCACGTCTTCAGTTCAGGGATGGCGGATGATCGAAAATGTCCCATTGAAATTGTTCAAGGCGCCGGTGGGTTGTGCCAGCAGTGTGTGGACGAGCGTTGTCATGGATCAACACAATTCCTGAAGTCAGCATTCCTCTTCGTTTGTTTTGAATGGCTATCTGCAAACGTCGTAAATTTTCACAACAAACAGCTGCAGTGATAGTGATTCCGGGCTGCAAAGCTTGTGCACAGGTACGATAAATGTCTCAATCTTTTCGGTGATTATGTTGAAAAGTAGCCATAAGTGTACAAAACGTTTAGTAATAAAATAATTGTTTTCTATAACTTGTCTATTATTTATAGCCTATCGGAAGTTGAAAAAATCTGATGTGTACCATTCACATGACTTTCTCCATATCCCTGCAACAAAGTACTCTTAAAAAGCTTATACTTTTATTTACTTTCTGCTAATCAGAAAACAAAAAAATAGCAGAAATAGTCTAATTACTCGCTTCCTTGTAAGTAGAAGCGAAATAAGGGACAACTGTAGGTTAAAGTGATAGCCAAAAGCTCGTTGCTATGTCAATGAAGTTCCTTTGTCTATATGGATAGGAGTTGACAAGTTCCTGTATGAGAAAAGTATACGTTTTTCATAGCCGAAACCAAAAATAAGGAATGTCATAAAAACGACGAACTCCACGAAAAAAATGTATATAGCATAAATTATGTATCTTAATGTGCTCTACATTTTTTGTGTAGTAAGTTTTTGTCCATCTCTTACGGTTTAGCAGTTATTCAAAATTTAGTAAAATTCATTAAAATTAAACTACTCTTCAGAGGCTATTCCCAGAAAGTTCAAGATATACATTTTATTTTACAGGTAAATATGTTTAATATACGAAATTTTAATCAAGATCGTTAGAGCTATTTTTGAGAAAATCAAAATTTTCGAAAAAAGTTCCATGTAAAGGGTAGTTGGGGGTGGAGGGATTTTTCTCAAGATATTCGTGTCGCATCCCTGGACGATACTAAACTTAAATACCAAGTTTGGTATTTTAGCGACTTTTCGTTTTTGAGTTATCGTGTTCACAGACACACGGACACACACACACACACACACACACACACAGACCTTTTTGTGAAAATGCTTTTTTTTTTGGATATTGGGGACCCTAAAACACATATTTCCGGTGAAATCTCGGTATCGAATTTTTTGGTGGAGTGCAATACTTTCTCTATACACTATGTACATAGTGCGTATGGAGAAAGTAAAAAACGGCTCTCGTACAATCACTACCTACACTAGGCTAGAGTGACAGTAAAATCCTCTTACGCTATAGCTATGCGTATGTCGTAGAAATTCTGTTCTCCTTTCAAGCCTAGCAGTAAAAATTCTGATGTGTTCCATTCACATGAATTTCTCTACATCTCTGTAACAAATTATTGTTAAAAAACCATATTCTTCTATTTATTTCATGCTAATCCAGATAAATATTATCAAAAATGGTCTTATTTTTTAGTTCCTTATATGTGAAAGGGAAATAAGAGAATACAATACGCTATACCGACAGTAAAATGTTTTAAACTGATTGCTATGGTATTGAAATCCGCTTCAATGCGTGGCCAGGAGTTGACAAGTTCCCGTATCAGAAAAGTACAACTATTTAAACCCTTAAACCAATAACAAGGAATATCTCGAAACGTCAACTGCAGTGCATATGTCATAAATTGTGTGTTTTACTACATGTACATTTTTTGTGTAATAAGGTTTCGTCTACCTCGTACTTTTTACCAGTTACGCAAAATTCAGTAAAATTCATCCAGAATAAAGTGTTCTTCAGAGGCTATTCCCAGAAAATTCAAGATATACCTTTTATTTGCGATGTAAATAACCCTAATATACGGTATTTTAATCACAATCGTTGGTCATTTTTAAAAAATCAAAACTTTCAACAATTTTTCCATGTAAAGCGTAGTTTGGGGTGGGGGGATTTTCTTGAAAATCGTGTCGAATCCTTAGAAGATACCAAACTTAAATACCAAGTTTGGTATTTAACATTCTTTTGGTTTTTGAGCTATACTGTCCACAGACACACACACTGACCTTTTTCTAAAAATTCTCTTTTTTGGATTTAGGGGGGACCCAAAATATATATTTCCAGTAAAATTTTGGTATCTAATTTATGGGTGGTTTGCATATGGTATTTTAATCAAAATCTTTAGAGTCATTTTTGAAAAATCAAAACTTTCAACAATTTTTCCATGTAAAGCGTAGTTTATTGTGGGGGGATTTTCTTGAAAATCTTTGTGTCGAATACTTAGCAGACACCAAACTTAAATACCAAGTTTGGTACTTAACAGTATTTTCGTTTTTGAGCTATACTGTCCACAGACACACACACAGTGACCTTTTTCTAAAACTTTTTTTGGATTCAGGGGGATCAAAAATATATATATTTCCAGTAAAATTTCGGTATGCATAATCATAATCGTTAGAGTCATTTTTGAAAAATCAAAAATTTCAACAATTTTTCCATGTAAAGCGTAGTTTGGGGTAGGGGAATTTTCTTGAAAATCTTCGTGTCGAATCCTTACAAGATGCTTAACAGTGTTTTCGTTTTTGAGCTATGCTGTCCAAACCCACTGTGTAGAGAAAGTAATGAGATAAATAACTAAATACAGATTTAAATACAAGAGGTCTACAAGGCCACGCGCGAGTGGTGTTCTATCAAAGGCTCGCCTAACACAAGGTTAAATTATAGAGGTGAAGACGTGAGAACGTATGTAAACTGCTGTAGAGAGTTATTATAAAGAACATGTACATAGGTAGTCCTAAGGGCAACCCAGTAGTTTCCCTGTAAAAGAACTTGGAACAAAGTGTTCCCTGCTCTCCCCTTATGCTGATTTTATCGACTCTCTCAGTCTTCTAATTATCCTCATTGTGTAAACATGGATGACACTTTGCGAAGTCACGTAGAGCTCTGGTTTATGAGATTACTCCGCATCCCAGTAGCCTGCGAAATAAAATTACATCTGCATTTGAAAGAGCAAGGATTCGTGAGTATTCATGAAGACACACCGCGAGGGGTTCGCACTTCAAAAGAGAAGCGCACGTCTTAACGTTGCCTGCCAGATCACATCACTTATTTTTTTATTCTTTGCTTTTTTCATCTCCTTTTCTTTCCTCCTTGCAAATGAAAACTGAGCGCTAAGTGGCTGTAAGAAGAACCCTGTCTTTCTGAATACGAAAACGCACCAATGAGGGCCTTTTATTCCCTGCCTAAATGAACCTAGTTAATTAGTAGTGACAGCTGCTCAGTAGTGAAGAAAAACAATCGAAAAACTCTTATGTGTACCATTCACATGACTTTCTCTACACCTCTGCAACAAAGTATTCTTAAAAAGCTTATACTTCTATTTACTTCGTGCTAATCAGAAAAAAATAGCAGAAATAGTCTTACTATTTGCTTCCTTACAACTAGAAGCGAAATACCATAAGTTAAAGCGATAGCCAAAAGCTGGTTGCAATGTCACTGAAGTTCCTGTGTTGTATGGAAAGCAGTTGACAACTTGCTGTGTGAGAAAAGTATAACTTTTTCAAAGCAGAAACCAAAAACAAGGAATATCTCAAAAACGGTGAACTCCACGAAAAAAATGGTTATAACATAAATTGTGTGTTTTAATGTGCTCTACATTTCCTGTGTAGTAAGTTTATATCCATAGTAGATATGCAAAATTCCGTAAAACTCATCCAGAATAAAGTAGTCTTCAGAGGCTATTCCCAGAAAATTAAAAATATAAATTTTATTTGTCAGGGAAATATCTCTAATATACGATATTTTAATCAAAATCGTTTGAGCCAATTTTTTAGAAAATCAAACTTTTCGAAAAAAGTTCCATGTAAAGGGTAGTTTGGCGTGGGGGGATTTTTCTCAAAATCTTTGTGTCGCATCCCTGGAAGATACTAAACAAAAATACCAAGATTGGTATTTTACCTACTTTTCGTTTTTGAGTTATCGTGTTTACAGTCACAGCCACACGGACACACACACACACACCACACACACACACGGACCTTTTTCCAAAATGTTTTTTTTTTTTTTAGATAAAGGGGACCCTAAAACATATATTAACGGTGAAATCTCAGTATCGAATTTTTGGGTGGAGTGCAATACCTTCTCTATACACTATGTATTGCGTATAGAGAAAGTAAAAATTAGCAGAAATAGTCTTAATATTTTAATCAAAATCGTTTGAGCCATTTTTAGAAAATCAAAATTTTCGAAAAAAGTTTCATGTAAAGGGTAGTTGGGGGTGGGTGATTTTCTTGAAAGTCATCGTGTCGCTTCCTTGGAAGATACCGAATCTAAATATCAAATTTGCTTTTTAACGGACTTTTCGTTTTTGAACTATGCTGTTCACAGACACACAGGCACATACACACGGACACACACACACACACACGGACCTTTTTGAAAAAAATCTGATGTTTACCATTCACATGACTCTCTATATCACTGCAACAAATTATTCTTAAAAAGCTTATACTTCTATTTAGTTTATGCTAATCAGAAAAAATTAGCAGAAAAAGTCTTATTACTTGCTGCCTTGTAAGTAGGAGCGAAATAAGGGACAACCATAGGTTAAAGTGATAGTCAAAAGCTAGTTGCTATGTAAATAAAGTTCCTTTGTTTATATGGATATATGTATGTATGTATGTATGTATGTATGTATGCATGTATGTTTGTATGTATGTATGTATTTATTCATCTATGCATGTATGCATGTATGTATGTATGTTATGTATGTAATGTATGTAATGTATGTATGTATGTATGTACGTATGTACGTATGTACGTATGTACGTATGTACGTATGTACGTATGTATATATGTATGTATGTATGTATGTATGTGTGTATGTGTGTATGTGTGTATGTGTGTATGTGTGTATGCGTGTATGTGTGTATGCGTGTATGCGTGTATGCGTGTATGCGTGTATGCGTGTATGCGTGTATGCGTGTATGCGTGTATGCGTGTATGCGTGTATGCATGTGTGCATGTGTGCATGTGTGCATGTGTGTATGTGTGTATGTGTGTATGTGTGTATGTATGTATGTATGTATGTATGTATGTATGTATGTATGTATGTATGTATGTATGTATGTATGTATGTATGTATGTATGTATGTATGTATGTATGTAATGTATGTGTGTGTGTATATAAACATGTGTAGATATTTATATATAAGCAAATGGCTCCTGCTGATCCAAAAACGATGTATATTTGTTGGAAACTCGGTATGGTATTACTTTCTCTACACGTATGTATCTACTATATATATAGCGTATAGAGAAGGTATTGTATTGCACTCAAGAATTCGATGCCGAGATTTCACCGGAAATAGTTGTTTTGGGACCCTCTAATACAAAAAAAAAAATTTAGAGAAATATTTGTGTGTATGTGTATGTGTGTTTCTTTAAGCAGCATAGCTCTAAAACAAAAAAAGTCCGTTAAGTACCAAACTTGATACTTAAGTTCACTATCTTTCAAAGATGCGACACGAACATTTTCAAGAAAATTCCCCTAACTGGAGAAAAAAATCTAACTTTTTTTATTTTCGCAAAAATGGATTTAATGCTTTTGATTAAATTGTCTTATAATTAAGATGCGTACATGACAAATAAAATGTATAACTTTAATTTTCTGGGACTATCCTCTGAAGATCTCTCTATTCGGGTTGATTTTTATTGAAATTTGCAAAACTGATAAACCGTAAGAGATAGACAAAAACTTGGTGCACAAAAAATATAGATCTCGATAAAACACACAATTTATGTCATATACGTTATTTTCGTGGAGTTGGTCGTTTTCAAGGTTTCAGTTTTAAAATACTTAAACTTTTCTCATACGAGAACTGGTCAACGCTTGGCCACGCAGAGAAACGGAGTTCAATCCCTTAGCAACCAGATTTTCAAACATTTGACTGTCGGTTTAGCCTAGTGTGTTCATTTATATCCTTTCTACTTATAAGGAAGCATATAATAAAGATGAAGTAGATAGAAGAATAATGTTACTAACAGAAATTTGTTACAGACATTTAGAGAAAGTCACTTGAGCGGAGCACATCACATTTTTTAAATGGAATACAATCTCTTCCCTATTTACTATGCAACTTGTACATAATACTAAGTTTTAGTTTTTGAACTATGCTGCCCACAGACACATACACATACATACAGACATACACACGGACATTTTGCTAAAAATGCTTTTTTTGTATTCAGGGTTTCGTAAAACATGTATTTCCGGTGAAATCTCGGTATCGAATTTTTGGGTGCATAGTACGTCTAGAGAAAGTAAAAAGAATTTCAGAAAAAGGTCCCAAACTTGGTATTTGAATTTGGTATCTTACAAGAATGCGATACGTAGATTTTTTAAGAACTCCCCCCCCCCCCGTAACTAACCTTTATATGGAAAAATTTTCGAAAATTTTGTATTTCTTAAAAATGGCTCTAACGATTTTGATTAAAACACTATATATTAAAGCCATTTCCATCATAAATAAAATGTACATTCTGCATTTTCTGGGAATAGCTTCTAAAGTCCTGTTTATTCTGGATGCATTTTGCTGAATTTTGCATAACTAATAAACCGTGAGATATAGACTATAGCTTACTACATAAAAATGTAGATCACGTTAAAGTATACAATTCATGTTATACACTTTTTTTCTTGGAATTGGTCGTTTTTGAGATATTCCTTGTTTTGGGTTCATCTTTGAAAAACTTATCCTTTTCTCATACAGCAATTTGTCAACTCCTGTCCATTCAAGCAAAGGGACTACAGTCACATAACTATCAGCTTTTGACTATCACTTTAATATATTTTACTCCCTTATTTCGCTTCAATTTACAAGGAAGTAAGTAGTAACAGCATTTCTGCTAATTTTATCTGGATTAACATGAGACAATATTTATATCTTAAACACAAAATTTGCCGACTTGAATTTCATGTCATTTTTGTAATATTTGTTGTTCAAAGTTTTTGTTCTGTTGCATTCCGAAGTTGAACTCGCTGGATGTTTTATTATTCATTGTGCTTTCGTTGCGTTTAAGAGTTTTGATTTTCTCTATGCGATTTTGTTTTCCAACAATAAATATCAGAGTTACGTGCTGATTTTCTTGCTGGTGAAGCTCTTTCACAAGCATGGAAAAGGCCACTTGGAGATTACACGTAATTAACATTAATAATGTATTATATGCGAATAAATATTTGCAGCCTTGTACAAAACACATAAATTACATCGAGCTATTGCAGTTTCACTTTAGAATTGTACGAAATGATTACAAAATAAACTACAACTCTACAAAGAAAATCGTAGTCATTTATTATTTAAGAAATCGCCATGTAGTCGGGATCTGTGAAGCCCAAACATCCTGTGTAAACGCCCTGAGAAGTGTCGACTGCTATCCCATACCAAGCATAAGCGTGAAGAGACTTTTAGTTCAAATTTAGCGCGAATGCAAGAAGGATCTCATGCTTCAAAGTAAATAGTAGAATAAGCTTTTAAACAATAATCTGTTCAGAGATGTAGAGAAAGTCGTGTGAATGGAACAAAACAGATTTTCTGAGTCGCGTTATGGGTAGAAATACTGCTTTCTAGAAAAAGCTGATGTGTTCATTCACATGACTTTCTCTATATCACTGCAACAAATTATTCTATTTACTTCATCTAATGGAGCAAAAATTAGCAGAAATATTCTTATTACTTGCTTCCTTGTTAGTAGAAGCGAAATAAGGGGGTACCATAGGTTAAAGTGATAGTCAAAAGCTGGTTGCTTTGCTACTGAAGTTCCTTTGTTTGTATTGGCACGAGTTCACAAAGTCCTGTATGAGAAAAATATAAGCTTTTATAGCTGAAACCAAAAAACAAGGAATATGTCAAAAACAATTAACTCCACGAAAAAACTGTATGTAACATAAATTGTGTGTTTTAAGGTGCTCTACATCTGTTGTGTGGTAAGTTTTTGTCCATCTCTTACGGTTTAGCAGTTATGCCAAATTCTGTAAAATTGACCCAGATTAAAGTAGTCTTCAGAGGCTATTCCCAGAAAATTGAAGATATACATTTTATTTGTCAAGTAAATATCTTTAATATACGATATTTTAATAAAAATCGTTACAGCCATTTTTTAGAATATCAAAATTTTCGAAAAAGGTTCCATGTAAAGGGTAGTTGGGGGTGGGGGGATTTTTCTCAAAATCTTCGTGTCGCATCCATTTTTTTTGGTAGTGTTTAACGCCCGCTTTAGCTACTAATGGCACCGCAGGCGGTGACACTGATGATACATGAATGATGATGGAGCACCGGTGGAATGCGATGGCGGGGGAAACCGGAGTACCCGGAGAAAACCTGCTCCAGCGCCGTTTTGTCCACAAATCTCACATGCGGTCGCTTGGGGATTGAACCCTGGCCGTCTAGGTGAGAGTTGAGCGGTCTAACCACTCGGCCAAGGCGCGGCCCGTCGTATCCCTGGAAGATAGTAAACTTAAATACCAAGTTTGGTATTTTACCGACTTTTCGTTTTTGAGTTATCGTGTTCAGAGACATACGGACACACGCGCGCGCGCGGACCTTTTCCGGATTTTTTTTTTTTGGATACAGGGGACCCTAAAACATATACACTATGTACATAGTACGTATACAGAAAGTAAAAAGGTATTCCCTATATACCTACCGAAAGAAAATAAAAAAAAAAAAACAGTAAGCCTCAAAGAACTCTTCTGTTTCCATATTAGATAGACTTCCTCCCGAAAATGTGAGAGTAGAGTTTGCTTAAACTGGGCAGGAACTGCGAACTGTGGAGAATTGAGTTGTATGGTGGATGAGGTAGCAAGGAAATTGATAAAGAGAGTTGAGCAACAAAGGAGCGCCTGTAATCTGTTTTGAGAGTTTATGATTGCTTCGGTGCTGGTGTTCCCACATGGTTTCTCAAACTGCTATTCCGCTCTCTCCTTCTGTTGCTTCTATCAACTGGTATCGCTCTAAGAACATACATTTAAAGAGATTTACGAAACCAAAATAGGTGAGCTCTCAGTTGTATAGTGTTACCATTTGTCAACAGATATGATTAGGTTTTAGTATTTATAGCGTACTTTACTTTCTCTACACGTACTATGTACATAGTGTATAGAGAAGGTAATTACACTCCACCCAAAAATTCGATACCGAGATTTCACCGGAAATATATATTTTAGGTTCCCCTTTATCTAAAAAAATCTGATGTGTTCCATTCACATGACTTTCTCTATATCTCTGCAACAAACTATTGTTAAAAAGCATATGCTTCTATTTACGTCACGCTAATCGAGAAAAAAAATTCAGAAAAAGTCTTATTACTTGCTTCCTTTTAAGTAGAAGTGAAATAAAGAGATAGTCAAAGGCTGGTTGCTATGTGATGGAAGTTCCTTTGTTTGCATAGACAGGAGGTGACAAATTCCTGTATGAGAAAATACAAGTTTTTTAAAGGTGGAATCAAAAACAATGAATAACTAAAAAACTATCAACTCCACGAAAAACACTTGTATAACATAAATTGTGTGTTTTAACGTACTCTACATTTTCTGTGTGGTAAGCTTTTGTCTATCTCTTACCGTTTAGCAGTTAAACAAAATTCGGAAAAATTCTTCCAGAATAAAGAGGTCTTCAGAGGCTATTCCCAGAAAATTCAAGATATGCATTATATTTGATACGTAAATGTCAGTAATATACGGGATTTTAATCAAAATCGTTAGTAATTTTTTAGAAAATCAAAACTTTCGAAAAAAGTTCATGTAAAGAGTAGTTTGGGGGGATTTTCATGAAAATCTTCCTGTCGCATCCTTGGAGGATACCAAACTTACATACCAAGTTTGCTTATAAACGATCTTTTCGTTTTTGAGCTATGCTGCCCACAGACACACAGACACACACATACGGACATGTTTCTAAAACTGATTTCTTTTGAATTCTAGGGGTCTCAAAACATATATTTCCGGTGAAATCTCGGTATCGAATTTTTGGCTACAATGCAATACCTTCTCTATACACTATGTACATAGTACGATAGACAAAGTAAACAGCAATTTCGAAAAAAGGTCCGTGTATTTGTACGTTTGTGTGTCCGTGTGTCTGTGAACACGATAACTCAAAAACAAAAGGTCGGTAAAATACTAAACTTGGAATTTAAATTTAGTATCTTTCAGGGATGCGACACGAAGATTTTGAGAAAAATCCCCTCACCCTCAACTACCCTTTGCGTGAAACTTTTTAAAAAAATTTTGATTTTCTCAAACATGTCTCTATCGATTTTGATTAAAATATCGTATATTAAAGCTAATTACCTGGAAAATAAAATGTATATCTTGAATTTTCTGGGAATAGTATCTGAAAGGTACTTTATTCTGGATAAAGTTTACGGAATTTCGGTGTAGTTCATTACCATCCTATATATCTGTGTGTTTTAGATGTGAAAAAACACCAGCAATTGCCTACCGACCAGGGAAAACCGCAAAAATTACAAGCAATGACAGTCTCACACGTTACCGCGGGCTCACCTCGTATAGTTTCCTAATAGCACTTGAGATTTATTTATCCCTCGAGTGGAGTTAAGAACGCTTTCTCAATACCAAAAGAGATTTGTTTATTCCATTTAGTCGAGGTTACTCATTGACAGGATCAATGGCCAGAAGAAACCGTTACGTTTTGTATGAATGACTAAGATTTTAATGGTGTCACTCAAGATAACGTAGTTCCGGTTGTGTCTTCACATCTTGTGTCGAAAGTTTGTTATCGAGAAAGCGTTTTTGTTGTCATAAATACTTCTAGTATTATGAAAATGCTATGTCGAGCTCCAACTGCATTTCAACTCTTTCCATTTGATTTTATTTCTTTTCTGCGTTCTCTACTCAGTACATAGGTAAAAAAAAGGTATTGCAAACCAACAAAAAATTCGATAACATTTCAAGAATGTCCGTGTTTGAGCCATGGTGTTCACAGGCACACACATGGAAATTTTTTCTAAAAATCCTTTTTTACTTTCTCTACACGTACTATGTACATAGTGTATAGAGAAGGCATTGCATTCCAACTAAAATTTTGATACCGAGATTTCACTACAATACCAAACTTGGTATTTAAGTTCGGTATCTTCCAAGGATGCAACAAGAGGATTTTCAAGAAAATCTCCCTACCCCAACTATCCCTTACGTGGTACTTTTTTCAAAAATTTTGATTTTCTCAAAAATGGCGCTAATAATTTTGATTAAAATGTCGTATATTAAACATATTTACCTGCCAAATAAAATGCACATCTTTAATTTTCTGTGAATAGCCTCTGAAGACTATTTTATTCTGGATGAATTTTACGGAATTTTACATAACTGTTGAACCGTAAGAGATGGACAAAAACTTACCACACAAAAATGTTGAGCATATTAAAACACACAATTTATGCCATATACGTTTTTTTCGTGAAGTTGATTGTTTTTGAGATATCTCTTGCTCTTGTTTTCAGCTTTGGAAAACGTATACTTTTCTCATAAAGGAATTTGTCCACTCCTGTCCATACAAACAAAGGAAATTCTACATCAGATTTTTTTTTTTTTTTTCCCCATACAGAAGGACCAAAAGATGTATTTCCGGTGAAATCTCGGTATCGAATTTTTGGGTGTAATACAATACCTTCTGTATACACTTTGATATAGTGTGTGTGGAGAAAGTAAAAATCTGATGTTTGCCATTCACATGACTTTCTCTATATCCCTGCAACAAATTATTCTTAAAAAGCTTATACTTCTATTTACTTCATGCTAATCAGAAAAAAATAGCAGAAGTTGCCTTATTACTCGCTTCCTTGTAAGTAGAAGCGAAATAAGGGACAACCATAGGTTAAAGTGACAGCCTAAAGCTGGTTGCTATATCAATGATGTTCCTTTGTTTATATGGATAGAAGTTGACAAGTTCCTGTATGAGAAAAGTATACGTTTTTCATAGCCTCTGGTTCCCAGGGTCATGGGTTCAAACAGGGTGATGCATTTTTTTTTTGAAGTAAAAATCCTTCGCAAGGGAAGTAAAGCAGTTGGTCCCATGTAATAGATTTTCATTACGTAAAGGAGCCTCAAGCCTGATAAAGAGGACTCTGAGCAATATTAAGTGTTCTTTCACGCCAATATAGAATGTGACACTGAAAATCGCAGCAGTTAAAGAAACGTCCATAAAAACACTTACTTCTAATTACACTTTACAATGGATTTCATGAGAGAGAAGATCGATGGGAAGACCAAGAAAGACCTGGATGGAGACGAGAGGTTCGCGCTGGCTTTCTGAACGGAAGATCGCGGTTTTAAACGCGGCCCATGTTCTTGGCTTTTTTGTTTTAGACACCAATAAAACTTCTATTATTTGTATTTTCAGAAAATGTATACTTTTGTGGGGTTAAGAGGATTTTAATCAATTGAAATATAATTTAAATGCTAGTCTGCATTTCTTTTAAGTTGTTATGCAATGCCTCCTTTTAGGACATTGTGTTTTTAAATTCAGTTTTCTTAAAACAGCATTTTTGGATACTTGTGTATCTTTTTCTCAGAAGGTATGAGAGCTGGAAAGCTGAAATGTTTAGTACATATATACAACCCATACTTTAACTTTCTGAACCACAATAATGATGTTATAGTATATATTTATCATGTTAAGAAAACAACAACATTGCAAGTTTTTCAAGCTTTGCAATAATCGCTTTAAAAAATGTTGCCGCCAATGATTACAAATGAGCATTGATGTTGTTTTGGAGATCTTCGTTTTTTACGTTTGCGGAGCACAATTCAAAACAAACGAAGAGGAATGCTGACTTCAGGAATTGTATTGATCCAAGACAACGCTCGTCCACACACTGCTGGCACAACCCATCGGCTCCTTGAACAATTTCAATGGGACATTTTCGATCATCCGCCGTTCAGTCCGACTTTGCACTCAGAGACTTTCACCGTTTCCCTGAACTGAAGACGTGGCTAGGAGGGCAGCACTTTCAAACCAACGAAGATCTCCAAAACAACGTCAATGCTCATTTGAAATCATTGGCGGCAACATTTTTTGAAGCGGGTATTGCAAAGCTTGTATACAGGTACGATAAATGTCTCAATATTTTCGGTGATTATGTTGAAAAGTAACCGTAAGTGTACAAAACTTTTAGTAGTAAAATAATTGTTTTCTCTGAACTTGTCAATTATTTATAGCCTATCGGAGGTTGAAAAGAAAAAAAGGAGCTCGTATGTGTAGAGAAAGTATAAATTGAATGGAGCATTCTTCGACTCTCCAAGTTTTTGCATTCTATGGGTTTAAGCCTGTTCAGGTACCTTTACTTGCACAAAGAGCAAAGCCAAGCCTTGAGTCTTGAAAAGGCTAAGGACCGAACTGGCCTGTTTCTAATGCCAGAACACAGCTGGAATGACGGCATCAAGAGCTTGAGTTATTGCACTTTCAAAAATCTTGAGGAGGGTCTTCCTCTCTCAGCGAGGTCAAGTGTGTCCAGATGAGCTTTCCTTTCCCAACCCTGAACTTAGGGTTCCCTGACACAGCAGGACAGCTCATCATTTAAAACACCCACATGCCAGATATGGATGTAACATGCTATTTCAGGTTTTAAAACCAAAATCTGATGTGTTCCATTCACATGACTTTCTCTACATCTCTGCAACAAATTGTTAAAAAGCTTATGCTTCTTTTAATTCATAATAATATAGAAAAATCTGATGTGTTGCATTCACATGACTTTCTCTACATCTCTGCAACAAATTATTCTATTTATTTCATTTAATCGAGAAAAATTAGCAGAAATACTCTTATTACTTGCTTCCTTGTTAGTAGAAGCAAAATAAGGGAGTACAGGTTAAAGTGATAGTCAAAATCTGGTTGCCATGAGACTGAAGTTCCTTGTTTCTATGGACAGGAGTTGACAAATTCCTGTATGAAAAAGGTATGTTTTTGAAGCCAAAAAAAAAAAAACAAAAACAAAAAACGATCAACTCCACGAAAAAAAAAATGTATACGAAATAAATTGTGTGTTTTAAATGCACTTTACATTTTCTGTGCAGTAAGTTTTTGTCCATTTCTTACGGTTTAGCAGTTATGCACAATTCCGTAAAATTCATCCAGTATAAAGTAGTCTTCAGAGGTTATACCCAGAAAATTCAAGATATACATTTTATTTTTCAGGTAAATATCTTTAATATACGACAATTTAATCAAAATCCTTAGAGTCATTTTTAAGAAAATCAAAAGTTTTGAAATTTTTTCAATGTAAAGGGTAGTTTGAGGTTGGGGTATTTTTTATGAAAATCTTCGTGTCCCATCCTTGGACGATACAAAACTGAAATACTAAGTTTGGTATTTAACGGTCTTTCGTTTTATAGCTATGCTGACCAAAATCACACACACGGACCTTTTTCTAAGTATGTTTTTTTTTAATTCAGGGGTCTCAAAACATACATTTCCGGTGAAATCTCGGTATAGAATTTTTGGGTGCAATACAATACCTTCTCTATAAAATATGTACAAAGTACGTATAGAGAAAGTAACAAATTGGCAGATATAGTCTTATTACTTGCTTACATGCATGCAAAAGAGAAATAAGGAAGTAGCACAGGCTGAAATGGTTGCCAGCGGGAGATTTGGGTTCGATTCCCAGCCCAGGCGAGGAGATATTACCCCTGCTGGGAGACTTGGACCGGGAAACACTCAGCCTCGTGAGGTCCCTGTTGGACCAATTAAAGAGCTACTTGATGGAGAAGTAGTGGCTCCACGTCATGAGGGCCGCATTAACCGGCTGGGGGGTTCGAGGTGCTGATCATGTCTCACCCTCCAATACTGCACCACATCCATGCCGTCTGTCTTGGACCTAGATAGCGGACGCAGTGGCCGGGCGGTAGGCCAAGGTTTCTAGTGAGCTGTCGTACCATGGAGTTATTATTATAGGCTAAAGTATTAGTCAAAAGCTGGTTGCTATGTGACTGATGTTCCTTTGTTTGTAAGGACAGGAGTTGACAAATTCCCGTATGAGAAAAGTATAATTTTTAAAGCAGAAACCAATAAAAGGAACATCTCAAAAACCATCCACTCCACGAAAAAAATGTATATTATATGAATTATGTGTTTTAACGCGCTCTACATTTTCTGCTCTAAAAAGTTTTTGTCCATCTCTTACAGTTTGCCAGTTACACAAACTTCCATTGAAATCTACCAAAATAGAGGCTATTCCCAAAAAATTCAAGAAATACATTACATTTGGGATTTAAATATCTCTAATATACGGTATTTTAATCAAAATCGCTATGGCCATTTTTGAGAAAATAAAAATTTTCGAAAATTTTTCCATGTAAAGTGAAGTTGGGTGAAGGGGGGATTTTTTGAAAATCTTCGTGTCGCATCCTTTGATCATACCAAACTTAAATACCAAGTTTGGTATTTAACGGACTTCTAGTTTTTGAGCTATTCTGTCCAAAGACACACACGCGCTCATATGGACCTTTTTCCAAAAATGCCTCTTTTTTTTGTATTCAGGGGGACCCAAAATATGTATTTCCGGTGAAATCTCGGTATCGATTTTTTGGGTGCATTAGAATATCTTCTCATTACACTATGTACATAGTACTGTAGAAAAAGTAAAAATGCGATGTGTTACAATCACATGACCTTCTCTACATGACTGTAGCAATTTATTGTTAAAAAGTGTATTCTATAAACTTCTTGCTAACCGAGATGAACATTAGCACAGATTATCCTTATTATTGGTACCCTGAAAGTAGAAGGGAAGCAAATCTTGTTTGTTCCGTTCACATGATACCTCTAGCTGTTCATACCTTTTATTTAACCTTATCAACCTCCGTGGCGTAGTGGTTACCCGGCGGAGGACGAGGGTGTAAAAATCCTTAGCATTGCTTCCTTCGGAAGGAAAGTGAAGCCGTAGATTTACAGCATGTACAAGAACTGCAAGCCAAATTAAACGCTATTTCACGCCCAATATAGAATGCGACGCTGAAAACCACAGTAGTTAAAGAGCGTCCATAAATAAAACTCCATTTTATTTTAAAACTCCTTTCTTTTGCTGTACCATCTGCAGGGATTTAGATTAAAAGTTAAATTTGCTTTTTGGGCAACTGCAGACATTTGATGCAAGCCTATTATTGTATCTTGAAAATCTTGGAGGTGATCTAGTTCATCTTCTCGGCGTGAATGTATGATATATATAGTGCCAATCAAATATTAATCTGTTATCTACATCATGCTAATTAAGATAAACATAAGCAGAATTAGTGTTATTACTACCATCCTTGTAAGTAGAAGGGAAATAAGAAAATGCACAGGTAAAAGTGATAATCCTTTAAAAGCCGGTCGCTATGTGAAATAATTGACATTCCAATCTCTTTTCTTTCCCGGAGTAAACAAACGAGAAACGAGATGAAAGAGGTCTTCCCGTCCGTTTGAGAAAAGTTTGACTAAAATATCTCGATAGCGGTCAACTCTACAAAGCAAAAAAAAAAAAAAATATATATATATATATATATATATATATATATATATATATAACATATGTTATGTAACAGTTATGCGAAATCCTGCATTCGTCTAGAATAAAGAGGACTTAAGAGGATATTCCCAAAAAATTCGAAATATACATTTTATTTGTGATGTAAATATATGTAATATCCACGATATTTTAATCAAAATCGTTAAACCTATTTTGAGAAAAGCTAAATTTTCAAACATTTCCAATGTAATGGGTAGTTCGTAGTGGGGTATTTTATTGAAAATCTTCGTGTCGCAAGCTTGGAGGATACTAAACCTAAATACCAAGTCTGGTTTTAACGGTCTTATCCTTTTTGAGCTCTGCTGTCCACAGACATATATACACAAACGGACCTTTTTCTAAAAACTTTTTTTCAACCTCGGGGAACCCAAAACATTTTTCCCGGGAAATTTCGATATGAAATTTTTGGTGGAATACAATACCTTCTCTAAGCCCGCATGGGTGGTGTGGTGATAGTGTGTTTGCCTCACATTCAACTGGTCTTGAGTTCAAATCTCGCTTAGGGTGAGCTACCTCGGTAAGGGTTTTTCAGGGTTTCTGTTATTCAGAGGAGACGAATGTGGAGTAACTTTACAATCTCTTTTTCTCGAGGTTATTCTAGCATCATATTAACAATTGCATTCATTGTCTAATATGACCAACTAGGTTAAAGGCCGTTAAAAAAAAAAAAATCTCTAGCTATGTATATTTTATGTACATACGGGCTAGAGAAAATAACATTGTATACATTCTATTCACATTACTTTTTTGTACTTCTTTTAAACCAAACTATTCTTACAAAACTTTCTTCTGCTCTCTACTTCGTGCTAATCGAAATAACATTGACAGAAGTGTTGTATTATTTGGTTCCATTTTATTTTTCTCTCTATACGCACTATGTGCATAGTGTATAGAGAAGGTATTGCATTCCACCAAAAATTTTGATACCGAGATTTCACCGGAAACATGTTTTAGAGTCCTCTTTATCTAAAAAAAAGATTTTCGGAAAAACGTCCGTGTGTGTGTCCGTGTGTCTGTGAACACGATAACTCAAAAACGAAAATTAGGTAAAATACCAAACATAGTATTTAAGTTTAGTATCTTACAGGGATGCGAAACGAAGATTTTGAGAAAAATCCCCCCACCCCCAACTACTCTTTACATGGAACTTTTTTCAAAAACTTTGATTTTCTCAAAAACGGCTCTAACGATTTTGATTAAAATTTCGTATATTAAAGATATTTACCTGACACATAAAATGTATGTCTTAAATATTCTGGGAATAGCATCTGAAGAGTAGTTTATTCTCTATGAATTTCACTGAATTTTGAATAACGGTTAAACCGTAAGAGATGGAGAAAAACTTACTACACAAAAAATGTAGAGCACGTTAAAACAACAAGTTATGTTATATAAATTTTTATCGTGGAGTTCGTCGTTTTGGAGACATTCCTTATTTTTGGTTTCTGCTATGAAAAAACTTATACTTCTCTCATACAGGAACTTGACAACTGCTGTTCATACAAACAAAGGAACTTCAGTGACATAGCAACCAGCTTTTGACTGTCACTTTAACCTATGGTACTCCCTTATTTCGCTTCTACTTACAAGGAAGCAGGTAATGAAGCTATTTCTGCTAAATTTTTACTTTCTCTTTACGCACTATGTACATAGTGTACAGAGAAAGTATTGCACTCCACCCAAAAATTCGATAACGAGATTTCACCGGAAATATGTGTTTTAGGGTCCCCACTATCCAAAAAAACCATTTTCACAAAAAGGTCCGTGTGTGTGTGTGTGTGTGTGTGTGTGTGTCTGTGCGTGTCCCTGTGACTGTGAACACTATAACTCAAAAACGAAAAGTCGGTAAAATACCAAACTTGGTATTTAAGTTTAGTGTCTTCCAGGGATGCGACACGAAGATTTTGAGAAAAATCCCCCCACCAGCCTTTACATGGAACTTTTTTCGAAAATTTTGATTTTCTCAAAAATTGGTCTAACGATTTTGATTAAAATTTCATATATTAAAGATATTTACCTGACAAATAAAATGTATATCTTGAATATTCTGGGAATAGCCTCTGAAGAGTAGTTTATTCTCGATGAATTTCACTGAATTTTGAATAACGGTTAAACCGTAAGAGATGGAGAAAAACTTACTACACAAAAAATGTAGAGCGCCTTAAAACAAGTTATGTTATATAAATTTTTATCGTGGAGTTCGTCGTTTTGGAGACATTCCTTATTTTTGGTTTCTGCTATGAAAAAACTTATACTTCTCTCATACAGGAACTTGACAACTGCTGTTCATACAAACAAAAGAACTTCAGTGACATAGCAACCAGCTATTGATTATCACTTTAACCTATGGTACTCCCTTATTTCGCTTCTGCTTACGAGATAGCAAGTAATAAGACTATTTCTGCTCATTTTTTCTGATTAGCATAAAGTAAATAGAAGTATAAGCTTTCTAAGAATAATTTGTTGCAGGGATATAGAGAAAGTCATGTGAATGGTACACATCAGATTTTTACTTATTAGTTTGAAGTAAATAGAAGTATTAGCTTTCTAAGAATAATTTGTTGCAGGGATATAGAGAAAGTCATGTGAATGGAACACAGCAGACTTTTAGTATAAGGAGATAAGAAGACTAAAGCTATAGTGAAATATTTTAAAAGCCGGTTGCTGGTAATGCAATTAATAGTCCACTTCACTTTGTATGGCCGGAACGAAAAAAAGCTTAAGTGTTACACTCGCTTGACTTTCTCTAGCTCTTCTGCAAACTTCTCACATAAGAATATTCTTCTTTCTGCAGGTAGCTAATGATACAATCATTATAAGTAGAAAGAAAATAAGGGAATACACTATGTTAAACGGATAGTCAAACGTTTTAAAAGCTGTGGTTTTTCGATTGTTATTGCAAATTGCTTTTTTGCTTGTCTAGGAGTAGATCAAAAGAACAACGGACACTTTCTGTCCCAGAAAAGTATAAGTACTCACAAGTGAAACCAAAAACAAGGAATATCTCGGAAACGGTTACCTCCATAGCAAAAATGTAAAGGGCATAAATTGTGTGTTTTGATCACATCTAAATGTTATGTGAAGTAAGCTTTTGTCTGTCCCTTACCGTTTAGCAGTTAAGCAAAATTTAGAAAAATTTATCCAGAATAAAGGGATCTTCAGAGGTTTTTACCACAAAATTCAATATATTCAGTTTATTTTTATGTACATATCTTTAATAAACGGGATTTTAATCAAAAACGTTAGAGCCATTTTTTAGAAACTCAAAACTTTCAAAAATGTTTCCATGTAAAGGGTAGTTGGGGGTGGGGGGATTTTCTTGAAAATCTTTGTGTCAAATTCTTGGAAGACACCAAACCTAAATACCAAGTTTAGTTTTTAATGGTCTTTTTGTTTTTTGAGCTATGCTGTCCACAGACACACACACGGTTGTTTTTCTGAAAATGTTTTTTTTTTTTGATTCAGGGGGTCCTAAAACATGTATTTCCGGTGAAATCTCGGTATTAAATATCTGGGTGGAATACAATAATTCCTCTACACACTATGTACATAGTACGTATAGAGAAAGTAAAAAATAGACTTACTATTTGAGAAAAATCTAAGTATTGAAACGTTTAAAATCAATAACATAAAATGTCTCTAAAAAGCTCAAAAATTCTTTAGCATATTTTGTATGATTTTGTCGCATCTTTTTCGTCTGCCTTGGAGTCGGTCTGAATTAGTGCCAGTGAAATACTTCATAACCACGTGTACATACCGCTTTGACGTTCTCTGTTGCGTCGGCTATGCTCATCCATGTAGAACACAAATTTGACTCTCACTAAGGGGAGGAAGAATGACTGGGTTATGTCACACTGGGTAGACTCACAAACAGAAGTACTTCACTTAAGATTCCTCAGAATTTATAGTTTTTATTCACATTTTTACTTTCTCTATGCTCACTATGTACATAGTGAATAGAGAATGTATTGCACTCCACCAAAAATTCGATACCGAGATTTCAACGGAAATATATGTTTTAGGGTCCCCTGTATCCAAAAAAAAGTATTTTCAGAAAAAGGTCCGTGTGTGTATGTGTGTCCGTGTGTCAGTGTGTCCGTGTGTCTGTGAACACGATAACTCAAAAACGAAAAGTCGGTAAAGTACCAAACTTGGTATTTAAGTTTAGTATCTTTCAGGGATGTACACGAAGATTTTGAGCAAAATCCCTTCACCCCAAACTACTCTTTACATGGAACCTTTTTCGAAAATTTTTATTTTCTAAAAAATGGCTCTAACGACTTTGATTAAACTGTCGTATATTAAAGTTATTTACCTCACAAATAAAATGTATATTTTGAATTTCCTGAGAATAGCCTCTGAAGACTACTTTATTCTGGATGAATTTTTCATAACTACTAAACCGTAAGAGATGGACAAAAACTTAACACACAAAAAATGTAGAGCACGTTAAAACACACAATTTATGATATATACGTTTTTTTCGTGGAGTTGATCGTTTTTGAGATATTCTTTTTCCTTGGTTTCAGCTTTGAAAAACTTATACTTTTCTCATACAGGCATGAAATAAATAAAATATAAGCTTATTAGCAATAATAATTTACAGAGGTATAGAGAAAGTCATGTGAATGGAACACATCAGATTTTTTACTCATTGAGGCATTAATCCTTCGAGCGACTCCCGACATAGTTCTTGTATATGTAGAAAGATATGCTTATAACTAGTAGTATATCTTCTGCTTACAAAGTTCTCATTCCTACGGCCATCGATAGTTCCCGCGTACTTCCCAATTACGCGATATAAGATTGACACTTCATCTCATGTGGTAACTACACTATTTCGCGTAAGAATGTCACATAATCGAGAACCAACACTGCAACATCCACGTACATACCGCCCATTTTCTTGTGTGCACACCGTTATATACCTAAAATATCCAATCTTAGGGCTCATTTCTGATTGGTTACAAAGAAGCGCGAAAATAAAGTTGTCACGTGGTTAATTTTGGAAGTTAATTGTCTTGCACTCACGTGACCGCTCTTTATAATGGAAGAGTCCCGAGCTGCTAACTTTTAGGGGAAAACCCTGTCTCTGAGAAACTCCCTGTTACTTAGACTTTTAATGCACTAAAACCTTGCTCTTGCAGATTTATTTTCTATGTTAAACCTGTGCGAAATAATAATTAAAATAATAAAATACAAGCCGTGCTAATATACTGTTGCAATTTAACGAAATCTACATATTTGATTTACTAAGACATGTCTATCTCATACGGTTTACTGTAATGCAAATATCATACAGAAAAGAAGTCTTCTGAGGCTATTCCCAGAAAATTCAAGATATATATTTCTTTGTATTGTAAATATTTTGAATAAGCCGCATTTTAATCAAAAGAGCTATTTTTAAGAAAATCAATATGTTTCAAAAATAATTCGGAGATCTTTGTGTCCATCCTTGAAAATTCTGAACTTAATACTAAGTTTGGTATTTAAAGAATACTTAGATTTTAAGTTATACTGTTCACACACACACATACTGATCTCTCTCTAAAAATGCATCTTTTGGAATCAGGGGTCCTCAAAACATATATTTCCAAATAGAAATCGACATCGAATTTTGGGTTGAATAAATACCTTGTCTATCTACTATTTATTTCATCGTGGTAGAGAAGCAAAATGTATGGGTACAAATATTTGAACATTCAAACCAATTACAAAGATTATATTGAAAATGCTTACATTCAAATTAACAAAGATAATAATTTAATGAGAACTACATTTTTCGTATAAGATTTTCTAATTTATTATGGTGTTTTACTTTATCGACCATAAATGTAAAATGAACACGTTTACGATATTTTCAGGATAGATGAAGTATATATGGATCTAGTTAAAATATACAATTTATGTCATATATATTTTTTGTGAGTTCACCAATAGCAAGACTTCCTTGTTATTGCTGTAGTTTTAAAACACATACTTTTCTTAATCGGACGGCCTTCATTCGTTTCATATCTCTATTGTTTTACTTTTGGCCATAGAAGTAGATCTCTTTTCAATTATATAGCAACCAGCTTTTAAAGGATTTAACTATAACCTAGTGTATTACCTTATTTCCGTTCTCTCGTACTTACTAGGAAGCAAGTAATAAAATAATTTCTGCCATATTTATCTCGATTAGTATGCTGTGGATTTTGCAAGTATAGTTTGTCTGCAGAATAGGAAGAGTTAATCACGTGAATGGCAAACGTCAGATTTTTAAACTATACGAGGGCCATTTTTTCAATCTCCGATAGGCTATTAATAAAATACAAGTTCATAGAAAACAATTATTTTATTACTAAGTTTTGTACACCTATGGTTACTTTTCAACATAATCACCGAAAAGATTGAGATATTTATCGTACCTGTGCAGAAGCTTTGCAATACCCGCTTCAAAAAATGTTGCCGCCAATGATGCAGCCCGGAATCACTATCAATGCACTATCAACGAATAGGAATGCTGACTTCAGGAATTGTGTTGATCCATGACAACGCTCGTCCACACACTGCTGGCACAACCCATCGGCCGCTTGAACAATTTCAATGGGACATTTTCGATCATCCGCCGTACAGTCCTGACCTGGTACACAGCGACTATCACCTTTTCCCTTAACTGAAGACGTGGCTAGCAGGGTAGCACTTTCAAACCAACGAAGATCTTCAAAACAACGTCAATGTTCATTTGAAATCATTGGCGGCAACTTTTTTTGAACCGGGCTTTGCAAAGTTTGTGCATAGGTACGATAAATGTCTCAATCTTTTCGGTGATTATGTTGAAAAGTAACCCTAAGTGAACAAAACCTTTAGTAATAAAATAATTGTTTTCTGTGAACTTGTCTTTTATTTATAGCCTATTGGAGGTTGAAAAGAAATGCCCTCGTATATTTGTTATGCAGGATAAACAGAATACATTTAGAATATATATTTCATTATTTTGCAAATAATGTGGTAATTTTTTTTAAAACCATTATAATAATTTTAACAAAACAGAAAATAGACCTCCTCCGTGGTCGAGTGGTTAGCGAGCTGACTTCTCAACAGAGGGTTTCGAGTTCAATTCCCGGATGGGGTGGGAAATTTTTCTTAACCAGAATTATTCCCTATCCCCACAGGGTTTGGAAGTGTGTATGTGTTTGAGGAAAATAAAACGATTTATAAGCCCAAAGTAATTAACCTTCAGACAACGAGTTTTCTAAAGCAAAGCCCCCGATATAACCGTTGATAAATATATTTATCAAAGATTATATAAATAAAAAAAAAAAAACAGGACAAAAAAACCAGAAAACTGGCAATGGAAAGAGTACTTTGGGAAATATGAATCTAAATACCAAATCCCTGCCTCTCCAGAGAATATGTCGGTGGGTATCGAGTTTTTTGGTGAAATTAAAGGTAAAGTGTTTATCGTAAAATAAGTTACTATATCATCACATTAGGTTTGCACTACTGGTAAATTTAAGTAACGATATTTTGTGACCATTATTACAGAAGGTAAGCTGCCATGAATGTACATAGACAGAATAAATAAATGTGTTCAAACACACCATGTTAGAATAATGGCAGCAAATGCTTTGAATTTCGTTTGTTTAAATGGCGAAACTTTGTTGACAAACTGTCTGTGAACCTTTAGTGTACACTAGAAGCCAGTGCAGTGAACCCATCGAATACACAATATTGGAAACAGTACCACCACTATCAACAGGTCTAGCAAATTAGCTTGAAAACAAGTGGAGTGGGGATCTAATCCATTTTACTTTCTCTACACGTACTATGTACTTAGTATATACAGAGGGTATTGCACTCCACCCAAAAATTCGATACCCAGATTTCACCGGAAATATATGCTTTAGGGTCCCCTTTAACTAAAAAAACATTTTTAGAAAAAGGTCTGCGTGTCTGTGTGTGTCCGTGTGCCTGTGAATACGATAACTCAGAAACGAAAAGTTGGTAATTACCAAACTTGGTATTTAAGTTTAAGATCTTCCAGTGACGCGACACGAAGATTTTGAGAGCAATCTTCCCACACCCAACTACCCCTTAAATGGAACTTGTTTTTCAAAATATTGTATTTTCTCAAAAATGACTCTAACGATTTTTATTAAAATATCTGATATTAAAGATATTTATCTGACAAATAAAATGTATTTCTTGAATTTTCTGAGAAAAGCCTCTGAAGACTACTTTATTCTGGATGAATTTTACGGAATTTTGCATAACTGCTAAACCGTAACAGATGCACAAAATCTTATCACACAAAATGTAGAGCACGCTAAAACACATATATTTTGTTCGTGGAGTGGGTCGCTTTTAGATATCACTTGTTAGTGGATTCAACTTTAAACTACTTATACTTTTCTCGTACGGCAATTTGTCAACTCCTCTCATTACAAACAAAGGAGCTTCGGTCACATAGTAACCAGCTTTTGACTATTACTTTAACCTCCCTTATTTCGCTTCTACTTACAAGGAAGCTCGATTAGCATGAAGTAAATAGATGCGTACACTTTTTAACAATAATTTGTTGCAGAGATGTAGAGAAAGTCATGTGAATGGAACACCTCATTTTTTTTAAATATATTTGGTGAAAATTAGACATCGAATATTGTACGTAGTAGAGAAGCTAAAAAGCAAATTGAGGGAAAATTTCTTTGTTGTTTATCCAAAACTGTTTAACTTCCCCTTCCAGAATTTATATTTTAATGAACTATCCACATAGACCTTGAGCCTTCTTTGAGTTCATTCTGGAAAAATTCCGTCGTTGGAAATTGGTGGAAGGAAGATGATGATAAAGCATATCCCAGCAGAAGAGTTCTCGGGGGTAATGGGCTGGTGGAAGACCGCAGTGGAAGTTTGAAAAGAGAAACGCATTGAATGAACTGGCACCAGGTGTGGGGCTGGAACCTCCATTCATGTAGGCTTATCTATACATCTGAGGTTTTCTATACTCAGTGCTCAGCAAAACCTTTAGTTCAAAACATGCTCTGCTTCCGTATTCGTAAAAATCAAATCTAATAGCTTTCAATTTTTCTCTTAAACAGCATTTCTCACAGAGATTAAATAGTTAGTGCTGCATTTTATTCCTAGTCATCAAGTATTTTAGTTGTTTATATATTAGCCTTTTAAATGAAATTTGTAAGATCCACAGTATGTAGGATATTATTGAAATTTATCCAGTTTTTACATACAGTGATAATTGCTTTATTTTTACTTTCTCTACACGTACTATGTACCTAATGTATAGAGAAGGTATTGTAATGCACCCAAAAATTCGATACCGAGATTTCACCGGAAATACATGTTTTGGGACCCCCTGAATACAAAAAAAAAAAACATTTTTACAAAAAGATGCATGTGTGTGTGTGTGTGTGTGTGTGTGTGTGTGTGTGTGTGTCTGTGGAGAGCATAGCTCAAAAACGAAAAGACCGTTGAATACCAAACTTGGTATTTAAGTTTCGTATCTTCCAAGGATGCTACACGAAGATTTTAAAAAGAAATCATCTCACCCCCAGCTACCCTTTACATGGAACTTTTTTCGAAATTTTTGATTTTCTTAAAAATGGCTCTAACGATTTTGATTAAAATATCATATACTAAAGATATTTACCTAACAAATAAAATGTATATTTTGAATTTTCTTGGAATAGCCTCTGAAGACTAAAGACTACTTTATTTTGGATAAATTTTACGGAATTTTTCATAACTGCTAAACCGTAATAGATGGGTAAAAACTTAACAAACAAAAAATGTAGAGCACATTAAAATGCACAATTTATGTTATATATATTTTTTTTCGTGGAGTTGGTCGTTTTTGACATATTCCTTGTTTTTGGTTTCAGCTATGAAAAATATACTTTTTTCATACAGGATTTTGTCAACTCCTGTCCATACAAACAAAAAAAAAAACTTCAATCGCATAGCAACAAGCTTTTGATTATCAGTTTAGCTTATAGTACTTCCTTAGTTCCCTTCTACTTACAAGGAAGCAAGTAATAAGACTGTTTCTGTTATTTTTTTCTTGATTAAAATGAAGTAAATGGAAGTATAACCTTTTTAACAATACCTTTTTGCAGAGATGTAGAGAAAGTCATGTGAATGGAACACATCAGATTTTTATATTAAAAACTCTAGCTTAAATGTTTATTTTAATTAAAATTTTTACTGTCTAAATGCATCAATTAATAAAAACGGTGTATTTTAAATTATGTTATTAAATTTATCCGATGTGTTCCACATGACTTTCTCTTGCTGTTCCAGATAAACATTTACAGAATTGCTCTTCGTAAGTAGAAGGGAGATAATGGCAAAGCGGTGTTTTAAAAGTCGGTCGCTAGGTGAAACAATTGAAATTCGGTTCTTTTTGCTTGCTAGGAGCAAGATGTCTCTTATTCGAGAAAAATTAAAGTACTTTAAAACTGAAATCTAACAAATCTGATGTGTTCCATTCACATAACTTTCTCTACATCTCTACCATAGGCTAGAGTGATAGTCAAAAGCTGGTTGCTATGTGATAGAACTTCGTTTGCTTCTATGGACAGGAGTTAACAAATTCCCGTATAAGTATTTTAAAGCTGAAACCAATAAAAGGAATATCTAAATAAGGATCAGCTATACGAAAAAAATGTATATAACATAAAGTGTATGTTTTAACGAGCACTACATTTACTATTGAGGACGTTTTTGTTTGTCTCTTACGGTTTACCAGTTATATAAAATTACGTAAAATCTATCCAGAATAAAGATGTCTTCAGAGGCTATTCCGAGAAAATGCAATTCATACATTTTATTTGTCATGTAAATATATTTAATATGCCACATTTTAATCAAAATCGTTAGAGCCATTTTTGAGAAAATCAAACATTTTGGAAAGTCTTCCATGTAAAGGGTAGTTGGCGAGGATTTTTTTGAAAATCTTCGTGTTGCAGCCTTGGAAGATACTGAACTGAAATACGAAGTTTGGTATGTAAGGGACTTTTCGTTTTTGAACTATGCTGCCCACAGACACAAAGACACACAGACAAACACACAAACAGCCGGTGAAATCTCGGAATTCGTTTATTTGTGAGTAATTCAATACTTCTCTATATACACTATGTAGACATTAAGTGTAGAGAGAGTAAAAATGTCCGTGTGTGTGTCTGTGTGTTTAAATTTTCTGGGAACTGCATTTGAATACCTCTTTATTCTTTTAAAATTTTGCATAACTAGTAACTCGTAATAGACAGACAAAAAATTACTACACTAAATATGTAGATCTCGTTAAAACACACACATTTTTTTCGTGGAATTAGCAGTTTTCGAGATATTCGTTGTTATTGGTTTCAGTTTGAAAACGCTTACCTTTCTCATTCGGGAACTTGTCATCTTCTGGTATTTAGGTTTAGCATCTTCCAAGGTTGTGACACGAATATTTTCAAGAAAATAAAAATCCCCTCACCACAAGCTACCCTTTACATGGAACTTTTTTCGAAATTTTTGATTTTCTAAAAAATGGCTCTAAATATCTTGATTAAAATCTCGTGTATTAAAACTACTTACTTCCCAAATAAAATGTATATCCTAAACTTTCTGGGAATAGCCTCTGAAGACCTCTTTATTTTGGTTGAATTTTGCCGAAATTTGCTTAACTGCTAAACTGTAGGAGACAGTCAGAAACTTAGTACACAAAATTTGGATCTCATCAAAACCCACAATTTGTCCTATACGTTTTTGTTGTGGAGGTAACCGTTTCCGAGATATTCCTTGTTATTGGTTTCAAGTGTAAAGTACTTATACTTTTCTCAGACAGGAAGTGTCCATATTTCTTTTGTGATACTCCAGGACAAACAAAGTGCGATTTGCAATAACAACCACATAACGATAGTTTTTAAAACATTTGACTATCACTTAAGCCTAGTGCATTCCTTTAGTTTCCTTCTACTTATAAGGTTCTAGGTAATAAGAACATTCTGCTAATGTTTATCTTGATTAGCACTGTGTAGAAAGACGAATAATCTTTTGTAAGAAGTTTGTAGAGCCGTTAGAGAAAATCATGTGAGTATAACGCCTCAGATTTGACCAGTCTTAACGTACAATGATAATGCTTTTTTGCGATATTTCAAAACTCTAGATTAAATGGTTATTTATTTTTTTAATATATATTCATTAATTAATAAAAACGAGACACGTAATGTATTTTAAAGGTGTTCAAATAAAAATAGTTACAGTAAATGAATTTACAAATGTATCTCTGAAATATCACATTTTTACATTAACCTAAAACTATTAACAAATCTTGATTTTTCAAAATCGTCATTTATTTTTCAAAATTAGAGCATTGTTTCGGAAAACTATATGGCTGAAGATTAGGGTACTGTGCGCGATATGACTCGATTAACAATTATTAAGGACGGTGCACCCAAACAAATGCAACAAGGAAGCTACGCGCTATTCATTTGTCTAACTGCCGTCCTATCACGGACGAGTATAGGTCTCCATGATCGAATACACTGCCGTAGTGAACACATTATTAGAGTGACCAGTGGTAACCTTCAATGACGGAAATTAAGCAAACAAAGGGTTTCAACTGAAATATCTTGTTACGGAAATAACGGAATTGCATTTTCAGACTGTACGCTTCGAATGGTTTGTTTACGTTGGAAAACTACAGAGACACTGGGTATACAGATATATAAAGTCTATGCACACGGAACCTGACTAACAATTGTACAAACCCACATCTTAATGATCTTTTTAGTTATTACTTTCTCTACACGCACTGTGTGCATAGTGTATAGAGAATGTATTGCATTCCACCAAAAAATTCGATACCGAGATTTCACCGGAAATATGTTTTAGGGTCCCTTATATCCAAAAAAAAGTATTTTCACCAAAAGGTCCGTGTGTGTGTGTGTTTGTGTGTCCGTGTGTCTCTGAACACGATGACTCAAAAACGAAAAGTCGGTAAAATACCAAACTTGGTATTTAAGTTTAGTATCATCCGGAGATACGACAAGAAGGTTTTGAGAAAAATCCCCCCACCCCAAACTACCCTTTACATGGAACTTTTTTCGAAAATATTGATTTTCGCAAAAATGGCCCTAACGATTTTGATTAAAATATCAAATATTAAAGATATTTACCTGACAAATAATGTATATCTTGAATTTTCTGGGAATATCCTCTGAATACTTTATTCTGGACGAATTTTACGGAATTTTGCAAAACTGCTAAACCGTAAGACTTAGATAAAATCTTACTACACAAGAAATGTAGAGCATGTTATAATACACAATTTATGTTATATTACTTTTTTTCGTGGAGTTGATAGTTTTTGAGACATTTATTATTTTTGGTTTCAGCTATGAAAAACTTACTCTTCTCATATAGGAATTTGTCAACTCCAATCCATACAAACAAAGGAACTTGTCACATAGCAACCAGCTTTTGATTATCACTTTAACCTATGGTACTCCCTTATTTCGCTTCTACTTATAAGGAAACAAGTAATAAGACTTTTTCTGCTAATTTGTTCTCGAGTAGCATGAAGTAAATAGAGGCATAAGCTATTTAACAGTAATTTGTTACAGAGATGTAGAGAAAGTCGTGTGAATGGTACACATCGGATTTTATGAAATGTAGATCCTTCACTGGTCATCTCAGCGTTTGGAGTTGGTAGACTCAGGGTGGAAACAGGAAAGAATGGTTTAAGAATTAAAAATAGCAACAGGATCCCTTTTCACTCGGAAATGTATTTGTCGATGAAACATCGACACTTGAGTACTACGATAGTTACATTACAATACTTGTGAATATAATACTCTTACACCCTCTTTGAAATTTCAGCCCAAATTCTTACACAGAGTGACGTGGAGTCCTCGTCCGACTAACAGGAAATACTGTGTACATTTTGAAATTGGGTCTAATTAAGTAGCTCACCAGTCAAGATGTCTGCCTTAAGCCTTCTTAACTCTGATTAGCTAATATTTGCCGCCAAAACTTGCTTCACTTGCGTCACTATATCTAGTGGTTTCTTTGTGTTTTGATTAGATGACCCATGGATACAAAGAGAAATACCCTGCTTAGTAAATATTAGGGATTTTTACTGAGCAAGCACTTAAAACCCTAATGCACGCACATGAAATAAAGGAAAACTACAAATTCTCAAGGTTTTTGGAGACAATGGAGGGTGCCTTTTGTTACAACCAAACTGCGTAATTTTTAGTAGCTTTGAAACACGTTAACAGAGCTAAAGTTAAAGCTTATGAAATATATAAAAGAAAATAAAGTAAACCACCTACACAAACAATTAATTATAACAATAAAAGCATTGGGGATTCTTTATAGACCCTTGATATTAACATAATAATCATTATAGAGCAGTGACGTCAGGAATTACCGGCTCAACTTCCACCTGATCAGGTACATGTGTCTCACCAAACTTACGTCTTCATTAGTTTTGTGCCTTAATGCCTGCCTACCAAGCGGGAGACCTGGGTTCGATTCCCAGTACCGGCGTGGGGATTTTTCCCCCGCTGGGAGACCTGGACGGGGGTGCACTCAGCCTCATGAGGTCCCTGGGGGGCCAATTGAGGAGCTACTTGATGGAGAAGTAGCGGCACCAGGCCGTGAGGACCGCATTAACCGGCCGGGAGGGGCTCGAGGCGCTGACCACGTCTCACCCTACGCCATCCATGACGTCTGTAGTGGACCGAGATGGGGGACGCAGCGGCCGGGCGGTAGGCCAAGGTTCCCCGTGAGCCGTCATGCCATGGAGTTAAGTTAATGCAGGACTGCAGAACCCTAAATGGGATATTTTAGAAGACATTTAAAACTGTAAAATGATTTACAAAGTGGGGACTTGTTAGTTCTGCTGGATTTGAATAGTCACAAAGGCATGAACTGCAGTTTCATCTGCATCTTCTACATCTGGGGTTAGTTTCTATCCCCATTTTGTGAAGTGCCCCTTGTGGCGTAAGCAATTATTGAGCTTATACTTTTCAGAAGCAGTATAAAATTTCAAAACAAGTTAGTAAAAAGTTGATGTGTTCCATTCATATGACTTTCTCTAGCTTGTCTGCAACCGATTATTCTTGCAAAAGCTGATCCTTTTCTCTACGACGTACTAATCCAATAAATATAAGATAGCAAAAATGGTGTAATAATTACTTCCTTATAAGTATAAGGCCAATCAGGGAATACACTAGGCTAAAGCCAGAGACAAATCTTTCAAAAACTGTTGCTATGTGATTGAAATTCGTTTCTTTATTTGGCCAGGAGTTAACAAATTCTCGTATGAGAAAAGTTTAATCACTTTAAAAATGATGCAAATAATAAGGAATATCTAAGAAATAATAAAAATACAACACATAAATTGTGTGTTTTAACGAGATCTACATTTGTTATGTAGTAAGTTTTTTTCTATCTTTTACGTTTTCCAGTTATGCAAAAGTGATCCAGAATGGTAAGAGCTTCAGAGGCTATTCCCAAAAAATTCAAATTAGATATATATTTTGTCACGTAAATATCTTTAATATACCGTATTTTAATCAAAACCGTGATGCCAGTTTTGTAAAAATCAAAAATTTCGTAATTCTTTCATCTAAAGAGTGGTTTGTGTTGTGGGAATTTTCCTTAAAATCTTCGTATCGCATCTTTGGAAGATAGTTAACATAATTACCAGGTTTAGTGTTTTACCGGCTTTTCGTTTTTGACTAATCTTGTTCACCCATTCTTTTTCAGGATACAGGAAGCCCTGAAACGTGTATTTCCAGTGAAATCATGGTATCGGATTTTTGGGTTGAATGAACCTTCTTTACCTACTATGCACATTGTACATGCGTGTTAGAGAAAGTAAAAATTCTATGTGTGGAAAATTGTTACTAAAAGGTTTGCGAGAAAACAACGTTTCAATTTAGAACTGCATATCAATAAAGATGCGCTTGTACATTTTAAGCTAGTTAATTGGTAGTTAAAGTGCGCCAAGTGGGGGAAAACTATAAATTTTAGGTTTAGAGTTAAAGTTATTTTATTGCGAAAAGAAACTGAGCTTTTTACAGATACAACATTTTAAGGGCATAAGCCCTGCTAACTTTTGGCAGGGTAACTCAAAAGGATTTATTGGGAGAACTAAACCCAAGGAGTACATTTCACTTTTGTCATACACAGTACACAATTTCACATTAACATTAAGAGCACATTTATATCAAAATTTTGAACTTCTTTTGTATTACTGTGTTTCTGTCCCTCCTACGTTAGCATTTTAAGAACTCTTTCCACACCTTTGTCTCTTGCACACCTCAACCATAGATGTTCCACGTTCTGCCTGTCCAATCATCTTCTCCGTGTTCTGCAGTCCCATATAGTTGTTCTGTAGGTCCATCTATTGTTACATATTGTTGCAACGTGGTCTCCCCATTTCCATTTAAGGATCTCTGCCATGAAAATTGCGTCTCCCAAACGCGTTCTGCTCCTGATCTGCTCGTTGCGTATTCTACCCTATAAGAAGAAATGGCTTTATTACTTAGTTCCTCGTTAGTGGAAGAGAAATAATTGTATATGCTAGGTTAAAATGCTAGTCAAATCTTTCAAAAGATGTCACCATGTGATGAGACTCGGTTTTGTTTGGATATAGAGGAATAAAGTAAATAAATATAAATGACGACCTTTCAATTGGGAAAAGTTTTAGTACTGCAAAGTTGAAACCAATAAAAATAAACATCTCGGAAATAGTTAAGATTTTAGGTAAGATCTTACCTATTTCTTACGGCTTACATAAAAGTCCTCCAGCATTGAAGAGAGTTTAAATGCTATTCCTAGAAAATGCAATATATTTAATATACGGTATTTTAATCAAAAGTGGTTAGAGCTATTTTTGAGATAATAAAAATTTCCGAACATTTTTCCAAGTAATGAATACTTTGGGGCGAGGGAGGGATTTTCCTGAAAATCTTCCAGCCGCACCCTTGGAAGATTTTTTGTTGTTGTAGTGTTTAGCACCGCAGGCGATGACACTGCTGATACATGAATGAAGATGGAGCACCGGTGAAATGCGATGACGGGGGAAACCGGAGAACTCGGAAAAACCCCGCCCCTGCGCCGCTTTGTCCACCACAAATGTCACATGCGGTCGCATGGGATCGAACCCGGGCCGTCTAGGTGAGAGGCAAGTGGTCTAACCACTCGGCCATGGCGCGAACCTCATTGAAAGATGTTGATAGATATCAAGTTTGGTATTTAACCGACATTTCGTTTTTGAGATATCGCATTCGCAGGTGCATAGATCTTTTTCTAAAAATACTTACTTTGGATGCTTACTAGATTCCCAGTGAAATTTTGGTATTGAATTTTTGGCTGGAATACAAAAGAAAACTTCTCTACGTATCTACTATGTATATTTAAAAAAAAAAAAAAAAAATATATATATATATATATATATATATATATATATTTTCTCCATCGCAGTGCAATGTTTTATATTTCGTGGTTATTATTATCATAACTATTATTATTGTTGTAATATTATGCCTGGGACATCATTTCCTGCCTTCTCAAGTTATTTGTGCTTAGAACGTTAGATGTATTCTAGGAGCTAGCTTTAGATAGACGGGAGGTAATGACTCATTCGCTCCGTTCTGCGGTGAAGACTCCGCTATTTGTTTTGAATGACAGTCAGCACTTGTGCAATATAATACCAGTGTCCAAATTCTGATACCAAACATTAATGAATATTTTAATAAAATGTAAACGATACCTCAGTTCTCTCGTATATCCCACTTATTATGTTTACAAAATTCTATTACAATAAAAACACAACATTTAAAATGCCACATAGTTCTTAAATTACATTTTTGCGAAACATCTTTGTACTTTATATATGCCGCTTAGAATTGCAGTGGTTTTGTATGAAAATCCATCTCAGGATTTTAAACTGCGTAATACTTTCATTGAAATAATAATGAATCTTGCAATAAATTTTTTACTTGAAGTAGCACATCTCTTGCTTGTTAGGTTATTTGTTTATGTAGCCGAATTGAATCTTTCGATTTTTACTTTCTCTACACGTACTATGTACAATGTATAGAGAAGGTATTGCATTCCACCCAAAAATTCGATACCGAGATTTTACCGGAAATACACGGTTTAGAATCCTCTGTGTGTGCACGTCCGTGTGTCAGTGTGTCTTTGAACACGATAACTCAAAAATGAAAAGTCGGTAAAATATCACACTTAGTATTTTAAGTTTAGTATATTCCAGAGATGCGACACGAAGATATTTCCTTTTGAGATATTTCTTGTTATTGGTTTCAACTTTGATAAGCTTATACTTTTCTCATATGCAATTTCTCAACTCGTGTCCATACAAACAAAGGAACTTCAGACACATAGCAACCAGCTTTTGACTATCACTTTAACCTATGCTACTCCCTTATTTCGCCTCTACTTACAAGGAAGCAAGTAATAAGACTGTTTCTGCTAATTTTTTTTTCTCGATTAGCATGAAAAAATAGAAACATAAGCTTTTTAACTATAATTTGTTGCAGAGATGTAGAGGAAGTCATGTGAATGGAATACATAAGTTTTTTTTTGTTCAGGGGGTCTCAAAACGTGTATTTCTGGTGAAATCTCGGTATCGAATTTTTGGGTGCATTACAATACCTTCTCTATACACCATGTATATAAGAAGGTAAAAAAATCTGATGTAATCCATTCACATGACTTTCTCTATATCTCTGCAACAAATTTTTGTTAAAAAGCTTATGCTTCTATTTACCTCATGCTAAGTGAGAAAAAATGAGCAAAAATAATCTTATTACTTGATTCTCTGTAAGTAGAAGCGAAATAAAGGTGTAACATAGGTTAAAGTGATAGCAAAATATGGTTGCTATGTGACTGAAGTTCCTTTGTTTGTATGGACAGGAGTTGACAAATTCCTGTATGAGAAAAGAATAAGTTTTTTAAGTCTGAAACAAAACACAACGAATATCTAAAAAACGATCAACTCCATGAAAAAAATGTAAATTACGTAAATTGTGTGTTTTAATGTGCTCTACATTTTTGTGTGATAAGCTTTTGTCTATCTCTTACGGTTTACAAAATTCTGTAAAATTCATCCAGAATAAAGTAGTCTTCAGAGGCTATTTCCAGAAAATTCAAGATATACATATTATTTGTCAAGTATATATCTTTAAGATATGATATTTTAATCTAAATCGTTAACACCATTTTTTAGAAAATCAAAATTTTCGAAAATTGTTCCATGTGAAGGGTAGTTGGTGGTGGGGGGATTTTCTTGAAAATCTTCGTGTCGCATCCTTGGAAGATACTGAACTTAAATACCAAGACACACACACACACACAATCATACAGACAGACAGACACACACATGGACATTTTTCTAAAAAGGCTTCTTTTGGATTCAGGTGGTCTCAAAACATGTATTTCTGGTGAAATCTCGGTATCGAATTTTTTGGTACAATGCAATACCTTCTATATACACTATGTACATAGTACGTATAGAGAAAGTAAATATATGTACATATTGACCTTTATAATTGTAAGAGTTTATAACTTTATTTTTTTATGTCGGTCTCGGAAGAGGCGATTAACTGACGGTAGCATGTTTCTGTGCCTGGAACGAAAGAGTCTTATCAGTGAAACGCGGGTTCCCTCTAGTTTTTCACACACTCTCCTGCAGATGGGGGTTTTGGCAAAGTAGCGCTTTTCATTTTTTTTTTTTTTTTGATCTAGAGATCATTTCAATCTCATGCGACACGCAAGCCCTTTCAGTCGGGATGTCCTTGGTTCCCTGCTCCCCGGGCGGGCGGCGGAGGGTGGAGGTTTGTCTCTCTCTGTTTCCCCTTAACAGGCCCGCCCTCGGGCTACACTCGTCCCTGGCCCTTTTTCAGACAAGTCCTAATGCACAGGGGCGGCACAAACACACAGCAATATAAACGCCATCTGGTGCCCGAATGGTGGCTCTGTGCATGACCATACGAGTCCCTCCTAGAAAAAGAATAACGTCAGATTAACTTACATGAACCATGTTCTGGTGTGAAGCCAGACGCGCAGCAGTCAGTGGCGGCTCTGCGTATCTCAACTTCTCCACTTCATTCTAATCGAGAAAAAATTAGCAGAAATAGTCTTATTACTTGCTTTCTTGTAAGTAAAAGCAAAATAAGGGAACATTACAGGTTAAAGTAATAGACATGAGTATGTATGAGTAAAGTATACATTTTTCAAGGCTGAAACCAAAAACAAGGAATATCTAAAAAACGACCAACTCCACGAAAAAAATGTACATAACATAAATTGTGTCTTTTACTGTGCTCTAAAATTTTTGTGTGGTAAGTTTTTGTGCATCTATTACGGTTTAGCAGTTGTGAAAAATTTCGTAAAATTCACCCAGAATAAAATAGCGTTCAGAGACTATTCCCAGAAAATTCGAGATATACATTTTATTTGCCAGGCAAATATCTTTAGTATACGATATTTTAATCAAAATCGTTAGAGCCATATTTGAGAAAACCAAATTTTCGAAAAAGTTCCATGTAAAGGGTACTTGAGGGTGGGGGATTTTCTTGAAGATGTCGCATCCATGGAAGACACCAAACTTAAATACCAACTTTGGTATTCAACGGTCTTTTCGTTTTCGAGCTCTTCTGTCCATGGACACAGACAGACAGACAGACAGACACACACACGGACGTTGTTCTAAAAATGCTTTTTTTGGTCCCAAAATATGTATTTCTGGCAAAATCTCGGTTCGAATTTTTGGGTGGACTGCAATAACTTCTCTATCCACTATGTACATAGTACGTGTAGAGAAAGTAAAAATGAGTTTTCATCCCTTGATATTTGCAGATAATTTATATACTTTAAGGCACCACCTTAAACATCTTATGTGTGCCATTCACATAAAATTCTCTAGCTCTTCCACAACACATTTTCTTACAAATGATTATTCTTTTATCTAATTTATGCTAATTGAGACAAACATTAACAGAATTGGTCGTATTACTTGCTTCATTGTAAGTAGAAGGTAAATAAGGGACAGAACAATATCCTGATGTGAAGATAGACGCGCAGTAGTCGGTGATTTTGTTTCTCTCAGAATCGCCCAGTTTCCATCCCTTAATATTTGTAGATAAGTTATATACTTAATGCACAGGTTTAAAAAGCTGGCGTGTTCCATTCACATGACTTTCTGTACATCTCTGCAACAAATTATTGTTAAAAACTTATGCTTCTTTTTATTTCAAGCTAATCGAGAAAGAATTATCAGAAATAGTCTTATTACTTGCTTCCTTGTAAGTAGAAGCGAAATAAGCGAGTACCATTGGTTAAAGTGATAGTCAAAAGCTGGTTACCATGTGACTGAAGTTCCTTTGCATGGACGGAGTTGATAAATTCCTTTATGAGAAAAGTATACGTTTTCTCTCGTCATGCTATTCGAGATAAACATTTACAGAATTGGGCTTACTACTTACCTATTTGTAAGCAGAAGGGAAATAAGGGACATAACCATATCCTTGTGTGAAGCCAGATATGCAGCAATCAGTGGCGGCTCTGTCTTTCTTAGAATAGCAATGAAAACCGTGTTTGCTTCCTTTAATATTTGTAGATAATTTATATATACCAGCGAGCCCATTGTCTCAAAGGGGAGGTACGGAATTGAAACTTAGACTGCATGGAGGTAACACGTTGTATACTGGGCGGTGCACAAATGTTTTTCACGAGGACACTTTGTGTGTTCTTTTTACACAAAATGGAAATAACCACTGAACACAGAATTTGCATAGCTGAGTGCTACTTCTGAAATTGAAGAATACATAATCCACCAGTATAAATGCTGTGATTGCGAGTTTTCGTGCTACTGAAAAGGTTAACATGCGCTTTATCTTTGTTAGTTGAAACCTCTCAGATTATTCTGGGAAGTCGCCAATGTTTTGCAGTGCAGCAATGAGCACGTCACTTCAGTCACTGAATGCGTAGAAATTTTCAAATGACAGAAAGATGTTAACCACGCGTGGAGTAAAACAAAGCATTGCAATATCTTCGCTGTTTTCTCTCTCGTTTAACTCATTCATGTAGTTTTCTTGTGAACTTCACAGGGGCTCTTAAAAGGTGAAGGCCCTGGGACATATCTAGCTTTGGTGCTAGAAATAATAGTAATAGTGTCAATAATCCAGCTAAAGGGATTCGGTTAGACAGTTATTAGTGAAGTTAGTGTTCTGCTTTCCAATGTGAAATAAAAAACGCGTGATTATGGAATCAGTAAGGCTTGTGGCATCGAGATATCGGTATTTGAATCTTGGTAATCATGATATAAGAACATGTTGGGATGACGTCAGTTGCTCTTGCTCCCTTTCAGTCCCTTTGTCACGTGGAGAAAGAACCATGATCTTGCTTCCGGGTTGAATTGAGGCCTGCTTATATATATTTTTTATATTTATATATTTTTACTTTCTCTATACTTACTGTGTACATAGTGTATAGAGAAGGTATTGCACTCCACCAAAAATACCTTCTCTATACACTATGCACATAGTACGTGTAGAGAAAGCAAAAAGGTATGTTAAAGACGAAATGGCAAAACATCATTGTCATTAAGACCTCAGATTACCATCGCCTCACTGCTGTCTCAATCTGATTGAGCCGATATGGACACGCCTTGCAGCAAGAAATGATTCCTCCTATAAGTCACAGTGTGTGCAAAGGTTGGGATAAAGTGTACAGGATATAGATTCGAGTGTAACACACCTTGCAGCAAGAGCAAAACTTCTAACTGTAGGATGTTTCACACCACAATGCTTCTTTTCTAATACATGTGAGGGAAAATTGCAGCGACAGTGAGGAAGGCGAAGACACAACGTAATGTAAGTAGAAAATGTGGAAAGCTCTGTACAATACTCTCGTTGCGCTTAATAAGAACCCTGCTAATGCTATTATTCAATTGGTTCTCTAAGATATACATTTCCATGAGTGTATTGCGAATTTACTTGGAGAAAACGTGACAACGTTGCTTTCCGTGTCACGGAATATCTGCAATTCTATCGCAGCCTTTTCAGCAGCACGATAATACAAGTAAAATTCACTATGGTGACCTCTAAACTGTTAACATCCTCCCCTTCTACTCCTCGTTCGCTAGTCCTCTGCAAGAGGCAATACTTGATAAATTCGCTACCTAGTATTGATGTCATGTGCGAGCAAACCACTGGCAGCAAAGACCTATATAATTAATTATTAAAGGCCAGAAAGCTGCAGCTATATCAGAAAAATCTAGTATGTTCCATTCACATGACTTTCTCTACAACTCTGCAACAAATTATTGTTAAAAAGCTTATGCTTCCTTTTACTTCGTGCTTATCGAGAAAAAATTAGCAGAAATAGCCTTATTACTTGCTTCCTTGTAAGTAGAAGCGAAATGTGGGAGTACCATAGGCTAAAGTGACAGTCAAAAGCTGGTTTCTATGTGATTGAAGTTTGTATGAGCAGAAGTTGACAAATTCCTGTTTGAGAAAAGTATACGTTTTTTAAAGCTGAAACCAAAAACAAGGAATATCTAAAAAACGACCAACTCCACGGAAAAATGTATGTAACATAAACTAGCTGTTTTAACATGCTCTACATTTTTATGCAGAAAGTTTTTGTCCATCTCTTACGGTTTAGCAGTTATGCACAATTCCGTAAAATTCACTCAGAATAAAGTAGTCTTCAGTGGCTATTTCCAGAAAATTGAAGATATATATTTTATTTGTTAGGTAAATATCTTTAATATAAATGATATATTAATTAAAATCGTTAGAGTCATTTTTTAGAAATCAAAATTTTCGAAAAAAAGTTCCATGTAAAGGGTAGTTTGGAATAGGGGGATTTTTCTCAAAAGTTTCGTGTCGTATCCCTGAAAGATACTGAATTTAAATACCAAGTTTGGTATTTTACAACACACACAGAGAGATCTTTTTCTAAAAATGATTTTTTTTATACTATCTCTATATACTATGTAGGTACACAGTACGTGTAGAGAAAGTAAACATAATTCATTACTTAACTTGAAGTATAGTCAGGGAAATGCCGAGATGCAGATCGCTTTAACACAAACTCTCACGTTTTTGTACCTCTAACTTCATCCTGATCCCTGTTCTTCTGATGTTTTTCCTGAAATATCGGACTAAAATATGTGAACATGGAATGAAATATTGCCGCGAAGCCAGGTTTTGCCATCGAAGCTTCTCAGCAGTTGTTACAGTTCAGCAAGAAAGTTGAAAAAGAAATAAGGAGCAAAAGAATAAGCTACAAGTCTGACTGGCAAACAGAAGAACGTCCAGCCAGAGCGATTCAAGTTCAAAGGAGAACTTGAGTAAACTTTCTCAGAAAACGAAATCTTTTTTCATCCCCTCTTCTTTAGAGTCTGTATAGGGTCGCTTTTCCAGTCCATCGGTAACTGGAAGAAAATGAGGGTGTGAAAAAGAGCTTGGAGTTTCAGAAAGGCAAGAGGGAAATAAGAAGGGAAAAGGAACCAGAAGCAGAAAGCTGGTGAGGGGAAATAAGGAACGAATCAATAATAACACGGGGAATAGGGAAGTGTAGTACAAACAAGGAGATCGCTAAGTACATTCTGTTCGTAAGCGCCAACTTCTTACACTTTTGTAACGGCAGGATAATGCAATAAAGTCGGTGTTAGTAAAATAATGCATATCATTTAAACAGAGCATATACAGGCTGGTCGGTAAGTAAGAGACAAATGTTTGAATTTGCTTAAGGGGACAAGGTAGTCTGAAAAACGGAAATTACCCTTTAAGTGAGTTGAACTACCACTACTCTTAAGGTATTCAATTGTTTTCCCAGAGCTTTGTATGAGTTATTCTACAGAGTGATTTATATAGAACTTTCTTTAATTATTCCGTTGGAAATTCATGAAATGACCCAATTTTAGCGCCAGCAGAATGTTCTGGAGCTTTGATTCCTTGTCACTAGATGCGCAGATATTTATGTTTTATTCCTAATTGCATTGTTGGCAGCTGTTTCGACATTTTGTTCTTGTAGAAAATGTGAAAATGCAGTACGATGTAGAGCTGAGTCAAGGATATTTTCAGCGCACTATATGTTATACATCAAATGAATCCATGAACTTAATTGCAAGTTTCTTTAACGACCGGATGTGGCCACCGAGATCTCCGGATTTGACATCACCGGACTTCTTTCTATGGAGTCACATAAAAGACAGGGTTTACGCCACACGTCCCCAGACATTGGACGATCTGAAGCACATCACAAAGGAGATTCAAGCTATTGACAACAGAGTCCTCCAACGAGTGGCCAGTAACATGGAACTACGTGTTGAGTTGTGCCTTATGCAGGATGGAGGACATTTTCAACTTTTGCTATAGAGGTAAATAATCGCCCAAAATTCCTCTACAGTTTAGGTATAATAAGTTGTCACTAGCATAACACGTTTTGAAACAATTAATGAAAGAAATGTGTCAGCTCTATATAAATCACCCTGTATAAATAATGACAATTATTTCAAGTGGTTATTTGCATTAATAGCTTATGTAGTTGAGTCTATAAAAAGTATTTCATTCAGCAGAAAAGTAATAAAGCTTAGTCTTAAAACATGTGAATTCATATAACTTTTTCTCTGATACAATTTGCAGTGCATAATCACACTTTTGCATGCTTGTTCTTAGTATAATCAGCTATCTTCTGAACCTCAATTTCAGTAGAAATTAAAAAAATATACATTTACAAATTCAAACAAAGTAAAAATGTGCAAAATTTATAATGTTGTTACTTTCTTAATATGATCAATAACATCACGATTGTGGTTCAGAAAGTTCAACTATGTGTTGTATATATGTGCTGAAAAATTCAGCTTTCCAGCTCTTATAGTTTCTGAGAAAAAGATACACAAATATCCCAAAATGCTGTTTTAAGAAAGCTGAATTTCAAGATACAAATGTTTTAAACAGGGGTATTGTTTAACAGCTTTAAAGAAATGCACACTAGCATTTAAATTTTGTTTAAATTGATTAGAATGCTCTTAACGTCCCCAAAAGTATATATTTTCTGAAACTAGAAACAATAGAGGTTTTATTAGTGTGTAAAGCAAAATATGTTATTTTGTACCATTTCCGTGTATCTTCTTCCTTTAAATGTCACAACGCCCACTTGTGTTTCGCGGGTAACATGCACTGGGGCTCTGTGGTGCCACGGAATGCCCCGGGTTCGAATTACACTCATGGGATTTTAATTCCAGGGTACAGGACCAGTGTCCACTCAGCATCACGAGGAAAATGACCTGCGATACACAGCTATCCTGACCAAGATAGCAAACATTAAGGCTAGGGGATTCATAATGCTGGCCACATCACCTCCTCGTATTTGTTGCATGATCGTCCACCACTACCTTGAGTACATCTGTACAACAGATTATTGTTAAAAAGCTTATGTTTGTATTTACTTCATGCTAATCGAGAAAAAGTTAGCAGAAATAGTCTTATTATTTGCTTTATTGTAAGTAGAAGCGAAATAAGGGAGTACCATAGATTAAATTGACAGCCAAAAGCTATGCGACTGAAGTTCCTTTGTTTGTATGGACAGAAGTTGACAAATTCCTGATGAGAAAAATATGCTTTTCAAAGCTGAAACCAAAAACAAGGAATGTCTAAGAAGCGATCAACTGCACAAAAAATGTATATAACTTAAATTGTGTGTTTTAACGTGCTCTACATTTTTTGTATAGTAAGTTTTTGTCCATCTCTTACGGTTGAGCAGTTATGCAAAATTCCGTAAAATTCATCCAGAATAAAGTAGTCTTAAGAGGTTATTCCCTCAAAATTCAAGATACACATTTTATTTGTCAGTTAAATATCTTTAATGTATGAAATTTTAATCAAAATCGTTAGAGCCATTTTAAGAAAATCGACATTTTCGAAAAAAGTTCCATGTAAAGGGTAGTTTGGTGTGGGGAGATTTTTCTCAAATTCTTCGTGTCGCATCCCTGGAAGATACTAAACTTAAATACCAAGTTTGGTATATTACCGACCTTTCTTTTTTGAGTTATCGTGTTCACAGACACGGACACACACACACACGCACACACACATATGGACACTTTTCTGAAAATGCTTTTTTTGGATAGAGATACCCTAAAACGCATATTTCCGGTGAAATCTCGGCATCGAGAAAGTAATAAAGCTTCATATTTTGTTCTTTAAGTTTCGTTTCGTAATCGCCTTACCCTCCCCGTATTTGTAGGACTGGCACCTCCTAGGACTTACAAGCCAATGCCTAGGGGTCAGAAGGCTGTCGGGGAGCCAACGGCGCGATACCAGAGAATGCAGAACCTGTTACCAGGGTATTCTAGACGTTCTCGAGCTTCAAGCCAGCTATAATGATAAAGAATTTTCGACGTTTCCGGAGCGTGGATCTCTCCCATCATCAGGATGATGAATGGCAGGTCCGTGCCACTCGCCGCGGCGGACGGTATATATACTGCCAATTTTACCCGATTGAGCCATTCATCATCCTGATGATGAGAGAGATGCACGCTCCCGAAACGTCGATGATTCTTCATCACTACACCTGGCTTGAAGCCCGAGAACGTCTAGAATATGTTCGTCGCCAGGAAAGCTTCAGATCCTGTTACAAGGGGTAGGTCCGTAGGAAGTGGATGATATGAAATGTAAGCGAAATTGATGGTTAGAAAAGTAATGATGGAGCAATTAGTGGAATGAGTGGCGGGGAAACTGGAGAACTCGGAGAAAGCGCCACTTTGTCCACCAAAAATCAAACATGTGGGCGCCTAGATAGGAGACGAGCGGTCTAACCACTCAACCACGGCGCCGCCGACTAGATCTTTATGTTTGTGTCAAATAACTGGTAAAATTTAGAAAGAAATGCAATGAAAACTTTAGAGATTTGTTTCTTTACAGATGCCTGGTTTTGAAGGTGGTAAATGGCCAGCTGTTCAGATGTTTGTGCCACATGTTGCAGATCGGTTGCTGGAGACGGCCACGTGTCTCTGTGTGGGAGTCGCCGCGTTGGGGAACTCTCGTAAAAACCTCCGTTTTTGTGAAAGAGATCATAAAACTTGGCTAGCAAAACAATCCACACTTGACGAAATATCTGGATGTGCGAGTGTTCTGTCGAGCTGTTGCATACACTTTACTGCTTTCAGCTTTATTCCCTTCTGAGTCATGAAGCAGAGATACAAAATATCTGATGTGTTCCATTCACATGACTTTCTCTATATCCCTGTAAATTATTATTGTTAATAAGCTTATCTTTTATTCATTTCATGCTAATCGAGAAAAATTATCAGAAATAGTCTTATTTCTTGCTTTATTGTAAGTAGAAGAGAAATATGGGAGTACCATAGGTTCAAGTGAAAGCCAAAAGCTGGTTGCTATGTGACTGATGTTCCTTTGTTTGATGGACAGGAGTTGAAAAATTCTTGTATGATAAAAGTATGTTTTTCAAAGCTAAAACAAAGAAAAAGGAATATCTCAAAAACGATCTACTCCACGAAAAAAATGTATATAACATAAATTGTGTGTTTTAACGTGCTCTACATTTTTTGTAGGTTAAGTTTTTGTCCATCTCTTACGGTTTAGTAGTTATGAAAAATTCATCCAGAATAAAGTAGTCTTCAGAGGCTATTCCCAGAAAGTTCAAAATATACATTTTATTGGTCAGGTAAATATCTTTAATATATGATATTTGAATCAAAATCGTTAGAGCTATTTTTTAGAAAATAAAAATTTTCGAAAAAAGTTCCATGTAAAGGGTAGTTTGGGGTGGGGGGATTTTTCTCAAAATCTTTGTGTCGCATCCCTGGAAGACACTAAACTTAAATACCAAGTTTGGTAGTTTACCGACTTATCGTTTTAGAGTTATCGTGTTCAAAGACACACGGACACACTGACACACGGACACACGAATACACGGACACACACACACAGACATTTTTTCTGAAAATACTTTTTTTGGATACAGGGGACCCTAAAACATATATTTCCGGTGAAATCTCGGTATCGAATTTTTTGGTGGAGTGCAATACCTTCTCTATACACTGTGTACATAATACGTATAGAGAAAGTAAAAATTACGGTCTTATTATAAGCAGAAGGAAAATAAGGGAATACACTACTAAACCAACAGTCAAATGTTTTAAAATGTTTCTATGGGACTGAAATCTGTTTCTTTACGTTTAAGTGTTTTAAAACTGAAACCAACAATAAAAGAAAATGGTCAACTAAAAATGCATGACATAAATTGTGTGTTTTAAGAAGCTCTACGTTTTTTGTATATTAGGTGTTTGTTTATCATTTATAGTTTTCCAGTTATACAAAAGTCATCCAGAATGAATAGGTCTTCAGAGGGTATTCCCAGAAAATTCAAGATATACATTTTATTTATCAGGCAAATATATTTAATATACGTCATTTTAATCAAAATCTTTAGAGGCATTTTTGAAAAAAAACGAAATTTTCGAAAAATGTTCCATGTAAAGGGTAGTTTGCTGGGGAGGGGATTTACTTGAAAATCTTGTGTCGCATATTTGGGAGATACTGAACTCAAATATCAAGTTTGGTCGGATAGGTGGGGTCAGAATGAAAAGTTCAATGGCATAGCCGGGATTTGAACCACGAATCTCCCGGTCTCTAGCCAGTTGCTCTACCACTGAGCCTGTTGATCGCCTCAGGGACATATCGGCTGAAATATCCTAAAGGTAAGCCCCAAATGGGGAAGCGCAACTTGTGTTTATTCTGTTAATATCAATAACTTCTAATTGTAAACCAACACCTCACCAACCACTGCTTGAAAATAATCATTTGAATAGAGCATAATTGCCTAAGCTAAGCTGTATTGTTCTTTTCATCAGTGATGGGACAAAAATAACACAACTATTTTAAACAGTTTCACCACTAAAACTGTTTGATAAAACACTTCTGGAAATTGTGTTATTCTTTCATATAATGTTTCCCCGCAACAGACCCATGCAACAATAACAACAACGCCTGAAACGTTGTTTCTCTTATTGCAGTAGTTACTATAATGGTGAGAAATTAGCTTGTGATTGACATTCCTGCTGACACCTGGCTATCTCGTTATGCTGTTGCCATATGTACTTGCTGTCCGTCTGCAGTGTCACATGTACCACTTACTTTCTCTAAAATACCTTCTTTTCATGCATTTTCTATCCACTTTTCGTATGTTGAACAACTTTTCCCCATTTCTCACTAGTTATTAAATATATTCCTTCACTAAACGTAAAAGTTTCATTATTTCAGCAAACATAACCTCAACTCGTTTATGACGGCTATAATGCTACATTCACAATGAAATGCAAGCGCAGACGTAGCATAAACGCAAGCGCGAGGGAAGACCATTCACAACGCAATCGTAAGCGCAACGCAAGAAGTTGTCATGGGTTTCTAGATCCGTAAGTTACATGCAAATATGTTCCAAGCTCTCCGCAAGTTACAAACTCAATAACATAACCAATAATATCACATAAGAAAATTCACTCAATCTTTTACGAAATAAATACATTACATAAGTGTCGCACGCGGCAGTGACGTCACAATAATTGGTTATTCAAAATTATTGAATGGAATATTATGTGGTAGTTCCCGTTTTGTAGACGGCAGAATTAATAGAGCCATAGTGCAGAATTACCGAAAATAGTACAAGCATAGACTGTAGTAAGTGATAAAGCTACAAATTTATGAATTAAGAATTATCTCTCTGTGTCTTCGATTTATGAGAAGTAATAAATCTATACACAGATTATAGTTACATCATTAAATCAAAGAAGGGTTCGCAAGGAAACTGTCATAACCTGTTGAGGGAGATTAGAGATTGCGCGGCACGGCCACATAGAAAAGCACGCATGTACAGCAGGCCCTGTAAAATCTTATAGTGCGATCGTCTGTTGTTGATTTCATAGGTAATGCATAGAGAAAAGAAGCAAACTTCGTCCTCTTTGCATGCAACGAAAGGATAAAGTTTGGAGTATGCAAGCTCTTGCGTTGCATTGCATTGCGTTTCTATGTGAATGCTTACATTAATAATTGTTTGACCACGCGGTAAGAAATCAATGAGTAAGATGCCTTTCCAGTCCAAGAACACTGTACACAGCAATTTTCGAGGTGTCAAGATTTGTTTCGGCTTAACCTTTGCTGGGGATGAAGTGTGCCTCCATTCCATTGATTGCCGCTTACTTTCAGGGGTGTCGTAAGAAACCAAACTCATCTAATGTGACTATCTGTGTCAGAAATTCTTCGCCGTCTTCATTATAACGGATTAAAAACTGAAATGCACTACCCATCCGTTTTGTTTTGTGTTGCTCAGTAAGAATCTTTGGTACCCAACGTGAGGAAAGTTTACGAAATTTCAGTTTTTCTGTAACAATTTCGTGAACTTTGGGGAAATTCCATAGCGATAGCACTAATTGTAAACTTACAGTTTTCCTGGATCTTGTCATCAATTGCGTGAACCAGTTCTTCTGTAACCAAAGATGGACGCCCACTTGGTTCTTCATCGTGCACTTCACTACGTCCTTCATTGAACTGTCGGACCCATCTTCTCAACATTGAATCACTCATCACATTTTGTCCGTGAACTTCGCAAATTTGCCGATAAATTTCAATTGGTTTCACTTTTCCTAGCATTAAGAAAGCGAATAACAGATCTGATTTCACAAGCGGCGGAATTTTCAATCAACACCGATATTGTAAACAAGCACAACAAAGCGTATGTGGCTGACAGCGATCTCAAAATGGCGCATGTTTCTTCTCCTTGATACAGAGCATCTACCGCGCATGTGCGGAACTGCGATCGCAGCGCTGCAGCGGAGGTAATTTGAACTTACTTTATGGACGTACCTCGTAATAGGAGTCCAAACTCTTGCGCTTACATTGCGTCTGCGCTTGCATTTCATTGTGAATGCAGCAGAAGATATGTGTCACACTTGGTGGTTCTAGGATAAGAACAAGAGCAGTGTCCGCGAGATATAAAAGGTAGTAAGGATTATAAATGTAAATTCTTATGGAAACATTAAGTGTAACACAATCAGATAAAACTGTCATGCATGGGAAAGCCGTTGACTAGATGTCTCTGATCTTACGCTGTGATTGGTCAGCAACCTGACAAGCCCCTGCCACCTGACGACACACCCCACACGTGTCAATCACAACGAAGTTTCTCAGCGGCCGTAGGCTGTGGTTGTTGTGTTCCATAACGTAAATATTTTGTCAATGTTTCCAAAGTTTACCGCAAGGTGCGCCTTTGTACCTTGTAGTGCCAGTCTGATATTATCATGAAATTCGAACGTACTAAACAAACTCTGCTTTGCTTTGCTTCCTCTTCAGTGCAACTATTTTCCTTTCACTCCTGGGTTGATCCGCGCCAAAACAGATCCATTTTGTCAGTACACCGCGGTACAACACAGTAGCAGTGCGCGCAAGAATGTAATCCCTTGCTAACAATCTAAGTTACTGAATGAATTTATTCTTAAATTGTACAATATTCTTTACAAATGCCAAAGAGATAAATGGACGCCAATTTGTACTATTAAATAGAGCTACATGTCTCAACTGCTGTTTATATGAGTCACCTGATTGCCGCCATTTTGTTTACACATGTTTAGAATCATGGAGGAGGGCCGCTGTGAGTTTCTCTTGCATTTTTCGAGTTACATAAAGCATAAGGCTGGTAAACAGTTGACTAATAGTGAAAAAATCCAATACTTTCCATGAAAAAAGTGTGAAACGGAAAAAGTGAAACCGTGTGAAATATACGATGCAAGATTTTGTGCACAATTTCTTTTTTAAAAATGAGCCGCCTACAGTTAATGGCACGACAGCTCACAAGGAACCTTGGCCTACCGCCCGGCCGCTGCGTCCCCCATCTCGCTCCATGACAGACGTCATGGATGGGGTGCAGTATTAGAGGATGAGACGTGGTCAGCGCCTCGAATCGGCCGGTTAATGCGATCCTCATGACCTTCTCAATTGCTCAATTGGCCCCCCAGGGACCTCACGAGGCTGAGTGCACCCCGAGCCAGGTCTCCCAGCGGAGGAAAAGCAGGAGGAAATGGTAAGCAGCTGCGCTACCACCGCGCTAAAGTGCTACATTGTAACAAAAGGGAGATGGATAGTTTATGTGACACCATTATTGTTAACCTGGTTAACAATCTTCGAGAGCCCGCCTGGGTAGTGTGGTGGTAGCGTGTTTGCCTTACGTTCAAAAGGTCGTGAGTTCGAATCTCGCTTAAGGTGAGTTATCCGATATGACCAACCAGGTTAAAGGAAAAATTGGAGAGGAAATCTGCAGCAAAAGAATTTCAGATGACGATTCTGATCTGGAGTCGCTTCCAAAGAGCGGATAAATGCAAGTTATTGCATACATTATCTTTATTGTTTCGCTCGTGTTTTTTAGAGTTAAGTATTACATATGTACTAATTTATTTTGTTATGACTATCAATATTATCACCATTATGCATAACAGAATATTATAGTCACCGTTTAACATTACAATATGCAAAGTGTAAGCTCCGAATGGTCGTGAATGTATGACAGTATTTCTGGCGCGAATGGCGGAAGGCTACATTCTAACGGTGCACTGGTCGCCTGGGCTTTGTTTTGGCGGGAAACAACTTGAGGCTTATGCTTTAGTGAGTGGTTGCATTTGCTGCATTGTGATTTTATCGATGGGCTGCATTTATCCCAATAGTATTTGTGTAACAGTTTTGCAACTGATTAATGCGGCGAAACAGTTTAGGGAGCTTCTGTTGCAGGAAACTGTTATTTCGAAACTGTTTCGTGGTGGCAGCAGAAACAGATGAAACTGTTTGCAAAAAGAACAACTTTTCCCACCACCACTTTCCATCTGGACCCCAAAGGCACACCCTCAGTCACTTCCCCTATGGATGCAACAATATTACGAATGTCTATAAGATAAGGCCTACCTAACCTCCAAGCGACGTTGAAAGTTATTATCATTGTTTTTAAATAAAGCTTCTAGCGTGAGTGACAACGGATCAGATGACCGCTACGTATGAAGTTAATGGCAAAAGGAAGTTACTTGGGTATTCATGAGGTCCTATGGAGACAATGCTCTGTTTAGTTTTTACTTCCCCCCTCCATCTCATTAACCTGTCCTAGTGCATGACAAATTCACCTTGAATTTGGAACATCCATTATACTTCGTTACTCATCCGTCAGGTCTTATTTCATTAAAACCCCAATCTCTGCATCAGAATATTTCGCAATATAAGCAGATAGTACTAATGATAGACATTATTGAATGTTTTCGACAATCGAATGCATTACGATAGTGAGAAATGACTATCGAATGATTCGGTTTTTCATTCGGATTTAAAAGTTACGATCTAATAAGGATTATAACTCTAGCATACTATAAAAAGGCCTTAGTGCACATTATTTCGCAATATTAAAACACATAATTGCTTGCAGTTAATTTTAGTAATTAAAATTATAATTAATTTTATGGATATCTGAGTGTGAAAATGTACCTACTCTTTCGCAACCAGACTAGCATATATAACTTGAAATGGAACTGTAGTTATTAAATAAATATAAGTACATAAATGTATTTCCCATTTTAAAGTTATCTACCTGTTTCAGAATTATGTGCCATCATATTATATATAATTTTAGGTATGTTATATAACTTATAACGCATTATTATTGTTACAATAATATTATTATTAACAATAATAATACTTCTGTCTCAGAAAAATATAAGTATTTTAGAATTGAAACCACCAGCAAAGAAATCTCAAAAACGGTCAATTCCACGAAAAAATGTATAGAACATAAATTGTGTTTTTTGACGAGATTTACATTTTTACTTTCTCTACACGTACTATGTACATAGCGTATAGAGAAGGTATTGCACTCCACCAAAAAATTCGATACTGAGATTTCACCAGAAATATATGTTTTAGGGTCCCCTGTATCCAAAAAAAGTATTTTCAGAAAAAGGTCCGTGTGTGTGTCTGTGTGTCCGTGTGCCTGTGAACACGATAACTCGAAAACGATTAGTCGGTAAAATACCAAACTTGGTATTTAAGTTTAATATCTTCCAGGGATGCGATACGAAGATTTTGAGAAATTTCCCCCACTCCAAACTCTTTTCGAAATGTTTGATTTTCTTAAAAATGGCTCTAACGATTTTGATTAAAATATCGTATATTAAAGATATTTACTTGACAAATAAAATGTATATCCTGAATTTTCTGGGAATAGCCTCTAAAGACTACTTTATCCTGGATGAAATTTACGGAATTTTGCATAACTGTTAAACCGTAAGAGATAGATAAAAACTTATTACACAAAAAATGTAGAGCACTTTAAGACACACAATTTATGTTATATACATTTTTTCCTGGAGTTGATCGTTTTTTAGACATGGCTTGCTTTTTGTTTCAGCGTTAATAAACATACGTTTCTCATACTGGAATTTGTCAAATCCTGTCCATACTAACAAAGGAACATCAGTCACATAGCAACCAGCTTTTGACTATCACTTTAACCTATGGTACTCCCTTATTTCACTTCTACTTATCAGGAAGCAAGTAATAAGACGATTTCTGCTAATTTTTTTCTCGATTAGCATAAAGTAAAGAGATGCATAAGCTTTTTAATAGTAATTTGTTGCAGAGATGTAGAGAAAGTCATGTGAATGTAACACATCAGATTTTTTCATTCGGATTTCAAAGTTACGGTGTAATAAGCGTTCTAACACTCGAGTAATATAAGGACCTTAGTGCACATTAGTTTGCAATATTAAAACACATAATTGCTTGCAGTTGTTCTCCAGTAATTAAAACCATAATTAATTTCATGGATATCGAATTGTGAAAACTTGCTCTTTCTCAATCAGACTAGCACATATAACTTGAACCGCACCTGTAGTTTTTAAATAAATATACTTACATAAATATATTTCCCTTTTTAAGGTTATCTACCTGCTTCAGAATTGTGCAATTATATTATACCTTATAACACATAATAATAATAATAATAATAATAATAATAATAATAATAATAATAGTAATAATAATAATATTAATAACAATAATAATACTTCTATCTCAGAAGAATAAGTATTTTACAATTGAAGCCAATAACAAGAAATACCTAAAACACAGTAAAATCTACGAGAAAATATATAGCATAAATTGTGTTTTTTTTTGTTTTGTTTTTTTGTTTTTTTTACGAGATTTACATTTTTTGTATGGTAAGTTTTTGTCTATCTCTTACGGATTACCAGTTTTGCAAAATTCCATAAAATTCATCCAGAATAACATAGTCTTCAGAGGCTATTACCAAAAAGTTCCAGATATAAATTTTATTTGTCATTAAATCTCTTTAATATACGGCATTTTAATCAAAATCGTTAGAACCATTTCTGAGAAAATCACAATTCTTGAAAAATCTTCTATGTAATGGGTAGTTTGCCATGGAGGGATTTTCTTGAAAATCTTCCTGTCGCATCCTTGAAAGATACTAAATCTAAATACGAAATTTGGTAATTAACGTCTTTTCGTTTTTGAGATATTCTGCCCCCCCACACACACAGACATACAGACACACACACACACACACACACACACACGCGGACAGTTTTCTAAAAAATGCTTCTTTTTTGACACAGGGAGTCTTAAAACATGTATTTCCGGTGAGATCTCACTGCTTATACCGTCGTCAGCTGATTGAGATCTTGGTTTCAAGTGTGCATGGCAATGAGCAGTTAGCAGGCTGAGGGCAGCCCGATGGTGAGTTAGACGTGTTCCTATTCTCTAAGAAAACTTAGCCACGTTCTGACGGGAATGTGGGGTTTACCTACAGGGTGGAGGGTGAGAATAAGGTTGGGGAGTGACAGGAGGAGGCAAGTATTACTCCTCAACGGTTGCCAGTCATGGTGCAACGGCACTTGTGCACCGCCTGTGTAATGAAGGATTGTAAGGAAGTTAGCCATTGCAGCTGTTGGAGGTGCTCCTTTGTTACCGGGGATGCCCGCAAGCCATGCGGGGAAGCCGGTATCGCCTAAAGCGGCGGTTTCTGGTATTCTAATCCCCAAGAGACCTAACGAGGGCGCTCCGATGGAATGGTAACCCTTCGTTGAATTTTATTGCCCGACGCCTAATCTCGTACTTCAGGTATGGTAGACCAGAGGCTTCGTGCAGGAGTCTCGTAGGAAATCCAAGAGGCACAGAATAGATGCCCCGAAGGCTTCTGTGCCCGCTGAAGCAACAGCAGACTGGAGTCTGCCGCCATGCCCCAGATCTCACAGGCGTAGATTAAAAAGGGGACTATGAGAGCCCTCAAAAGGCGCAACTCAAGGGGAACCAGCTTCGTGGACTTCAGCATCGGGTACAAGGAGGTCGTACGTCATGCGCTCTCTATATATGCTCTGAGACTCCAGGAAATATATGCGGCGCGTGCATTAGCCAATGCAGGTCGGTCTCTACTCGGTAGGTATGCAACTGGTGCTCTCATGTGTCCCTAAGATTCTAATCCTACGTATTATATTATGTTTGACCTGTATTTTCGACTTGAACCTTGGCTCATCCGTTCGTTCATATATCCGTTCACACATTCGTTCATATATCCGTTCATATATCCGTTCACATATTCGTTCATATATCCGTTCACACATTCGTTCATATATCCGTTCATATATCCGTTCACATATTCGTTCATATATCCGTTCACACATTCGTTCATATATCCGTTCATATATCCGTTCATATATCCGTTCATATATCCGTTCACATATTCGTTCATATATCCGTTCACATATTCGTTCATATATCCGTTCACATATTCGTTCATATATCCGTTCATATATCCGTTCATATATCCGTTCATATATCCGTTCATATATCCGTTCACATATTCGTTCATATATCCGTTCACACATTCGTTCATATATCCGTTCATATATCCGTTCATATATCCGTTCATATATCCGTTCACATATTCGTTCATATATCCGTTCACATATTCGTTCATATATCCGTTCACATATTCGTTCATATATCCGTTCATATATCCGTTCATATATCCGTTCATATATCCGTTCATATATCCGTTCACATATTCGTTCATATATCCGTTCACACATTCGTTCATATATCCGTTCATATATCCGTTCATATATCCGTTCATATATCCGTTCACATATTCGTTCATATATCCGTTCACATATTCGTTCATATATCCGTTCATATATCCGTTCATATATCCGTTCACATATTCGTTCATATATCCGTTCACATATTCGTTCATATATCCGCTCTATATCCGAATGGCTCATTGACGATTTCCTTATGTCTCAAACGTATTGTGACGACCCGTGTGGAAAATGTGGAGAAGCTTCCGGGAAGTAACTCATAGAGTTAGCTAGGAAAACAGGTTCCTCGCGGATAAAGCGGGCAGTGTTTCGTTTATGCAACAATAAAATTAAATGGTGCTCAAAGAGTTGCCGATGTAATTATTGGACTGTAACCAACTATGTGAATGACAGAGTAGGATAGAGATAGTGTTGGTTAGCCGGATGAAGACCAGGCACAACAAAAACAACAACATTATTGCTCTAACGATTATGATTAAAATACGTATATTAAAGATACTGGGGGCGGCGCCGTGGTTGAATGGTTTGACCACTCGCCTTCCACCTAGGCGGCCCGGGTTTCTTTCCAAAGCGCCTGCATGTGGGATTTGTGGTGGACAAAGCATGGGTTTTCTCCGGGTCCTCCGGTTTCCCTCACAACTCATTCCACCAATTGCTCCATCATCGCCTTTCCTATAATCCATTTCGCTTGTTTTCTTAACATTCGGGCCGACCACCGTTTCAGGTTCTTCATTCAGGGTTTCGTGCCGTTGGCTCCAGGAGGGTGTCAGTCCTACTTAAGCCGATTAAAAGAAAATCTAATGTGTTCCATTCACACCTCTGCAGCAAATTATTGTTAAAAAGCTTATGCGTCTATTTACTTCAAGCTAACCGTGAAAAAATTAGCAGAAATAGTCTTATTACTGGCTTTCTTGTAAGCAGAAGCGAAATAAGGGAGTACCATAGGTTAAAGTGATAGTCAACAGCTGGGTGCTATGTGACTGAAGTTACTTTGTTTGTATGGGCAGGAGTGGACAAATTCCATTATGAGAAAAGTATAAGTTTTTTAATGTTGAAACCAAAGCAAGGAATATCTCTAAAATGATCAACACCATGAAAAAAATTATATGACATAAATTGCGTGTTTAACGTGCCCTACATATTTTGTGTGATAGATTTTTGTCAATCTCTTACAGTTAACAGTTATGCAAAATTCCTTAAAATTAATCCAGAAAAGTGGTCTTCAGAGCCTATTCCCAGAAAATTCAGGGTATACATTTTAGTAGTCAGGTAAATATCTTTAATATACGATATTTTAATCAAAATCGTTTGAGCCATTTTTGAGAAAATAACCATTTTCGAAAAACAGTTCATGTAAAGGGTAATTGAGGGTGGGGGTAATTTCTTGAAAATCTTCGTGTCGCATCCATGGAAGATGCCAAAATTAAACACGAAGTTTGGCATTTTACGGTCTTTTCGTTTTTGAGCTATGCTGCCTAGAGACAGACACACAGACAGCCACACGGAAGTTTTTCTAAAAATATTTTTTTTTTTACTTTCTCTATACTCGCTATGTACATAATGTATAGAAAATGTATTGCACTCCACCAAAAAATTCGATACCGAGATTTCCCGGAAATATATGTATTAGGGTCCCCTGTATCCAAAAAAAAGTATTTCCAGAAAAAGGTCCGTGTGTCCATGTGTCAGTGTGTCCGTGTGTCCGTGTGTTTGTGAACACGATAACTCGGAAACGAAAAGTCGGTAAAATACCAAACTTGGTATTTAGGTTTGGTATCTTCCAGGGATGCGACTCGAAGATTTTGAGAAAAATCCCCCCACCCCAAACTAACCTTTACATGGAACTTTTTTCGAAAATTTTGATTTTCTAAAAAAATGACTAACGATTTTGACTAAAATATTAAAGTTATTTACCTGACAAATAAAATGTATATTTTGAATTTTCTGGGAATAGCCTCTGAAGACTACTTTATTCTGAATGAATTTTTCATAACCACTAAACCGTAAGAGATGGACAAAAACTTAACCCACAAAAAATATAGAGCACGTTAAAACACACAATTTATGTTTTATATACATGTTTTTCGTGGAGTTGATTGTTTTTGAGATATTCCTTTTTCTTTGTTTCAGCTTTGAAAAACATACTTTTCTCATACAGGAATTTGTCAACTCCTGTCCATACAAGCAAAGGAGCTTCAGTCACATAGTAACCAGCTTTTGGCTTTCACTTTAACCTGGTATTTCGCTTCTACTGACAATAAAACAAGAAAAAAAAACCTATTTCTGCTAATTTTTCTCGATTAGCATGAAATAAATAAAATGTAAGTTTATTAACAATAATCATTTACAAAGGTATAGAGAAAGTCATGTGAATGGAACACATCAAATTTTTTTTTTGATTCAGGGGGACCCAAAACATGTATTCCCGGTGAAATCTCGGTATCGAATTTTTGGGTGCATTGCAAAACCTTCTATGCACACTATGTACATAGTACGTGTAGAGAAAGTAAAAATATTAAACATACTTATATGACAGAATCTTGAAATTTCAGAGAATGCTCTCTGAAGTCCTCTTCATTTTGTATGACTTTTGTTTAACTGGTAATCCATAAGAGATAGACAAACACTTTCTATACAGAAATGTAGATGACGACAATAATACATTTGACTGTCCCTTTAGCCTAGTATACTCCCTTAATTACCTTCTACTTACAAGAAAACAAAAAGACCATTTCTGCTAATGTTTATCTTGATTAGCAAAGTAGATAGAAGAATAAGCTTTTTAATTATAGGTTGTTACAGAGAGACAGAGAAGGTCATGTGACTGGTGACCACTCGCCTCTCACCTAGACGGGCCGACGATCCCAAGCGACTGCATGTGAGATTTGTAGTGGACAAAGCGGCGCAGGGGCAGGTTTTCTCCGCGTTCTCCGGTTTGCCCCGCCAACACATTCCACCGGAGCTCCATCTTCATGTATCATCAGTGTCATCGCAGTAAAAGCGGGCGATAAACACTACCAAAAAAAAAAACACGGTCCCATGCGCCACGAAGCAACAAAGCGAGATACTTTTAACTTCGAGCTACCCTTTGTTCGAACATTTTTAAGAAATGTTGATTTTCCCAAAAATTGCTGTAATAATAATTAAAAGGCCATATGTTTTTGTGGCAAATGAAAAGTATATCTTGAATTTTCTGGAAATAGCCTCTAAAGACCTCTTCTCTTTTATTGCCTTTACATAACAATTTATGCCGTGTACATTTGTTACTTTCTCTACACATAATATGCACACCAAAAATTTCGATACCGAGATTTCACGGTAAATTTATGTTTCGAGACCCATTGAATAAAAAAATAATTTTTAGAAAAAGGTCCATGTATGTGAACAGCATAGTCCAAATATAGAAAAGCTAAATACGAAATTTGGTATTTAAGTATATTATCTTCTAAGATTTGACACAAATATTTTAAAGAAGATTTTACTTGACTATAAAAAAGTAGGTAACAAGTTCATTTCTGCTAAACGTTTACTATTAAGTAGATAGAAGAATAAGGTTGTTAACAATGACTTATTTGTAGAGAAAGTCATGTGAATGTAACAGCTCAGATGTTTACTTAAGTCACTGCTTTCTTTATATCAAGTGTCCGGTGGAATAAGCAGAAACAAACGAATGGCGTTGAAGAAAGTCATGAATGGAACATGTCACATTTTTACTTTCTCTATACGCATTATGTACATAGTGTATAGAGAAGGTATTCCACCCCACCCAAAAATTCGATACCGAGATTTCACCGGAAATATATGTTTTAGGGTCCCCTTTATCTAAAAAAAGCATTTTCGGTAAAAGGTCCGGTATGTGTGTGTCCGTGTGTCTGTGCACACGATAACTCAAAAACGAAAAGTTGGTAAAATACAAAACTTGGTATTTAAGTTTAGTATCTTCCAGGGATGCGACACGAAGATTTTGAGAAAAATCCCGCCGACCCCAAACTACCCTTTACATGGAACTTTTTTCGAAAATTTTGATTTTCTCAAAAATGGCTCTAACGATTTTGATTAAAAATTTGTATACCAAAGATATTTACACGACAAATAAAATGCATATCTTGAATTTTCTGGGAATAATATCTGAAGACTACTTTATTCTGGATGAATTTTACGGGTTTTTGCATAATTACTAAACCGTAAAAGATGGACAAAACCTTGCCACACAGAAAATGTAGAGCTCATTAAAACACACAATTTATGTTATATTAATTTTTTTCGTGGTGTTGGTCGTTTTTGAGATAGCCCTTGTTTTTCTTTTCAGACACAAAAAACACATTTTTCTCATACAGGACTGTGTGAACTCGTGTCCATACAAACAAAGGAACTTCAGTCACATAGCAACCAGCTTTTGACCATCACTTTAACCTATGGTACTCCCTTATTTCGCTTCTACTTACAAGGAAGCAAGTAATAAGACTATTTCTGCTAATGTTTTCTCTATTAGCAGGAAGTAAATAGAAGCATAAGCTTTTTAACTATAATTTATTGCAGAGAGGTAGAGAAAGTTATGTGAATGGAACAGGTCAGATGTTTACTTTAGTCACTGCCTCCTTTATGTCAAGTGTCGGGTGGAATAAACAGAAACAAGCGAATGAGAAAGTCACCGCCAGCTTGATCCGAGTGCAATCACCCCATCCCACACAGACAGTTGCAACAAACCCCTCACTTGTCAAGTGTATGATGAGCAACCATGTTTTCCATATGCAAGCACCATTTCTCATACTCATTCGCTTATCAGCAACAATAAATAATAGCGCATCAAAACAGAGAGTGCATAACAAACACTAATTTACATTCAGATTTACAGTGTATCATATTTTTGTACTCTCCATTGCTACTGACTTCGTGAGTAATAATTCTAGGCCATCTTGCAGAAGACCACGTGACTAGCGTCATAGCTGATAGCCTAAATGCAAAGCTTCGATTGCTAATACCCGTACTTTGTATCTGTGAAGTTTGAAAAAAAATGTGAAAATATAAGGTAGAGTATTTTTCAGATTATGCCAACCTCTGTCAAAGGCGATGTGACCTTAAAATTTCAGATTAAGAGGTTTGCAGCTGGAAACAAACACTTGCATTTTCCAGGTCTTCCACTTACTGGCTCCGTGGTGTAATGGTTACCATGCGGGTATATTTAACATGGCTTCCTTCGGAAGGGAAATAAAGCAGTTGGTCCCGTATCGTAGATTTACAGCACGTAACTGTACCTTAAGCCTGATAAAAAAAGCCCTCTGAGCAAAATTAAGCGGCCTTTCACGCCCAATATAGAATGGAACGCTGAGAACCACAGCAGTATAAGTAAAAACTTATATAATTTTTCCATTAACTGAGGCGCGACTGACACCCTCTAGGGCTTACAAACAGATGCCTTGGTTGTCAGAAGCCTGTCGGGGAGCCAACGGCACGAAACCAAAGAATGCAGAACCTGGAACGAGTGGTCAGCCTGGAGGCATGAGCGTGAGGAAGTGGATGATACGAAATGCAAGCGAAATGCATAATAGGAAAAGTGATGATAGCGCAATTGATGGAGTGAGGGAAACTGGAGGATCCCAAGAAAACCCGCCCAGACGCAGCTTTGTCCACCATAAATACCAAATGTGGTTGTTTGGGATCGACGGTCTAACCATTCGGCCACGGGGCCGCCACATTATTATTATTACTATTATTATTATTATTATTTATTTATTATCGTCGTAGGAGGATATTTGCAGAGGTTGGCTATTGCTGTGATAAATGAAGCGCAAGTTGCTAATATGCGACAAGCATTAGAATTCGTAGTCATCCGTCGTTTCTGTCTACTTGCGCATGCGCATTGATGAACCTTCGGACTCAGAAAAATGGTTCTCCTCCTCGTGTCACATGTACCTGTTGGAAGAATAGTTTTACAGTTAGAGTAGTTACAGCCGAAGTCTTCCCTGAGGAAGACCACAAGTCAAGATGATCGAAAGCTTGGATTTCTCTGATTCTAATCTAACTCGGTTGCTATCCCGTGAACTCATATGTAATAATCAACACCGAGAAAGCTTCAAATCTTTAATTTTGTAAGAGTAGTTTGTTTGCAGAGCGATAGAGAAATTCATGAGAATGGAACACATCAAGTTTTTACTTCCTCTATACGTACTATGTACATAGACTATAGAGAAGGTATTGCACTCCACTCAAAAATTCGATACCGAGATTTCACTGGGAATATATGTTTTAGGGTCCCCTGTATCAAAAAAAAAAAAAAAAAAAGCATTTTCAGAAAAAGGTCCGTGCGTGTGTGTATGTCTGTGTGTCCGTGTGTCTCTGAACAGGATAACTCAAAAACGAAAAGTCAGTAAATTACCAAAGTTGGTATTTAAGTTTAGTATCTTCCACGGATGCGATACAAAGATTTTGAGAAAAATACCCCTACCCCAAACTATCCTCTACATGGAACTTTTTTAGAAAATTTTTATTTTCTCTAAAATGGCTTTAAAGATTTTGATTAAAGTGTCAAATATTAAAGATATTTACATACCAAATAAAAAGTTTATCTTGAATTTTCTGGGAATTACCTCTGAAGACCACTTCATTCTGGATGAATTTTACGGAATTTTGCACAACTGCTAAACCGTAAGAGATAGACAAAAACTTACCACATTAAACCACACAATTTATGTTATATATACTTTTTTCGTGGAGTAGATTGTTTTAAGATATTCATTGTTTTTAGTTTCAGCTTTCAAAAACTTATACTTTTCTTATACAGGAATTTGTTAACTTCTGTCCATACAAACAAAGGAACATCAGCCATATAACAACCAGCTTTTGACTGTCACTTTAACCTATGGTACTCCCTTATTTCGGTGCTACTTATAAGAAAACAAGGTATTTCTGCTATATTTTTCTCAATTAGTAAGAAATAAATAGAAGAACAAGCTTGTTAGCAATATCTTGCGTAAGCTTCGGCGGCTAGTGTCCATGGTATCTTGGTCTTCCATAGTGAGGCGAAACGTCGGCAACATTTTAAGCCAAGACGCGGCCTTCCCGGAAGACCAAGATACCATTGTTAGCAATAATTTGTTACAGAGATGTAGAGAAAGGCATGTGAATGTAACACATAAAATTTTTTTAATATGCTTTTTGCTTTCTTTAGCACGTGTGTGCAACGTTCATAGCAGATAGAGGAGGTATTGTACTCCATCCAAAATACTGGAAATATGTACGTATAGACGCCCTGAACTGAAAAATAATCTGATGTGTACCATTCACATGACTTTCTCTACATCTCTGCAACAAATTATTGTAAAAAGCCTACACTTCTATTTACTTAATTTTAATCAGAAAAAATAGCAGAAATAGTCTTAGAACTTGATTCCAAGCATAAGTGAAATAAGAGAGTGTCATAGGTTAATTTGATAGTCAAAAGCTGTTTGCTATGTGACTGAAGTTCCTTTGTTTGTATGGATAGCAGTTGATAAATTCCTATATGAGAAAAGTATAAGTTTTCATAGTAGAAACCAAAACCAAGGAATGACTCAAAAACGATGAACTCCACGAAAAAAAAAATGTGTATAACATAAATTGTGTGTTTTAACATGCTCTACATTTTAGTGTACTAGGTTTTTGTCCATCTCTTACGGTTTAGCAGTAATTGAAAATTCCGTATTATTAATTTAGAATAAAGTAGTCTTTAGCGGCTATTCCCAGAAAATTCAAAATATACATTTTATTTGCCAGGTAAAGATTTTTAGTATACGAAATTTTAATCAAAAACGTTACAGCCATTTTTTAGAAAATCAAAATTTTCGAAAAAAGTTCAATGTAAAAGGTAGTTGGGGGTGGGGGATTTTTCTCAAAATCTTGGTGTCGCATACCTGGAAGGTACTAAACTTAAATACCAAGTTTGGTATTTTACAGACTTTTCGTTTTTGAGTTATCGTGTTCACAGACACACGGTCACAGGAACACACACACACACAGACGCACCAGATGGACGTTTTTAAGAAAATGCTTTTTTTAGATAAAGGGAACCCTAAAACATATATTTCCGGCGAAATCTCGGTATCGAATTTATGGGTGGAATGCAACACCTTCTCTATACATTATGTACATAGTGCGTATAGAGAAAGTAAGAATCTGATGTGTCCCATTCACGTGACTTTCTCTATATCTCTGCAACAATTTATTGTTAAAAAGTGTATACTTCTATTTACATCATACAAATCGAGAAAAACAGCAAAAATAGTGTTATTACTTGCTTCAATGCAAGTAGAAGCGAAATAAGGAGGTACCATAGCTTAAAGTGATAGTCAAAAGCCGGTTGTTATGTAGCTGAAGTTCCTTTGTTTTTATGGATAGTAGTTGACAAATTCCTGTATGAGAAAAGTATGTTTTCCAAAGCTGAAACCAAAAACAAACTGAAACCTCAAAAACGATCATCTCCACGAAAAAAATGTATATAGCATAAATTGTGTACTTTAACGTGCTCTACATTTTTTGTCTTTTAAGTTTTTTTTCCATCTCTTACGGTTTAGCAGTTATGGAAATTCTGTAAAATTCATCCAGAATAAAGTAGTCTTCAGAGGCTATTCACAGAAAATTCAAGATATACATTTTATTTGTCAGCCATTTTTATAAAATTAAAATTTACGAAAAAGTTCCATGAAAAGGGTAGTTGGGGGTGGGGGATTTTTCTGAAAAGTTTCGTGTCGCATCCCTGGAAGGAACTAAACTTAAATAATCTATTTCAGATAAAACACGTTTGTAACTTTTGGTTTAAGTATTTTACTTAAACTGTTACCAAGAATATTCATAATTTGTATACACTTTGTAGTTCTCTGACATTCTAGCTGAAAGTGTATTAAACTGTTTTCACTTATATATTTTAAACTTATATGTCATGTATCATGCTTCTTATGTGAAATAATATACATGACCGAAGTACTATGAAAAAAATCTGTTGTGTTCCATTCACATGACTTTCTCTACATCTCTGCAACAAATGAGTTTTAAAAATCTTATACTTCTATTTACTTCATGATAGTCGACAAAAAATTAGCAGAAATAGTCTTATAGTTTGCTTCCTTGTAAGTAGGAGGGAAATAAGGGAGTAGCATAGGTTAAAGTGACAGTCAAAAGCTAGTTACTATGCGACTGAAGTTCCTTTGTTTGTAGACAGCAGTTGACAAATTCCTGTATGAGAAAAATTAAGTATTTCGAACCTGTGGACAAAAACAAGGAATATCTCAAAAACGAGCAACTGAAACAAAAAATGTATCAGACATAAATTGTGTGTTTTAATGTGCTCTACATTTTTGGTGTTGAAACTTTTTGTCTATCTTTTACGGTTTAGCAGGTATGCAAAATTCCGTAAAATTCACTCAGAATAAAGTAGTCTTCAGAGGCTACTCCCAGAAAATTCAAAATATACATTTTAATCGTCAGGTAAATATCTGAAATATACGATATTTTAATCAAAGTCGTTAGAGCCATTTTTGAGAAAATTAAAATTTTCGAAAAAAGTTCCATGTAAAGGGTAGTTTGGGGTGGGGGGATTTTTCTCAAAATCTTCGTGTAGAATCCCTGGAAGATACTAAACTTAAATACCAAGTTTGGTATTTTACTGACTTTTCGTTTTTGAGTTATCGTGTCCACAGGCACAAGGACTCACTGACACACGGACACACACATACACGGACCTTTTTCTGAAAATACTTTTTTTGACCCCAAAACATACATTTCCAGTGAAATCTCGGTATCGAATTTTTGGTGGAGTGCAATACCTTCTCTATACACTATGCACATAGTGCATGTAGAGAAAGTAATAACTGACTGTACATGGACCGACCTGTGTAGTAAATGAGAAAGAACTGTGTGAGAATTTGCCTCTCTATAGATTATATATCTGCCTAAGCATTAAAACTGTGCTCTAACTTATTTTTCCTGCTGCCGGTGAGCCAATGGAAACTATCCTATTTCACTTAGGCTTTTAACTCTCAGTAACTTTCCAGTAACTTTCACAATATCAGCAAAGCAACCTGTCCTCAAGCTTACGTTGCCTTATTTTAGTTCAAGGACATTCTTTTATACATTTCACCCCAGCTCACTGGCAACTGTCCACAAAAACCTTGCGAGGGATTTCTCTTTCATGACCGATGCGCAATTTCAGCTATCAGGTCTCTCTTACAGCATCCCCTAATAGTATTATCTTATATCTATATTACATATATTTATTTACATTATATTGCTTGTTAATTGGTTGTATATCATTGAGTTAAATAGTACTGCCTCAGTTCTGCTAATGTTTATCTCGATTAGCATGAAGTAGAAGAATAATATTTCTAACAATTAGAATGGAACGCATCAGATTTTTTACTTTCTCTACACGTACTATCTACATAGCGTATAGAGGAAGTATTGTATTCCACCCAAAAATTCGATACCGAGATTTCGCTGGAAATACATATTTTAGGATCCCCTGAATCCAAAAAAGACATTTTTAGAGAAAGGTCTGTATGTGTGTGCCTTAGGACAACATAGCTCAAAATCGAAAAGACCGTTAAATACCAAATTTGGTATTTACGTATAGTATCTTCCAAGGATGCGACACTAAGACTTTCAAGAAAATCCCCCCACTACAAACTAACTTTACATGGAAAAAATTTCGAAAATTTTATTTTCTTAAAAATGGCTCTAACGATTTTGATTAAAATCACGTATATTAAAGATATTTACCTGAAAAATAAAATGTATATCTTGAATTTTCTGGGAATAGCTTCTGGATGTATTTTGCCGAATTTTGCATAACTGCTAAACCGTAAGATATGGACAAAAACTTACCACACAAAAAATGTAGAGCACATTAAAATACACATATACATTTTTTTTCTTGGAGTCGATTGTTCTTTAGTTATCCTTGTTTTTAGTTTCAGCTTTGAAAATTTACACTTTTCTCATACAGTTCTTTGTCCACTCCTGTCCATACAAACAAAGCAACTTCAGTTACGTAGCAACCAGATTTTGACTATCACTTTAACCTATGGTACTCACTTATTTCGCTTCTGCTTACAAGGAAGCAAGTAATAAGACTATTTCTGCTATTTTTTCTCGATTAGCATGAAGTGGTTAGAGGCATAAGCTTTTTAACAATAATTTGTGGCAGGGATATAGAAAAAGTCGTGTATTTTTGACAGGGGTTTGCTAATATCCATCTGAGATTATGTTGAATACGGAATGTTATTGTGCCACATAAGCTCTATGTTACATTCCTTTTAATTTAATTTTTTTTTTTTTTAAATGAAAAGCTCTCAGTATTCCGAATTTCTAAACGACCATCATTTCTGCTTTATCCAAGTATAGATCATTGGAAGTAAAGCTCATAGAATGGAAAATGGGCCTCTTCATCACGATAATGGTTGGTGTTGATTTAATTAATACCAGTGAAAGAACAGATGGTGATTAGGAAAACTAGTGGAGTTTAGAATCACTGTTAATTAGACATCATATATTTGAAGGAAGAATAACAGATAAATCCATATTATGTTGAACTCCTTGTATATACGTCACATTATACCAGTGATATAAGTCTCCCTTATGGCGTCGCTTTTTTATTTTTTTTTTCTAGCACACATATGAAGCTCAGCCGCAACCCGCATAATTGGAAAATTTGCGAGCCGAACGACTGGCTGGGAGAGTAAATCACTTTTTATTGGCCGGACCTTGGGGTGTTGAGTTTACCAGCGTGTGTTTTTAACTAAGGCTTCCTCGCCGCTGAATTTCATCTACACCGCGTGTTATTTCTCTAGTGTCAATCCAGAGGCATGCGGTACCAATATCAATAAATTCCATGAGAAAAAATTAGCAGAAAAAATTAGCAGAAATAGTCTTATTACGTGCTTCCTTGTATGTAGAAGCGAAATAAGGGAGTAACATAGGTAAAGGTGATACTCAAAAGCTTGCTATGTGACCGAAGTTCCTTTGTATGGACAGGATTTGACACATTCCTGTTTCAGAAAAGTATAAACCAATAACAAGGAATATCTAATATACAATCAACTCCAAGAAAAAAATGTATATTACATAAATTGTGTGCTTTAACGTGCTCTACATTTTATGTGCTGTAAGATTTGGTCCATCTCTTATGGTTTAGCAGTTATGCAAAATTCCGTAAAATTGATCCAGAATAAAGTAGTCTTCAGAGGGTATTCCCAGAAAATTCAACATATACATATTATTTATCTTTAATATGCGATATCTTAATCAAAACCGTTAGAGCCATTTATAAGAAAATAAAAAATTTCGAAAAAAGTTCCATGTAAAATGTAGATGGGAGTGGGATGATTATCTTAAAAATCTTTATGTCGCATCCTTGGAAGATACCAAACTTAAATACCAAGTTTGGTATTCAACGGTTCTTTCGTTTTGAGCTATGCTGTCCACAGACACACAGACGCACACACACACATACCCAGACCTTTTTCTGAAAATGCTTTTTTTGGATTCAGGGGGACCCAAAACATGGTCCGGTGACATCTCGGTAGCGAATTTTTGGGTGGGATGCAATACCTTCTCTGTACATTATGTACATAGTATGTGTAGAGAAAGTAATAAAGTATCCACTTTTATTTTCATGACTACTGTTTTTTTCTGGGCTATTTACGAGAGCAGCATTTTTCAACCTTCGATAGACTATAAATAAAAGACAAGTTTATAGAAAACCATTATTTTTTTACTAAAAGTTTGGTTACCTTTCAATATAATCACCGAAAATATCCAGACATTAACCGTAACTGTGCACAAGTTTTGCAATACGCGCTTCAAAAAATGTTGCCACCAATGGTGCAGTCCGGAACCACTATCAAAGCAGCTGTTTATTGTGAAACTTTACGACGTTTGCAGAGAGCCATTCAAAACAAACGAAGAGGAATGCTGACTTCAGGAATTGTGTTGATCCATGACAATGCTCGTCCACACACTGCTGGCACAACCCACCGGCTCTTTCCGGCTCACAATCCGCCGTACAGTCCTGACCTGGCACCCAGGATTTTTACCTTTTCCTTGTACTGAAGGCGTGGTTAGGAGGGCAGCACTTTCAAACCAACAAAGATCTTCAAAACAACGTCAATGCTCATTTGAAGCAATTGACGGCAACAGTTTTTGAAGCGGGTATTGCAAAGCTTGTGCACAGGTACGACAAATGTCTCAATCTTTTCGTTGATTATGTTGAAAAGTAACCATAAGTATACAAAATGTTTAGTAATACATAGAATAATTGTTTTCTATGAACCTGTCTTTTATTTATAGCTTATCGGATGTTGAAAAAAAAAAAACTCGTATATCCAGTGTCACAAGGTACACAACGGGCTATATATTATTATACTGGTATTTCCATGCAAATAATAAAGAGAATTGGTAAGGATAAGAAAGAGTTGCGACCAGTAGGAGGAACTAGTGTATTGAGCTCCTGGAAAAAGAAGCAAATCGAGACCAGAGTATATTGACTGAGTGCAGATCGATGACTTTGATGCTGCCGTTAAACGAAGAGTAATTCATGATTTTTACTTTCTCTAGCCTCGCATGTACAATTTACATAGGGATAGTGAAGTATTGTATTCCACCCAAAAATTCGATGTTGAGATTTCAAATAATTTAAGAAACATATTCGCGCGCGTGTGTGTTTTTGTTTGTGTGAAACTTAATACCAAACTTGCGACATGAAGATTTTCAAGAAAATTCGCCACCCCTAACTACCCTTTACATGGCAAAATTTTCAAAAATGTTGTTTTTCTTAAAAATTGCTCTAAGTATGTTGATTAAAATACACATATTAAACCCATTCTATCCAAATAAAATGTATATCTTGAATTTTCTGGGAATAGCTTCTAAAGACATGTTTATTCTGGGTAAATTTTGCTTAATTTGGTTTAAGTAGTAAACCGTAAGAGATATACAAAAACTTTTTTGCAAAAATGTAGATCTTGTTAAAATACACAAGTTATGTCTCGTACATTTTTTTCGTGGAGCTTAGCGTTCTCGAGGTATTTCTTGTTATTAGTTTCAATTGTGAAGTACTTATACTTTTCTCAGACGGAAGTTTCCGTTTTTCTTTTGTCCCACTCCTGGACAAGCAAAGAATCGATTTGCAATGAAAATCGCATAACAACAGCTTTTAAAACATTTGACCATCACTTTAGCCTGGTACATTCCTTTAGTTCCCTTCTACCTATAAGGAGCTAAGTAGTAAGGGCATGGATATCGATTACCATGGTGTTGAAAGAAGAATTATCTTTTGTAAGAAGTTTGTAGAGAAAGTCATGTGAATGTAACGCATCAGATTTTTATGCTCAGGTGAAACAAGTACTGACAGGCAGGAAATTGCTGCGCATTGTGCATTGTTAAAGCTAATTTTGAGAAAATCAAAATTGTCGAAAAATAACACACGTACACCGTAGAGGGGATTTTACTTGGAAATCTTTGTCACATCTTGGAAGACACTGAACTTAAATAGGTACCAATTTTGGTATTTAGCGAGCTTTATGAGCTATGCCGCAGACTGACAAGCACACACAGACACATCTCCTCCTCCTCTTCTTCTACTGCTTCTTCTTCTTCTTCTTCTTCTTCTTCTTCTTCTTCAGAAAATGAAACAGCGTGTTCAGAATTGACACAGAATTGGCACGGCCACTAATCTATAGGCTGCATGCTATTCTTCAACAGCGTTTCTATCTGCGTGTGTCACCTTATCTGTACTCATATGTGTGTGTTGTAAACGCGTTCCTTTCAGGGTCCACGTGCTGGGAACACAGCTATATTTGCTGAAAGGTTTTGTCCACCAAATTATAATTTTTTCAGCAGCGAGACAAATGTTTTTGTACGACAGTACGTAAAGTAAAGTTTTGAAACATATAAGCGTAAATATAGCAGGTTGTAACTTTACACACTATTGAGAAAAATTCCACATGTAGCATTAATTGTTTATTAAACATTTTAGTTTCTCTATCACGTAGGTACAATGTACATAGTGGATAGAGGAGATATTGTATTCGATCCAAAAATTCGATGTGGAGATTTCGCCAGAAATAAATATTTTGAGGTACCTGAGTCCGAAAAAAAATACAAAAAAGTTTGTATGTGTATGTGGACAGCATAAAAAACGAAAAAATTGTTAAAAAGCAAACTTGATATTTATGTTTAGCATCCTCGTAGGATGCGACACGAATATTTAAAAGGAAATCCCCTATAAAAAAAAAAAAAACTTTACATGGAAACGTTTTTGAAGATTTAGTTTTCCTCATAAATTGCTCTATTTTGAATAAAATACCAAATCTTGAAATATGTAAATCAAAAATAAAATATATATTTTGAATTTTCTGGAAAATGCCTTTGAAGCTCTTTTTATTGAATTAGGTTTGCCGAATTTTGCATAAGGGTTAAACCGTAAACAAAAACCTACTAAACAAAAAATGGAGATCTTGAAAAAAAAATATTTATGTCAGAAACGTTTTTCTTGTAATGTTGACGTTTTCGAGATGTTCCTTTTTATTGGTTTCGATTTTAAACTACCCATCTTTTCTCAAAAGAGACCATGCAAAGCGAACCAAACCTTACTTGTTTTACATAGTGATCAGTTTTTAAAAGATTTGACTATCGCTTTAGCCTAGTGTATTCCCTTATTTCCCTTCTAGGTAATAGGCCAATTCTGCTGATGTTTATCTCTGCTAATATGTTGTAAATAAAAGAATAATCTTTTGTAAGAATAGTTTGTAATTGGAAGAGCTAGAGAAAGGTGTGTGAATGGAACACAGCAAATTTTATTTCAATATGTATCTACTTAGTGAAGAATTTGGTGTTTTGCTGTTTTCCAATTTCTTTTAACTAGATACAGACAAAGCAATTTATGATATGTGGTGGATGTATTACTTTTTAACTTAAACATGCTTACAATCAATACATGAGAAAACGAGGTATTTCGGTTGAAGTCTTCACTACTCCTAGCTAGAAAATACAGATAATGACAAATAAAAATTAGGATATAACATAAACTATGTATGTATCTTTGTACAGCAGAAACAACAAACAACTAGGATTTAATAGCCCTAAATTTTGACCAAACGGTCACTTTATAGAGCCATAAATACTGCAACAAATGCCTTTATTGACTGAAAATGTATTTACAAATAAAGTCTTAAACTCCCCGAAATAATGCATTTGACATTTCGACGTAAGGCTGCACGCCTCAATGCAATTCACAAACATGTACTGCAATTCTTCCTGCTCTTATAGCTAGAAAATGACGTCACAAACTTTCTTGAAACTTGTCGAAAATGTTGGAAGCCGAAGTTTGGAGAAGAATCCAGAGTCATATTTTCGTATGTTCCTGTTACATCGCGTCGCTCTTCCGTGCTGTTTACGCATCCCAATTGCGATGACTCGCATACTAAGTCGAACTGAGAAACATTGCAAAAGACGGCATTGTCACAATATTTTAATAACTTTATTCTACAATGTATATGTGAGGACTATCTAGGTGTATCTTTCACTGTTTTGGGAGGAGGATTTTCTTTAAAACAATCTGATGTTTGAAAGACACAGACAGTTTTGGATATTTACTCCCAAAAATGTAGACTCTTTGTCCACTCACACAATAGATAGTTCGCCATCGTCCACAATCACGTTCATTTGCTCCTCTATTCTGTGCAGTTGCCCTCTAAGGAGACAGCAAAGGTAAGTGTGTCATGCGAGAGCTGCTTCGGGGGACCGCCGATAGTAAGTACGAGCTTCTGTGTTGTAGTGTTTTATCTGGAAACGCTATGGACCCCGTCTATGTTGGCGACCGGCGTCATCCGAATCTGGTGACCTACTTGGAATTATGGTATAAACACAAAGGGCCAACGTATGGTGCTCCACCCGTTTGTGGGGCATCTTTAGCTTTAAATTTTATCTTCCTTCACCAAAATAATACGAATTGCTCTGTCTCCGCTCTAATTAGGTTAACCTAATGTGGTTACATATTTTATAATTGATCCTTTGTGTGTTTGTCGTTCAGTGTTGGCTTGGATGTGTTTATTTTCTCTACATAGTAGGTACATGGTAAGTACGTAGAGAAGGCATTGCATTTTACAAAAAATTCGATACCGAAATAGACGTTTTAGGAGGGTCCCATGTATCCAAAAAAAATGTTCTTTCTCTACACGCACTATGTACAAAATTGGATACCAAGGTTACTCTGGAAATACACGTTTTAGGGTCCCCTGTTTAAAACATTTTTAGAAAAATGTGTATATGTGTGTGTGTGTGTGTGTGTCTCATCCATGTGCCTGTGAACACGATAATTCAAAAACGAAAAGTCGGTAAAACACCAAACTTGATATTTAAGTTCGTATCTTCCAGGGATGCGATACGAAGATTTTCCAGAAAATCCTCCCACCCCAAACTAACCTTTATATGAAAAAATATTTCGAAAATTATGATTTTCTTAAAAAGTTGTAATAAAATAGTTATTTTAAAGTTATTCATACTTATAAAACAAATAAAAATGCATATCTTGAATTTTCTAGGAATATTCACTGAAGATCTCTTCATTCTGAATGATTTTGCATAACTGGTCAACCTTAAGAGATGGCCAAAAAGTTGCTAAACAAAAAGTAAAAATGAAGACAATTATGAAACATATAATTTTTGTGGAGTTAATCATTTCCGATATATTCCTTGTTATTGTTTTCAATTTTAAAATAATTAAGGTTTCCTCATACGGGCATTTGTCAAGTATTGGCATGTAAATAGAACCGACTTTGTCACATAGCTACTAGCTTTTAAAATGTTTGACATTCACTTTAGCCTTGTGTACTGCTTTCTACCTACAAGAAAGCAAGAATTAAGACCATTTCTGCTAATGTTGATCTTGATTGTACAAGTAGATAGAAGAATATGCATTTTAAGAGAGGTTCAAGTAGAGAAAGTCAAGTTATTGATACATGTTTTATTATATCGATTTTACGACGGCTGTTCAATAAAGAATGATCATAATTTTATTACGGTCATAATTTCTCTCGCTAAAATTCAATCTTATTATATTCTGTTAGCTTAATGTGAATACGCCGTAGTCGTTTCATTTTTGGTACCTACTCCTGGTTCCCGCCTGTGAGAGGCAGGCAAGTTCGGACATGTTCAGTAGCGCCTGCCGCTACAATGGAGGTAGCACGCGAGGAACAATATGCAGCTTTGAAATTCTGCTTTCGTCTCTACTAATCTATACAATGTTACAGGAGGCCTCTAGAGGTTCCGTTCTTCCCTGCAACACAGCTCGAAATGCTTAAAGAGGGGAGACAGTCAATTTCAAAGGACCCGGTGCTCAGTTACTGCTCTTACGGAAGAAGACATCAACACTGCTGCTGCCATTGTGTGAGAGGATCGACGAATTACCTTAAGATCACATTTCATTGGGTGCCACCCACACGTTGGTGACAGAAACATTACACATGAGACGTGTTTGTGCGCAATGGGTTTCAAGACTGTTGATTCTCGAGTTAAAGGACATTCGCATGCAGGTCGATGTTAGAGGAAGATCCGGAATTGTTTTCAAATGCGATCACTGCTGCTGAAACTTGGCTACATCATTTTGATCCTGAGAGCAAACAGCAAAACTCAGTGTGGAAAACTCCTTCATCACCAACCATCAAAAAAGCAAAAGTGGCTGCTTCTCCTGGGAAAGTTATGGTCATCTCATGTTTTGATATTCATGGAATGGTTTATCAGCATGTTGTATCTGCACACATATCAGTAACTGGACGATATTACAGGGATGTCCTGAAAAAATTACAAGTCCATATCAGACGAAAAAGACCACATTTCCGTGAAGCAGACTGGATACTGCACCACGATAATGCGTGGCCAGATATTGCCAATGTTGTTGCCGAATATCTTGCAAAAACCAACGTGAAGAGCATCCCTCACCCTCCCTATAGTCCGGGTTTAGCCCCAAGGGACTTTTTTTCTGTTCCCTAACTTGAAGAAACGTCTTCGTGGGAGGCATTATCCACCTTCAAAAGCAGTGGTGAAGGCTGCGGAGGCGATTTTGAAGAACCTCTCAAAAAATGGTTTCCATAATGTCTTTGAAGAGTGGCAGAAACGTTGGCACAAGTGCATCGCATTCAGTGGAGACTATTTTGAGAAGGACCATCAAAATTATGAGGATGTGTGAAGGTTTATTGTCAAAAAAAAAAAAATGATTATTCCTTATGTCACGTTACTTGATCATAACCCGACCGCTAGGTGAGATATTTCGTTGACCGGTATGAAAAATAACGCCCCACCTTTTGCCAGCGTGAACACAAACTCTTGAGTATAATTTTATTCTAGCCACTGGATTGTCAGGGTGCTTTATCTTCTCAAAAATATGATCGGACTGTCAAAAGGTAACATTGTAAGTTAAGTGCTCTGTGCTTAATAGCGGAATGCGTTAAAGATTATCCTTCTGAAAAACTGCATCATCATCCCCAGGTTTGAACTTGGGTTTTAGTGGCTAGCATGGTAAACGCTACTCCACGGAGGACCACATTCTTAATGTTTAATTAAATTGGTTTGAATCCAGAAAACGACGTGGCTTGCACTGGACACCAAACTCCATGAAATTTGGGGAAAATGTTCCAAAAGTTCTGTAATTGTGAAACGACGATTTACAGAAATTGTTACTTTCTCTATACGTACTATGTACATAGTGTATAGAGAAGGTATTGTATTACACCCAAAAATTCGATACCGAGATTTCACCGGAAATATTTGTTTTGGGTCCCCTGAATAAAAAAAAACATTTTTAGAAAAAGGCCGTGTGTGTCTGTCCGTCTATCTGTCTGTATGTGTGTGTGTGTGCCTGTGGGCAGCATAGATCAAAAACGAAAACAGCGTTAAAAACGAAACTTGGTATTTAAGTTTTTTATCTTCCAAGGATGCGACACGAAGGTTTTCAAGAAAATCCCCCCACCCCAAACTACCCTTTACATGGGAAAAAAATTCAGAAAATTTTATTTTCTTAAAAATGGCTCTTAACGATTTCGATTAAATTCTCTTATATTTAAGATACTTACTTGCCAAATAAAATGTATATCTTGAATTTCCTGGATATAGCCTCTGAAGACTACTTTATACTGGATGAATTTTACGGAATTTTGCATAACTGCTAAACCGTAAGAGTTGGAGAAAAACTTACCTTAGAAAAAATGTAGAGCACGTTAAAACACACACTTTATGTTATATAATTTTTTTTCGTGGAGGTGATCGTTTTTGAGTTATTCCTTGATTGTGGTTTCACCTAAAAAAACTTACTTTTCTGATACAGGAATTTGTCAACTAAAGTCCATATAAACAAAGGAATTTCAGTCACGTAGCAACCAGCTTTTGACTAGCACTTTAACCTATGGTAACCCCTTATTTCGCTTCTACTTACAAGGAAGCAAGTAATAAGACTATTTCTGCTAATTTTTTCTCGATTAGATGAAGTAAATAGAATAATTTGTTGCCGAGAAAGTCATGTGAATGGAACACGTCAGATTTTTCAAATCAATGCACATCGCCTGACTCGACTTTATTATTCCCTGCCCGTAAGCATCACAAAGTTGACAATAAATTTCATTTGATTTGTTGTTTTTAGTCAATAAAAACCTACTTCCAGTACTTCACAAGTGGCGGGATTTTCTATTGCAGCGCATATTTTGACAACTCACAGAGAGCAGTTTCCTTACTTTGCAGGCACAGTTCTTACGCTACCACTGCGTACTGAATGTACGAACGTTATGACACCAAGATGGCGGCTCTAGCTCTACTCATCGCTACGATATATTTTCTCTAAGACCTTGTCAAAACCTTGATTGTTTACATTTACAGAATAAACATCTAACCTGGTTGCAATTTCAAACTTAGGTTAAATGTCTTGGCGTTCTACTGGACACAAAATTGACATGGAATGATCATATTACACGCACCATAACACTTTCTAACTCAAGGCTCATCAACATTTATCCATTAATTAATAAACCTCCCAGATTAGATTGGAATGCTCCATTCTTTTTTACAATCTTTAATTTGACCTCTATATGATCCAGAACAAATAAAACCAATATTCTTAAACTACAATTTATTTGAAATAAGTTTCTCCGCAGAGCTACAGATGCACCATGGTTTATAAGAAATACGCAGCTTCAACACGAATTTAACATTCTTTCAATAGAGCAGTATATGAAACACCTCTTAAAAACATTCTTCAACAAATTAAGCAACGTTACTGGTGGTCAAGCATATCAAAACTCCACCCAAAAGGCTGAAAAGAAAATTACCACAACATTTCTTAACAAGTGACAGAAGACTCCTGTTAATAATTATTTATAAATGTCATAATCAAGTACTTTCATTTTTTTAATTTATTATTGTTATTACTTTATACCTTCATTCAACTGGAACATTTATTTGTAAAATTATGTTATGTTTTTTGTATGAATTACTATTTCTGTTTATGTTAGAGGCGTCAACTTGGTCTACCTCAAATATTAATATATTTAATATTTTACTATCTATAGTCTATATAGCATAAATGCTGATCTGCCAACAATAAAATTAAAAACTCTGATGTGTTCCATTCTTATGACTTTCTCTACACATCTGCAGCAACAGAAAAGCTATTAAAAAATTTATGCTTCTATTTACTTCATGCTAATCGAGAAATAATTAGCAGAAAGAGTCTTATTACCCGCTTAATTGTAAGTAGTAGCGAAATAAGGGAGTACCATAGGCTAAAGTGATAGTCAAAAGCTGGTTGCATTGTGGCTGAAGTTCCTTTGCTTGTATGGACAAGAATTGACAAATTTCTGTGTGAAACAAAACACAGGAAATATCTCAAATCGAACAACTTCACAAAAAAAAAAGTATATAACATAAATTGTGTGTTTGAACGTGCTCTACATTTTTGAGTGATAAGTTTTTTTACATCTCTTCAGAGGCTAGTCCCAGAAAATTCAAGAAATACATTTTATTTGTCAGGTAAATATCCTTAATACACAATATTTCAATCAAAATCGTTAGAGCCATTTTTGAGAAAATAAAAATCTTCGATAAAAGTTTCATGTAAAGGGGTTGGGGGGATTTTCTTCAAAATATTCATGTCGCATCCCTCGAAGTTACCAAACTTAAATACCAAGTTTGGTATTCAACGGTCTTTTCGTTTTTGAGTGTTGCTGTTCACAGACACACGCGGACCTTTTTTCAAAAACATTTTTTTGTTCTGTTTTTTGTTTTGGATTCAGGGTAACCTGTATTTCCGGTAAAATATCAGTATCGAATTTTGGGGTGCATTAAAATACCTTCTCTGGACACTATGCACATAGTACGTATAGAGAAAGTAAAAAATCTAATGTGTTCCATTCACACGACTTTCTCTACATCTCTGCAACAAATTATTGATAAAAAGCTTATTCTTCTATTTACTTCATTCTAATCGAGAAAAAAATAGCAGAAATGGTCTTATTACTTGCTTGTTTGTGATTAGAAGCGAAAAAAGGAGCACCATAGGTTAAAGTGATAGTCAAAAGCTTGTTGCTATGTCACTGAAGTTCCTTTGTTTGTATGGACAGCAGCTGACAAATTCCTGTTTGAGAAAAGTATAAGTTTTTCAAAGCAGAAACCAAAAACAAGGAATGTCTCAAAAGCGATGAACTCCACGAAAAAATGTATATAACATAAATTGTGTGTTTTAACGTGCTCTACATTTTTTGTGTGGTAAGTTTTTGTCCATCTCTTACGGTTTAGCAGTTATGCAAAATTCCGTAAAATTCATTCTGAACAAAGTACTCTTCAGAGGCTATTCCCAGAAAATTCAAGATATACATTTCATTTGTCAGGTAAATATATTTAATATACGGTATTTTAAACAAAATCGTTAGAGCCATTTTTGAGAAAATTAAAATTTTGGAAAAAATATATTACATTCTCATACATAACTAAAGCTTTATCTGCTGACAACGTAAATCTTCGGACTTAGAAAGGTTAACTTTTCATAGATTGGAAAACGTTTATTAGCACTTCATCTATTGTGCCATCCCTGCAGCAGTGGGAAGAAATGGAGCACTAGAGGAAATTCGTGGAACCACCGCGACGTCTAGGCACTCTGGAGACCATCTGGTGGTGCCTGGTGTGGTCTCGTTATGCAATATCCACTGTGCTGCTTACAGATGCCCTCAGACTGTCTTATGTTCTTATGAAACCTCATCGTCACATTCACTTTTCTCCTCCTGATGAAACACACCGAAAACGAAATTGTTTTACGAACACGCCACTCATTTTGGTGAGTGTTTTGAAACATGGACAACCACTTTTAGTAAAAAAAAAAAAACCTGCTGTGTTCCATTCATATGACTTTCTCTACATCTCTGCAACAAATTATTGTTAGAAGGCTTATGCTTCTTTTTACTTCATTCTAACCGAGAAAAAACCAGCTTGTAAGAAGCAAAATAAGGGAGTATTATAAGTTAAAGTGATAGTCAAAAGCTAGTTGCTATGTGACTGAAGCTCCTTTGTTTGTATGGAGAGGAGTTGACAAATCCCTGTATGAGAAAAGTATAAATTTTCAAAGCTGAACCCAAAAACAAGAAACATCTCAAAAACGATCAACTCGAAAGAAAAAAAAAGTGTATAACATAAATTGTGTGTTTTAATGTGCTCTACAGTTTGTATATGGTAAGCTTTTATCAATTTCTTACAGTTTCGCAGTTATGCAAAATCCGTAAAATTCATTCAGATTAAAGTAGTCTTTAGAGGCTATTCCAAAAAAAAAAATCAAGATATACATTTTATTTGTTAGGTAACTCTCTTTAATTTACGACATTTTAATCAAAATCGTTTGATCCATTTTTGAGAAAATCAAGATTTTAGAAATTTTTTCGATGTGAATGGTAGTTTGGGGTGGGGGCATTTTTCTCAATATCTTCGTCAAGTAAAAGGATGTTAAGCTAAAAAAAGTACAAATACATGAAATAAATAAAACTATCTTTATTATGAGTTCATGACAAACATATAGATAGTAATAATTGTAAACTGTCAGAGATAAGACAAAATATTATTCACAAAAATTGCAGATATCGTTAAAGGATACAATTTATGTCACATACTCTTTTGGAGTGCTCAATCATTTCCGAGAGTTCCTTGTTATTGATTTTAATTTTAAAAAATATTTATGGTTTTTGAAATAGGAAGTGGTTAATGTTTTATTTGCTTATTTTTCTCCTGGTTGACCAAAGAAATTTCAAGGGGAACACATAGTGACTTAAAAGATTTGGCTATCGTGTTAGTCTACCTCATTCCTTGTGTCTACAAGGTAACATGCAAAGTGATACAAATATTTTTAATCGATTAGCATTAAATAGATAAAAGAATAAGTTTTTCTAAGAGTACATTCTTGCAGAATAGGTAGAGATAGAAAAGATATTTTCGAATATGGCGATTTTGTTTGTAATACTTCTAGGTATTATACATTGCAAGGAATGTAGTTTTCTTCCACACCATTTAGAAAGAAACCGGAGCTGTCCTGGGGAATGCTTTCCTTATGGACAGCCAACTTCACGGACGAAAAGAGTAAGATTACCGCTGGAGTATTATGGCCGAAAAGAATCTCTGAGAGTCACATTGTCCCTTTGTTTTCTTTATCCATCAGTCTTTTGTCATACGCTTCCCGAGTTTCACTTTCCTAATCGGCTTTAGCGACAAAATCTCTAGAGACTGTACAAACATTCAATAAATAAACAAGATGGCAGCTAGTGATGGCGGAGGAATACAAAACTTGCTTCCCAAGCTTCTTATTGTTAGGTTATGTTCACTATCTATCATCATTTGGTAACGCTGTAACCTACTGACCTACAAGATCCTCTCTTGATCTGTGTTGAGAATTAGGAATAGAAAAATCTGATGTGTTCCAATCACATGACTTTCTCTACATCTCTGCAACAAATTATTGTTCAAAAGCTTATGCTTCTATTTACTTCATGCTAAACGAGTAAAAATTAGCAGAAATAGCCTTATTATTTGCTTCCTTGTAAGTAGAAGTTTGTATGGACAGGAATTTGTATGAGAAAAGTATAATTTTTTCAAAGCTGAAACCAAAAACAAGGAATATGTCAGAAACGATCAACTCCACGAAAAAAATAGACACATGATGTAAACTGTGTCTTTTAATTGCTCTACATTTTTGGTGTGTTAAGTTTTTGTCCATCTCTTACGGTTTAGTAGTTGTGCAAAATTCTGTAAAATTCATCCAGAATAAAGAAGTCTTCAGAGGCTATTCCCAGAAAATTCAAGATATACATTTTATTTGTCAGGTAAATGTCTTTAATATTTGACATTTTAATCAAAATCCTTAGAGCCATTTTTAAGAAAATCAAAAGGTCCATGTAAAGGGTAGTTGGGGGTGGGGGTATTTTCTTGAAAATCTTCGTGTCGCATCCTTGGAAAGTACTAAACTTAAATACCAAGTTTGGTATTTAACCGACTTTTCGTTTTTGAGCTATGCTGTCCACACACACATACACACACACACACACACAAAACTTTTTGTAAAAATGCTTTTCTTTTATACAGGGGAACCTAAACCATATATTTCCGGTGAAATCTCGGAATCGAATTTTTGGGTGGAATGGAATACCTTCTCTATACACTATGTACATAGTGCGAATAGAGAAAATAAAATTCTGATATGTTCCTATCACATTACTTTCTCTACATCTCTGTAACAAATTATTGTTAATATGCTTGTTCTTCTAAATACTTCATGCTAATCCAGATAAACAGAGGAAACTGTTTTAACCTAGTTTCTAATAAGTAGAAGGGATATAAATCTAGAGCACATTAAAACACACAATTTATGTAATATACATTCTTTTTCGTGGAGTTGGTCACTTCTTAGATATTCCTTGTTTAATTCATCAATTCCTGTCCGTACAAAAGAACTTCAGTCACATAGCAACCAGCTTTTGACTATCACTTTAACCTATGGTACTCCCTTATTTCACTTTTATTTACAAGGAAGCAAGTAATAAGACTATTTCTGCTAATTTTTGCTCGTTTAGCATGAAGTAAATAGAAGCATAAGTTTTTGAACAATAATTTGTTACAGAGATGTAGAGAAAGTCATGTGAATGGAACACATAAGATCTTTTTTATTGCCTAGGTCTTGTTTTTTGCATAACAGACGTTCACTTAAAATAAGAAGCTCGAAGTCTTAAAAAGATATCATTATAATGCGGCAAAAAGCTGTGAGGCAGGTAAGTAATTTATTGAAATGAAGTCACCAATGCTCATAAGATTTTAGAGTCTGCTTGAATTTTACAACCATGCGCGCCCAAATGTGATGCTATTCTCTACTCTGATTATTTCAGCTCCTTTTTTTTTTTTTTTTTTTTCTTTCCCACTTTTAAGTGCAGGAGGAGTTCGCAACATTTTATAGGTACATAAAAATTGTAAAACTTCATGTAGAGAATTCCCACAGGCAATCATAATGAAATACAAAGTATTTTTCTCGACTATTTTTATAGCCATTCCAAGTCGTGAAGCCGGAATGTTGTTTTAAAATTATTTTGAACCAGGGGCATAAAGTACCCATGCTCGATGCCAGCACATGAAAAGACAGGCAAAAAAGGAGGTACAGGATCTGTCTCTCCCCCCCCCCCTCTGACTGCACTCTCCCAGTATTGTCAAAAAGTGAAAGCTTTAAAAAACAGCCAAAAATCTTGCTGTACAGAGTGCGCCAAAAGTCAGGATCGGATATTTTATGTTAGGTTTGTGAAATAATAAAACCTGAGGCAATATTTATATCTTAACCATAAAATCTGCCGACATTTTTGGAATTTCATGTCATTTTTACTTTCTCTACACGTACTAAAATAAAATAAAATCTGTAATACAAGATCCTGGCATCTTGTTCCCTATACCAGGACGTATATTGCAAACTTTATGATTTATTTCCCACTTTTAAATTATTGTTATACATCATTATTTTACAGATAATACTTATATACTAATAACTCAAAATTTAATTTAAAACAAAAACAAATTAATATAAACTGAAATAAAATAGATTCCAACCATAAAACAACTTTCACTAACACTAAATCATCTATTATTAATTACTGGAATCCAGTAACACAAATAACTGGTAACCAGCTATTTACCATTAAAACTATGCTCTAGATTATTAAAATAAATGAAAAACTAATCCTATACTACTGGTATCCAGCAGAATATGCACTGGTAACCAGCTATTTACCAATACAACTATGCTCTAGATTATTAAGATAAATGAAAACTAATCCTATACTACTGGTATCCAGCAGAATATGCACTGGTAACCAGCGCAACTAAATAATTATATTATACAATAATTTCTTTACATTGTAGTAAACTATAGTAAATTGTCTTTTACTTCCTTTGGCTAATATCTGTTACTAATTATACCTAATCTTTTACATCATCATTACACTAAACTCACTGTATTTAACTTTTTAACACTATTTAGCACTTCACTAACACTTCCTCCTCAACGTCATCTCCCCTTGCCTCGTACTGTCCACCGCCAGAAGCCCATAATCCACCATTCCTGCTTTCACACGCCCTCTGCGTCCCTCTTATCACTCTGGTCTACACCGGCTCCTTCTTCTTCGCCTCCTTCTACTATGTTCAGCTCTCCTTCATCTTCCATTAGTATCCAGTCTCCATTTAGAATTAGTTTGCATTATTTATTCTTCCTCTTCTTCCTATAATACTTGTACATAGTGTACAGAGAAGATATTGCAATCCACCCAAAAATTTGATACCGAGATTTCACCGGGAATATATGTTTTGGGTCTCCCTGTATCCAAAAAAAAAAAAAATAAATAAAAAGGCATTTCAGAACAGGGTCCGTGTGCGTGCATGTGTGTGTTTATATGTGTGTCTGTGGACGGCATAGCTCAAAAACGAAAATTAATCATTGTTCATGGATCACATAATAATCATAACATAAATCTTAAAAAGAGTTTTATTTATCTTTTAATCACCCAAATTAAATAACTTTCACAATAATTTAAATTACTTATTAACCTAAATAATCTTAAATACTAAACTTGGTATTTAAGTTTGGCATCTTCCAAGGATTCGACACGAAGATTTTCAGAAAAATCTCCCCCTCCCAAAATACCCTTTATATGGAATGTTTTTGAAATGTTTTATTTTCTTAAAAATGGCACTAACGATTTTGATTAAAATATCGTATATTAAAGAGATTTACCTGACAAATAAAATATATATCTTGAATTTTCTGGGAATAGCCTCTGAAGACTGTTTTATTCTGTAGGAATTTCACGGAATTTTGCATAGCTGCTAAACGGTAAGACATGGACAAAAATTTACCACACAGAAACTTTACAGGACTTTAAAACACACAATTTATGTTATATACATTTTTTTGTGGAGTTGATCGTTTTTTAGATATTCTTTGTTTTTGATTTCAGCTTTGAAAAACTTATACTTTTCTCATACAGGGATTTGTTAACTCGTGTTCATACAAACAAAGGAACTTCAGTCACACAGTAACCAGCTTTTGGCTATCATTTTAACCTATAGTACTCCCTCATTTCGCTTCTATTTATTTACAAGTAAGCAAATAATAAGAGTATTTCTGCTAATTTTTTTTCTGGATTAGCATGAAGTAAAACAAGCATAAGCTTTTTAACAATAATTTGTTGCAGAGATTTAAAGAAAGCCATGTGAATGGATCACATCAGATTTTTGTAGTATTTGATGTTCAAATGTTTTTGTTCTGTTGCATTCCGAAGTTAAAATCGCTGGGTGTTTATTATTCCTTGTGCTTTCGTCGCGTATAAATGTTTTGATTTTCTCTATGCGATTTTGTTTTCCAACACTAAGTACCATAGTTACGTGTTGATTTTCTTGCTATGGAGCCAGTTATCAAAAAAGAAAAAGGCTTTTTCACAAGTATGGAAAAGGTCACTTGGAGATTACGGGTATATTAATGTAGAATTATTTGCGTGCAAATATTTGCAGCATTCAACAAAACACATACATTACATCAAGCGATTGAAGTTTCACTTCAGAATTGTACGAAATGATCACAAAATAAACTGCTACTCTACAAAGAAAATCCTATTTATTATTTAAGAAGTCGCCAGGTAGTCTGGGTCTGTGAGGCCCAACAAGCCCGTTAAAACGCCCTGAGAAGAGTCGATTGCTGCTCCAAACCAAGCACAAGAGGATCTCATGCTTCAAACACAACAAGTGATGTAAAACATTTAAGTGCCTGTTAATGAGTACTGCATAGAGGTATTAAACACAATAAGGTGCAATAGTATTTTATTCTGTGATCAGAAGTTTTCGAGAACAAAAAATTGTATTTCGAAATTAGATGGTTTATTCCACGAGGATGTGTAAAGGATGTAGGTATGCGTGTTACTTGCAAGAGGAAAGCGAAACATATTTCAGACGTAGTTTCGGTAGTAATTCATTTTTGAAATAATTAATAATTTTCCGAACACCGTTTTACAGACCTAATGTGGTTGAATACACAACGTTGCTGGGTAATGTCAGTGAGAGAACCGGCTCATGGACGTTAACAAAACAGCATATCTGAATTTGCACGTAGGTAGAGATTTTATTTTCTATGCCTCGAATCAAAACAATTACGATAAACGAAAGTGAAATCTGTGGCGCCGACCTACTTCTGTTTTTAAAGGGAGAGTACCACTTCCGTTCCTAACTATCGATCGTTTGCCGCTGCAACGTTCTCGAAAAACTTTAAAAGAAAATCCACAGAAATTGGTCATATAAAAGTGAAAGGTACATTATAAGTTCTAAATAATGATATCTGTAACTAATATAAATAAATGTGTACGAGTTTTGCTGGACTATATGTGTAAACGTTAACAAGTCGGTAATTGCACACAATTTTCTATACACAGTTGTATCTACCGCCTGCAAGACCATTTTGGGATGACAGTGAAAAATAAAGATGCAACCGACAGAAAGTTAGGGCATCACACTAGGCTACCAGTCCTTTGTGCTTCCAGGTGTCCCCTGGGAGCATGGGATATGGGGAGAGACTCGAAGAGACCAGATCCGAACGGGTGCAAACATGTATAGGGTCCCTAAGGTTCTATGGATAGATTTCCAGACCAAAAACATCCAACGCTACCCGAGGCACACCCAGAAGTTGCACTAATGGTTCCTCGAAGGGACACGTCCGCTCAAGAGCACTCGGAGGAAAGATCCAACTGAGCGGGTCCCGCAACGACGTCCATCCGCAGTCCACCGAACAACGACGACTCGTCCCACAAAGCTTAACCAGATGACAAGGAAATGATGAGTACACAAAATGATTGACAGGAAAGATCTAACTGAGCGGGTCCCGCAACGACGTCCATCCGCAGTCCACCGAACAACGACGACTCGTCCCACAAAGCTTAACCAGATGACAAGGAAATGATGAGTACACAAAATGATTGACAGGAAAGAAAGTGATAGAAAATGAAACAACTCAGCATTTGCCTGCCGACCCGGAGAAACCCCCCCCCCAAAACACATGAGCCAGATTGGGCAATCGTCGGGGTTCGAAGTAATGGTTACCATGCTAACTTCATATACCCATGGTCGCGAGTTCAAAACCGGTGGAGGACGATGGATTTTTTCGGGCAAGACTTCCTTCGGAAGGGAAGTAAACGCCGTTGGTCCCGTGTCGTAGATTTACGGCACGTATAAGAACCTCAAGCCTGAGGTCTCTGAGCAAAATTAAGCTGTCTTTCATGCCCAGTATAGAATGGGACGCTGAGAACCATAAATAAAACCATTTTTAAACTCACTCCTCAATAATGATGATATTGATTTCCAATGATCTCTCTTGAGTTGTTCGAATAGAATCCATCCGAACCCTTCCAAGCTTTTCTTTCAAACAGGACCACAACCAGTTATCGCATATTGTAAAGTCGTGGCTTCTTGGAGACCAAATGAGAGGTTCACCTCGCCCAATCCACATAGGAGTCCAGTAATAACCTGGGGCTCCAACTTGTTCAAAAGCAACGGCGTTAACACTATGTCAAGTTCCAGAACTCGATATTCTGGCATCATTTTGAGGCATGGTTGCCAATCACAGGTGCTTCAAAGAAATACGGGTCGGTAATACTTTCAGTGCTAATTCCTCCCCACATTAGATCTTTAATTTTATCTGTCTCCTTACGACTCCTTTTATTCGCAATTCTTTTTTGTTCTTTTTTTTATGTTTTATTTTGAAATTTTTTGCTAAAAACGGAACAAGTAAAATTTGAAGTAAACATCTGATGTGTGTTCCATTTAGATGCTTTCGTTATCTTTTCTTTCGAAAACTATTTATACAAAAGCTTATTTTCATATCCATAGCACACTAATCGAAGTAAACTTTAGCAGAAATTGTCTTATTACTTGTTTCCTTCTAGGTAGAAGAGAAATAAGGAAATGCACTAGGCTAAAACGATGGTAAAATCTTTTAACAGTTGTCGCTATGTGATTGAAATTGAAATTCGGTTCTCTTTCCATGACCAGAAGTAAAACGAGAGATATGAAGCGGACGAGGACTTCCTGAGTGAGAACAGTTTAAATATTTAAAACTGAAACTAATGACAAATATCTCGAAACTTCGCGTTGCATCATTAAAAGATGCCAAGTTTGGGATTTGACAAACTTTTCGTTTTTGAGTTATCCTGTTCACGGTGTGTGTGTGTGTGTGTGTGTGTGTCCATGATCAACATAATTGAAAATCGAAAAGATGGTGAAATAATTTAAGTTCAGCATCTTTCATGGATGCGACGGGAAGATTTTCAAGAAAATCTCTCCTTTACATGAAAACCAACATGCAAATGTTGATTTTCCCAAAAATAACTCTAATATTTTTATTAAAATATCGTATATTAAGTACGTTTACATGATAATTATGAGGCATTTTGGATTTACTGAGAATAGCTTCTGAACACCTCATTCTGGATGATCTTTGCACTGCGGTAAATCGTAAAAGATGGTAAAATACGAGGTACGTCCAGAAAGTAAATTGTGTACAGATACAGAATAAGTATTTATTGCACAAAATTCTACAACTCTTAAACTTCTTTTCCACATAACTGCCGAAAATTTGCAGGCATTTGTCATAGCGTGGGACAAGTTTTTGTATACCTTCTTCATAGGAGTTTGCTGTCTGTGTTTTCAAAAAGTTGGAAACATTTTGTTTTAGCTCTTCGTCATTGTTGAAGTGTTGACCGCCAAGGAAAGACTCGAGATGTAAGAACAGATGAAAGTCGCTAGGAGCGAGGTCAGGGCTGTACGGAGGATGGTCAAACACTTCCCAGCCAAATCCCTGTAGGAGGTTCTTCTGTAACCAAAGATGGACGCCCACTTCGTTCTTCATCGTGCACTTCACTACGTCCTTCATTGAACTGTCGGACCCATCCTCTCACCATTGAATCACTCATCGCATTTTGTCCGTAAACTTCGCTAATTTGCCGATAAATTTCAATTGGTTTCACTTCCCTAGCATTCAGAAAACGAATCACAGATCTGATTCCACAAGCGGCGGGATTTTCAATCAACACCGACGTTGTAAACAAGCACAACAAAGCGTATGTGGCTGACAGTGATCTCAAAATGGCGCACGTTTCTTCTCCTTGATACAGAGGGTCTACCGCGCATGTGCGGAACTGCGATCGCAGCGCTGCAGCGGAGATAAATTGAAACGGAACTTACTTTCCGGACGTACCTCGTATTTACTTCACAAAAGTGTACTTGTAAATCTCGTTAAAACACAATTTATGTCCGGTACATTTTTTGGGGAGTTAATTTCCGAGATATTGCTTTTGTTACCTTCAATTTTAAAATATTTAAACTTTTCTCAATGCGAATTTGTCATTCTTTTATATTTCTATAGTGTTTAACGTCCTCTTTTACTATTGTGGTGCCATAGGAGATGACACTCATGATAAATGGAATGAAGATGGAGCACCGGTGGAATGTAATGGCGGGGGAAACCGGAGAAAACCCGCCCCTGCACCGCTTTCTCCACCAATCCCATATGCGGTTGCCAAAGAGATCGATACGGATCGCCTTGGTGAGAGGCGAGTGGTGTCTATGTTACCTTCTATAGTATCGGGGGCTTTTCGAGAGAAACAATTCCTGATGTTTTCTCCCTGAATTGTACGGTTAATGAACGGTAGTGTTTTCACTATTACACTATTCAACTCACACCCATTCACCCTCACATAAATATTTCCAGATTCTGTGGTGGTTAGGGTTTAGTTACATTCAAAGAAAAAATCCACTCGGAATCGAATCCTGGACCCTTGGGTGAGAAATAAAAATGCTGTACAATCGACTGCACAGACAGTCACCTTTTTATTTTGTTTTATTCCTGCCCATACAAAGGAACCTAATATCTGTCATATAACAACCAGCTTTTAAAATATTTGACTATCGCTTTAGCCTAGTGTATTCCTTATTTCCCTTCCATTTACATGGAAGCAGGTAATAAGACCATTTCTGCTAATGTTTATCTCGATTAGCATGAAGTAAATAGAAAAAATTGGATATGTTCCATACAAATGACTTTCTCTACGTCTCTGCAATAAATTATTGTTGAAAAAAACATTCTTCTATTTACTTCTTGCTAATTCAGAAAAAAAAATAAGCACAAATGGTATTTTTACTTGCTTCCTTGTAAGTAGGAATAGAGAAATAAGGGAGTATCATAGGCTAAAGCGATAGCCAACTCTTTTAAAAGCTCGTTGCTATGTGGTTGAAGTTCGTTTGTTTGCATAACCAGGAGTTGACCTCGTATGAAGAAAGTGGAATTCGATACCGAGATTTTACCGGAAATATATGTTTTGAGACCCCCTGAATAAAAAAAATACATTTCTAGTAAAATGTATGTGTGTGTGTCTGTGGTCAGCACAGCTCTACCATACTTGGTATGTATGTGTGCCTGTGGTCAGCACAGCTCTACCATACTTGGTATTTAAGTTTGATATCTTCCAAGGATGCGTCATGAAGATTTCCAAGAAAATCCCAACACCCCCAACTACCCTTTACATGGAACTTTTTACGAAAAAATTGAATTTCTTAAAAATGGCTCTAACGATTTTGATTAAAATCTCGTATATTAAAGCCATTTACTTGAAAAATAAAATGTATATCTTGATTTTTCTGGGAATAGCCTCTGAAGACTACTTTATTCTGGATGAATTTTACGGATTTTTGCATAGCTGCTAAACCGTAAGAGATGGACAAAATCTTAGCACACAAATGTAAACTCACAACTTATATAATTTGATCATACAGGAATTTGTCAACTCCTGAACATACAAATAAAAGAACTTCCGCAACCAGCTTTTCACTATCACTTTAACCTTTGGTACTCCCTTATTTCTCTTCTGCTTACAAGGAAGCAAGTAATAAGACTATTTCTGCTAATTTTTTCTCGATTAGCATGAAGTAAATAGAAGAATAAACCTTTTAACAATAATTTGTTGCAGAGATGTAGAGGATTTAAGAATGTTGCGAAGCTTTCTGAGGTGAAAACAGCGAAAGGGAATTTTGCAAGCCGGTCTGCAGAATATAATTGCAATACGATAGCTTTTACTCAACAGTTTGCACATATTTGTATGATTCTGTTGATCGACGTGTCTTAGTTGGGCGATCGACGTAACGCACGCGCAGTTGCTGCAGTACGCACAAAAAGGCAACCATCCGGTGTTTCTTACCACGGTCCGTCGCTCGCTGATGGAGCAGCGCTGTGAAATGCTCATCGGTGCATTGAATTCAAATTGCACTCTCTGATCCACTCATTCACGCCCTAAATGGAGGGAAGGGGAAGGAGAGAAATCCAGTAGAAAAGCGGGCAAATGTGTGCTTTCCGTCTCAGCTTCTGGTCATCAGCGTTCTCACTGGCGCGTTTCTTGGTTCCATTCTGCTATACGCATAGAGAACGTTATCTGAAAACAGGATTTCCAAAGTAAGCAATACTGCAAATACGATGAAAATTATCTCAGTTTTACCTTCTTCTACCATGTATATAAAGAAGGCATTGGAATCCACCGAAAAATTCGATCAACATCTAAGGTCATATTGGGGGCTTTGCGCTTGAAACATCTCGTTGTCTGTAGGTTCGTTTATGTTTGGTCTAAATCATTTTTACTTTCTCTGTACGTGCTGTGTACATAGTGTTTAGAGAAGGTATTGAACTCCACCAAAAAATTCGATATCGAGATTTCACCGGAAATATATGTTTTAGGGTCCCCTGTATCCAAAAAAAGTATTTTCAGAAAAAGGTCCGTGTGTGTCTCCGTGTGTCCGTGTGTCTGTGAACACGATAACTCAAAATCGAAAAGTCGGTAAAATACCAAACTTGGTATTTAAGTTTAGTATGTTCCAGGGATACAGCACGAAGATTTTGAGGAAAATCCCTCCACCCCCAACTACCCTTTACATGGAACTTTTTTCGAAAATTTTGATTTGCTCAAAATTGGCTCTAACGATTTTGATTAAAGTTTCGTATATGAAAGATATTTACCTGAAAAATAAAATGTATATCTTGAATTTTCTGGGAATAGCCTCTGAAGACTACTTTATTCTGGGTCAATTTTACGGAATTTTGCATAACTGCTAAACCGTAAGAGATGAACAAAAACTTACCGCACAACAAATATAGAGCACCTTAAAATACACAATTTATATTACATGCATTTTTTTCGTGGAGTTTTTGGTTTCAGCAATACAAACTTATACTTTTCTCATACAGGACTTTGTGAACTCGTGTCCATACAAACAAAGGAACTTCAGTCGCATAGCAACCAGCTTTTGACTATCACTTTAACCTATGGTACCCCTTATTTCGCTTCTACTAATAAGGAAGCAAGCAATAACACTATTTCTGCTAATTTTTGCTCCATTAGATGAAGTAAATAGAATGGTTTGTTGCAGTGATATAGAGAAAGTCATGTGAATGGAATGCATCAGATTTTTATTTTTCTCACATACATACTTCTAGACTCTGTGGGGTATAGGGAATACTACTGGGTAAAGAAAAATGTCCCGTCCCAGCCGGTAATCGAACCCGGGACCTCCGGGTGAGAAGTTAGCTCGTTGATCACTCGACCACGGAGGCAGTCTAGAGAAAGTATTGCTTTCCACTAAAAAATTCGATACCAAGATTTCACCAGAAATATATGTTTTAGGTCAAAAAAGCATTTTTGGAAAAAATACCAAATTTGGTATTTAAGTTTAGTACCTTCCAGGGATGCGACAGGAAGATTTTGAGAAAAATCCCCCACCCAACTACCCTTTACATGGAAACAAATTAGAACATTTTGATTTTCTCAAAATGGCTCTAACGATTTTTGTTAAAATACCGTATATTAAAGATATTTATATGGCAAATAACGTATATATCTTGAATTTTCAGGGATTAGCGTCTAAAGAGCTCTTTAATCTGGATGAATTTTGCTGAAATTTGCGTAACATATACACAAAATATAGATCACGTTAAAGCACACAATATATGTAATACAATACGTTTTTTGTTAGAACTGACCATTTCTGTGATACTCCTTGTTATTTGTATAATATTAAAATAACTTAAATTTTTCTCACACGGGAAGTTGTAAATCCTTGGTCCTGCATAAAAATGGATTTCACCCACATGACAACTATTTTTAAGAGGTTTGGCTACCGCTTTAGCCCGTATATTCCCTTATTTTCCTTCTAAATACAAGGAAGCAAGTAATTAAGAAAATTTAAACTAATGTTTATCTCGATTATCATAAATTAGATAGAAGAAGGTGCATTTTAACAATAATTTGTTACAGCGATGTAGAAAAAGTCATGTGAGTGGAACACATCAGGTTTTTAGGGAAGAAAAATGTAAATGGCGTGTTATTTATGGACATCCTTTAACTGCTGTGGTTCTCAGCGTCCCATTCTATACTGCGCGTGAACGATCGCTTAATTTTGCTCAGAGGCCTCTATTTCAGGCTTAAGGTTCTTGGAACCCTCGACCTTATAGCATGGTACCATTACACCACGGAGGGCGACTAAGTTATAGTGAAGTGATATGCACAACTATATAACTGAATTTCAGAAGATGTGTGATTATATTAAGAACAAGCTTACGGAAGTGTGATTATGTATTGTAAAGAGTATCAGAGTGACTTAAGGGTACATTTTATTATTTTTCTGCTGAATAAAATTATTTTTACACACTCAAACACATATAATGCAAACAACCACTTAAAATACATTTTAATGATTTAAACGAGGGCGGAACGAAAAGTGACACACAATATTTTTTTACAAAAAAAGTTTAATAGTTAAAAAAGTCACAAATAAACATACAGCTTTTACCTACTTTTCGACATAGTTACCAACTTTCTCAACACATTTGGCTCATCGTAATACCAATATGACCTGTCCGCTTCCCTGGAGTATAGCCAGCTGCTGATTTCACTTCCACATCTGTCGCAAAGTGTTGGAATTTCTTCATGGGACCAAACAGATGAAAGTCCGACAGTGCAAAGTCCGGATGGATAGTGGATGCTCGAGCACCCCCCACCCCAAACAAATTTTGTGATTTTCTGATGAACAGCAGCAGCAACATGGGGGCGAGCTGGTCCTGAAGAAGTTTGACGCCATCATTAATGTTGTGGCGCTTGTCACGAAGGGTACTTTACTGTAGGCTGAGCATTTACAGCGTCCCGAGTTCAGCAAAGTCCACCAATAAAACACCATGCATATTCCAGAACACTGTCACAAGCACTTTCCGAGCAGATTGAGTCGCTCTGAATTTTTTCTTTACTGGGGAAACAACACGTTTTCACTTCACACTTACCTGCTTTGTTTCGGGCGTATTTTTGTTGTTGTAAAATTAGCCCTTTTCTAGATATCCCGAGTTGTTGGTTTCAACTGTAAGGTACCTACTTAAGCTTTTCTCAAACAGGACACATCTTTCTTCTCTTCTCTCTTTTGTTTACTCCTAGCAAGCAAAGAATCGATTGTAGCTTAAAGTTCTTTAATCTGATTTGTCATATTGGACGACGAATGAAGTTGGTGAGGATTCGAACTCACGGCCTGTTGAATTTAAGGCAGACACGTTATCCGCACACTACCCAGATGGGCTTAAAAAGTTTGACTATCACTTTAGCCTAGTGTATTCCCTTCTACTTACAAAGAAGCAAGTAACAAGACCAATTCTGGCCATCCTTATCCTGATTAACATGACATAGATAAAAGAATAATCTTTGGTAAAGATTCCTGTTTGTGGAACAGCAAGGGAAAGCCAGGTGAATGGAACAATAAAGTTTTTAGAATTGTTAGATTTCGACTTTTGAAAATCACGATATGGTGAAAAATTTCCATATTTATGCATTTAGAAGTTGATTAATTCTTTATTATTCTTATTCTTCATAATCGTCAAAATAGGAATGGTGTCCGCTTTGCCGCACCATACCATTTGTGCCACGAAAAATGTACCACACCAGTTAAGTGTTAGGCAGAACTGCCATTGGAAAACTTATACGGAGGAATAAATGACAGTAATATTAAAGGTCAGTTCTTGAAGAATGACATTTTTAAATGAGAGGTTAGATGTGAGTCAGTTACTCATCTTTACTAGAGCATTGGTACACAGAAGCAGGAACGGCAGTCAGGTGTTTTATACGTTGTTCTCGTGTTTCTGCGCTGCAGTAGTCAGTCACTACGAAGCAAACTTCACACTTCCAGTGATGCCACTCTCAACCTCGGTTACTGCTTACACTACACTTTTTACACTTTTATTTTTATTTACTCTATTCCCGAAGTTTCTCCTTCATCTTCTTCTGAATTGCTGTCAGTTTCATTAATAATTAAGCGTCTCTCGTTAAAACACTTGAGACCGTTAATTAGCCCCGTAGTAATAATAACTATCACTCTATTAATTATCTATATATATTTATATGTAACGAGAGTTAATATGTAATAAGTTGTATGCATAGGGACCAAGAAGCAAGTTGTTTACTAGAAATATACTCAGAAGCATGACGCCAGACTGGATAGAGGGGTGAGAAGTTGCTTCTTTTGTGAAAGTCACGTTCGAGTTTAGTACTCGTATAAGGGGAAACCACAGATAAAAGCACACAAGGGGACTTCTTCTTTATATTCGTGGTATCGTGTGATTATTATGATGCATTATGGGAGATTTGCAATGATTTTTGGGTAATGATGGTATCATTTTGGCGGACCTTCTAACCAATCAGAAAAAGCCAACATGACACCGTTTTTTGTATATAAGAAGTAAGATTCAGCTCATCGGGGTAGTTGCTAAGAAATCACCCGTGGGAGACGCCACGTCATCGTTGTTAAGAATTATGTGTGAGAGAGACCACGTTGACCGTTTGTTAAGAATTCGCTTGAGAGGCCACGTCGGACTGTTTGCTAATAATTCGCATGTGAAGTAAAGTAACCTCGCTTGTGATTACGTGACAGTGAATTGTGCCATGTATTCAATGTAAACAGTGTAATTCAGAGTACTTGTGAGTCAATGTTAGAGACCATCAATCAGCTGTATAAAAGTGTATAAACCAGGTGCTTGTCTCAAATCTCCTTCATAATAAATAACAGTACAAGGTTTGCAAGTGCTTTTCTTAATATCTACCAGAACACTCCTACAACTCTACCCACTAGCTAAATCCACGCCTGGGAGAGTCAAGATTCATGCAAGACTGCGCAACGCCGTGGTAGCCCATCCCGGAGGAACTTCAGTACCAGGTACGTGAGAGTAGAGGAGTTGTTTGGAAGTGACTGTTAGTTACGCTGCACCTAAGCGCACAACGTGCGGCAATAACTACAAATTCAAAATCCTGAGGAGTAAAAGCAGTAACGCAACAACACCATCAAAAGTACCCCTGCATATTACTGACCAACGTAGGGGCAACTAATAATGCAACAACAAAACACCGCTGCATATGGCGCACATAACGTGCTGCAATAACGCACCGAAATAGATGCTGCACACTAACAATGGCATAAACCCGTAACGCACAACACTTTGCTGTCAACTGTATATACACTGTATATTTTCGAAACTTAATCATAAGGAAGCAGAGCTGTTTGTTATTGTAACATAAACTATTTGCTGGCCTGTTTACCAAGAATAGGCTAGCTCACTGTATCTTCACTAAAGGTCATTCGTCTAGAAGGAACGAGCAGCCTGTAGCATAAACTATTTGCTGAACTGTTTATCAAGGGTAGACTAGCTCACTGTATCTTCACTAAAGATCATTCGTCTAGAAGGAACGAGCAGCCTGTAACATAAACTATTTGTTGACCTGTTTATCAAGGGTAGACTAGCTCACCGTATCTTCACTAAAGGTCATTCGTCTAGAAGGAACGAGCAGCCTGTAACATAAACTATTTGCTGACCTGTTTATCAAGGGTAGACTAGCTCACTGTATCTTCACTAAAGATCATTCGTCTAGAAGGAACGAGCAGCCTGTAACATAAACTATTTGTTGACCTGTTTATCAAGGGTGGGCTAGCTCACTGTATCTTCGCTAAAGGTTATTCGTCTAGAAGGAACGAGCAGTCTGTAACATAAACTATTTGTTGACCTGTTTATCAAGGGTGGGCTAGCTCACTGTATCTTCACTAAAGGTCATTCGTCTAGAAGGAACGAGCAGCCTGTAACATAAACTATTTGTTGACCTGTTTATCAAGGGTGGGTTAGCTCACTGTATCTTCGCTAAAGGTCATTCGTCTAGAAGGAACGAGCAGTCTGTAACATAAAATATTTGTTGACCTGTTTATCAAGGGTGGGCTAGCTCACTGTATCTTCGTTAAAGGTCATTCGTCTAGAAGGTACGAGCAGTCTGTAACATAAACTATTTGTTGACCTGTTTATCAAGGGTGGGCTAGCTCACTGTATCTTCGCTAAAGGTCATTCGTCTAGAAGGAACGAGCAGCCTGTAATATAAACTATTTGCTGGCCTGTTTATCAAGGGTGGGCTAGCTCACTGTATCTTCGCTAAAGGTCATTCGTCTAGAAGGAACGAGCAGCCTGTAACATAAACTATTTGTTGACCTGTTTATCAAGGGTGGGCTAGCTCACTGTATCTTCGCTAAAGGTCATTCGTCTAGAAGGAACGAGCAGCCTGTAACATAAACTATTTGTTGACCTGTTTATCAAGGCTGGGCTAGCTCACTGTATCTTCGCTAAAGGTCATTCGTCTAGAAGGAACGAGCAGCCTGTAACATAAACTATTTGCTGGCCTGTTTATCAAGGGTAGGCTAGCTCACTGTATCTTCGCTAAAGCTCATTCGTCTAGAAGGAACGAGCAACCTGTAACATAAACTATTTGCTGACCTGTTTATCAAGGGTAGGCTAGCTCACTGTATCTTCGCTAAAGGTCATTCGTCTAGAAGGAACGAGCAACCTGTAACATAAACTATCTGCTGACCTGTTTATCAAGGGTAGGCTAGCTCACTGTATCTTCGCTAAAGCTCATTCGTCTAGAAGGAACGAGCAACCTGTAACATAAACTATCTGCTGACCTGTTTATCAAGGGTAGACTAGCTCACTGTATCTTCACTAAAGCTCATTCGTCTAGAAGGAAAGAGCAGCCTATACTCCAGGTGCTATTTGACTATTACATTCTATCCTTTCAGGTCAGCAAGTTTTATTGAACATATGACGGTTTATTAAAGCCATAATTTACTTATAATTTACGTTTGAATATTAATTTTGATGTGGAGTATAGGGAGAAGCGTAATTATTATTGGATCAGCAGTTCCTCCCTTCACGGAGAGAGGGGAGAGAACCCCACTGCGTCAATATTTCTGCAGCCTTTAAGCGGGGACTCTCTTAATGAAATACAACGGAAGATGAGAAAGCGATATCTCTACATTCCGAACAAACTCAGCAATTTAGCACGTACTCTTAAAAGCACTCTCGTTTCATTCGGAGGGCGTATTCTTTTTTTTTTAATTCATGTTTACTGTAACACAGGTTTTTGTTTTCCAACCGCTACAAATAAGTACCAAGAGAATACACCATGTCCATTAGCGCAAGAAGGGAATCTTCTACATACTGTAGGAAACGTTCATTGCAGATCTAAAGGGCGTTACAGGTGAAAAATCTGTTGTGTTCCATTCACAAGACTTTCTCTGCCTGCTCTACAAACAACTTTTTCTTACAAAAGATTATTCTTTTATTTACATCATTCTAATATAGGTAAGGATTGCAGAAATGAACTTATCACTTGCTTCTAGAAGGGGAATAAGGGAATAAAGCCAAAGTAAAATCATTTAAAAGCTCTTGCAATGAAACACAATTAATTTAAATTCGGTTTTCTTTACACGATCTTCAGTAAAACAAAAAGATATGAAACGAATGACTATTACCCGTCTGAAAAAAGTAAAAGTATTTTAACATTGAAGCAAACAACAAGCAATATCAAAACAAACAAAAAAAAGCTGGTATTAACAAAATCTACATTTTTTTATGTAGCAAGACTTTGTATACCTCTTACGGTTTATCAGCTATGTAAAGGTTCACCAGAATGAAGCGGTCTTCATATGCTATTCCCTCAAAATTCAAGATTTGGGTTTTATTTGTAATGGAAGTATTTTAATCAAAATTGTTGAGTCATTTTTGTGAAAGTAAACATTTTCGGAAAGTCTTCCAATTAAAGGGTAGCATGGGTTGGGGGAATTTTCTTAAAAATCTTCGTGCATCATTCTTGAAAGGAGTTTAGTTAAATATTAAGTTTGGTATTTAATGGAGTTTTCGTTTTTGAATTATGCTGTCCACAGACACGGACCTTTTCTCAAAAATGGGGTTTTGATTCAGGAATCCCAAAACATATATTTCCGGCGCAATCTCTGCGTCGAATTTTTTGGTGGAATACAATGCCTTCTCTACCTACTGTGTACGCTGTGCATACGTACTAGAGAAATTAAATACTGATGTCTTAAATTCAACTGACCTTTTCGATCCACTACATATATTACTTCCACCGGAAATATATGGTTTGTGGCCCTTTGAGTCCGAAAAAAGGTTTAGAAAAAGATCCGTGTGTTTCTGTCTGTCTGTCTGTCGGTGTGTGTGAGTCTGTGTGTCTGTGGACAGCATAGCTCAAATCGAAAATACCGTTAAATACCAAACTTGGTATGTATGTTTAGTATCTTCCAAGGATGCGATGTGGAGATTTTCAAGAAAATTCCCTCACCACAAACCACGCTTTGCATGGAAAAATGTTTGAATATTTTGATTTTCTCAAAAATGGCTCTAATGATGTTGATTAAAATCCCGTATGTTAAAGATATTTACATACCAAATAAAATGTATATCTTGAATTTTCTGGGAATAGCCTCTGAAGAGCTCTTTATCCTGGATGGATTCTGACGAATTTTGCTTAAATGTAAAACCGTAAGAGAAAAATGTAGATCTCACCAAAACACACAACATATGTTCTTTACGTTTTTGTTGTGGAGGTAACCGTTTCCGAGATATTCCTTGTTATTGGTTTCAATTGTAAAGTATCTGTACTTTTCTCAGGCCGGAAGTGTCCGTTTTTCTTTTGTTCTACTCCTGGCCAAGCAAAGATGCCATTTGCAATGACAATCGCATAACGACAGCTTTTAAAACATTTGACTCTCGCTTTACCATAGCGCATTCCTTTATTTCCCTTCTACTTATAAGGAATTAAGTAATAAGAACATTCTGCTAATGTTTTATCTCGATTAGCATGGTGTAGAAAGAAGAAGAATCTTTTGTAGAAATTTGTTTGTATAGCAGCTAGAGAAAGTCATGTGAGTGTAACACATCAGATATTTTGTCGTCTCTTTTCTAGAAGCTATTCCTGGGAAATCATAATAATTCTTTCTCTACTATGAATAGTAGGTAAGGGAAGTATTGAATACCACGCGGAAATTAGATACCCAGAAATCCCCAGAAATATTATTTAGAGGGTCCCTGGATTAAGATACCTTTTAGGTTTTAGAGAAGAGAAAAACCAATAATTTATTTGCCATGTTTGGGAATCCATATAAAAACGCTAGGATGGGGTCTGTTTATTTGTAAGCTCGTTGACTGTATGGCTTGAATTCTTGATGTGAGTATGCACACTTTATTTTTAATTTTTTTAGGTATTTATGGTTTTTACTTTCTCTAGCCCCTATATAAAATGTGCATAGTGGATAGAGAAGTATTGTATTCCACCCACACATTTAATACCGAGACTTCACCATAAATATATGTTTCGAGACCCCCTGAGTCAGAAAAAAGCATTTTTAGAAAAATATCCTCGTGTGCGCGCGTGTGTGTGTGGCTTTGGCCAGTATAATTTAAAAACAAAAAGTCGGTTAAATACCAAACTTGGTATTTAAGTTCCATATCTTCCAAGGATACAACTCGATGATTTTCAATAAAATCCCCCCACTCCAAACCACACATCCCTGAGTAATCTACAGAAACTTCGTGATAATATCATACAAGAAATCACAAGGATTCCTACTGCTAAGCTAAGATGAGTGAGCGAGAATATTTTCGCAAATTATGCTGCCCGTATGTGATCAGGTCAACATTTCCTAATTTATCTTAAGGTACGTATTTCAGTGCACCTTTTCCGGAACCACTTCCTCAGCGACTCTCGGATCTCTCGCGCAGTGGAGAGAGGTCTTGATGTGGCTTACTCGCAATTTAACGACTACAGATTTTTTAAATTTCAAAAATATAGTACATTGCCAATTTTTAGCGTCTATTGTGCAGAGCCCGCATAATAAACATAGAAACCTATCGCAGCTGTTTTGTTTTTAACAGGATATTCGATATGCCCTATCCTGCCAGTGTTAATGGTTGACCCATTATCTCGGCAACTGTTTAACATAATGGACCTCAAACATTCAAGGTGTATTCAGCATTACATGTATTGTTTATTGATTAATACTTCTGTTCATTAGAAGGAAAGGTATGATGTTTAAAAATAAAACTCTTAAAATTTATATACATAATGACTTTTCGTTAAAATAAAACACATTTAGGTGCAAATGTGTTGTAAGCATTTTAGTCCGGAGTGTCAATTACTTTTTGAGATAGTGGGCCATTCTTATAGGAAGTTTTACTTCTTCAGAAATTCCTTTCAAACATAAAGTTAAAAAAGAAAATGTAATCTAATTTTTCAAACACAACTTAATAGCACTTCAAAACTTTGACCTGAAGGAAACATGAGCGAACAGCTAAAGTAGAACTTTCCGATCTAAATAAAACAAATTCATGTGTTCCATTCATATGATCTTCTCTACATCGCTACAAAAATTATTGATAAAAAGCATATTTTTCTATCTATTTCATGCTAATCGAAATAAACATTAGCAGAAATTGTCTTAATTACTTGCTTTCTTGTAAGTTGAAGGAAAATAAGTGAACACACTAGGCTAAAACGATAGTCAAATCTTTTAAAACCGGTTGAAAAGTGGTTGAAATCCATTTTTATGCAGGGAAACGAGTTTACAATTTTCAGTGTCAAAAAAAGTTTAAGTATTTTAAATCTAAAACAAATAACAAGGAATATCTCAGAAATGGCCAATCTAACGAGGAAAAACATATATTACATAATTTGTGTGTTTTAACGTGATCTACATTTTTTGAACAGTAACTTTTTGTCCATCTCTTACGGTTTACTGGTTACGCAAAATTCATTTAGAATAAAGAGGTCTACAGAAGGTTCAGGATATACATTTTATTTGGCATATAAATACCTGTAATATACGGTATTTTAATCAAAATCGTTACAGCCATTTTTGAGAAAATAAACATTTTCAAAAATTTTCCCATGTAAATGATATTTTGTGGTGGGGGGATTGTCATTAAAATCTTCGTGTCTCATCCTTGGAAGATGTTAAAATTATATACCCAGTTTGGTATTTACCGACTTTTTGTTTTTGAGTTATCCGTTCACAGAAACACACACACAGACATGGTCGCATGGACACACACATAGACGGACCTTGTTCTGAAAATACTATTTTTGGATACAGGGGACCCTAAAACGTCTATTTCCAGTGAAATCTTGGTATCGAATTTTTGGGTGCAATACAATACCTTCTCCATACACTATGTATATAGTACGTGTAGAGAAAGTAAAAAAAATGTCTTCTATAACATTAATACATATTTACAAACTCATTGATGTTTAACAATTGAGTTTACCAAAATCTTCTAAAAAAACGCAGGATTATATTCAACAATATTTTTAAACTATCTACAATTAGCGTACCTCTATAAAAGTTACACCAAAATGTGTGGGAGATTCCGAGTATTCATATATAACAATCGTTATCATATAATAACAATGTAATTGTTTTCTCACAGAAACCGTGTATAGGACAAGAATTGGATAGGTAGAGTCAGATTGAAAAATGTAATGCCATAACCGGTCTCTAGCCCGTTGCTCTACCACTGAGCTGTGATAGCAACATACCGGCATAGCGTTTAATTTCTCAACTCACTCGCATTTTCCCGATAAACCACAAGGTAATCTCAAATATTTTTTGAGATGACAACTCCAATGGCGACTTACAATGTTATAAGTCTTCAACATCCAGGATGGATAGTATAGCCAGCTAATATGGACAATTGTGATAATTTAATTGGTTTCTCAGAGAAATCGTATATAGGACAGGAGCTGGATAGGTAGAATCAGACTGAAAAAATTAATTCCATAACCGGTCTCTAGCCCGCTACTTGCCAATGCATAAGCATTGAATTTCTGAACTGACTCGCATGTTTCCCAGGAAACCACAATGTGATCTTAGAATCGCCTTAGCAACTATTAATCATCATAGAGTTTACATCCCCTTTTCAAAGATCGAGCCGTATTTGTGAGCGGTGTACGCATGACGTCATTTTAATGTGGAGAGAGTGTGCAAGGCAGAAATTTTGTCTCACTTGATGAACCGGATGTTAGCTGCTAACATGGTCCAATGAATTAAACACTGCTAGGGGGGAGATGGGGCTGTGTTAGGGCAAACTGACCCTTATGTTGCAGGCTTGTACAGCACTGAGATAAATTCAATTAGAGGCGGCGTGCTCCTCCAACATTTGGCATGTTGTAGCTGCTTTTGTAGCAAAGGGTTGCTCGACCGCCTCCTGCTGATGTCGACACAGCCACCAGGTTAACCGCCATATTGTTATTATTACACTTTGGCTCATCCCAGCTTCCGTTAACTACAAATATTAGGGTCTTTGTAATGTGATACTGGTATAAACCATACTCCAAAATATAATGCGTTCCATTCACATGACTTTCTCTACATCTCTGTAACAAATTATTGTTAAAAAGCGTATGTTTCTATTTACTTCATACTAATCGAGAAAAAAATAGCAGAAATAGCTTGCCTCCTTGTAAGTAGAAGCGAAATAAGGGAGTACCATAGGTTAAAGTGATAGTCAAGGATGCGACACGAACATTTTCAAGAAAATCCCCCAACCCACAACTACCCTTTATATAAAAAAGTTTTAGAAAATTGTCATTTTCTCAATAATGGCTCTAACGATTTTTATTAAAATCCGTATATTTAGACATTTACATCTCAAATACAATGTATATCTTTAATTTTCTGGGAGTAGCCTCCGAAGGACACTTTATTCTGGATGGATTTTCCTGAATTTGCTTAACTGTTAAATAGACAAAAATATGCGGCACAAAACATGTAGATCTCGTCAGAACACAATTTATGCTCTTTACGTTTTGTTGTGGAGGTAACCGTTTCCGAGATATTCCTTGTTATTTGGTTTTAATTGTACCTTCCCAGACAGGAAGTGTCCGTTTTTCTTTTGTTTACTTCGGGCTAAGCAAAGAAGCGATTTGCAATGACAATTGCATAACGATAGCTTTTAAAACATTGGCTTAGCATAGTGCATTCCTTCAGTTTCCTGCTGCTTATAAGGGACTCGGTAATAAGAACACTGCTAACGTTTATCTCGGCTAGCATTGTCTGGAAAGAAGCGTAATCCTTTGTAAGAACATTGCAGAGCAACTAGAGAAAGTCATGTCAGTGTAACATTTAGGATTTTTAAAAATCTGATGTGTACCATTCACATGACTTTCTCTACATCTCTGCAATAAATTATTGTTAAAAATCTTATGCTTCTATTTACTTCCTGCTAATCGAGAAAAAATTAGCAGAAATAGTCCTATTACTTGCTTCCTTGTAAGTAGAAGCGAAATAAGGGAGTTCCATAGGTTAAAGTGACAGGGAAAAGCTGCTTGCTATGTGACTGAAGTACGTTTGTTTTTATGGTCAGGAATTGACAAAGTATTTCGAAGCTGAAACCAAAAGCAAGGAATAACCCAAAAACGATCAACTCCACGAAAAAATGTATAGAACATACATTGTGTACTTTAGCATGCTCTACATGTTTTGTGTGGCATATTTTTCTCCATCTCTTACGGTTTAGCAGTTATGCAAAATTCTGTAAAATCCATCCAGGTTAAAGTAGTCTTCAGATGTTATTTCCAGAAAATGCAAGATATATATTTTATTTGTGAGGTAAATATCTTTAATATACGAAATTTTAATCGGAATCGTTAGAGCCATTTTTGAGAAAATCAACATTTTAGAAAAAAGTTCCATGTAAAGGGCAGTTTGGGGTGAGGGGATTTTTCTCAAAATCTTCGTGTCGCATTCCTGGAAGATACTAAACTTAAATACCAAGTTTGGTATTTTACTGACTCTTCGTTTTTGATCTATCGTGTTCACAGACACACACACGGACCTTTTCCTGAAAATTCATATATTTCCGGTGAAATCTCAGTATCGAATTTTTGGGTGGAGTGCAATACATTCTCTATACACTATGTAGATAGTACGTGTAGAGAAAGTAAAAATGTTGTTAAATTTTCCATACACAAACGACCCAGCCTGTAGATATATTTTCTCGTGAGATTCCTTGTTCCCTTTTATGTCTAAAATGATTCAACTCTCACTGAGCTTACAGATTTGTTGTGAAAGGCAAGCCATGGGAGACTTCATCTGTTTAAAATGTGCCGAAAAAGAAAGAACGGAAATAAAGTTTGAAACGCTCAAGACAATTGCAGGCCGCTCATATTTTGCCAGTGATGGAGCGTGACTTCCAATGTTCATGCTCGGCTGAGCGGGCAGTGTGACCCCAGTGTCACGATCCGCTTGCTCATGTGTCGAGTCCAAAACTCCGCTCTCTGCCTTTCAACTGTTAGCTTCTTCTCTGGTCACCAATCCTTGCAGTGATTCTCCATTTCATCTTATCTCTGCATTCCTTTTTACAATGGCCGTTTTCTTTTTTCAGCTATAAATAAAAGACAAGTTCATAGAAAATAATTATTTTAATACTAAAAGTTTTGTACACTTATGGTTACTTTTCAACATAATCACCGAAAATATTAGGACATTTATCGCATCTGTGCACAAGCTTTGCAATACCCGCTTCAAAAAATGTTGCCGTCAATGATTTCAAATGAGAATTGACGTTGTTTTGAAAATCTTCGTTGGTTTGAAAGTGCTGCCCTCCTAGCCACGGCTTCAGTACAGGGAAAAGGTGAAAGTTGTTGAGTGCCTGGTCAAGAATGTCGAAAATGTCCCATTGAAATTGTTCAAGGAGCCGATGGGTTGTGCCAGCAGTGTGTGGACGAGCGTTGTCATGGATCAACACAATCCCTGAAGTCAGCATTCCTCTTCGTTTGTTTTAAATGGCTCTCCGCAAACGTCGTAAAGTACGGAGATCTTCAAAACAACGTCAATGCTCATTTGAAATCATTGGTGGCCACATTTTTTGAAGGGGGTATTGCAAAGCTTGTGCACAGGTAAATGTTTCAATCTTTTCGGTGATTATGTTGAAAAGTAACCATAAGTGTACAAAACTTTTAGTAATAAAATAATTGTTTTCTATGATTCGTCTTTTATTTATAGCTTATCGGGGTTGACAAAAAACGGCCCTCGTACTTTCTTTACATATGTAGGTGGGGGTGGAACCTATTGTATTCCACACAAAAACTCGATACTGAGATTTCCCTGGGAAGGACATACATGCTTAGACGTCCCTGAATCCACTTATTTATAATAGAAATGGTAAAAATGGTGTTTTATATTGTCAGTAAGCTTGCGCAACAAGGTCGTTGAACGAGTTTCGTAACCCTACGAACAATATAAAGCAACACCTGTGTCACACAGTTCTCAATATTTATAGACTTAGGTATTATAATTATAAGTAGATTGTTTTAATTATTTCACGTCGCCCTCCGGCTTCCAATGATTACTATGCTAACTTCATATGCCCAACGTCGCAGGCTCATAACCCAGCGGAGGACGATGGATTTTTTTAACGTAAAAATTCCTTCGGAAGGGAAGTAAAGCCGTTGGTCCCGTGTCGTAGATTTAGGACACGTAAAAGAACCTCAAGCCTGATAAAGAGGCATCTGAGCAAAATTAAGTGGTCTTTCACGACCAGTATGGAATAGGACGTTGACAACCTTTACAGTTAAAGATCGTCCTTAAATAAAACTCCATTTACATTTATATTTTTACAATTGCACGGAGTTCATAATTAATGATCTGCGATATTCAGTTGTTACCTTGCTTAGCATTAGTGCTGCAAAAATGATGACTTACTCCTACAGAACGAAAAAATACGCGTCGAAGGGAAGAATATGTTCCATTCACATGACTTTCTCTACATCTCTGCGATAAATTATTGTTAAAAAGCTTATTCTTCTATTTACTTAATGCTAATCGAGAAAAAGTATACCAGAAAGTGTCTTATTACTTGCTTCCTTGTAATTGGAAGGGAAATAAGGCATTACCATGCGCTAAAACGATATTAAATATTTTAAAAGCTGGTTGCCATGTGGTTGAAGTACTTTTGTATGTACAGGAGTGGACAAATTTCCGTATGAGAAAAACATAAGTATTTTAAAGCTTATACTAATAATAAGGTATATCTCGAAAACGTCAAACTCCACTAAAAAAACGTATATTGCATAAATTGTGTGTTTTATCGTGATCTACATTTTGTGAAGTTTTTGTTCATCTCTCATGGTTTACCAGTTATGCAAAATCTAATAAAAATAAAGAGGCCTTTAGAGGGGTTTCCCAGAAAATTTTAGATATACATTTTATTTGTCAGGTAATTATCTTCCATATACGATATTTTAATCAAAGTTTTTATAGCCATTTTTGAGAAAATCAACATTTTTGAAAAAAAGTTCCTGTAAAGGGTAGTTGGGGTGGGGGATTTTCTTGAAAATCTTCGTGTCGCATATTTGCAGGAATACAAATTTAAATACCAATTAGTATTTAACGCTCTTTTCGTTTTTGAGCCATGTTGTCAAACACACACACATACACACGGTCCTTTTTCCAGAAATGCTATTTTTGGATTTAGGGTGACCTAAAGAATGCGTTCCGGTGAAATTTCGGTGTCGAATTTTTTGGGTGCATCTCTATACACTGTGTACATAGTACGTATAGAGAAAGTAAAAATAGTGTTTTATGTTGTGAGCAGGAAGCATTGCGAAACGAGGCCGTAGGTCGAGTTTCACACACGTGTACTTTCTCTACACGGAAATATATGTACGTATTTGAACCCACTGAATCCCAAAAAAGCATTTTAGAAGGATATACGTGTGTATGTGTGTATGTGTGCGCGTGTGTCTATGAGTATCATAGCTCAAAAACTAAAATACCGTTAAATACCAAACTTGATATTTAAGTTCAGTATCTTCTAAGGATGCAACATGAAGACTTTTAAGAAAATACCCCCAATAAAACTACCCTTGTCACGGGAAATTTTTTAAATTTTGGTTTTCTCAAAAATGGCATTTACGATTTTGATTAAAATACCGCATTGATATTAAAGCTATTTACATACCAAATAAAATGCCTATCTTGAATTTTCTGGGAATAGCCTCTGAAGACCTGTTTATTTTGGATGAATTCTGCCGAATTTTGCTGAACTACTAAACAGTAGCAGATAGACAAAAACTTACAACACAAAAAATGTAGATTTCGTCAAAACACATAATTTATGTCCTCTTCGTTTTTGTTGTGGAGGTAACCGTTTCCAAGATATTTCTTGTTATTGGTTTCAATTGTGAAGTACTTATACATGTCTCAGGCAGGAAGTGTCTGTTTTTTTGTTGGTTTTTTTTTTATTTTTTTGTATTTCTTTTGTTTCTTTTTTTTTTTTTTTTTTTTTTTTTTGTTCTGCTCCAGGTCAAGCAAAGAAGCGATTTGTAAGGACAATCACATAACGAGAGCTTACATAGCAACCAGCTTTTGACTATCACTTTAGCCTATGGTAGTCCCTTATTTCACGTCTACTTACAAGGAAGAAGTAATAAGACTATTTCTGCTAATTTTTTCTGATTAGCATAAAGTAAATAAAAGTATAAGCTTTTTAAGAATAATTTGTTGCAGGGATATGGAGAAAGTCATGTGAATGGTACACATCAGATTTTTTTTTCAATTATCATGAAATAAATGGAAGTATAGCTTTTTGGTAATAATTTGTTGCAGAGACGTAGAGAAAGTCATGTGAGTGGAGCACATCAGATTTTTGTTTTTGAGTTACCTTGTTCAATGCACAAGCGCACAAGCGCGTATACACATAGTCCTTTAAAAGGTAACCTTTATGAAATATACTTTGCAAAATGATAATAATAGCAGTAATAATAACATTAATAATAATAATAATAATAATAATAATATAACTTGAAACAATTTAATTTACAAACGTTGCCATTTTTCCAAAAGTGCGTTTTTCTGTTATTTCTCCCTTGTTTATAAACAGGGAGTTTCGAGGCATATAATTCTCGGTACCCAATTTTTGCGTGTAATACATACTTCCCCTACTTCCTATATGTAGTAGAGAAAGTAATAAAAAACGAGTTGTATTCCATGAAAACAGGTTTTAAGAGCAGGGGAGTCGTTTGACCTGGTGTTCGAACTCAGGACTAGAAGCTACTAGTCATTAAGAAGCCCCTCAATAGGTGAAAGGGTAATGCAGCTAGCTATATTGTAAGAGAAATGAGAACGACTCGATTATTTGGGGTCAAGAGCTGATATACAGGGTGATTCGAAAAGTTATACAACGTTTGGAGATGGATTCCTGACATCAAAACAAGAAAATATGTTCATATAAACACATCCTATAACACGCTTCGTTTTTGTGTTATTAATTTATTAGCAAAACTCACCTAGCCTCCGTGGTCAAGTGGTTAGCCAGCTGACTTCTCACCCGGAGGTCCCTGGTTCGATTCCCGGCTGGGGCGGGAAAGTTTTTATTCTCTATTCCCCCAAAGAGTCTGGAAGTATGTATGTGAGAGTGAATGTGTGTGTGTGTGTGTGTGTGTGTGTGTTTGAAGAAAATAAACGATTTAAACCTAACGTAAAGAGCTTACAGACAACGAAAGCGTTGTTTCTAATGCAATGTCCCCGATATGAGCTTAGATGTTAAAGGGGTCTGTGTAAATGAAAGAAACAAAGCTGATGTGTACCATTCACATGACTTTCTCTTAAAAAGCGTATGCTTCTATTACTTCATGCTAATCTAGAAAAAATAGCAGAAATAGTCTTATTACTTTCTTCCTTGTAAGCAGAAAGGAAATAAGGGAGTAGCATAGGTTAAAGCGATAGTCAAAAGCTGGTTACTATGTGACTGAAGTTCCTTTGTTTGTATGGACATGAGTTGACAAATTCCTGTATGAGAAAAAATTAAGATTTTCGACCCTGAATACAAAAACAAGGAATATCTCAAAGTCGTTGGAGCCATTTTTTAGAAAATCAAAATTTTCGAAAAAAGTTCCATGTAAAGGGTAGTTTGGGGTGGGCAGATTTTTCTCAACATCTTTGTGTCGCATCCCTGGAAGATTCTAAACTTAAATACCAAGTTTGGTATTTTACCAACTTTTGGTTTTTGAAATATCGTGTTCACAGACACACGGTCACACGCACACACACACGGACCTTTTTCTGAAATTACTTTTTTTAGATAAAGGGGACCCTAAAACATATATTTCCGGTGAAATCTCAGTATCGAATTTTTTGGTGGAGTGCAATACCTTCTCTATACACTATGTACAAAGTTCGTATAGAGAAAGTAAAAAAGTCACCCTCAACGGCTTTCCGAGTGCAACCTAATAACGTCATTTATTTATGTACTCATCCATAGAAGACTTTGACCCATTGTGTAATAATAATAATAAAAGTGTTGTAATTCCAACTGATCAATCGAATAGAGATGTTTGAGCTTAAGTTATTAAGTTGGTTTTATATTAATCATACAGAGTTGGCCTTGTGTTTCCATGGCTACTTGTTAACATTTGTCATTTATCAGATGTGTAATACATTCCCCAGCATGCCTTACAAGTGTTATCTACAGGGACTTCATTCAGAACACTCTCCCAGACTTATTAGAAAATGTGCCTCTGCAAATAAGAAGGAACATGAGGCTCAAACGCATTTTGGTCTCATTGTTCGAAATGCCCTGGCTGGTATCTAGCATGACAAATGCATAGGTAGAGGGGCACCAGCTCCATGGCCTGCACGTTTCCCGACCTCAATCTTTCGGATTTTTATCTTTTGGGAGAACCTTAAACCATTGCTTTATGCAGCAGAATCCTAGATGAAGAAATTTTGTCCTGTAAGCCTGCGAAATCATACGGCACCGACTGGGAGTATTTGACATTCTATACTTCGATGAGTGCAGACGCAAGATGAAGACATTTGGATCATTGTCATGAAGTGGTGTTTGTTTGGAATATCTGTTATCAAGCTGACAGCGTCAAAAATAGCGGAATTTGTCACTTTAAAATTATTTGATTAGTAGCAATTTAAACCTCAATAAATCAAGAACGAAGGGTTTTGGCACATGAGTTTGTATGAATATCTTTTCTTTCTTTGATGTAAGGAAGCTGTCCCCAAATTTTCTAGAAGTATCTTTGAATCAACCTAGTGGTTAATGTAGCACAAGCACAGTGGCGTACTCTACACTTCACAATTACGACTACATTAACACAACATCCATTGTCGTCTTTCACAAACCACAAATCAAAAAAACACAATTCATCCACTAGACATGATTTACTGTATGCAACGCTACCTCTTCAGACCTATATACAAATTCATCAAATTTATTCGGAATTTACCACTACAGAATTTAAATAGTTTTGAGGACCTACTGAGGAATGCCCAAAGTGGTAGTGAGAGCAGGAGTGTCCGGCATGGATAAATTAGCCTTTGGTAGTTTGAACAAGAGTGACTCTCTTGTGTTTTGGACACGAGGAAGGAGACCTTTAGCCTTGATTGCCAGCGCGCTGCGTTCGCTTGATGTCTGCTAACACGAAGAGACACTTTTTAGTTTCTCTACACGTATTATGTGCATAGTGTATGGAGAATATATTTTTTTTGCACCCAAAAATTCGATGTTGAGGTTTCACCGGAAATATATGTTTTAAGTGCCCCAGAGCCCAAAAGAACATTTTTAGAAAACAAATCCGTGCGTGTGTGTCTGTGGACAGCAAACTCAAAATACCAAATTTGGCATTTATATTTAGCATTTTCCAAGGATGAGGCACGAAGATTTTCAATAGAAATTTCCTGACCACAAAACTACTCTTTATGGAAACTTTTTGAATTTTTTTTTCAAAAATGGCTGCAGCAATTTTAATTAAAATATCGTAGATTAAGCATACTAACATCACAACTAAAAGTATATTTTGAGGACCAGTTTAATTTTGGTTGAGTTTTGCAGATTTTTACGTAACAGTTAAACCGTAAGAGATAGACAAAAACTTGCTGTAGAAAACTGTAGATATAGTCAAAATACACAATTTATGTCCTTTACATTTTTGCCGTACAATTAGTATTTCCGAGATATTCCTTTTATTGGTTTCAGTTTTGGAATGCATATACTTTTCTCTATCAGGAAGACCATACAAAGAAGCGCAATTCATTGACAATCGTATAGGGACAGCATTTAAAAGATTTGACTATCGTTTTAACCTAGTGTGCTCACTTATTTCACTTCTACTTGCAAGGAAGCAAGTAATAAGACAATTTCTGCTAATGGATAGGTAGAGTCAGACTGAAAAATTCAGTCCCAGCCACAGCATGGATTTGAAACACGGATCTCGCGGTCTGTCGCCCTCCGTGGTGTAGTTGTTACTTCACGAGCTTTGTATACCCGATCACATCATGCGAAGTGGAATAAACTTCGCATTTTTCGTTATTCTGTTTGTCGAAACGTAGAAGAGCTTCAGAGGTACATATAGTTTTCAGTAATGCAGCTGAGTAAAGATTTAGTTTAATTTCTGCTTTTCTTTTTACCTTGTAAGAACATGAAGATATTTAAAAAAATAACTTTATTGTTTGTAAATTATTAAACATTCGATCAGTAAATATTTCAATCCGTGTTATAATAGCTTAGGTATTTTCATAATGTACATATATAGTAGAATGTAATAATTTGTAAGTTGTACATAATAATCTAAATAGGTGTGAATATACAGATGTCTCATTAGTCATTTTACTTTCTCTACATGTACTATGTACATAGTGATAGAGAAGGTATTGCACTCCACCCAAAATTTCGATACCGAGATTACACCGGAAATATATGTTTTAGGGTCCCCTGTATCCAAAGAAGCATTTTCACAAAAAGGTCCGTGTGTGTGTGTGTCCGTGTGTCTGTGAACACGATAACTCAAAAACTAAAAGTCGGTAAAGCACCAAACTTGGTATTTAAGTTTAGTATCATCTAGGGATGCAAAACGAAGATTTTGAAAAAAAAAAATTCCCCCCAACCCAAACTACCTTTTACATGGAACTTTTTTCGAAAATTTTGATTTTCTTAAAAATGGCTCTAACGATTTTGATTAAAACATCGTATACTAAATATATTTAGCTTACAAATAATATACATATCTTGAATTTTCTGGGAATAGCTTCTAAAGACCTGTTTATTCTGGATGAATTTTGCTTAATTTGGCATAACTAGTAAACCGTAAGAGATAGACAAAAACTTACTATACACAAAATATAGATCCTGCTAAAATGCACAAGTTATGATATATACATTTTTCTCGTGGAGCTTACAGTTTTCGAGACATTCAGTGTTATTAGTTTCAGTTGTGAAGTACTTACCCTTTTCTCAGACGGGAGTATGCGGTTTTCTTTTGTTCTACTCCTGGCCAAGAAAATAAAGGATTTGTAATGACAATCGCATAACGACAGCTTTTAAAACACTTGACTATGGTTTTAGCCTGGTGTATTCCCTTATTTTCTCCTACTTATAAGGAACTAAGCAATAAGAACATTGTGCTAATGAGTACCTCGATTAGCAAGGTGCAGAAAAAATAATCTTATGTAAGAAGTTTGTAGAACAGCTAGAGAAAGTCATGTGAGTGTAACACATCAGATTTTTACTTTTTCTATACATACTATGTACATAGTGTATAGAGAAGGTAATTGCACTCCACCCAAAAATTCGTTACCGAGATTTCACCGGAAATACAACTTTTAGGGACCCCTGTATCCAAAAAAAAGCACCTTCACAAAAAAGTGTTGTGTGTGTGTGTTTGTGTCCGTGTGTATGTGAACACATTAACTGAAAAAGGAAAATTCGCTAAAATACCAAACTTGGTATTTAAGTTCAGTATCTTCCAGGGATGTGACACGAAGATTTTGAGAAAAGTCCTCCCACCCCAAAATACCCTTTACATGGAACTTTTTTCAAAATTTTTGATTTTCTCAAAAATGATTCTTACGATTTTGATTAAAATATCGTATATTGAAGCTATTTACCTGACAAATAAAATGAATATCTTGAATTTTATGGAAATACCCTCTATAGACTACTTTATTCTGGATGAATTTTTCATAACTGCTAAACCGTAAGAGATGGACAAAACTAAACACACAAAAGATGTAAAGCACGGTAAAACACACAATTTATGTCCTATGCATTTTTTCGAGTTGATCATTTTTTAGATATTCCTTGTTTTTGGTTTCAGCTTTCAAACACTTATACTTTTCTCATACAGTAATTTGCCAACTCGTGTCCATACAAACAAACGAACTTCAGCCACATAAAAACAGCTTTTGACTGTCAGTTTATCTTATGGTACTCTCTTATTTGGCTTCTACTTAATAGGAAGCAAGTAATATTTCTCAATTAGCTTGAAGTATACGGAAGCATAAGCTGTTTAACAATAATTTGTTGCAGAGATGTAGAGAAAGTCATGTGTATGGAACACATCAGATTTTTGTTCTCTGAAAACAGTATTATTTACTTTACAACAGATTTGTTTATCTCTCCACTGTGCGTTCTTATCAATGAATTGTTTTGATGCGGCGAGACGGACGGTCGCAAACTTTATAGGGAGCGGTACGAGCTTTCTAGCTCTGGTTATGGTTATGTCTAAGTTATGTTTAAGTTTGGCACAATGTAACAACGCGCAAGTGGCTGAACCGGAATGATGGGATCTTGACACTGCGTGCTCGCCGGGCTAAAAGCTCGTGATTACAAATCCTCTTCCAGTTCACACTGACAAATTTTTATTGGAGAATTAGATCGCACGGAGCTCACGCTTAGCTGACCGTTATACACGACAAAATGCCGTTGCTCTGCACTTTAAATCAGTTTGATGCATGCATTGTCGACAGCTTCGTATTACGCCTGTCTGCCCATTTAGCTACACAGCTATACTTTAATCTTCTTATAGGTTCTTGCCTTGTTGCTGGTTTTCCAGAGAATTTCTCCACTTTAGGAAAAAATTCTATACCTATAGAGGTTTCCTCAGATGCCTATAGATTTTCTCTACATCTCTGCAATAAATTATTGTTAAAAAGCCTATGCTTCTATGTACTTCACGCTTCCTTATAAGTAGAAACGAAATAAGGGAGTACCATAGATTAAAGTGAAAGTCAAAAGCTGGTTGCTATGTGACTGAAGTTCCTTTATTTTTATGGACAGAAGTTGACAAATTCCCGGATAAGAAAAGTTTAAAGCTGACACCAAAAACAAGGAATATCTAAAAAACGATAAACTCCACGAAAAAAATGTAGATATAAAATATAAATTGTGTGTTTTAACGTGCTCTACATTTTTGCGAGGCAAGTTTTTGTCCATCTCTTACGGTTTAGCAGTTATGAAAAAATCCGTAAAATGAATCCAGAATAAAGTGGTCTTCAAAGGCTATTCGCACAAAATTCAAGATATACATTTTATTTTCCAGGTAAATATCTTTAATATACGATATTTTAATCAAAATCGTTAGAGCCATTTTTGAGAAAATCAAAATTTTAGAAATTGCTTCCATATTTAGGGTAATTTGGTGTGGGGGGGTTTCTTGAAAATCTTCGTGTCGTATCCTTGGAAGATAATAAACTGGAATACCAAGTTTGATACCGTTTTTGAACTACGCTGTTCAAAATACACACACACACTCGGACCGTTTTCTAAAACATGTATTTTCGTTGAAATCTCGGTATCAATTTTTGGGTGCATTACAATGCGTCTTTATGGTCTAAGTACATAGTACGTGTAGAGAAAGTAAAAATATATAGAATACGAGATAAAGTAAGGCACAAACATTTGTTCCTTGTGTTCCACACGAACGCCAGTGCTGGTGCTAGGCTTCGTTCCTGTTCATTAGAGCCATTTCAGTATGTTTGTTGTTCCCTCTACAGTACATGAAATATGGTAGTGTCTATGTACCAGAGAACCATAACCATTAATGAAAACTTTGGAACCATCAAATCCTTGTACAACACGCATGCTTTGAGGTCATTTTTACTTTCTCTACACGTACGTTGGTAGTGTGCAGATGAAGTATTGTATTGCACACAAAAAATTGGTACCGAGATTTCACGGGAAATATAAGTTTTTAGAACCCCTGAATCCATAAAAATCAGTTTTAGAAAATTGTGCGTGTGTATGTCTGTCTATGTGTCTGAGTGTCTATGGGCAGCATAACTCAAAAACGAAGAGATCGTAAAATACCAAACTTGCTATTTAAGTTTGGTATCTTGCAAGGGTACCACACGAAGATTTTCAAGAAAATCCCATCACCCACAACTACCCTTTAGAAGGAAAATATTTCGAAAATTTAGATTTTCTCAAAAATGTCTGTAACGATTTTGATTAAAATCTCATATATTTAAGATTTTTACATGACAAATAAAAAGTATATCTTCAATTTTCTGGGAACAGCCTTTGAAGAATGCTTATTCTGGATGATTTTTGCGGAATTTTGCATAACTGGTAAACCGTAAGAGATACGTAAAAACTTACTTAACAAACATTGTAGAACTTGCTAAAACATACAATTTATGTTACATACATTTTTATCGTGGAATTGGCCGTTTTTTATATATTCCTTGTTATTAGTTTCTGCTTTAAAGTAACAGCTTTTAAACATTTGACTATCGTATTAGCCTATGGTACTGCCTTATTTCCCTTCTACTTACCCTTTCTGCTAATCTTTCTCAAATAGCATTAGGTCGATAGAAGAATAAGCTTTTTAACAATAATTTATTGCAGAGAAAGTCAAATGAATGGACCATATCAGGTGTTTACTTTCTCTATACGTACGATGTACATAGTGTATAGAGAAGGGATTGTAATTCACCCAAAAACTCAATATCGAGTTTCCACCGGAAATACATGTTTTGAGACCACCTGAATCCAAAGAAAGAATTTTTAGAAAAATGTCCAGGTGTGTGTCTGTATGTCTGTCTGTCCGTGGGTAGAATAGCTAAAATCTAATGTCCGTTAAAAACTAAACTTTGTATTAAGGTTTTTTATCTTCCAAGGATGCCACACTCAGACTTCCAAGAAATTACCCCCACCCAAACTGCCCTTTACATGGAACTTTTTTCGAAAATGTTTATTTTCTAAAACATGGCTCTTACGATTTTGATTAAAATGTCGTATATTAAAGATGTTTTACATGCCTAATAAAACGTATATATTGAAATTTCTGGGAATAACCTCTGAAGACTACTTAGTTCTGAATGAATTTTACGCAATTTTGCTTAACTGCTAAACCGTTACATATGGGCAAAAGCTTACCACACAAAAAATGTAGAGCACGTAAAAGCACACAATTTATGTAATATATTTTTTTACGTGGAGTTGATCGTTTTTTAGATATTCAGCTTTGAAAAGCACACTTTTGTCATACAGGAAGTTGTCAACTCCTATTCATAGAAACAAAAGAATTTCAGTGATATAGCAACCAGCATTTGACTATCACTTTAACCTATGCTACTCGCTTATTTCGCTTCTATTTACTTAAAAGGAAGGAAGAAATAAGACTTTCTGCTAATCAGATTTTTATATTATGTATTGGAATGGAGGTAGTGTTTCCGGTGGAATTTTTTGCTGGAATACATTTATCCCCCAACCTAATCTAGATAGTAGAGAAAGTAAAAATGTTAACTGCTGAAAATGTTCGCACATTTTGTTTCCCCTTAACATTTAGGCTTTGTGAAAGATGGAAGAAATCATAAATCGTGAAATGTTGGACAGCTGTGCAACAGTATCCATCCAAGCCTAGCAGAAGAGAAGATAATATGATGGAGGGAGAGGAAAGAACCGGAAGTACTAAAGTTTACCTTCTCACGACCCCAGCGAGCGGTATGGTTTTCAGCGCGTTACGTTTTCGGTTATGTCGTGGACAGGAAGTGGTTAGATCCTTTCTCAAAGAGTCCGAAAATCTTTCTTGGGATACTAGATACATTTCATTCACAGCCAATGAGCATTACACCTTAATAGTTTAGGATGGTGGTGTACATGCTCTTATTTCAGCATCGCTCCTCATATATATACAGGGTGTTCACGTATCGCCTTACACCTTGTTCAAGTAGGCAACCCAAATGACAGAACAGGGATGATACAAGAATTTCGCGTGAAGAATTTCAAAAAAAAATCTGATGTGTACCATTCACATGACTTTCTCTATATCCCTGCAACAAATTATTCTTCTATTTACTTCATGCTAATCTACAAAAACTAGCAGAAATAGTCTTCCTTGTAAGTAGAAAGGAAATAAGGGAGTAGCATAGGTTAAAGCGATAGTCAAAAGCTGGTTGCTATGTGACTGAAGTTTCTTTGTTAGTATGGACATGAGTTGACAAATTCCAGTATGAGAAAAGTAAGGATTTTCGACCCTGAAAACAAAAACAAGGAATATCTCAAAAACGATCAACTCCACGAAAAAAAATATATACAACGTGAATTGTATGTTTTAATGTGCTCTACATTTTTTGTGTGGTAAGTTTTTGTCTATCTCTTACGGTTTAGCAGTTTTACAAAATTCCGTAAAATTAACTCAGAATAAATCAGTCTTCAGAGGCTATCCCCAGAAAATTCAAAATACACATTTTATTTGTCAGGTAAAATATATTTAATATTCGATATTTTAATGAAAATCGTTACAGCAATTTTTTTAGAAAATCAAAATTTTCGAAAAAAGTTCCATGTAAAGGGTAATTTGGGGTAGGGCGATTTTTCTCAAAATCTTCGTGTCGCATCCCTGGAAGATACTAAACTTAAATACCAAGTTTGGTATTTTACCGACTTTTCGTTTTTGGGTTATCGTGTTCACGGACACACTGACAATTTATGTTATATACATTTTTTACTTTCTCCATACGCACTATGTACATAGTGTATAGAGAAAGTATTGCACTCCACCAAAAATTCGATACCGAGATTTCACCGGAAATATATGTTTTAGGGTCCCCAATATCCAAAAAAAGCATTTTCACAAATAGGTCTCTGTGTGTGTGTGTGTGTGTGTACGTGTGTCCGTGTGTCTGTGAACACGATAACTCAAAAACGAAAAGTCGGTAAAATATCAAACTTGGTATTTAAGTTTAGTACCTTCCAGGGATGCGACACGAAGGTTTTGAGAAAAATCCCCCCAACCCCAACTACCCTTTACATGGAACTTTTTTCGAAAATTTTGAGTTTCTCAAATATGCCTCTAACAGTTTTGATTATAATTTCGTACATTAAACATATTTACCTGACAAATAAAATGTATATCTTGAATGTTCTGGGAATAGCCTCTGAAGAGTAGTTTATTCTGGATGAATTTTACTAAATTTGAAATAACTGCTAAACCGTAAGAGATGGACAAAAATTTACTACATAAAAAATGTAGAGCACATTAAAACACACAATTTATGTTATATACATTTTTTCGTGGAGTTCGTCGTTTTTGTGACATTCCTTATTTTTGGTTTCTGCTATGAAAAACGTATACTTTTCTCATACAGGAACTTGTCAACTCCTATCCATATAGACAAAGGAACTTCAATGACATAGCAACCAGCTTTTGACTATCACTTTAACCTATGGTAGTCCCTTATTTCGCTTCTACTTACAAGGAAGCGAGTAATTAGACTATTTCTGCTATTTTTGTCTGATTAGCATAAAGTAAATAGAAGTATAAGCTTTTTAAGAATTATTTGTTGCAGGGATATAGAGAAAGTCATGTGAATGGTACACATCAGATTTTTTTTTTATTGATTTTAATTCATTAACTGCAAATAGAATATTAATATGTCTGTAACCAGTAATGTGATCTCGTATATTCATAGGTTTTATTGTAAGGTATAACAAAATAAACAATAAATTAGAAAAAAGTTGCAATAACTACATAACGGATGTGTGGCTGCTTCCCACTAGACTCCTAGTAGTAATTTGTGGGATTTTCTCCCATTCTTCAGTGAGAGCATTTGAGAGTTCTCTCAGGTTCTGAGGCACAGCAGGTCGCTTGTCAACAAGTTTGTTCCAGCTTGTTCCACAGATGTTGAATCGGATTGAAGTCAGGACTGTGTGCTGGCCAGACCATTACCCAAATTTGATTATCCTTGGTACTCCGACCTCTATGGGATTTAGCAGTATCGGGCTGTAGAAGAAAATTAGGGTCCATTCCATAAGCAGAGGGTGTGAATGTTGAAGGACGGATAGGTAGAGTCAGACAGACAAATTGAATACCATAGCCGGGATTTAAACCACGGATCTCCCGGTCTCTAGCCGGCTGCTCTACCACTAAGCTACTATGGCAACATGGCGGCATAGCATTGAATTTCTCAACTGACTCGCATGTTTTCCGGTAAACCACAAGGTGATCTCAAATTATTTGTGTATTCAAATTAATGTTGTAAGTGCTTTAAGCCCAGGATTCATAGTATAGCCAACTATTTTGGACGATACCCAACCCTAAGGTCGCCTAATCCTGAATCTCCAAAGATCTTGAACTCGACAAAGTGCCTAGAAACAAAAATCTGATGTGTACCATTCACATGACTTTCTCCATATCTCTGCAACAAATTATTCTTAAAAAGCTTATACTTCTATTTACTTTATGCTAATCACAAAACATTAGCAGAAATAGTCTTACTACTTGCTTCCTTGTAAGTAGAAGCGAAATAAGGGACTACCATAGGTTAAAGTGATAGTCAAAAACTGGTTGCTATGTCAATGAAGTTCCTTTCTTTATATGGATAGGAGTTGTCAAGTTCCTGTATGAGAAAAGTATAAGTTTTTCATAGCAGGTACCAAAAATAAGGAATGTCTCAAAAACGAGGCACTCCACGAAAAAATGTATAGCAGTTATGTAGCAGTTATTCAAAATTCAGTAAAATTCATCCAGAATAAACTACTCTTCAGAGGCTAATCCCAGAAAATTCAAGATATACATTTTATTTGTGAGGTAATTTTAATTATAATCGTTAGAGCCATTTTTGAGAAAATCAAAATTTTCGAAAAAAAGAGGTGTGCGCCACTAACCATCCACCATATAATTGTCACCTCAAAGTAATAAGACCAGTTCTGCTAATTAATTAGCATGAAGAAGATAGAAGAATCAGTTTTTGTAAGAATATTTTGTTTTCAGAACTGATGGAGAATGTCCTATGAAAGCAACACATCATATTACTAGAAGTATTTGGCCATTCCTTATTGGCTAACCAGTTGAAATGTGGTATATAGGTTTGGTCACCCTTGACGTAAAGTAATGCCTAGAATAGCATAATTGCTAGCTGCGTGGCGATTTTAACTATGCTGTTATATGTAATATTTTTCATCAGCTGTCAGTTTTTTGTTGTATCTCTTTTTTTCAGTGAGGTATATTGCTTCATACCGACAGAGATCCGCTGCTACTGCAAATGCGGGGGCAATTAAAAACTGGTTTTGATCTCCCAACCCCCTTCAATTTCTTATCGAGTTTTGGATCGAAATGCTCATTGACAGGCAGCGATTAAGGCAAGAGAAGTAATTGAACTAATACGAGAATACTGACACATTTCGCTTCTGTGTTTGCTCAACCAAACTGTGTGGCTATTTAAAATTTGAAACACGGAGAGCTTCAAGTGTTGCCGAGTGCGCGTTAGCCTTCATTTGTTACTTTCATGTACATAGTGTATAGAGAACGTATTGTAATGCACCCAAAAATTCGATAACAAGATACACCGGAAATACATGTTTTGAAACTCCATAAATCCCTCCCCCAAAAATTTAGAAAAGTATCCGTGTGTGTGTGTGTGTGTGTGTGTGTGTGTGTGTGCATAGGCTCAAAAACGAAAAATCCGTTAAATACCAAACTTGGTATTTGAGTTATAGGTTAAATAATAGGTTGTATAGGTTAAATAAAATGTATACCTTGAATTTTCTGGAATAGCCTCTGAAGACATCTTTTTCTGGATAAATTTTGCGGAATTTTGCATTATTGGTAAACCGTACGAGATAAAAAAAACGTACTAAACAAAACACACACAATGTGATATAGGTACATTTTTTTAGATATTCACGTGACTTTCTTTACGTCTCTGCTACACATTAGTGTTAAAACAAAAAAACTTTCTTTTACTTGCTTCATGCTAATCAAGAAAAATAGCAGAAATGGTCTTATTATTTGTTTCCATTTAAGTAGAAGGGAGAGTTGCTCTCCGAGGTGTAATGGTTACCATGCTAACTTCATATACCCAAGGTCACGGGTTCAAACCCGGATGGATTTTTCAGGTTTAAAAATCCTTAGCATGGCTTCCTTCGGAAGGGAAGTAAAGCCGGTGGTCCCGTACATTTACGGCATGTAAAACAACCTCAACCCTGATAGAGAGGCCTCTGAGAAAATTAAGCGGGTTTTCACGCCCAGTATAGAATAGGACGCTGAGAACCACAGCAGTTAAAGATTTACATTTGATATTCTTCATATATTTCCCAACTCATTTGATACGAAAAGTTTATTTATAGAAGCAAAACCTAGTAGTAAGCAATTCTTATTCATATAATTAATTTTGAATGTAATATGAATAAATGAATAAGTGTATTTATTGATATAACAATATCATATATTGAACTCCAACAATCGTACGGGTCCACAGACCGTACGTGCTTTTGTAATACACACTAAAAAGTAATATTAAAACAACAACAACAACAAAGAATTAAAAGAGTAATCACGAAAATAAAAAGACAAATATATTCAAATATAGCACCTTAAATTTCCAGCACAGAGTACTCCTTATTCAGATGCATAAATGCATCCTCTTATAAAAGATAAATACACTTAAAAGAAATATATACACATAAGATATACACAATATAAAAACTATAATACAACAATGACATAAGTATGACTTAAAATATATGTATGTAAAACATTGTAGTCACTTTTGTTTAGCTGTTCTTATCCCTCCTCCCCCTCTTCTCTGTTGGCAGCCTTCACAGATCTCAACTGTCTTGCCTTAAGTATAAACTTACCCAGCCCGTCCACGTCTTCCGTGCCTGCCAGTAGCGTCCAACATGCTTTTAGCTCTACATTCGCGGTGGTAAAGGATAGCGTTAATCATTCCTCCGTACCCCTACATCTTTGAAGATATGGATCCACGACTCTTCCTCCTCGCAAGTGGGACAGATTCTCGTACCATTCTCGTCAGCAATTTTTGTGCTCTACCATATTCCTAGTCTAATCCACGCGAGCCCCTCTGTAATGAGTTTGGTACCTGTTTTAATGTATTGCTCCATACCCCACTCAGATTTTAGCCCATACTGTACTTCTAATAAAAACTTCTCTGTGCATTGCGCAACTATTTTGCTGTCTGTCAATATCACAGAGGCGGTTCTTAATTTTTCTCCAAATACTCCGACTGGTTGCCTGCCCCGATATCCAAATGTATTCCATTCCAATGGTTTCCAACCCTTTCATTAATTTTGATGCCCACATCGAATTACTTTCCATCCTAATTAGAGATGGGTTTCCGTGAACAATGTTTTGAATGTAATATGGTGTAACGCATGCTGACACTGTCGTCTGTCACACGTTTGTGCACGTGGGCGCGGAGTAATACAAAAGGTGTGCTTCTAAGAACGGATAGACAGATTATTATTCTAACATATGAGTGAGGTTACCTCTCTTAGACTATAACAGTAGCATGTGCGTATTCGTTACCAGGTCTTTACTGACCAAGCTTCTGTAAATTAACGGTCGATTTTATTCACGGACGGTGAAAAGTGCGTATTTTTTATTACGTGAGCAAATCGTGCATAATGATAAGAGGAGAAAACCAACCCGTACTCGGGAAGTGTGATGAGTGATGTGATGAGGTGTAATGAATTTATGAAAACTGCTTTGTTGCCTGAAACAGCACCACATTCAAACTGCTAGAGGTTAGGTCGCTGCTTACACCCCGTCAGAGGAATAAAAAATCTGATGTGTTCCATTCAAATTACTTTCCCTACATCTCTGCAACAAATTATTATTAAAACGCTTATGCTTCCATTTACTTCATGCTAATCGAGAAAAAATTAGCAGAAATAGTCTTATTACTTGCTTCCTTGCAAGTAGGAGCGAAATAAGGGAGTACTATAGGTTAAAATGATACTCAAAAGCTGGTTGCTATGTCAATGAAGTTCCTTTGTTTGTATGGACAGGAGTGGACAAATGCCCTTCCGGGATGCCGATAAATCTATTTAATGGACTGTACACCCGGTCTTGTGTTTGAACCTCTGCTTGCGTCTTGAGGCGTCGCTCAGGGCTCAACAATTCAACCACTTCATCTCTCACTTTGCCCAGGTAAGGCTTTATATTAGTAACCCCCGTAATCAGAATAATATTGGTCAGGATTAATGGAATATATTACAACCCGCACCTTTGTAAACCAAACATGCGCAGCCAACAAATTACTTAATCTTTCTCAATATATTAGCTCAATTTAAGTCCCTTTGTTATCATTGCTCTACCATCTGCCTTTCTTTCACCACCTTTCCCCGACGTCGCAGAACCTTCTTCGCGACAATATTGTCTTCAGTCACCGATATACGCGGTCTCCCCGCACGCTCTTTCTCATATGTTGGCTGCATTTCCCTGTGGATCTCGATGGGCGTTCGTCCCTTACTCCATAGAAAACTGACCACACTTCGTTGCTCGTAAGCTACGGACGTTTTATAACTGGCACAACAGATATGGGCATGTGAAAATCTTAATGAGAGCTAGGAAGCGACTTGTGCTTTCAGAAAAGCAGTTCACCAGTCGATTCATGCATGCTGGAAGAGTGCCTGCCACAATATCTGTCACCTGCACTATACGCACTGTGAACGCCACTCTGGCGGCCGGTTTGGTTACTAACAAGAGGATAACAGAGACAGCGGAGTAAGAATATATGTAAACGCTACCAGAAGGCGGAAAGGGAACCATAACTGCTGTGTTGTAGCATGTAACAATACCTACAAGAATACTTCACCTGCTATTGCCTTTTATTTGTTTCCCACGCGGAAAACGGAAGCGCAAAGAAGAAATCTATAGATTCTACTGTACATCGAAAAAATTACACTAATTTTATATTGTACCTCAAAGCAGTAACATATGCCTAAAAATTAACTGCAGCATGGATAATGTTGTTTAGAAAGTAATGTTAACGTTTTTTAATAAACAGAAACTCTAAATACTGTTAGTATTAGATTAAACGACACGTTATAGGAATATTCTGTCAATTATTATTATTACTTTTATTTTTATTATTAATATTTATGTGCATATTGTTATGTACGTATTAATATTCATACTTTATACTTTATTTTCAGTTCTGAGTGATCATCGTGAGAACCAAAGCCCGCAACAAAAATGTGTAGCATTCACTTCATCGGAAATAAAAGGTTCAGAACATCCCCACAATGAGCATATGTTCCCAGTATATTTCCAGATGTGTACAAAAAGTTTTCGATCTTTTGAAACAGCATTTTCTGTCAAATGTATACCCTTTATAGGCAGAAAACCACAAATAATACCTACATCGCACATGGCTTCCACTTTTATCTATCCTCCTAATAAGTACAAAGCATGACACGGAGCGGCGCTGCCAGTACGATTTTCTGGTCCGTGCAAGGTGTCTATTCGGCGCTGCACTGATAAACTTACAAAACATCTATAGAAATGGCCTACTATATAAACAATGTCGATCGTCTGCCTCTAGTTCTTCCACACCTGAGAGTCCTTCGTCTTCGCTCACGTCATCGTCATCATCAACTTTCTGTACCATTATTCTGGATTAGAATTCTTTTTGATTTTCTACAATTCTTTCTAATGATTTTCAATGTTCTCAACATCATATTCTCATTCTGGCCTGCCAATTTCTGCAGTTCGCTGGCGACACAACTGTTGCACATATTTTAATTTAAAAGTGATATATTAAGTTTTTTTTTCTTATCTTTGAGAACTCTGGAAACGGAACTCAGTGAAATACCAATTGCCTTGGCTACTCTTTCATTCACTTTCTACAGGCTTCTTCTACAGAACTTGGAACATACATTTTCTTCCTTCATCTCTGCCTCTTGTTTCATGAAGTGAAGGACATTTGCAATTATTTCTCTGCTCTGACTAAGTAATACCTTAACTATTAACTTTGAAAACTTAGGAGCCATGGTTAAAAAAAGACAAAATAAATAAAATGGAGACTATTTACTGCCCACTTTGAATACAAACATATTCGGAACACTTTCGATACAGACTGTACAAAGTTTGCTTGCTGTGAGTTTAAGTAAGCAGAGTATTATATCACAAACGCCGATAAGCAAGGCTCGGTAGCTGGGTTGGCGGTAAGGGTCACAATTTCCAAAGTTTTGCGCCTGCAATAAGCACACCTGGCATTTTGAATGCACTGACAGTAGCGCTGCTTCTGGCAGCAGCTGGAAACTATTAGGACCGGCCTATGAAAAGTCCACTGCTTTGAATGTATGTGTTTGTTTTTGTTCTATGTTCGTCATTCGGCTGAAAAAAATAGGGGCCAAGCCTTTTTGATTTGCCCTATGAAGATGGAGCACCGGTGGAATGTGATGGTGGGGGAAACTGGAGAACCCAGAGAAAACTCGCCCCTACGAGAACAAATCCCATATGCGGCCGCTCGGGGGATCGAACCCGGGCCGCCTTAGTGAGAGGCAGGGCTCTAATCACTCGGCCAAGGCCATAGTGAACTGCGTTTTTCCTCAGTTTTCAGGATTGGGCCCCGGTTTTGACTGAAATATCCTTCCTTGATTAACGAGGTCAACATTCCCAACTAATAGCTAAAGAGATGAGAAAATGTATCATTATTTTGTTTTCAATGACGTCACACTTCCTTCCTCACGCACCGACCTTACAATAAGTCATCTGTAACAGCCGAGCCTTTTTTCGTTGGTGTACCGCCATATTCGAGATATCATCTAACTGCCGGTTTCCTTTAACCACGACTTCTCGATTTATGTTCCTGTTAATGTAAACGTTCTCAAACTAATTTTGTGTTGCTCTGCCTTGTAAAGTAATTAGTGGAAGTATCCAAAATTTCAATGTCGAGGTTTCACCGAAAATGTAGGGTGTTAATGAACTATACCGAAATATTTTCACAGAATATGTAGATTACTTAAATTAGCAATTTGAGTTAGGAGACTTATGGTCTGTTTATTGAAATGTCGAAGTAACGGCAGTAAATTTCCGAAGTGCCAGTACGCCACTGGTTAATTTATCAACCATTCGAGAGCATAACACGAAAAATGAAGGGACATATTATAGCATACCTCTCTGGCGTAGTGGTTATGATACTGGCTTTCAAGTGAAAGATAGTTTCCGAGTTTGGGTCTCGTTCACGTATCGCGGCACTTCGTCTGGAATGCAAAAAGTAATAGTGAAAAACATTTACTCCATGACAGGAATCGAACTCATGACCTTAGGGATAGCAGCTTCCCCCGTTAGGCATTAAGCCACCAGAGAAGTTGAAAGAAACGCTTCCAGAGTAGCAGACATCAGCTGAGTGCCCGAAGGCACAGCATCGACGGCAGGGCCGGTGGCGTTCTTGTCGGCTAGCCTCGACAACCAGAAGTCGCCCTAATAAGGGCAACCCTGACGCCAAGGCAGCTTCCAAGTCAGCCTGGTCCTGCATCTCCACACGAACAAGCTGCGTTGGTCCCCGGTCGCAGTATATGCGGGTGGCCCTCAAGCAAGAAGGCCACCTCGACAGCACGGCGGTGAGCAGAAGCCGGGTGGAAAGGTCTCGAGGGACCCTCCGTACTACGGCACTGAATCGGTGCGGCGGCGTCGTGGAGCTGGGTGGTGTCGTTGGTGATGGCAACTGCGGCTGCAGTTGCGGCGAGACTGCGGTGGCGGCCGGCGGCGAAGCAGGGCTAGCCACGGCCGGTGGTATCGGAGATGCTGCATCCTCGGCGGCAGCCGGGGAAGAGGCGACGGTTGCTGCCTTAGCAGCGGCGGCTCTGCGGAGTCTCTTCTTCGCCATGTTCACAGCTCGAAGATCAAGCTCCGGGCCAGGTCTTCCCCTCACGCCGGTACTGGGGATCGACCCAGGTCTCCTGCTTCGTAAGCAGCTGCGCTACCACCGCGTTCTTATTACTTAGTTCCTTATAAGTAGGAGGGAACTAAGGGAATGTACCAGGTTAAAGTGATAGTCAAATGTTTTAAAAGTTGAAAATAACTTCTCTCGGGCTATCAGCCAGGTGAATTCTGGAATAATTTCCAAGCTTTCAAGAGCTAACGTCGCTCTGATCTTCAGGGAATGATGTAGAGCCAGGAGCAGGAACTATTCGCCCGAGTGTACTCGGGCGGGGGCAAATCACCACGGTACCTATCCGCTTTTCTCGCGGATTTACCCGTGTGATATAAAAGATGTAGTCTTGTGCAAGCGTTTATGTCTGTGTCAAAGTAATGTGGGCAGGGTGTTTCCCTCTGTGCAGTCGGCGCGGGCTGGCTTACCTACCGGAGTGGTCACCCACCCAGGGAGGGACCAGGCCCGTTGCTGCTTAACTTGGCCAGCCGCTTGCGGGCTGTCAAGGAAAACAGTGCCAGCTAGCGGGGAGAACTGAAAGGATGTAGGTACGGGGTAGGGGAAAGCCAGTGTTGCAGAATCTGGTCGGAGTACAACTGGACGGTCACCCGTCCGAGTTGAGACCGGGCCCGATGCTGCTTAACTTGGCGGGTGATACTGTAAAGAAGGGAGAGGCGGCCGAAAAACTACCATCTCAAGGCGTCCTTGGGAAGGCGGTAGCTTACGCGTCTCCTAGGTAGCGTGTGGTCGTAAAGACCGAGAGTGTTCACCTGAGGATTTGGGTGAGGAGCAAGTTTAGTGTATATTGTGCGAGCTCTTTCTCGCACAACGTCCACTATGTAAGGGATTCCGGAGTGGGAATGGAGAATGTGGGACGGGAATCTACGGTCTGTGCCATATATCATCCTCAATGCCCTGTTCTGCACGGTCTGCAGTCTGCGGATGCTGGAACGAGCCACCGAACCCCAGACCTCGCAGCCGTACAGCATCAGGGGCGGGATGACCGCGCGGTACAGCCGTAGTTTTAGGTATGTAGGCATGGCGGAGCGGAAGATGGGAAACAACTGCCTTAGGGCAGCGAATCCTATACCGACCTTCTCCCTGACATGTAGAGTGAAAGTAAGGCCGCGGTCGAGGAGGACTCCGAGGTATTTGGCGGTGCGGACCCAGGGGATCCGCCTCCGGAGATTCCGAGTTCGTCTTATATATAGTAGTCCAGTGGGGGACCGGCCAGATGCCGCTCTGTGATTGGCCCGGGTCCGGCATGGGAGGCGTTGACTAGGGACCAATGGTCTCCGTTACCAGGACGGAATGCTCTGACTGGCCCGCTGCCAGATGTGAGCCTGTATTAAAACTAGGTCTAGCTTTTGGCAGTTTCACAAATCTTTGTGAGTGTTTGTTGAACACCGAACTCCAAATGCCATTCACCTGCAAGCCGCTGTCTCTGTTGATGTTATTTTCTTCGTATTTAATAGCTATGACTTCTTTGATGGAGCGGTCCCAATAGCTTGAAGACTTAAACATGGTGGTTGTATCGCCCAGTCTCGGTCTGTGTCCTTCTGCTCTTCAAGACCAGATTTTTCTGGGTACATCAGGTGGATGTAGCTCTCATGCTCTTTGCATTTTTGTTCGATCGTTCTCAACGTCTGTCCGATGCGGTATACCCCGGGAGTCTTGAGGCCGAGGGAATCTTTGACCTGTCTTAACATATTTCGAATTTTATTGGGCGGCTTGTGTGTAGTATTGATGTTGTGTTTGCCCAAAATATATATATCGCAGAAACGGTTATCTCTACAACAAAAACGTAATGGCCATAAATCACCTGATTGGCGACATCTACATTTTTGTGCAGTTAAGTTCTTGTCTGTCTTTTACGGTTTAGTAGTAATGCAAAATTCGGCAAAATTCATCCGTAATCAAGAGGTCTTCAGATGCTATTCCCAGAAAAGTCAACATGTACATTCTAGTTGGGATGTAAATATATTTAATATACGGGATTTAAATAATAATTTTCGAAAACTTTTTCATGTAAAGGGTAGTTTGTAGTGGGGGGACATTCTTCAAAGCCTTCTTGTCCCATTCTTGGAAGATACTAAACCCAAATATCAAATTTAGTATTTAACGGTCTTTTCGTTTTTGAGCTATACTGCACAAAGACACGCACACACACACACACAGAGACACACATGAACACACACGCAACCTTTTTTTTTTTATTTTCTGTAGCCCCATATGTACAATATACAAAGGGATAGAGAAGTATTGTATTCCACCCAAAAATTCGAAGTCGAGATTTCACCGGAAATACATGTTTTAGGACCCCCTGAATCCAAAAAAAAAAAAAAAAAGCATTTCCAGAAAAAGGTCTGTGTGTGTGTGTCCGTGTGCTTGTGAACATGATAACTCAAAAACGGAAAGTTGCTAAAATACCAAACTTAGTATTTAAGTTCAGTATCTTCCATGGATGCGACACGAAGATTTTGAGAAAAATCCCCCCACCCCAAATTACCCTTGACATGGAACTTTTTTCAAAAACGTTGCTTTTCTTAAAAATGGCTCTAGCGATTTTGATTAAAATTTCATAGATTAAAGATATTTACCTGACAAATAAAATGTATATCTTGAATTTTCTGGGAGTAGCTTCTAAAGACCTGTTTATTTTGGATGAATTTTGCTTAATTTGGCATAACTAATAAACCGTAAGAGATAGACAAAAACTTACTGTTCAAAAAATGTAGGCCTTGTCAAAATACACAATTTATGTCATATACATTTTTTGTGGAGCTTACCGTTTTCGAGGTATTCATTGTTACTAGTTTCAGTTGTGAAGTACTTGTACTTTTCTCAGACGGGAGTGTCCGTTTTTCTTTTGTTCTACTCCTGGCCAAGAAAAGAAGCGATTTGTAATGACAATCGCATAACGACAGCTTTTAAAACATTTGACTATCGATTTAGCCTAGTGCATTCCCTTATTTTATTCCTACTTATAAGAAACTAAGCAATAAGAGCATTGTGCTGAATAACTCGATTAACAAGGTGCAGAAAGAAGAATAATCTTATACATGAAGTTTGTAGAACGGCTAGAGAAAGTCATGTTACTGTAACACATTAGATTTTTATAAATTGGATTTTGGGAGACCCAAAACATGTATTTCCGGTGAAACCTCGGTACAGAATTGTGGCGCCACTGTGGGCTTAAGCGCTCGCATGAGGTATATATATGTTGTGGATGAAACGGCATCTGGGCGGGTTTTCTCCGCGTCTTCAGGTTTCCCCCGCCTTTCATTCCACCAGTCGCTCCATCAACACCTTTTCAGTCATCAATTTTGGTTAAATTTCATATCATCCACTTCCTTATGTTCATGCATGGCTACGGGCCAATTCCTCGTTGCAGGTTCTCCATTCTGTGGTTTCGTGTCGTAGGCTCCCCGACAAGGCTGGCTTGTAAGTCCTAGGGGGATGTCAGCCCTACAAATAGGGTTGACATCCTACGCCGATTACCACACGAATAAATCTGATGTAATCCATTCACATGACTCTCTCTATGTCTCTGCAACAAATTTGGGTAACAAACTTTCTATTTACTTCTAGCTAACTGAGAAAAAATTAGCAGAAATAGACTTATTACTTGCTTCCCTGTAAGTATAGAAGCGAAATAAGGAAATAACATAGGTTAAAGTGATAGCAAAAGATGGTTGAAATGTGACCGAAGTTCCTTTGTTCGTATGGACACGAGTTGACAAATTCCTGTATGAGAAAAGTATAAGTTTTTTAAGGCAGAAACAAAAAACAAGGAATATCTAAAAAACGATCATTTCTACGAAAAAATGTATGTAACATAAATTTCGTGCTTTAATGTACTCTACATTTGTTGTGTGGATAGTTTTTGTCCATCTCTTACGGTTTACCAGTTTCACAAAATTCCGTAAAATTCATCCAGATTAAAGTAGTCTTCAGAGGCTATTCCCAGAAAATTCAAAATATACGTATTATTTGTCAGGTATATATCTTTAATGCATGATATTTTAATCAAAATCGTTAGAGCCATTTTTTAGAAAATCAAAACTTTTCCATGTGAAGGGTAGTTGGGGTGGGGGGATTTTCTTGAAAATCTTCGTGTCGTATCCTTGGAAGATACTGAACTTAAATACCAAGTTTGGTATTTAACGGTCTTTTCATGTTTGAGCTATGCTGTCCACAGGCATACACACAAAGACCTTTTCGTGAAAGTGCTTTTTTTGGACTCAGGGGTCCTAAAACATGTATTTTCGGTGAAATCTTGACATGGAATTTTTGGGTGGAAATACTTCTCTATCCCATGTAGATTGTACATACGGGGCTAGAGCACGTGTAGAGAAAAAAAAATTAATTGTTTTTTCATACAGCTCGTGTGTAGGAGATATTGCCATGCTATCTCAGTGGTAGAGCAACCGGCTAAAGACCAGAAGAACCGTGTTTCATATCCTGGCTATGGCATTGAATTTTTCATTCTGACTCTACCTATCCAGTTGCTGTTAATGAGTATATGGACTAACATGTAGTAGATAACTTGATAATCTTTTTAAGAATAGTATGGTTGCAGAAAAGTCATGTGAATGGAACACACAAGGTTTATACTGTTTTTACTTTCTCTACACATACTATGTACACTGTGTATAGAGAAGGTGTTGTAATGCACCCAAAATTATTTACCGAGTTTTCACCGAAAATGCATGTTTTGGGTCCTCTGAATAAAATAAAACATTTTTAGAAAAAGTTCCGGATGTGTATGTGTGTGTATGTGTATGTGTCTATGGACAGCATAGCTCAGAAACGAAAAGACGGTTAAATACAAAACTTTGTATTTAAGTTTGGTATCTTCCAAGGGTGCGACACAAAGAATCGAATATTTTGATTTTCTCAAAAAAAAAAAAAAAAAAAAGAGTTTGATTAAAATCCCGTATATTTAAGATATTTACATGCGAAATAAAATGTATATTTGAATTTTCTGGGAATAAGCTCTAAAATACCTCTATATTCTAGATGACTTTTATTGAATTTTGCACAACTGGTAAACCTCAAGAGATCGACAAAAACTTACTGTACAAAAAATGTAGATCATGACAAAACACACAATTTATGTCATATACATTATTTTCATGAATTTGATCGTTTTTGAGATATTGTTTGTTATTGTTTCAGCTTTAAAAAATTTATACTTTTCTTATACAGTAATTTATCAACTCTTGTCCATACAAACAAAGGAATTTCAGTCACATAGCAACCAGCTTTTGACTGTCACTTTAACCTATGGTACTCCGTTATTTCGCTTCAACTTACAAGGAAGCAAATAGTAAGACTATTTCTGCTAATTTTTTCTCGATTAGCATGAAGTAAATAGAAGCCTTAATTTTTTAATTTGTTGCAGAGATGTAGAGAAAGTCATGTGAATGGAACGCATCTGATTTTTATTTTCGTGAGCTTGAACTGGAGGTCTCTGACGGTTGGCTACGAAACAACGACCAACAGATTCAGTATGGAACATGACCTTGAGGGCGGCCATAAAATGCAGAACATGGTTTATGCAGCGTCTGGGTCTGGGATGCAGTGTGCAGTTAATAACCGTGTCGTAAGGTTACACCAAGTCCAGGCATGTTCTTTTGCCCCTGCTCTGGTAGCCTGAGTTTCAGAGCAAGAAAATAAACTAAGCCATATTCTTGTGTTGCATTTATTAACAGAGAAAAACTTGCAGAACACCTTTATACATTTCTTTGTTCAAAGAAGAATCAAACAGCCAAGTTTTAATGACGTTTTAACTGTTTCTATAAATTACAAGAGGGTACCAAAAAAAAACAATTCCTACCAAAAATTCGATTCTGAAATTTCAATGGAAAAACATGCATTATAATAATAATAATAATAATAATAATAATAATAATAATAATAATAATAATAATAAAGTTTAAAAGTTCGGTGTGTTTTGACGTGTGTTTGTTATTGTTCTTTGTTTTTATTTCATATTTACATTTTCTATACGTACTATTTACGTAGTGTATAGAGAAGGTGTTGTAATACACCGAAAATTCGATACCAAGATTTCACAGAAATACATGTTTTGACACTCTTTGATTAAAAAAAAAATTTAAAACGTGCCTGTGTGTTTGTGTGTGTGTGTGTGTGTGTGTGTGTGTATTTGGTATTTAAGTTCAACATCTTTCAAGGATACGACAGGAAGATTTTCAAGATACTCACCCACTCCCAACTACCCTTTACACGGAACATTTTGCGAACATTTTTATTTTCGTATGTCATATCGGTGTTCTAATCATATTAAACCATCTCTGTAGTGCGATGTATCAAAATCCTCAAAATAGCTGTTTACCGCATCAATGACCTCGTTGCTGTGAAATCTTTGTGCTCCAAGAATTTTTTTGAGGTTTGGGAACAGGTGGTAGTCACTGGGTGTTAGATCTGGCGAATAGGGTGGATGTTCAAGCAATTCCAACTTTAATTCGCATATTTTTCCCATTGCAATGACTGAACGATGTCGCGATGAATATTTTTTTTTTTTTTTTTTTGTGCCAAATGAGGTCTTTTTCTTTTCACCTCATCACTCAAACGTTGCAAGCTTGCGTAGTAGTCACCAGTGATACTTTTGCTCAAGTAATCAATAAAAATAATTTCCTGTGTATCTCAGAAAATATTCGCCATAACCTTGTTAGCTGACAATATTTACTTTGCCTTTTTTTGGAGTGGTTCACCTAGCGCAATCCACTGTTTGGACCATGATTTACTTTCTGAGGTGTAGTGATGTATCTAGCTTTCATCCATGGTAATAAGCCGTCTCAAAAATTCACTGGGATTTTTACGGTAGAGTTCCACATTCTTAACAGAAACAGTTTTTCTTTCCAACTTTTGATCAGGTGTCAACAAACGCGGCACCCATCTTGCACAGAACATGTGAAAGCCCAAAACATTACTTAAAATATAACCTGCACGTTCTTTTGATATGTTTACAGCCTCTGCTATCTCAAACAACTTTAATCTGCGGTCTTCCAGTATTAAACGATGAATTTTTTCAATGATCTCTCGAGTTGTCACTTCTACAGGGCGTCCAGAGCGAGGCTCATCACTAGTGCTCGTACGTCCCATTTTAAACTCTGCAACCCACCTTTTAATCATTGAATATAAAGGGGTAGTCTTTCAACGTACTGTCCATTTCCTTCTTGATTTCTTTAGGCGTTATGCTTTTCAAATGGAGGTATTTAATCACTGCTCGTTTTTCCAAATCCTCCATTTTCGTGAAAACTTTAAAAGTTGTCTTGTTTAAAATGCTGTCATTCGAAAACTAAACACTCTAAATGAATACCAGCTAGTCTAGAGTTTAAATGTACGCTACTACTATCAAACTGGCCTAGTGGCGCCACATCTGTGTGAGGCCCGGGACTTATCAGCCGACCCTGGAATACATTTTTTTTTTCATAGAGTGGACCATTTTTGAGATTATCCTTCGGTTTTAAAATAGTTAAAACTTTTCACATACGGTGATTTGTTAACTCCTGACAACACAAAGAAACGGATTTCATCCACACGGCAACCAGCTTTTAAAAGATTTGACTATCGTTTTAGCCTAGTGTATTCCATTATTTTCCTTCTACTTACAAGGATGCATTTCCTGATTAGCATGAAATAGATGGAAGAATAAGCTTCGAATAGGGTAGTATTAACATACGGAATTTACACCTTAAATGAATTGAATGACCACTGCTCTTAAAGCATTCAATCGTTTTTCCAGAAGTTTGTATGAAGTATTCTAAAAATCATGAAAATTAATTAAAGTTGTTTTTTGGATGAATAACTTATGTGGTTGAGTCTATAAAAAGTATTTCAGAAAGGTAATAAAACTTAGTCTTAAAACAGGTGAATTCATGTACCTTTTTCTCTGATAATGCTTCCAATACATAATCATACTTTTGCATACTTGTTCTTAGTATACTCAGCTATATTCTGAACATAAATTATTTAGCTAAAGTACAATTTCAGTAGAAATTAAAAAAGAAATATGTTTGCAAATTCAAAAGAGTAAAAATGTGTACAATTTGCAATATTGTTGCCTTCTTAATATGATCAATATATACTATAACATATCCATTGGCGTTCAAAGAGTTCAACAATGCGCTGTATATATGTGCTGAAAATTCAGCTCTTACTTTCTGAGAAAAAGGTACATAAGTATCAAAAAATGTTGTTTTAAGAAAACTATAAATTTTCTGAATCTAGAAATAATAGAGGCTTTAATAGTGTTTAAAACAAAAAAAATCTAATGTATACCATTCACATCACTTTCTCTGTATCTGTGTTACAAATTAGTGTCAATGTGTTTATTCTTCAGTATCATGCTAAAACATTACCAGAAACGGTTCCTTGTAAATGGAAGGGAATACACTAGATTAAACCGATATTCAAATGTTTTAAAATATGGTTGCTATAGGATTGAAATTCGTTTCTTTCCGTGTCCAGGAGTGGACAAGTTCCCGTATGAGAAAAGATAAAGTATTTTAAAACTGAAATCAATATCCAGGAATATTTCGAAATCCCCCAACTCCAATACATATACATAAATTGTGTGTTTTATTGAGATCTACGTCTTTTATCTTATAATTTTTTGTCTAACTCTTACGGTTTACCATTATGCAGCATTTAATAAAAATCTGATGTGTTACACTCATATGACTTTCTCTAGCTTTTCTAAAATTTTCCTACATAAGATTATTCTTCTTTCTGCACCTTGCTAATCGAGGTACTCATTAGCACAATGTTCTTATTACTTAGTTCCTTATAAGTAGGAAGAAAATAAGGGAATACACTAGGCTAAACCGATAGTCAAATGTTTTAAAAGCTGTCGTTATACGATTGTCATTACAAATCGCTTCTTTTCTTGGCCAGGAGTAGAACAAAAGAAAAACGGACACTCCCGTCTGAGAAAAGTAAGTACTTCACAACCGAAACTAATAACAAGAAATACCTCGAAAACGGTAAGCTCCACAAAAAAAAAAAAAAAAATGTAATTGACATAACTTGTGTATTTTAACAAGACCTACATTTTTTGTATAGTAAGTTTTTGTCTATCTCTTACGGTTTACTAGTTATGCCAAATTAAGCAAAATTCATCCAGATTAACAGGTCTTTAGAAGCTATTCCTAGAAAAATCAAGATATACATTTTATTTGTCAGGTAAATACCTTTAATATGCGATATTTTAAACACAATTTTTAGAACCATTTTTAAGAAAATCAAAATTTTCGAAAAAAGTTCCATGTAAAGGGTAGTTTGGGGTGGGGGGATTTTTCTCAAAAGCTTCGTGTCGCATTCCTGAAAGATACTAAACTTAAATACCAAGTTTGGTACTTTAGCTACTTTTCGTTTTTGAGTTACCGTTCACAGACACACGGACACACAACACACACGGACCTTTTTCTGAAAATTCTTTTTTTGGATACAGGAGTCCTAAAATATATAATTCCGGTAAAATCTCGGGGTCGAATTTTTGGGTGGAGTGCAATACCTTCTCTATACACTATGCACATAGTACGTATAGAGAAAGTAAAAATGTTACTTTTTACCATTTCAGAGGTACTTGTACCCTTAACAATAATTGCGTCATCAATGTGGCAATGGCCTCTTGTAAATGCTACATAGAGACATATGGAGTCCTCATACACTCCACGTGACGTGAACACGTGCCGCATGAAAACTCCTGGGGGTGCCTGCATGCGTTGTTGACGTCATCATGTTGCCTGGCGGGATGCCTTCAACGTCTTAAGATTCATTCTGCTTCTATTAATGTCAGTTCTTTAACTCAGATATTTTTCTCAACCTCAAAACAAACGTTTACAAAAACACTGCAACTGACAAGCTAAGTGAATTCGTACGTCACATATGTGAATACAAGCTGAGGAATTGTAACGAATTTCACCTGATATATATTTATTTTGGTAAAGCTAAGGCCACTTGAGTTACTCGAAATACAATAATAGTACAGATAAAAGAAATCTGATGTACTACACTTTACATGACTTCCTCTAACTGCTCTAAAACCTCTTACAAAGTTTTACTCTTCTTTCTACACATACAACATTTGCAGAATTCTTATTATTTAGTTCCTTATAAGTAAAAGAGAACTAAAGGAATGCGCTATGCTAAAGTGATTGTCAAATGTTTTAAAAGCTATCGTTTTGCGATTGTCTTGCAAATCACTTCTTTGTTTGTCCAGGAGTAGAACAAAAGAAAAACAGACACTTACACTCCGAGAAAAATATAAATACTTCAAAACTGAAACCAAAAGCAAGGAATATCTCGGAAACGGTTACCTCCACAAAAAAATGTAAAGGAGATAAATTGTGTTTTTTGACGAGAACATTTTCTGTGTTAGTTTCTAACTATCTCTTACCGTTTAGCAGTTAGGCAAAATTCGGCAAAATTTATACAAATACAGAGGTGTACAGAGGTTATACCCAGAAAATTCAAGATATACATTTTATTCGGGATGTAAATAACTTTAAATTAAAATCGTTAGAGCCATTTTTGAGAAAATCAAAATTTTTGAAAAATTGTCAGGTAAAGGGTAGTTTGCGGTGTGGGGATGTTCTTGAAAATCTTCGCGTCGCATCCTTGGAAGATACTAAACTTATATTTCGTTTCGTTTCTGAGCTATGCTGCCCACAGACATACATACATACATACACACACACACACACACACACACACACACACACACACACACACACACTCATGAACATTTTTATAATTTTTTTTTTTTTTTTTGATTCAGGGGGATCTGAAACTTATACTTCCGATGAAATCTCGGTATCGAATTTTTGGGTGCTTTACAATACCTTCTCTATGCACTATGTACACAAGGCACAGAAAGAAACCGTCTTGTTCCGTACACCGCATTCCTTACCGTTTGTAGGGTACTTTATTACGGCATGATTTTATTTTATTGGCTGATACTGTCACCTTGCAGGCGAAGGTTCTATATCGAACCAATAGAGCATACCTATGCTGGGTTTATCAGATCATTTACTAATAGCCACCTCCTTCAACTGGAAGTAAAATTAGTTAACGTGTACTACAACAGTAAGGTATAACTTCCCCTCCTTCCCCAATTAGAGTGACGGAGGGGCCAGGGAATATCAGAAGACACGCCCTAAAATTTCCCTACAGACAATCAGAAATTCGATGTCTACTACTATTTGTGCTCTCTGTACATAGTACGTGTATAGAAACTAGTATTCAAATGAATACACAATAGAAATAAGAGACATATTAGGGGAAAAAATCTGGTGTGTTTTATTCACATGACTTTCTCTGCATCTCTGTAACAAATTATTTTTAATAAGCTTACTCTTCTGTCTATTTAATTCTAAAACTTTAGTAGAATGTTCTTATTACTTAGTTCCTTATAAGTACAAAGGAACTAAAGGAATACGTTATACCAAAATGATAGTCAAATGTTTAAAAAGCGTCGATATGCGATTGTCATTGCAAATTGCTTCTTTGCTTGGCCAGGAGTAGAACAAATGGAAAAGGACACTTCCTGTCTGAAAAAAGTACAACTACTTTACAATTGGAACTAATAACACCGAATACCTCGAAAACGGTAAGCTCCACGAATAACTTGTGAATTGTAACGAGATCTAAAGCTTTTGTATTGTAAGTTTATGTCTCTCTCTCTGTCTCTCTCTCTCTCTCTCTCTCTCTCACTTACGGTTTATTTGTCATACCAAATTAAGCAAAAGTAATTCAGAATAAACAGGTCTTTAGAAGCTATTCCCAGAAAATTCAAGATATACATTTTATTTGTGATAGAAATAGCTTTAATATGTGATATTTTAATAAAAACCGTTACAGCCATTTTTAAAAACAATAAACTTTTTAAAGTTTTTCCATGCAAATGGTAGTTTATGGTGGGGGACTTTTTCGAAAATCTTCGTGTCGTATCCTTGAAAGATACAAACTTAAATACCAAGTTTGGTATTGACCATCTTTACGTTTTTGAGCTATACTGTCCACACACACACACACACACACACACACACACGGACCTTTTTCCGAAAATATTTTTTTTTGGGTTCAGAAGTTCCTAAAACATGTATTTCTGAAAAATCTCGGTATCGAAATCTTGGTTGGAATACTATATTTTCTATACCCACTATGTAGTGTAGATTATACATGCGGGGCTAGAGAAAGTAAAAATGATAATGCTGATAATATAATAATAATAATAACAATAATAATAATAATAATAATAATAATAATAATAATAATAATAATAATAATAATAATAATAATAATAATAATAATAATTTATTAGCGAGATGTAGAGAAAGTCTTACATGGAGCACATCACATTTTTACTTTCTCTACACTACTATGTACCTAGTATATAGAGAAGGTATTGTAATGCACCCAAAAATTCGATACCGAGATTTCACTAGAAACACATGTTTTGAGGCTTCCTGCATCCAAAAAAATAATTTTTGAAAAAAAAAGTCCGTGTGTGCATGTGTGTGCGTGTGTGAGTGTGTGTATGTGTGTGTGTGTGTTTTGACAGGATAGCTCAAAATTAAAAAGACCGTTAAATACCAAACTTGGTATTTAACTTTGCTATTTTGCAATGATGTGACACGAAGATTTAAAAAAAAAAAAAACTCTCCACCACCAACTACCCTTTACTTAGAATTTTTTCGAAAATTGTGATTTTCTCAAAAATAGCTCTAACGGTTTTGATTAAAATATCACATATTAAAGATATTTACCTGACAAATAATATGTGTATCTTGACTTTTCTGGGAACATCCTCTGAAGACTACTTTATTCTGGAAGAATTTTACGGAATTTTGTGTAACTGGTAAACCGTAAGAGATAGACAAAAACTTATCAAATAAAAATGTAGAGCAAATTAAAACACATAATTTGTGTTACATACATTTTTTACGTGGAGATGATCGTTTTTTCGATATTCCTTGTTTTTGGCTTCAGCCTTGAAAAACTTATACTTTTCTCATACGGGAATCTGTCAACTCCTGTCAATACAAACAAAGGAACTTCAGGCACATAGCAACCAGATTTTCACTATCGCTTTAACCTATGCTACTTCCTTATTTCGCTTCTACTTACAAGGAAGCAAGTAATAAGACTATTTCTGGAATAATTGTTTTTTCACACAAGCTGTGTGAAGGACAGGAGTAGATTAGGTAGTCAGACTGAAAAATTCTCTGCCAATCTCTAGCCGGGTGCTCTGCCACTGAGCTATCATGGCAATATAGCATTGGATTTCTCAACTGACTCACATGTTTCCCGGTAGGTGATCTCAAATTATTTTGAGATGATAAGCCTAATGGCGACTTACAATGTTTGTTGTATACCGGGAAACATGCGAGTCAATTGAAATCGGGAGATGCGTGGTTCAAAATCCGGCTATGGCTTGAATTTTTTAGTCTGACTCTACCTATCCAAGACTATTTCTGCTGATTTTTTTCTGGATTAGCATGAACTAAATAGAAACATTAGCTTTTTAACAATACTTTGTTACAGAGATGTAGAGATGACCTTGGAATAATACGTCATTTCAGAACCTATCCCGCATGGAATCAGATGGTGAAAGAGGCAGCTAATAAAAGCTAGATCAGTATGTGTCAGTCCGCGAGTCTGCTCGGCACCATGCAGCGTTGGGATTCTGTTCAGGCGCGCGCAATTACATTGCCATTATTCATCGCACATAGAGCCATCTGTGCGCCAGTCACGTAAACTTGTCCCTTCCTCTTAAGCTTTGCTTTCATGGTCTACTTTTCAGACATTGCTGCGATATGAAATCCTGTCGCATATCCCTTTGTTTTCTTCACTGCGAGTTTTCAATATTTGCAATTCCCCTATATCCAGCTTTGTCCCCATCCCCTTATACTCTGTTTGATTTAACATTAAACATCTAATGTGTTCCATTCACATGACTTTCTCTAGTCTCTGCAAAAAAAGTGTTGTAAAAAAGCTTAGGCTTCTAGCAGAAATAGTCTTATTACTTGCTTCCTTGTAAGTAGAAACGAAATAAGGGAGTAGCATAGGTTAAAGTGAAAGCCAAAAGCTGGTTGCTATGTGACTGATGTTCCTTTGTTTGTATGGACAGGAGTTGACAAATTCCTGTATGAGAAAAGTATACGTTTTTAAATCTGAAACCAATAACAATGGATATTTCAAAAACGACCAACTCCACGAAAAAAATGTGTATGGCATAAATTGTGTGTTTTATCGTGATCTACATTTTTTGTGCAGTAAGTTTTTGTATATCTCTTACGGTTTACCAGTTATGCAAAATTCAATAAAATCATGCAGAATAAAGAGGCTATTTCCAGAAAATTCAAGATATACATTTTATTTGTGATAGAAATGTTTTAATATGTGGTGTTTTAATCAAAATCGGTTGAGCCATTTTCTTGAATATCCTAAATTTTTCCCCTTTCCAGCTACTCTTTACGCGACCCCGCCTATCATCACTTATTACTAGTGACCGTATTCTGGTGTATTAAATAAACACTATTTCTGTTACGGCATAAAGTAGCACGTTCGTTTGCACCACGAAAGCAAATATTATGTCTTAGCCCAGCCTGTCTTCCATAGCAAGCGAAGTCTCGTCGCTCGTGCAACACGAAATCCGTATCTATTCGCTTTTGTTGTGTCCACTCTCCAACCCTTTCGGTACATTATCCTGCCCTTAACGGTATTCTTCTACCTGGGTCGCTTGCCAGCTCTTTTAGACGTGTTTCACATTTTTCTTTCTCTATACGTGCTATGTACATAGTGTATGGAGAAGGTATTGTAATGCACCCAAAAATTGGATACCGAGATTTCACCGGAAGTATATGTTTTGAGACCTCCTAAATCCAAAAATAGCATTTTTAGAAAAATGTCTGTGTGTATGTGTATCTGTCTGTCTATCTGTGTGTGACTGTGGGCAGCATAGCTCAAAAACGAAAAGGCTGTTAAAAACCGAACTTGGTGCTTAGGTTTGATATCTTCCAAGGATGCGACACGAAGATTTTCAAGAAAGTCCTCGCACTCCCAACTACCCTTTACATGGAACTTTTTCGAAAATTTGGATTTTCTAAAAAATTGCTCTAACGATTTTGATTAAAATATAGTATATTAAAGCTGTACTAAAGCCTGACAAATAAAATGCATATCCTGAATTTTCTGGGAATAGCCTCTGAAGACTACTTTATTCTGGATGAATTTTGCATAACTACTAAACCGTAAGAGATGGACAAAAACTTAACACACAAAAAATGTAGCGCACGTTAAAACACACGTTTTGTGTTATATATATTTTTTTCGTGGAGTTGGTCGTTTTTTAAATATTCCTTGTTTTTGGTTGCAGCTTTAAAAAACGTATACTTTTCTCATACAGGTATTTACCAACTCGTGTCCATAGAAACAAATGAACTTCAGTCACATAGCAACCAGCTTTTGGCTTTCACTTTAACCTATGGTACTCCCTTATTTCGCTTCTACTTACAATAAAGCAAGAAATAAGACTATTTCTGCTAATTTTTCTCGATTAGCATGAAATAAATAAAAGAATAAGCAGAATTCCCAGAAAATTGAATATATACATTTTATTTGTCAGGTAAATAGCTTTAACATACGATATTTTAAATAACAAATCCTTAGAGCAATTTTTGAGAAAATCTAAATTTTCGAAAAAAGTTATGTAAAGGGTAGTTGGGAGTAGGGGGATTTTTCTCAAAATCTTCGTGAGTCATCCCTGGAAGATACTAAACTTAAATACCAAGTTTGGTATTTTATCGACTTTGAGTTATCGTGTTCGAAGACACACGGATACACACATACACACAGGGACGTTTTTCCGAAAATGCTTTTTTTAGATAAAGGGGACCCTAAAACATATTTCCGGTGAAATCTCGGTATCGAATTTTTGGGTGGAGTGCAATACCTTCACTATGTGCATAGTGCGTGTAGAGAAAGTGAAAATCTCATGTGTTCCACTCACATGACTTTCTCTACAACTCTGCAATAAATTATTGTTAAAAAGCTTATGCTTCTATTTACTTCCTGCTAATCGAGAAAAAATTAGCAGAAATAGTCTTATTACTTGCTTCCTTGTAAGTAGAAGCGAAATAAGGGAGTACTATAGGTTAAAGTGATAGTCAAAAGCTAGTTGCTATGTGACTGAAGTTCCTCTGTTTGTATGGCAAGCGTTCAGAAAGTCCTGTATGAGAAAAGTATGTTTATATAGCCGTAACCAAAAACAATAAATATGTCAAAAACAATCAACCTCACGAATAAGATGTATATAACATAAATCGTTTGCTTTAAAGTGCCCTACATTTGTTGTGTGGTAAGCTTTTGTCCATCCCTTACGGTTTAGCAGTTCCGTAAAATTGACCTAGAATAAAGTAGTCTTCAGAGGTTATTCCCAGAAAATTCAAAATATGCATTTCATTAGTTAGGTAAATATCTATATTATACTATACTTTAATCAAATTCGTTAGAGCCATTTTTAAGAAATTCAAAATTTTCGAAAAATGTTCCATTAAAGAGTAGCTAGGGGTGGGGGGATTTTCTTGAAAATCTTTGTGTCCTTGGAAGATAGCAAGCCTAAATACCAAGTTTGGTATTCAACCGTCTTTTCAGTTTTGAGCTATGCTGTCCACAGGCACACACGGACCTTTTTCTGAAAATGCTTTTTGTGGACTCAGGGGTCCTAAAACATGTATTTCCGGTGAAATCTCGATATCGAATTTTTGGGTGGAATACAATACTTATCTATCCCTATGTATATTGTACATCCGGGGCTAGAGAAAGTAAGAATATTAAGTTCAGTTTTCAGATTGGAGGAAAGTGGGGTGCTTTCTATCTTTTGTATACGTAAGCACGCAATAACATAACTCCATGGCACGACAGCTCACGGGGAGCCTTGGCCTACCGCCCGGCCGCTGCGTCCCCCATCTCGGTCCACTACAGACGTCATGGATGGGGTGCAGTATTGGAGGGTGAGACGTGGTCAGCGCCTCGAGCCCCTCCCGGCCTGTTAATGCGGTCCTCACGACCTGGAGCCGCTACTTCTCCATCAAGTAGCTCCTCAATTGGCCCCCCAGGGACCTCACGAGGCTGAGTGCACCCCGGTCCAGGTCTCCCAGCGGGGGAAAAATCCTCACGCCGGTACTGGGGATCGAACCCAGGTCTCCCGCTTGGTAGGCAGCTGCGCTACCACCGCGCTAAGGAGACGACCGTAAGCACATAATAGAAAGTAGAAATCCCACAAATTTGTTGATAGGATTATTTAGCCGGGTGGTATGCTTCTTGCCATTATCGTGACGTCGCGCATACATTGAGGCGCTAGTGTAAATTACGTCATACAGCGCCGAGTTTGTCAGTTATTGTTCGCAATCTGTTTTAATGCATTTAAAACTCAATTTTGCTCGCTACACTTTCATTGGTAACACCAGCCCTGGAAATTGCATTCATAAGTGTGTGAAATGAGTTTACCGATAATCGAATTCAGCCCACTCGACATTTTGTTTGGTCGTATTGACGGACCTGTCACTTCCATACAGTGAGAGAGAATATGAGCCTCAAAAACGCGAAGCGATAAAACGAATTTCCAACAAAACGCGTATGCTAATATTTATTAATTTATTCACTCCAAGCTCCAGCTTTACGAAAAATAATCTACATCATAGCCATCATTTCCACGCAGTCTCTCTTCCTTTCCAAAACTCATTTATGCTTACTCTAGTCCGTTTATACATAGTAAATAGAGAATGTATTGCATTCCACCCAAAAATTCGATACCGAGATTCCTTCGGAAATATATATGCATACTTGTTTTTATAGTTTCATTTATATAACCCCCTTTAACATCTAAGGGCATATCGGAGACTTTCCGCTTGAAACAGCTCGTTGTCTGTAGGTTATTTTACTTTGGTTTAAATAATTTTGTTTTACTCAAAACTTCCAGACTCCGTGGGGGATTGTGAATAATTCTGGCTAGAAAAATATTCCACGCCCCAGCTGGGAATCGAACCCGCGACCACGGGTGAGAAGTCAGCTCGCTGACCACTCGACCACGGTGGCAGTCAATGTATTTTTGTCCTCCCATGAGTACAAATAAAGCATTTTTACTTTATCTATGCGTACTATGTACCCAACATATAGAGAAGGCATTGTTACTCCACCCAAAATTCACTACAGAGATTTTCACAGGAAAAAAAAAAAATTCACAAGAAGGTCCGTGTGTCCGTGTCTGTGAACACAATAATTCAAAAACGAAAAGTCGGTAATATTCCAAATTTGGTATTTAAGCTTAGTATCTTCCAAGGAAGCGAAACGAAGATTTTGAGCAAAATCCCTCCATCCCAAACTATCATTTACGTGGAACAGTTTTTCGGAGTTTTTGATTTTCTGAAAATGGCAGTAACGATTTCGATTAAAATATCGTACATTAAAGATTCTTACCTGACAAACAATTGCATATCTTGAATTTCCTGCGAATAGCCTCTGAAGACTACCTTATTCTGGATGAACTTTACGAAATTTTGCATAACGGCTAAACCGTAAGAGTTGGACAAAAACTTACCACACAAAAATATAGAGCACTTTAAAAACACAATTTATATTATATACAACTTTTTCCGTGGAGCATATCATTTTTAGATATTCCTTATTACTTTCTCTATACGTACTATGTACAAAGTGTATAGAGAAGGTATTGCACTCCACCAAATAATTCAATACCGAGATTTCACCAGAAATATATGTGTTAGGGTCCCCTGTATCCAAAAAAAAAGTATTTTCAGAAAAAGGTCCGTGTGTCAGTGTGACCTTGTGTCCCTGTGTCTGTGAACACAATAACTCAAAAACGAAAAGTCGGTAAAATACCAAACATGGTATTTAAGTTTACTATCTTCTAGGAATGCGATACGAAGATTTTGAGAAAAATCCCCCCACTCCCAACTACCCTTTACATGGAACTTTTTTCGAAAATTTTGATTTTCTCAAAAATGGCTCTAAGGATTTTTGATTAAAATATCGTATGTTAAAGCTGTTTACCTGACAAATAAAATGTATATCTTCAATTTTCTGGGACTAGCCTCTGAAGACTGCTTTATTCTGGATGAATTTTACGGAATTTTGAACAACTGCTCAACCGTAAGAGATGTAAAAAAAATCCTTACTGAATTAAACAAGTAGAGCACGTTAAAACACAAAATGTATGTTATATAATTTTTTTGTGGAGTTGAGCATTTTTTAGATATTCCTTATTTTTGGTTTCATCTTTAAAACCATACTCATTTCTCATACAGGAATTTGTCAACTCCTGTCCATACAAAGGAACATCAGTCACATAGCAACCAGCTTTTGGCTTTCACTTTTACCTATGGTACTCCCTTATTTTGGTTCTACTTAAAATAAAGCAATTAAAAAGACTATTTCGGCTAATTTTTCTCGATTAGCATGACGTAAATATAAGCATAATTTTTTAACTATAATGCAGATATATAGGGAAAGTTATGTGCATGGAACACATCAGATTTTGTCTGTCTGTGGATAGCATAGTTCAAAAGCGAAAAACATTTTTTTCGTAGAGTTGTACGTTTTTTTAGGTATTCCTTGTTATTTGTTTCAGCTATAATACTTATACTTTTCTCATACGGGAATTTGTCAACTGCTGTCCATACAAACAAAGGAACATCAGACTAATACTTTAGCCTACAGTACTCCCTTATTTCCCTTCTATTTACATGGAAACAAGTAATATGATGTTTTCAGCTATTTTTTGTACTTTTTCTTGATTTGCATGAAGTAAATAAAAGTATAAGCTTTTTAACAATAATTTGTTGTAGAGATGTAGAAAAAATCATGTGAATTGAACAAAGATTTTTTACCCAGGGCATGCAAATACATAGAAAACTTTCTCAATCTACCAGTTCAAAAGATTTGACTATCGTTTTGATCAGGTGTATTCTCTTATTCCCTGGAATATACAAGGAAATGGTGAAAAAATATTTCTGCTAATATTTATCTCGTTTAGCATAAATAATATTGAAGAATAGCCTATTTACTTTCTCTACACGTACTATGTACATACTGTATAGAGAAGTTTTGTAATCCACCCAGAACTTCGATACCGAGATTTCACTAGAAATGCATGTTTTGGGTCCCCCTGCATAAAAAAAAACATTTTTCGAAAAAGGTCCGTGTGTGTGTGTCAGTCTGTGTCTGTATGTCTGTGGAAAGCATAACTCAAAAACGAAAAGGTATTTAGTATTTAAGTTTGCTATCTTCCAAGGATGCGACACGAAGAAAATCTCCCCATCCCTCACTACCCTTTACATGGAACTTTTTTCGAAAATTTTGATTTTCTGTAAAATGGCTCTAACGATTTTGATTAAAATATCGTATATTAAAGTTATTTACCTGACAAATAAAATGTATATTTTGAATTTTCTGGGAATATCCTCTGAAGATTACTTTATTCTGGATGAATTTTTCATAACTACTAAACCGTAAGAGATGGACAAAAACTTAACCCACAAAGAATGTAGAGCACGTTAAAATACACAATATATGTTATATACATTTTTTTCGTGGAGTTGATCGTTTTTGAGATATTCCTTTTTCTTGGTTTCAGCTTTGAAAAACATACTTTTCTCATACAGGTATTTGTCAGCTCCTCGATTAGCATGAAGTAAATAGAAGCATTAGCTTTTTAACAATAATTTTTTGCAGAGTAGTAGAGACAGTCATGTGAACGGAATACGTCAGTTTTTTTTAAAACTTGTTTGTTCGCAGAAGAGGGATAAAAATTCATATGATTGTATTTTATATTGTCTATTACTTGGTTATTTTTAACATTGACGAGTTAGGACAATTGATTGCATTTTGATTGCAATTGGCCGAGAAAAAAACAAAGAACAAATTACTGAGTAATACAAATAGACGTGGGACATTTGAACGAATATAGAATCAATATTTAGCTATCTTCCCCTTACTTTGGGCTCTACAGCAATTTAAAGATCGTAAAATGAAATGGCCTGTTATTTATGGACGCTCTTTAACTGCTTTGGTTCTCAGCGTCCCATTCTATATTGGGTTGAAAGATCGCTTAATTTTGCTCAGATGCCTCTCTATCAGGCTTGAGGCTCTTTTATGTGCCGTAAATCTACGACACGGGACCCACGGCTTTACTTCCCTTCCGAAGGAAGCCATGCTAAGGATTTTTACGCCCGAAAAAATGCATCGTCCTCCGCCGGGTATATGAAGTCAGCATGGTAACCATTACACCACGGAGGGCGACGATTAAAGATCGTACAATACTCGCCTTTCACCTCCCACGCGCCCCCATGTGGAATTTATGGTGGACAAGGCTGCGTCTGGCTGGATTTTCTCCAGATCCTCAGTTTCCCCCGCCACTCGTTCCACAAATTTCTTCATTATTATCTTTCCTATCATTCATTTTGCTTGCACGTCATATTTTCCACCTCCTCACACTCATGCCTGGTTACGGTTCGACCACCCGTTCTCCATTCTGTGGTTTCGTGCCGTTGGCTCCCAGACAGCCTTCTCGCCCCTAGGCATCCGCTTGGGGGATGCCAGTCCTAAAATACGCCTAGGGTAACGTTTCTTTGCGAACTACTTTATAAAAAACATTTTCTCAAAACTGCATTTTCACACTTTCAAAATGTTCCACGCATTTCAGTTTCTGTTGGTTTTTTTTTTTTTGTTTTTTTTCCGGCATATCGGACGATGAATGCAATTAGTGAAATGATGCTCAAATGCTCTCGGGGTCCATGGAGCTTAAAGTTACTCCACATTTGTCTCCTCAGGATAAGGGGTAACTCTCCCAAAGCGAGATCTGAACGCACGACCTTTTGAACGTGAGGCAGACACGCCACCACCACAGTACCCTGGCGGGTGCATCTCAGTTTTGTTTAAACACAACCAAAATTTGCCAAAATATACAGAGGTATGTGCAATGTAGTATTACAAAGGAGAAAATTATCTTGACACCGACAGTAATTTTTACAAAAATATATATTTTACCAAAAAATAATTCATTTTAGAGATTAACATTTCTAACTTTTTTTAAAAAAATTATAATAATTCAGCAATGATTCAAAACTACAATTCAGAAATTGTCAATCGCATTTCTCAAATTTTGATACGCGTGGAATAATTGGATTATGCAATATATTTACATAATAGAATTTACAAAATAGTTTACATCTTGTTTAGTATTTATCCAATTTGAGTGAATTTTGGTATCCATTTTAAAACAAGAACGAAATCCAGTACATTTTTCAGAAACACCAATACAGAAATTTGATATTTCACTCCCAGTCCCTTAATATTCTTCTTCCTGGTAGACATTAAGGTAAGTTCGACTTAAGTTTACATGTGTTGCAGCCCACAGAAGCCTACCCATTGGCTACGCCTCGTTCTGGAGGACCAATTGATGAAATACGGCTCTGGTAGAAAACAGTAAATTGGATTAATAGTGTTTTCACACAATACGTGATGTAGGACAGGAGTTGGATAGGTAGAGTCAGACTGAAAAATTCAGTGCCATAGCCGGGGTTTGAACCACGGATCTCCCGATCTCTAGCCGGTTGCTCTGCCATTGAGCTACCATGGCAACATGCCGGCTTGGCACTGAATTTCTCAACTGACTCACATGTTTCCCAGTAAACCACAAGATGATCTCAAATTATTTTGAGATGACAACCCCAATGGCGACTTACAATGTTGTAAGTACTTTAGACCCAGGATTCACAGTATAGCCAACTATTATGGTTAACTGGTATTGGATGATGGCTCAAGGGCAGTGCAACCGGCTAGAGATTGGGAGAACCGTGTTTCAAATCCCGGCTCTACCTATCCAACTCCTGTCCAACACACGGCTTTTGTGAAAAACAATTAATTCAATACCAATTGACCATAATAGTTGACTATACTATGAATCCTGGGACTTAAGTACTTAGGACATTGTAAGCCGCCATTGGGGTTGACATCTCAAAATAATTTGAGAACACCTTGTGGTTTACCGGGAAACATGCGAGTCAGTTGGGAAATTCAGTGCCATGCCGTCATGTTGCCATATAGCTCAGTGGCAGAGCAACCGGCTAGAAATTTGGAGATCCGTGTATGAAACCCTGGCTATGGCATTGAATTTTTAAGTCTGACTCTACCTATCAAAACATTATACTGTTTCACCCTTGTAATTAGTGACAGGCAGAATCGAATGTTTTCAAGAATCGAATACTTTTAAGAATCGAAACTTTCATTCGAATACAATTATTACTCAAAGTTTTCGCTAATCAAAATCAGCTTGTATTCGTATTCAAGTTCTCGGATGCTACGCTATCGTCGCCCGAGTGATGTTCTCAGTTCTCCTTATGGTTGTTCTGAAATAATACATTAGTTCAAATGATGGACGAAAAATACGACACCAGTTAAATGCTGACTATTTGTGACAGTGTTGCTGTGCTAATTGTAAATTTGGGTCGTCGACTCCTGCGGCGATGTCTTTTATAGGGGTATCGGGTTCGTATCCCTTTTGACCTTCGCAGACGCCGCCGGTTCTGTGCTTCTTGTGGAGGCACAGGGCATTATACCGGACAAGCTCAGTAGTGCCCCCAATACCCGAAGAGCAGGCACCAACGTCCATCTCAACCAGCCCGGGCAACGCAGACAGAAGTACAGCCTCAACGTCCCGAGCAGCCACCGCAGGACACGTCTGAGCTCCTCCTGGAACTCAACTTTATTTACACCCTCCTCCAGCAAACCTACGACGCCAACTCCAGGATCGTGGAGGCAATCACGGACATCCATGCGGAGTTGCTGAACCTGCCTACACGCTTGACTGATCTGGAGGATCTGCTCACCAACAAGTTTACCTACAACCTCGCAGAAATCACCAAGTGCTACTCTGCCGTCTTTGACTACCAGAAGCTGGTAGTAAACAACATCGCCGAGCTCATCGCCAACAGTCAAAGACAGATACTTCAGAAACTTTGCACCATTAATCCACAGCATTCTACACACCTTGGAGAACAGCAGCCCTCAGCAAACAGCAGACGCCACCATAGTGGTAGGCAACACCCCAATTAGTAGATCTGCGTCTGGGCTTCGGTCAAGAGTCATACCTACACCTAAAGTCGGTACATCCGTCCTAATAGCAGTCACCCACAAACACTCGGTTTGCTTCGGCACCGGGCCTCGTGTCACCACAGTATTAAATTCTTTCTATCCCCTTTTCCCTTATCCTTCCCAAATACCTTATTGACCTGTTATCCTTATAACCTTTATTCCTGTCCCCTCCCCCAAAATCCCTCGTGTGAGTTTAGGATATTTAGGAATGGTGTGGGGATTGGGTGCCCCAGCTCAGGTTTTTTGGCATGAATCTTTCTCAGGTATGGTAAGACACAAGTGGTTTCTTGGAGTTTCAGATTAATATTGAACTAATTTTTTAATTTTGTTCGACCTTTTCTGCGTCACTATTTCCGTCACGGCCATGTGTTGTCCGATCGACTCCCCGCGGACTCAAATATCACATCTTACCTCTGTCACTCTTCCATAGCTGGTGCAAAAGTGTCGCTCGACCAGCAAGGAAATTGTTTCTCTTTCTTTATATGTGCACTCTCGGGCAGTGTAACCTCACCCCTTCAGTTCAATGTCCTTCTCTTAACGGTACTATCCTACCTGGTCGCTTGTCAGCTCGTGATAACTGTTTGTCCTTGCCTTCTTAGACGTGTTTTACAATATTTCTTCCCTGGCCATTTCCAATGTACCTACATTAGTCCCCTTTTAGTATAATTTATATTATTTTGGCTATAATTTATATCTCTCTTTTAGATAACTTTTAACCCCGTAACATGACGTGTACTGTCTAACTAATAAACAATTCACTGCAGCGCACGGCTTAATTGCTTTGCTCTGTATGTGTGGACGCTATGCTGTAGTGATTCTAAAGCTAACCAGTGCAAGAAAACATTTTATTTGAACACAGAAATGTTATGAAATTTTAAGATACATTATTTTAGCACGAACGTACTTAATTTTAATTTTATACACTCTTTGCGTGTTTACATGCACTACAGACATTGTCTATGAAAACTGTAAAACATTATAAAGTACAGGGTTACTACAAAAGAAATAGACAACTTCAACTGCCTGTAAAACAAAACTATTTACGATAATTTGACGCCGTTTTCACTGGTTTGTAGAGGAGTCTTTGAAGTTTACATTGTGAACTCACAAATGTTCAATATGGGCTCCTCCAGTCACACGACACACATCCATGCGATAATCAAGTTCATCCCAAACCTTTTGTAACATATCTGCATCAACACTTGCCACGGCTTGTCTGATACGTTGTTTCAAGTCGTCTAAATTAAGAGGAAGTGGAGGGACAAAAACACGGTCTTTCACAAATCCCATAGAAAAAAGTCACATCCATCAGGGCTCCTTGGTGGCCAAAATGCAAGAGCATTATTGTCGGTTGTAGCACGGCCAATCCAACGATCTGGTAGGACTTCATATAGGTAATCTCTAACATCTGTGTGCCAATGAGGCAGTGCTCCGTCTTGTTGGAATACAGTCATCCTGTTGCTCATTCAGTTGGGGCATCAACCAGATCTGTAATATGTCAAGATACCTAGTACCGTTGACTGTTTGCTCTGCAAAGAAAAAGGGGCCATACACCGTCGTGTGAGATACCGCACAAAACACATTGATTTTAGGAGAGTCCCGCACATGTTGCAATACAGCCCTCGGAGGTTCAGTTCCCCATATTCGGACGTTTCGTGTATTCACTTTTCCACTCAGGTGGAAAGTTAACTCATCGCTGAAAATGATGCGTTCACAAAAACCAGCATCGTCTTCACCATGTCGCAACATGTCGATGCAAAAGTCACGCCGTATGACCTTATCTTCTTCACTCAGAACCTGCAACATCTGTAATCTGTAAGGCATCATGTGCAGTCGCTTCCGCAAGATTTTCCATACAGTTTGCTGTGGAATTTGTAATTGCATGCTTGCCCTAGATGTCGATTTCTGTGGGCTTCTTATGTAGGCAGCACGAACACGATCAACGTTTTCTTCCGAAACTCTTGGTCTTCCCGAGCTCTTCCCTTTGCACAAACATCCCGTTGTCTCGAATTTTCGTCGTGGATTGACTGTCTAGTCGGTGGCGTTTTGTGGTAACGTGTTCTAAAATGTCGTTGGACAACAGTTGCTGATTGCGTTCTAGCAAATTCCAACACGCAGTATGCCTTTTCCACAGGATTTTCCGCCATTTCAGCTTCTGCAACAACAAACAAAACACTACAGCGTTACCAATAGTAACAAACGAAGCTTTGAGATTTCTCAACATACCTCCAAAATAATTAGGTTTCTAATAGTTTTGTTTTACAGGCAGTTGAAGTTGTCTATTTCTTTTGTAGTAACCCTGTATAGAAGATCAATATACAAACATTCTTTTACAAAATAAAGTGAATTATTCATGTTTATTATCAGTCAACACACTTCTGCGCTCTTCCAGGCAAGTCCACAAGCGTATGAATAAGCTTAAAGTCAGCTGTAGGTGTAGCTATGCCAGCACCATCTAGAGAAGAGATCTCGACTCAGTTCGGTGCAGGTGCACCTCTCCGAGTCAGCATTCGAATATTGCATTCAGGATATTCTCAAACCAAAGTTGCCATGTCTACTGATTTTGCAGTAGATCTGGAAATCTTTTTTCAGGCAAGGCATTTCTTTCATGCATAAAAATGATTTATTTCATATTCCTCTATATACACAAACAGGATTGCGTCATCGATACAGAATTTTTTACTGAAATCTGAACTGGCCGGTCCCTATGGCCACGCTCGCTAAAGCGTCTCGCTTTGGTGCTTCGTGGGCAGGGGATCGTGGGTTCGAGTCCCGCCTTGGGCATGGATGTTATATGTTTGTGCAATGTGTATATGTTTGTAAAAGAAACAGTAAAACCAGTAAACCAGTAATCAGTAAAACCTACGGGGGGAAATGTAAATAGGGATACAGTACCGGAGTCCTGATCAGACTCCGTTACTGTTTAAAAAAAAAAAAAAAAAAAAAAAAAACTGTGATGCAAAGAAAGTAGGAGAAGAATATACACCACTTTAAACTGGACACTTGACTGGTTGGACAATAAAAAAAAAAAGTTAGCAGAAACAGTCTTATTACTTGCTTCCTTGTAAGTAGAAGCGAAATAAGGGAGTATCATAGGTTAAAGTGATAGTCAAAAGCTGGTTGCTATGAGACTGAAGTTCCTTTGTTTGCATGGACGGGAGTTGACAAATTTCTGTATGAGAATAGTATAAATTCTTTAAAGCTGAAATTAATAACAAGAATATCTCAAAACCGATCAACTCTATGAAAAGAATGTATATGGCATAAATTGCGTGTTTTGTCGTCATCTACATTTTTTGTGCAATATGTTTTTGTCTATCTCTTACGGTTTACCAGATATGCAAAATTCAATAAAAATCATCCAGACTAAATAGGTCTTTTGAGGTTATTCCCAGAAAATTCAAGATAAACATTTTATTTGGCAAGTAAATATGTTAAATATAAGAGATTTAATCAAAATCCTTAGAGCCATTTTTAAGATAATCAAAATTTTCGAAAGTTTTCCATGTAAAGGTTAGTTTGGGGTGGGGGGATTTTCTTGAAAATATTCGTGTTGTATCCAAGAAAGACATCAAACTTAAATACCAAGTTTGGTTTTTAACGGCCTTTTCGATTTTGAGCTATGCTGCCCACAGACACACACACACAGGGATATTTTCCTAAAAATGCTTTTTTTTTTTTTTTTTTTTTTGACTCAGCGGGATCTAAAACATATATTACCGGTGAAATCTCGGTATCGAATGCACTATGTCATTTGCACATCAGTCCCCAAATTAACTATCAAATTAAAAGAAGCGCAAGTTCCTCTTGTGAATTTTCTAGTAGAACATAAATTTATTATAATTAATTTTACATTCAACCTCTGTAGTTAAATAACATACCTTGATTAATGTCATGGTTGACCATAGTGACTTACAATATGTGTATATAATAGGACCCTCAATTACTACCTGTGTGTGTGTGTGTGTTTGTGTGTGTGTGTGTGTGTGTGTGTGTGTGTGTGTGCAAGTGAATAATCAACAACATTGGTGGGTTCTGTTCTAATTTTAATTTATGTTATGGAAAGTTTAATACCAAATAGATTGTAGATCAGTAGCACCAAAAAACAACACTAGTGCCTTAGATATGTATATACTAGGCAGTTTGCCAATAAAAATCTACTACTTTCTCCTGTTCTTTTACTTTCTCTAGCCCGCATGTACAATGAATATAGTGGAGAGAGAAGGTATTGCATTCCACCCGAAAATTTAATGTCGAGATTTCACCGGAAATATATGTTTTGGAGTCCCCTTAGCCTGAAAAAGCATGTTTAGCAAAACGTCTGTGTGTTTATGGACAGCACAGCTCAAAACCGAAAAGATCGTTAAATATCAACCTTGGTATTTAGGTTTAGTTTCTTCCTAGGATGTGACAGGAAGATTTCCAAGAAAATCCCCCCAGCACAAGCTATCCTTTACATGGAAAATTTTTCGAAAATTATGATTTTCTCAAAAATGGCTGTAATGATGTTGATTAAAATGTTGTGAATTAATGGTGTTTACATCCCAAAATAAAATGTATCTTGAGTTTTCTGAAAATAACCTCTGAAGACCTCTTAATGAATTTTGTCGAATTTTGCTGTAGATCTCGTCAAAACACAATTTATGTTCTTTACATTTTGTTGTGGAGGTAACCGTTTCCGAGATATTCCTTGTTATTGGTTTCATTATAATAACTCCTTGGCCTACCGCCCGGCCGCTGCGTCATGGATGGGGTGCAGTATTGGAGGGTGAGACGTGGTCAGCACCACGCCTCCCCCCGGCAGGTTAATGCGGTCCTCATGACCTGGAGCCGCTACTTCTCCACCAAGTAGCTCCTCACGACTCTGAGTGCACCCCGGACCAGGTCTCCGAGCGCCGGTACTGGGAATGGAACCCACGTCTCCCGCTTGGCAAGCACCGCGCTAGGAGGTGACCTTTGGTTTCATTGTAAAGCACTTATATTTATCTCAGACAGGAAGTGTCCGTTTTCTTTTGTTCTGTTCCTGGCCAAGCAAAGAAGACATTTGCAATGACACGCATAGCGACAGATTTTTAAAACACTTGACTATCACTTTAGTGCATTACTTTAGTTCTCTTCTACTTATACGGAACTTACTTTCTCTATACTCCCTATGTACATAGTGTATAGAGAAGGTATTGCACTCCACCAAAAAATTTGATACCGAGATTTCACTGGAAATATATATTTTAGGGTCAGCAATATCCAAAAAAAGCATTTTCACAAAAAGGTCCGTGTGTGTGTGTGTGTGTGTGTGTGTGTGTGTGTGTGCGTGTATCCCTGTGTCCGTGTGTCAGTGTGTCCGTGTGTCTTTGAACACGATAACTCAAAAACGAAAAGTCAGTAAAATACCAAACTTGATATTTAAGTTAAGTATCTTCCAGGGATGCGACACGAAGATTTTGAAAAAAATCCCCCCACCCCCAACAACCCTTTACATGGAACTTTTTTCGAAAATTTTGATTTTCTCAAAAATGGCTTTAACGATTTTGATTAAAATTTCGTATACTAAAGATATTTACCTGACAAATAAAATGTATATCTTGAATTTGCTGGGAATAGTCTCTGAATAGTAGTTTCTTCTGGATGAATTTTACTAAATTTTGAATAACTGGTAAACCGCAAGAGATGGACAAAACCTTACTACACAAAAAATGTAGAGCATCTTAAAACACACAATTTATGTCATATACATTTTTTTCGTGGAGTTCGTCGGTTTTGAGACATTCCTTATTTTTGGTTTCTGCTATGAAAAACTTATTCTTTTCTCATACAGGAACTTGTCTACTCCTATCCATACAAACAAAGGAACTTCAATTTAACCTATGTTAGTCCCTTATTTTGCTTCTACTTACAAGGAAGCAAATAATAGGACTATTTCTGCTATTGTTGCAGGTATATATAGAAATTCATGTGAATGGTACACATCAGATTTTTTTCGAATCAAATCTTCTGCTTTTACTTCGGCAGATATGGCAACACGAGAAGCATGCATTTGAACACATCCGAGTGAAGGAATCGAATACAGCATTCAGGTTTCGAAATATCTCAAGCACATCAAAGAACCGAATATATTGACATTCGAATACTTGCGTTGTTAAACCAGTATTGTCTAGATCTGGCATCAAGCAGGTGTTGGTTGTAGTCTGAAGATTGCTGCGGCATACTCCTGCGCAGAAACAAGTGAAGGAGAGAGATGGAGGACCGGTCGGTCAGAATGGGTTCAACAGCTCACGGCAGCTGGTGTTTCATGCAAGTGGAATTTCCCTGTAACACGAACGTGCCTTTGCATTGATATGTCGCATTTATATCTCTAGCAACTGGTGTAATGTTAAATTGTGTTTGACATCAACATGGTCTGGTGATACGAGACGAAATTATTGCACTGGGAATGGAAAACCTGCAGGTCCAATTAGCATGTCTCCCTCGCGTTCTCACTGGATTTACTGAGGATTGCTGAGGCTCATCAACGTCATCATCAGCATCATCAGTATCATCATCAACATCAACATCATCATAACTTAAAAGTCTGCTGAACATAAAAAATAAATCTGATGTGTTCCATTCACATGACTATCTCTACATCTCTGCAACAAATTATTGTTAAAAAGCTTATGCTTCTATTTACTTCATGCTAATCGAGAAAAAAAGCAGCAGAAATAGTCGTATTACTTGCTTCCTTGTAACTAAAAGCGAAATAAGGGAGTACCATAGGTTAAAGTGAAAGCCAAAAGCTGGTTGCTATGTCACTGAAGTGCCTTTGTTTGTATAGACAGGAGTTCACAAATTCCTGTATGAGAAAAGTATGTGTTTCAAAGTTGAAACCAAAAACAAGGAATATCTATAAAACGATCAACTCCACGAAAAAATTTATATTACATAAACTGTGTGTTTTAACGTGCTCTACATTTTTTGTGTGGTAAGTTTTTATCCATCTCTTACGGTTTAGCAGTTTTGCAAAATTCCGTAACATTGATCCAGAGTAAAGCAGTCTTCAGAGGCTATTTTCAGAAAATTCAAGATATATATTTTATTTGCCAGGTAAATATCCTTAATATAGGATATTTTAATCAAAATCACTAGAGCCATGTTTAAGAAAATCAAAATTTTCGAAAAAAAATTCCATGTAAAGGGTGGTTGGGGTAGGAGGATTTTCTTGAAAATCTTCGTGCCGCATCCTTGGACGATACCAAACTTAAATACCGAGTTTGGTATTCAACGGTCTTTTCGTTTTTGAGCTATGCTGTTCACAGACACACGAACACACACACACACACACACACTGACGCACACACACATATTGACCTTTTTTCTGAAAATACTTTTTTTTTTATTCAGGGTGACCCAAAACATGTATTACCGGTGAAATTCGGGTATCGAATTATTGGGTGAAATGCAATATCTTCTCTATACGCTATGTACGTAGTAAACGTAGAGAAAGTTAAAAGAGCAATTTCCACCAAACTAAAATTTTCAGTAGAATCCAATTTGTGATACAACTTTTTCTTCCAACTGGATCTGTTTGATTTTTGTCCTGCCGTATTCATTAAGTTGAAATAACCCCGTTGAGTACTACAACTCTTTTAACGCACGATGGAATATCTGCATACGTCAAATACGGACAGTTAGCCCCTTGGTATATGATAGACACAGACACAATCAAAATTTGAATTCAATACGCAAATATCTCACCTTTAAAAGTTAGCAACTGGGAGGAAAATTTCTGTTTTATACAACTTTATTTTAATATTTTGAAATGTGTGTGTGTTTTTTTTATTCGGGGAGTCTCACAGGATATGTAACGAAGGTTGTTATCCACTGTTCCCCACCACCGGTTTTAAGTGGTTTTAATGTAAGTAACTAGAGGATTAATGGATTAATAGTTTATTATATATTTTAACTTAAATTCTGGAGATTGTCCATTTTGATTCACACCTTAGGGTTCATTTGATACTACATGCATGGAGATTGCTCTTTCTGTCAAGGAAAGGAGGCACTGTTGTACCTGGAGGGGCGGTAACGTGGTTACAGGGTTCGTATCCCGGGTGCAGGTTTTGGCTATTACTAATGGTGTGGATTTGTGGGTGCCCTATCTCAGGATTTTTACTATCAACTCTTTTCAGGGTGTGGTACGACACAAGTGCTTTATTCAATTAGTTCGGCCTTTTTCCGCCGTCGAACACACACGCATTCCTCCTAAATGTTCAACTGTGAAACTACACTTTACCCGACCGTGAATATTCTTACTTATTAACTTTGATGCAGTGATCTGGTCTGTATTAAAATTAACTATTTCCCTCACAACTAAGGACTACACCACGCACCCAAATATCACAGCTTTGCTCTGCCGATGTTCTACGCCAAGTAACCCCAAACGCGGTAGCATTATTTTCTCTATTCTCGTTATGTTCCCCTCGAGCAGTGTTCTTTCACCCCCTTTAATTCAATGCTCTACCCTAACGGTATACTGTGCTACCAGCTCGTGACAACTCGACTACTTATACGTGTTTGAAATCTTCCCTTCCCATTTTAAATGTCTACATTTTCCCCTCTTGGTATAATTTATCTTATATCACTCTTAGCCCCGTGATGAGATATGTTCTGTCTCACTGGGCATTTATTTTAGTAAAACTATAATCATTTAATTATATTACTATGTTGCACTGACATACATGGTCAATAATGATAATATAAAGTTGACTACTTAGTACTCTTAGAAAAGTGAAACAGATTATTATCTAAACTACAAGGGGGAAAATAGGAAAATAAACTACCTATGAAACTGTTCTCCGTTGCAATTTAGGAAACTTGGAGTGACAAAAAATATTTTAAATAATTGCAGTTTGGTTATCTATTTTCAAAATGTTAGCTTTAGAGCATTAACTAGAACAATGAAATGTGGAAATTAAATTGCCTAGGCTTATTGAGCAACTTTTAACACAAGTTCTTTTCATAACAGACTTTATCTTTGCGGCGGACTTAAGTTGTGGTGTGCTATATTAAGCACCACGTTCGGAGCACCTGATGCGGCGGTCTTGGCTTCGTGCCCAGATTTGCAGTGCTCTAAGACTCACTCCGCTACCAATAAGTAGATCCACGTACCGGTGAGATGCCTCGGCGTTGCTCAGTCTGCACGATAGTTGACTCTCTCAGGGTGGTAGAGCTAATGAGAGTAGTTCAGGGAGTGACCTTATAAAAAACGTAGAGATACGTACATTTCCTATACTTTATTATAACTAGGAGGTGCGAGACAAGCAATTCTGCTAACTAGATTATCTACTAGGAACTTTGATACTTGATTATTCACACGTACTTATTTATACTTCTTCTTCCTTGATTCCGCTTTACACAATTTAATTTTAATGCACGTCACTGAATTTAAATATATTTGACTTAGAGCGCTGTTAACTACTAAGTATCGTTAAGAGTTACAATGTTTGACTTTGTGCGAAGATGTGACGTTCAGCATGATAGTATTGCAATGGCAATTCGCAGACAGTCCCGATGTGCCATACTCTGCTTCATATATACTAAAACTATTGTCATGGCGGCTTCTTTCTGATTGGACAGAAAGGCCGTGCAATTGACGTCTATATTACCCAAAATCTACTGCTCTCATCCCAGAGTGCACCACAACACCCACGTGGCACGTGTTATGCAATGGAAAATTACTCTTTTCCGACTTTTAAGGTTTAGTCCCGGCTTGAGTCGTTGGTACGTGCCTGGACAAAAGAAACCCTGTTAACAATGAGCCCCTCACACCATTCTCCTAACTTGGCATCAACTTTCTGCTTTGCTTTCCTACAAGCTGATCTTTACACTGGTAAATACATGAGTTAATAAGCATTTGCATTCTTTAACTATATACTGCTAAATAATTAATAAACTACCAATAGTTATTGTAGAGGAGCCAATTAATGGTCTCATCATAAAAGTGTGGATAAATAAACAACAAAGTACACTAATCAAAAATATTTACGCTTAATATAACATTAATTACAACAATTATCTTAGCCTTTTAGCAAGAACTAATTTCTATTTCCTTGCCTTCCGGACCTATTTGCTATTAGCTTATACGGGAGTGATGGGTGTTGTACTTTGAGGCAGCATATCCATCACAGAGCGGTTAGAAGAAAACTAGCGCTTATCTTTATAATATAACATATGGTGATACTGTACACAGTTCAAAACCCTGAAAATTTGTCTAATATAATTCACAATTTTATAATATAGCTCATTTCAGCAGAACACACACAATTATTTCCAGCACTGCAGCCATATTGCTGCCAGTCACGTGACCAGAATGGAAACAGCCTATTGGTAGTTGTGGAGGTTGCCTTTCTTGATTCCAACAGACAATAGAGATTGTTGATTTTGTTCTTTCAGAAATAAACATGCACATCACTTCAGTAGAGGGCTAATAACAGAATACAGTGGTACCAATATCTCAATGTTGCACAAAAGTGGAGATTGCTCTTTTTGATTGCCTCAAGTGGTCAGCGTTCTGCGGTTTTCACCCAGAGGTCCCGGGTACGATTTCTGGCTAGAGTAGAGAATTTTTACTTTATCTGCTGTATCCCTGAATCCAAAAAAAAAAAAAAAAACTTTTTCAGAAAAAGCTCCGTGTGTCCGTGGGTCCATGTGTCTATGAACACGATAACTCAAAAACGGTAAAACACCAAACCTGGTATTTAAGTTTAGTGTTTTCCAGGTATGTGATACGAAGATGTTAAGAAAATTCCCCCAGCCTAAACTACCCTTTTCGTGGAAAAAAATTCGAAAATTTTGCTTTTCTCAAAAACAGCTCTAACTATTTTGATTAAAATGCCGTATAATAAACATATTTATATGCTAAATCAAATGCATATCTTGAATTGTCTAGGCATAGCCTCTAAAGACCTCTTTTTTTCCGGATGAATTATACTGAATTTTGCATAACTGGTAAACCGTAACAGATGGATAAAAGCTTACCACACAAAAAATGAAGAACACGTTAAAGCACTCAATTTGCGTTATATTAATTTTTTTCATGAAGTTGATCGTTTTTGAGATATTCCTTGTTATTGGTTTCAGCTTTAAAAAACGTATGCTTTTCTCATACAGGAATTTGTCAACTCCTGTCCATAAAAACAACTTTTGACTGTCGCTTTAGCCTAGAGTATTCCCTTGTTTACCTTCTACTTACAAGGAAGCTAGTAATAAGACCATTAATTCCGCTAATTTTTTCTCGATTAGTATGAAGTAGATTTAAGAATAAGCTTTTTAAGAATAATTTGTTACAGAGATGTAGAGAAAGTCATGTGAATGGAACACATCAGATTTTTTATACATCTGAGTTTAATTGTAAGAATGTTAGTATAATTCTTTTGTCTTCTTCCACTCGTCTGCGATATCATTATATAAAAAACTCTGATGTGTTCCATTCACATGACCTTCTCTGCATCTCTGTAACAAATTATTGTTAAAAAGCTTATGCTTCTATTTACTTCATGCTAATCCAGAAAAGAAATAACAGAAATAGTATTATTACCTGCTTCCTTGTAAGTAGAAGCGAAATAAAGGAGTACCATAGGTTAAAGTGATAGTCAAAAGAGGTTACTATGTTACTGAAGTGCTTTTGTTTCTATGGACACGAGTTGACAAATCCCTGAATGAGAAAAGTAAGTTTTTCAAAGCTGAAACCAAAAACAAGGAATATCTAAAAAACGAAAACTCCACGAAAAAGAAATATAAAATATAAAATGTGTGTTTTATAGTGCTCTACAATTTTTGTATGGTAAGTTTTTGTCCATCTCTTACGGTTTAGCAGTTATGCAAAATTCCGTAAAATTCATCCACAATAAAGTAGTCTTCAGAGGCTATTCCTAGAAATTTCAAGATATACATTTTATTTGTCAGGTAAATATCTTTAATATACGATATTTTAATCAAAATGTTTAGAGTCATTTTTAAAAAAATCAAAATTTTCGAAAAAAATTCCATGTAAATGGTAGTTGGGGGTGGGGGGATTTTCTTGAAAATCTTCGTGTTGCATCTTGGAAGATACCAAACTTAAATACCACACAAACAGACACTTAACTAAATTTGTTTTCAGGGGGTCTCAAAACATATATTTCCGGTGAAATCTCGGAATCAAATTTTTGGGTACAATGCAATACTTTCTCTATACACTATGTACATAGTTCGTATAGAGAAACTAATACTCGTCGCTTAGAAGGCTTCCTTTTTCACTTCTATGAAAAGAAAGGAATTAATTCTTTAACGATGTTTTGTTTCTGATCTATTTTTGCCCCGCGTCTGCACTCCCGGTTAATATGTTTCCTGTTTTCCCTGTTTCCTTTTCCCTGAGGCACCATTCGTATCTTTCACATTCACGCCATTTCTTTTAGCCTGGCTGTACGAGTGGAAAAGAGGTCACAATTTTTTTGTTCATTTCTCTGCTTCACAGTCTTGACAGATAGAAGCCATGAATGCCTCTGCTCCACCTCCGTTCTTTGTTAGTTCAAAAGAGCGATGCTTGGAAAACGAAAAAAATAAAAGTTTTATGTACACAGAAAAGGAGCTCAGTTTCAGGGAAGCCAGAACTGCCTGCATGCATTAAAACTTGTCAGGGATGTTAGTGGAAGTGTATGCATATGCTTCTTTTCGCTTTCCCTGCTCTTAAGGGTAGAGAACTTACCTTGAGATGTGTCAAAATATCAATTTTTACTTTCTCTGCATCGCTGTAACAAATTATTATTAATGCAATTATTCTTCTATGTATTTAATACCAAACGTTAGCAGAAACAGTCTTATTACTTAGTTCTTTTATAAGTAGAAGGAAAAAAATCTAATGTAATCCATTCACATGACTTTCTCTGTATTTCTGCAACAAATTTTTGTTAAAAAGTTTATGCTTCTATTTGCTTCATGTTAAGTAAGAAAAAACTGTCAGAAATAGTCTTTATTACTTGCCTCCCTGTAAGTAGAAGCGAAATAAGGGAGTAACAGAGCAAAAAGTGATAGCAAAAGATGGTTGCTATGTGACTGAAGTTCCTTTGTTTGTATGGACAGAAGTTGACAATTTTCTGTATGAGAAATGTATAATTTTTTTAAGACTGAAACAAAAAACAAGTAATATCTAATAAACGATCAACTCCACAAAAAAAATGTATATAACATAACGTGTGTTTTAATGTGCTCTACATGTTTTGTGTGGTAAGCGTTTGTCTATCTCTTACGGTTCACCAGTTACACAAAATTCCGTAAAATTCATCCAGAATAAAGTAGTCTTCAGAGGCTATTCCCAGAAAATTCAACATGTACATTTTATTTGGTTTGTAAATGTCAGTTATAAACGGGATTTTAATCAAAATCGTTAGAGCCATTTTTTAGAAAATAAAAATTTTCGAAAAAAGTTCCATGTAAAGGGTAGTTTGGGGTGGGGGGATTTTCTTGAAAATCTTCGTGTCGCACCCTTGGGAGATACCAGACTTAAATACCGAGTTTGGTTTTTAACGGTCTTTTCGTTTTTGAGCTATGCTGCCCAAAGACACACACATACACACAACAAATGCAACACCTTCTGTATACACTATATACATAGTACGTACCTATAGAGAAAGTAATAACGGAATATACTAGGTTACATCGACAGTCAAATGTTGTAAAATGTGGTCGCTATGGGATTGAAATCCGTTTCTTTTCGTGGTCAATCGTTTACAAGTTCTTGTATGAGGAAAAGTTTAAATATTTTAAAACTGAAATCAATAACAAGAAATATTTCAAAAATGGTCAATTCCACGAAAAAGAAGCGTACAACACATAAACTGTGCGTTTCAACGTGATCTTTATTTTTGTGTAGCATTAGTATCGTCCATTTATTAGTAGCAATAGTAGTGTGCCTAACGGTTTACCAGCTACGCAAAATTAAATAAAAATCATCCAGAATAAAGAGGTCTTTAGAGACTAATCTCAGAAAATTCAAGATGTACATTTTATTTTGCATGAAAATATCTTAAATATAAGAGTTTTTAATAAAAATCGTAGGAGTTATTTTTGAGAAAATAAAAATTTTCGAATATTTTCCATGTAAAGCGTACTTTGGGGTGGGGGGATTTTTCTCAAAATCTTCGTGTCGCATCCTTGGAAGACACTAAACCTAAATACCAAATTTGGTTTTTTACCCATATTTCGTTTATCAGTTATCGTATTCACAGACACACGGACACACACGGACCTTTTTCTAAAAATGTATATTTATGATACAGGGGACCCTAAAACGTATATATCCGATGAATATTTGGGTGGAATGCAATACCTTCTCAATACACTAATGTACTTAATACGTTTAGAGAAAGTAAGAAGGAAATACACTAGACTAACATGAAAATAAAATATCTTAAAAAGCTGGTTGAAATCTGTTTCTATGTAGGGCTAGGAGTTTACAAATTTCCGTGTGAGAAAAGTTTAAGTATTTGAAAACTGAAACAAATACGGAATATCTCAGAAATGATCAATTCTACGAAAAAAAAAAAAAAAAAGAAAGAAAAACGTATATGACATAAATTGTGTGTTTTATCGTGATCCTACATTTTTTGTGTTGCGAGTTTTTGTCTGCGCTTTACTAGTGATGCAAAATTCCAAAAAAATGCATCCAGAATAAAAATATCTTCAGAGGCTATTTCCATAAAATATGAATATAAGAGATATTAATCAAAATCGTTAGAGCCATTTTTCATTCAACATTCAATATTTTCTCTTCATGAATTTGTTTGTTCACTTCCTCTATACGTCCTATAGTGTATCTAATTTCGATACCTTAAAAATATGTTTTGAGACCGCCTGAGTTCGAAGGTCTGTGTGTATGTGTGTGCCTGTGGATAGCACAGCTCAAAAATACCGTCAAATACCAAACTTGGTATATGAGTTTAGTATCTTCCAAGGATACGATACGAAGATTTTCAAGAAAATGCCCCCACCACATTACTACCTCTTGCATGGAAAAAATATTTCGAACATTTTGACTCTCTCAAAAAGGCTCTAATGATATTGATTAAAATCCTGTATATTAAAGCTATTTACATCCCAAATAAAATGTATAACTTAAATTTTCTGGGAATAGCCTCTGAAGACCTCTTTATTCTGGATGGTTTGGGCTAATTTTGCTTAACTGATAAACCGTAAGGGATAGACAAAAACCTACTGCACAGAAAATGTAGATCTCGTCAAAATACACAATTTATGTTCTTTAAGTTTTTGTTGTGTTGGTAACCGTTTCCGAGATATTCATTGTCATTGGTTTCAATTGTGAAGCACTTATACTTTTCTCAGACAGGAAATGTCCGTTTTTCTTTTGTTCTACTCCTGGCCGAGCAAAGAAGCGATTTGCAATGACAATCGCATAACGATAACTTTAAAAACATTTGACAATCGCTTTAGTCTTGTGTATTCCCTTGGTTACCTTCTACTAAAAGGAACTAAGTAATAAGAACACTTTGCTATTGTTTATCTCGATTAGCATTAATCTTTTGTAAGAAGTTTGTAGAGCATCAAGAGAAAGTCTTGTGAGTGTAACACATCATATTTTTTTAGCGTCCTTTTACCTGTTGGCCGTATCGGACATGTATGAAATGATCTTGGGGTCCATGGAGCTTAAAGTTACTCCATATTCGTCTTCTCAGGATAAGGAAAAACCCCCCAAAAAACTTACCTCAGTAACTCACCCTAAGTGAGATTCGAACTCGCGACCTGTTGAATGTGAGGCAGACACTACATTGTATATAGGTAGAGAAGGTATTACACTCCACCCAAAAAATCGATACCGAAATTTAACCGAAAAATATTTTGAGACCCCTTCATCCAAAAAAGATTTTAAGAAAAGGGTCAGTGTGTGTCTGTAGACAAAAACGAAAAGTCCGTTAATACCAAATAAATACTTAGTATTTAAGATTAGTATCTCTCAAGAATACAACACGAAGGTTTTCAAGAATATTTCCCACTCCAATGGCTCTGACCATTTTGATTAAAATAGAGCATATTAAATACATTTCTTGAAAAATAAAATGTATATGTTGAATTTCTAGGGAATATCCTATTAACTCCTCTTTGTTCAGAACATTTTGCATAACTGGTAAATCATAAGAGATGCACAAAGATGCAGATTATTTAAAAAAAAAACAAATTATGTCCTCTACATTTTGTTGTAGAACTAACCGTTTCTGAGATATTCATTGTTATTGCTTTCTAAAACAGAAATCGTCCGTGTTTCCTTTGTTTTATTCTTGGCCATCTAAAGAAGCAAATTTCAGTAACAATCGCATAGCAACAGCTTTTAAAATATTTGACTATCACCTAGCTTATTTCTGTTTCCCTTTTATTTATAAGGAACTAAGAAATAAGAGCACTGTGCTAATGTGTTATGTCGATTAACATGTGGCAGAAAGAAAAAAAATCTTATGTGTTCCATTCACATAACTTTCTCTAGCTATTCCAAACACAAACTATTCTTATAAAATACTATTCTTTTTTCTACATCACATTATCGAGGTCAACATGAGCAGAATTGATCTTTTTAGTTGCTTCATTGTAAGTAGAAGGGATATTAGGGAATACCTACTTTATGCTAAAGCGTTAGTCAAATCTTTTAAAAGTTGGTCGGGATGTGAAGCAATTTAGGTTCGGTTCGATTTGCATGATCCTGTTTAAGAAATGTTAGGTACAATTAACAAGGAATATTTCCAAAACCGTCAAATTTATTAGAAAAATCTGATGTATTCCATTCACATGACCTTCTCTATATCTCTATAACAGATTTTTGTTAATAAGCTTATTCTTTTATTTATTTCATGCTAATCGAGAAAAATGAGCAGAAATAGTCTTATTTCTTGCTTTATTGTATGTACCATAGGTTAAAGTGAAAGCCAAAAGCTGGTTGCTATGTGACTGAAGTTCGTTTGTATGGACAGGAGTTGACAAATTCCTGTATGAGAAAAGTATGTTTTTCAAAGCTGAAAACAAAAACAAGGAATATCTAAAAAGTGATCAACTCCACGAAAAAAATGTATATAACATAAAGTGTGTGTTTTAACGTGCTCTACATGTTTTGTGTGGTAAGAGTTTGTCCATCTCTTACAGTTTAGTAGCTATGCAAAATTCATCCAGAATGAAGTGGTCCTCAGAGTCTATTCATAGAAAATTCAAAATATACATTTTATTTGTCAGCTAAATATCTTTAGTATACGATATTTTAATCAAAATCTTTAGAGCCATTTTTTTAAAAAATCAAGATTTTCGAAAAAAAGTTCCATGTAAAGGGTAGTTAGGAGTTACGGGATTTTCTTGAAAATCTTCGTGTCGCATCCTTGGAAGATACCAAACCTAAATACCAAGTTTGGTATTTAATGGTCTTTACGTTTTTGGGTTATGCTGCCCACAGACACACACACACAGACACACACACACACGGACACTTTTCTTAAAATGCTTTTTTGGATTCAGGAGGTCTCAAAACATGTATAGAGAAAGTAAAAACGTATATAACATGCATTTATTATATGTTTCAATGATATCTACATTTTTTTGTGTATTAATTATTTGTTTATCTCTTAAGGTTTAACCCTTATGCTAAATTCTACAAAACTCATCCAGAATAAACAGGTTTTCAGGGGCTATTCTCAGAAAATTCAAAATATATATCTTATTTGTGATTTAAATATATTTAATATTCGGTATTTTAATCAGTCATTATAGCCATTTTTGAAAAAAAAAATAAAAAAAATTCCAGGTAAAGGGTATTTTGTGTTGGGAAATATTTTTGAAAATCTTCGTGTGGTATTCCTGGAAGATGCCAAAAATAAACACCAAGTTTAGTTTTTAACCGCCTTTCGTTTTTGAGTTGTGCTGTCCACAGACACAAACACGGACGTTTTAAAAAAAAAAAATTCAGACTCAGCAAACCTCAAAACATATTGATTGTAAAATCTCGACATCGAAATTGCATATACATACGTGCTAGAGAAAGTAATGTTGTTTAGTAACAAATTTGTTTTTAAAAGAGGTAGAGAAAGTTCTGCGAACTGAACATGTAAGATTTTTACGTTCCCTAGTCTGCATATACAATGTACTACATTACATACAGAAGGCATTGTACTCCACCCAAAATTTCGATGTCGAGATTTCACTGGAAATATATGTTCTGGGGTCCTCTGAGTCCGAAAAAAGCCGTTTTAGAAAAAGGTCCGTGTGTGCCTTTGCACAGCATAGCTCAAAAACGAACTGACCGTTAAATACCAATCTTGGTATTTAGGTTTAGTATCTTCTAAGGACGCTACACTAAGAAAATTCCCCCGCCACAATCTACCTTTGATATGAAAAATTTTCAGAAAATCTTGATTTTCTCAAAACTGGATCTAATGATTTTGATTAAAAACCTGTAGATCAAAGCTATTTACATCCCAAATAAAAAGTATATCTTGAATTTTCTGGTAATAGCCTCTCAAGACCTCTTTATTCCAAATTAATTTTGTCGAATGTTGTTTAACTGCCAAACCATAAGAGATAGACAAAAACTTACTACACAAAAAATGTAGATCTCATTAAAATACACAATTTTTGTTCTTTGATTTTGTTGTGAAATATTTATGCTTTTCTCAGACAGGAAGTGTCCGTTTTTCTTTTGTTCTACTCCTGGCCAAGCAAAGAAGCGAAATGCATTAACAATCGCATAACGACAGTTTTTAAAACATTTGACTATCACTTTAGCATAGCGGATTCCTTTAGTTCCCTTCTACTTATAAGGGACTAAGTAATAAGAACATTCTGCTAACGTTTATCTCGATTAACATTGTGTAGAAAGATGAATATTTTGTGAGATGTTTGTAGAGCAGATATAGAAAGTTTTGTGAGTGTAACACATTAGATTTTTGCTTTCTCTACAAGCACCATGTACATATTGTATAGAGAAGGTGTTGCACTCCACCAAAAAATTCGATACCGAGATTTCAGCGGAAATGTATGTTTTAGGGTCCCCTAAGGTTCGTGTGTGTGTGTGTGTCCGTGTGTCTGTGTGACTGTGAACACGATAACTCAAAAACGAAAAGTCGGTAAAATACCAAACTTGGTATTTAAGTTTAGTATCTTCCAGGGATGCGACACGAAGATTTTGAGAAAAATCCCCCATCCCCTAATACCCTTTATATGGAACTTTTTGATTTTCTAAAAAATGACTAACGATTTTGATTAAAATATCGTATATTAAATATATTTACCTGGGAAATAAAATGTATATTTTGAATTCTCTGGGAATAGCCACTGAAGACTACTTTATTCTGAGTGAATGTTACCGAATTTTGCATAGCTGCTATACCGTAAGAGATAGACAAAGACTTACCACACAAAATATGTAGAGCACATTAAAATACACAATTTATGTTAGACACATTTTTTCGTGGTGTTGATGGTTTTTAAGATATTCCTTGTTTTTGTTTTCAGGTTCGAAAAACTTAACTTTTCTCATACTGGAATTTGTCAACTCCTGTCCATGCAAAAGAACTTCAGTCACATAGCAACCAGCTTTTGACCTGCGCTTTAACCTATGCTACTCAATTATTTCCCTTCTACTTACAAAGAAGCAAGTAATAAGACTATTTCTACTAATTTTTTGTCGATTAGCATGAAGTAAATAGAAGTATAAGCATTTTAAAACTAATTTGTTGCAGAGATGTAGAGAATGGCATGTGAATAGAACACATCAGTATTTTGTGGATTACAATATATTTTCTACCTACTAAATGTGTTGTATGAGAAGGTAAAAACGTGTGACGTTAGATTTGCAATATCCGGTTGTTGCCAAAGCGACAAATGCCATCAGCAACCTAACATGGTAACCCGGGAGCTACATATACATAAATTCTAGAGTGGCGTAATCACTCAAGCAGAGAACACCTGAGATGTCAGGTGTGTTCTGAGGAAACACACGTGTTGTACGCGTGACCTTATACCTTATTTGTCAAAATTACCGTCATTAAAGCGAGATATCGATTTACGATCCTATTAGATCAATTAACGCGGCTTCAATTAGAAAAGAAGGATAAAAAATCTGATGTGATTCCATACATATGACTTTCTCTACATCTCTGCAACAAATTATTGTTAAAAAGCTCTTGCATCTATTTACTTAATCCTAACTGAGAAAAAATTAGCAGAAATAGCTTGTTTTCTTGTAATCAGAAGCGAAATAAGGGACTACCATAGGTTAAAGTGATAGACAAAAGCTGGTTAGTATGTGACTGAAGTTCCTTTGTATGGACAGGAGTTGACAAATTACTGTATGAGAAAAGTTAAGTTTTTCAAAGCTGAAACTAAAAACAAGGAATATCTTAAAAACGATCAACACCACGAAAAAATGTATATAACATAAATTGTGTGTTTTAATGTGCCCTACATTTTTTGTGTGGTTAGCTTTTGTCCATGTCTTGTGGTTTAGCAGTTATGCAAAATTCTGCAAAATTCATCCAGAAAAAAGTAGTCTTCAGAGGCTACTCCTAGAAAATTCAAGATATACATTTTATTTGTCACTTAAATATCTTTAATATACGACATTTTAATCAAAATAGTCATAGCCATTTTTGAGAAAATCACAATTTTCGAAAAAAGTTCCATGTTGTGGGGGGATTTTTCTCAAAATCTTCGTGTAGCATCCCTGGAAGATACTAAACTTAAATATCAAGTTTGATATTTTACCGAATTTTCGTTTTTGAGTTATCGTGTTCACAGACACACCGACACACGGATACGCGCACACGGACCTTTTTCTGAAAATACTTTTTTTGGTTTCAGGGGGCCCTAAAACATAAATTTATTTCCGGTGAAATCTCGGTATTGAAGTTTTGAGTGGAGTGCAATACCTTCCCTATACCCTATGTTCATAGTGCGTATAGAGAAAGTAAAAATCTGATGACACATGACTTTCTGTATATCGCTGTAACAAATTATTGTTAAAAAGCATGTTCTTCTATATCTTTATAATAATTGAGATAAACATTAGCAAAAATTGTCTTAAATTATTTGGTTCCTTCAAAGTACAAGCAAAATAAGGGAATGTACTAGGCTAAAGCGATAGTCAAATGTTTTAAAAGCTGGTTTATATGCAGAGCCAGAAGCTTACAATTTTCCGTGTGAGAAAAGTTTAAGTATTTTGAATCTGAAAGAAATAACAAGGAATATCTCAGAAATGGTCAATTCAGCAAAGTAAACGTATATAACATAAATTGTTTGCTTTAACGTGATCTACATTTTTGTGTAGTAAGTTTTTGTCTATGCTTACGGTTTACCTGTTACACAAAATTCAGCAAAATTCATTTCAAATTAATAGGTCTTTAGAGGTTATTCTCAGCAAATTCAAAGTATACATTTTATTTCCGATATAAATATATTTAATATGCACAATTTTAATCAAAATAGTTAGAGCAATTTTGGAAAAAAATAAACGTTTTCGAAACTTTTTCCCTGTAAAGTTCAGTTTGGGGATGGTAGATTTTTTTTTCAAAACTTTCGTGTCGCATCTCTGGAAGATACTAAACTTAATTATTAAGTTTGGTATTTATCGACTTTTTCTTTTTGATCTACAGATCACGGACACAGACACATATACACGACGTTTGTCTAAATATGTTTTTTTTTATACAAGGAACCCTAAAAGGTGTATTTTCTGTGAAATCTCGGCATGGACTTTTTGGGTGGAACGCAAAATATTCTCCATACACTATATATAATATGTGTAGAGAAAGTAAAAATGTTTCTTTTTTTTGGGGGGGGGGTATAGGGAACCGTTTATCCCATTATTTATCATAAAAATACCTTAACCTAATATATTTCAATCAAAATCGTTAGTCATTTCTGAGAAAATCAACATTTTCGAAAAATGTTCTGGGGCCGCGCCGTGGCCGAGTGGTTGGACCACTAGCCTCTCACTTAGACGGCCGGTGTTCGATCCCAAGCGACCGCATGTGAGATTTGTGGTGGAGAAAGCGTCGCTGGGGTGGGTTTTCTCCGCGTACTCCGGTTTCCCCCGCCATCGCATTCCACCGGTGTTCCATCATCATTCATGTATCATCAGTGTTACCGCCTGCGGTGCCAGTAGTGGTTAAAGCGGGCGTTAAACACTACCAAAAAAAAAATGTTCCATGTAAAACGTAGTTGGGGGTAGAGGATTTTCTTGAAAATCTTCTTGTTGGATTCTTGGAAGATACTTAACTTGTATACCAAGTTTGGTATTTAACACACACACACACATGCACATGCTTCTAAAAATGCTTCTTTTTTTGGGATTGAGGGAGTCTCAAAACATACATTTCCAGTGAAATCTCAGCATCGCTTTTTTGGGTGCAATACAATCCCATCTTTACATATACTATGTACATAGTATGTGTGGAGAAAGTAAAAATGTGTCATTTGTATTGAACTTGCTCTGTAACTTTCATTTATTCACGAACTTTGGTTTAATACTACAGATTGACATTTTCTCCAGAGGAAGTCTCCTGGGAACTGTTTACGAAATGTTGGAACACCCTGTATACATCCTCATAAACTGCTAAAGGGTCTCACTTTATTGCTTTCTCGTAACAGCGTCTAGAGAGGCGGTGCAGAAAATCATGTGTGCATTAGATTTGGTGCTAGGGCGTCCTTGGTCCTGCAGGCAGATGTGTGCAACTCGGAGGGGGGCCCCTTCCTTCTGATAACTTGAATGACACTGTTTGTTGGTGCACGTTTTCAAAAATCAAACTAACTTATCTCATAACGCACATTAAGTCCTAAACTGACAATAGCAATGATTTTATTTACTCTATGTAGACAAATACATGCCGATGATGTTACCAGTATAGTGGAAAGGCTAAGAAGAAGAATAATAGTCTTATGTGTTCATTTACACGACTTTCCTACCTTTTCTACAAACAAATAACTTACAAAATATTCTTCTTTCTGCTCTATACTAATCGACGTACGAGGGCTGTACCAGAAGTACCAAACCTAACAAAAAAATCACAAAAAATTGGGGGAAAACATATTTATTTCCTTACATAGTCTCTATTCAGCTCGATACACTTTTCCCAGCAATGCTCAGTAGCTTCGATACCCTGTTTATAGTGAGAACTATCGAGGTCTGCAAAATAGCCATCAACATCAGACTCCAATTGTTGGCAAATGTTCCACCACAATCTATTTCTTCAAGTTAGGAAACAGCAAATAATCAGAGGGGGCTAAATCTGGCGAATAGAGTGCATGAGGAGGCACTCATTAACTCATTCATTTTGGCCATGCCGATAATGGACGTTTGAACTGGTGCATTGTCTTGATAAAACAATGGTTTATCTTTCGCTAAATGTGACCGTTTTCATCACTCAAACGCTGTAACAAGTTCACATAATATTCGCCATTGATTACTTTTCCTATGACGTTTCCTGCAGGAACTCTCTTTGCCTTCTTTGGAGCCGATTCTCCCCTTCCAATTCACAGTTCCTTTGTCTCAGGTGTGATGTGATGGATGCAGGTTTCAGCCATTGTTATGAATCGACGCAAAAACTCAGCTTTGAATGCAGTGAAACATTGCCAAACACTCGACTGAAACATCCTCAAGACGCTGTTTTTGTTCTATTGTGAGCAAACGCGGCACCCACCTTACACACAACTTTCTCAAATCCAAATTTTCAGTCCGTATGCGATGTACAGAACTTTTTAAAATGCCTGCTATGTCTGCTAGCTCGCGCACCTTCAGTCGACGGGATTTTTTTTACAATTGCTGGACCGGTAACCTCATTTGGTCGACCACTGCGATGTTCGTCTTGACAGCTCGCATGGCCGCGGTTAAACTTGGTATTTAAGTTCAGTATCTTCCAGGGATGCGACACGCAGATTTTGAGAAAAATCTCCCCACCCCAAACTACCCTTTAATGGAACTTTTTTCGAAATTTATGATTTTCTTAAAAATGGTTCTAACGATTTTGATCAAAATATCGTATATTAAAGATATTTACCTGACAAATAACATGTATATCTTGAATTTTCTGGGAATATCTTCTAAACACCTGTTTATTCTGGATGAATTTTGCTTAATTTGGCCCGTAAGAGATAGACAAAAACTTACTATGCAAAAAATTTAGACCTTGTTAAAATACACAACTAAAGTCGTATACATTTTTTTTCGTGGAGCTTATCGTTTTTGAGGTATTCATTATTATTAGTTTCAGTTGTGAAGTACTTATACTTTTCTCAGACGGGAGTGACCGTTTTTCTTTTGTTCTACTCCTGTCCAAGAAAAGAAGCGATTTGTAATGACAATCGCATAACGACAGCTTTTAAAACATTTGACTATCGATTTATCCTAGTGTATTCCCTTATTTTATTCCTACTTATAAGGAACTAAGTAATATGAACATTGTGCTGAATACCTCGATTAGCAAGATGCAGAAAGAAGAAGAATCTTATAAGAAGTTTGCAGAACGGCTAGAGAAAGTCATGTGAGTGTAACACATCAGATTTTTTATAAAATAGAAGAGCTGTGCTAAAGCGATAGCCATATATTTTAAAAACTGTGGCTAAGCAATTGTCATTCAAATTCGTTTGTTTGAATCGCCAGGAGTAAAACAAAAGAAACATAGAACAACGACTTCCTGTATGAGAAAAGTATATATGTATTTTAAAATGGAATTAGGGATTTCTTGGTAAAAAAAACGTGTTTTTAGCATGGATATAATAATAAAATTAAAACTCTTGGTGAGAAAAAATATGATGAAAGGTTAACTTTTCTCGTGTAATGTTTAGAACAGAGAAAGCAATCTAATGTGTTCTACTCACATGATTTTCCCTAATTTATCTATAGAAAATGCTATTCTTACAAAAGTTTATTATTCTTTTATCTGCATTATACTAAGCTGGATAAATTTAGCAGAAATAAGTGCATGCATCAGACTAAAGGATATCTAAAACCTTTAAAAGTTGATTGCCATGCGAAACAATTCATATTCATTTCTTTTGCATGTCCAAAAGTAAAACAAAAGAGATAGATATGAAACGAAATACGACTTCCTGTTTGAAAATAAGTTAAAATTGAAACAAATAACAACGAATATCTCGGCAAGGTTATCTACATATAAACATGTATATGACATAAATTGTGTATTTTAAATTTCAACGAGATGTGCATTTTTACTTTCTCTATACGCATTATGTACATAGTGTATAGAGAAGGTATTGCACTCCACCCAAAAACTCGATACTGAGATTTCACCGGAAATATATGTTTTAGGGTCCCCAATATCCAAAAAAAGCATTTTCACAAAAAGGTCCGTATGTGTTTGTATGTCCGTGTGTTCGTGTGTCAGTGGGTCTGTGTGTGTCTGTGAACACGATAACTCAAAAACGAAAAGTCGGTAAAATACCAAACTTGATATTTAAGTTTAATATCTTCCAGGGATGCGACACAAGATTTTCAGAAAAATCCTCCCACCCCCAACTACCCTTTACATGGAACTTTTTTCGAAAATGTTGATTTTCTCAAAAATGGCTCTAACGATTTTGATTAAAATTTCGTATATTAAACATATTTACCTGGCAAATAAAATGTATATCTTGAATTTTCTAGGAATAGCCTCTGAAGAGTAGTTTATGCTGGATGAATTTTACGGAATTTTGTTAACTGCTAAACCTTAAGAGATGGACAAAAACTTACTTCACAAAAAATGTAGAGCACGTTAAAGCACACAATTTATGTTATATAATTTTTTTTCGTGGAGTTCTTCGTTTGTTAGACATTCCTTATTTTTGCTTTCTGCTATGAAAAACATATTTTTCTCATACAGGAACTTGTCAACTCTGATCCATATAAACAAAGGAAAGTCATTGACATACCAACCTGCTTTTGAGTATCACTTTAACCTATGGTAGTCCCTTATTTCGTTCTACTTACAAGGAAACAAGTAATAAGACTATATCTGCTCATTTTTTCTGATTAGCATAAAGTAAATAGAAGTATAAGCTTTTTAAGAATAATTTGTTGCAGGGATATAGAGAAAGTCATGAGAATGGTACACATCAGGTTTTTCTGTAGTAGGTTTTTGTCTATATCTTTCGCTTTACCAGTTATGCACAATTTTTCCAGAATGATGATTTCTTTAGGGGCTATTCCCAGAAAATACCAAATGTAAATGTCTTTATTGTTCGGTATTTCAATTAACTTGTTTGAGCCATTTTTGAGAAAAACAAAGTTTTCACCAGAAATAAAAATTCCATGTAAAAGGAGTTTGCTGTGTGGAGATTTTCTTGAAACTCGTGTCCGGCGGAGGACGAGGGGCTTTTTTATACGTAAAAATCCTTAGCGTGGTTTCCTTTCTTTGGTCCCATGTCGTAGATTTAAAAAAGTCCTCAAGCCTGATAAAAAGACCTCTGAGCAAAATTAAGTGGACTTTCATGCCCAATATATAAAATGGGACGCTGAGAACCAAGTAGCTAAAGAGCGTTACATTTTTGTCCTCTCCTTGAAAGATATTAAACTTAAATGCTAAACTTGGTATTTAACGGTGTTTTCGTTTTTGAGCTTTTTTTCATATACGAGGTACGCCCAAAAAGTAAATTCGTTTGGTAATAAAATTAAATTGTGTAAAGATACAGAATAATTATTTATTGCACAAAATTCTACAACTCTTATACTACCTTTCCACATAACTGCCGAAATTTTGCAGGCATTTGTCATAGCGTGGCACAAGTTTTTGTATGGCTTCTTCATAGAAGTTTGCCGCCTGTTGCTCAGTAAGAATCTTTGGTACCCAACGTGAGCAAAGTTTACGAAATTTCAGTTTTTCGGTAACAATTTCATGAATTAGTGATCGTGAGCTTTGGGGAAATTCCATAGCGAGAGCACTAATTGTAAACTTGCGGTTATCCTGGATCTTGTCATCAATCGCGTGAACCAGTTCTTCTGTAAACAAAGATGGACGCCCACTTCGTTCTTCATCGTGCAGTTCACTACGTCTTTCATTGAACTGTCGGACCCATCTTCTCACCATTGAATCACTCATCGCATTTTGTTCGTAAACTTCGCAAATTTGCCGATAAATTTCAATTGGTTTCACTTTCCTATCATTCAGAAAACGAATCACAGACCTGATTTCACAAGCGGCGGGATTTTCAATCAACACCGACATTGTAAACAAGCACAACTAAGCGTATGTGGCTGACAGCGTTCTCAAAATGGCACACGTTTCTTCTCCTTGATACAGAGCGTCTACCGCGCATGTGCGAAACTGCGATCTCAGCGCTGCAGCGGAGATAAATTGAAACAGAGCTTACTTTCTGGACGTACTTCGTACATTCAGCTATACATGGACCTTTTTCCATAAATTCTTTTTTGGACTCAGGGGTCCTCAAAATATATTTTCGGGGAAATCTCTACATCAAAATTTTTGGGTAGATAACTATTCCTTCTATACCTATGTGTGCAAAGTAGGTTTAAAATGTAAAATACTGATGCGTTTCAATCACATGACTTTCTCTACATATTCTGCAATAAATTGTTCTTACTAAGGCTTATTATTTTGTCTCCTATGAATGGTAGGGGAAGTACTGTATTTCACCAACAATCCGATATCGAGTTTTCAATCTAAAATATGTTTTGAGATCCCCTGAACCCAAGAAAGCATTTTAGGAACAGGTCCGGTGTGCATGCATCACGTCACTCGTTTTAATTAGAAAAATCTGATGTGTTACACCCACATGACTTTCTCTAGCTGATCTTCAAACAAACTTCTTACAAAAGATTATTCTTCTTTCTACACCATGGTAATAGAGATAAACATTAGCAGAATGTTCTTATTACTTAGCTCCTTATAAGTACAAGAGAATTAAAGGAAAGTGACAGTCAAATGTTTTAAAAGCTGATCGTTATGCAATTATCGTTGCAAATCTTTGCTTGGGTAAGAGTAGAACAAAAGAAAAACTGACACTTCTTGTTTGAGTAAAGTTTAAGTACTTTATAACTGAAACAAATAAAAAGGAATATCTCTGAAACGGTTACCTCCACAACAAAAATGCAAATAACATAAATTATGTATGTATTTTGACGATATATATATTTTTGAGCAGTAAGTTTTGTTTATTTTCTTCGAGAATAAAGAGGTCTTCAGATGCTACTCCCATAAAATTCAAAATATACATTTTATTTATGATGTAAATATCTTTAATATAAACGATTTTAATGAAAATCGTTACAGCCATTTTTGAGAAAATCAAAATGTTTGAAAAATGTTCCATGTAAAGGGTAATTTGTAGTGGGGGATTTTCCTGTCACATCCTTGAAAGATACTAAACCTAAATACCAAGTTTGGTATTTAACGGTCTTTTCGTTTTTTAGCTATACTGTGCACAGACACACACACGACTATTTTCTAAAAATGCTGTTTTTTGGATTCAGCGGAACCAAAAACATGTATTTCCGGTATATCATGTGTAGAGAAAGTAAAAGCCGATGTGTTCCATTCACACGACTTTCGCTACATCTCTGCAATAAATTATTATTAAGAAGTTTATTCTTCTAGTTATTTAATGCTAATCGAGAAAAAAATTAGCAGAAAGGGTCTCATTCCTTGCTTCCTTGTAAGTAGACGGGGTGGAGGGGGCTTTCTTGAAAATCTTTGTGTTATATACTTGGAAGATACTAAACCTAAATACTAAGTTTAGTATTTAACGGTCTTTTCTTTTTGAGTTATACTGTCCACAGACACACACGGACCTTTTTACTTTCTCTAGCCCCGTATATACAATGTACATAGGGATAGAGAAGTATTGTATTCCACTCAAAAGTTCGATACCGAGATTTCACCGGAAATACATGTTTTAGGACCTCCTGTATCCAAAAAAAAAAAGCATTTTCAGAAAAAGGTCCGTGTGTGTGTCCGTGTATCTTGAACACGATAACTCAAAAACGAAAACTAGCTAAAATACCAAACCTGGTATTTAAGTTTAGTATCTTCCAGGGATGCGACACGAAGATTTTGAGAAAAATCCCCCCACCCCAAACTACCCTTTACATGGAACTTCTTTCGAAAATTTTAATTTTCTTAAAAATGGCTCTAAAGATTTTGATTAAAATACCGTATATTAAAGATATTTACCTGACAAATAATGTGTATATCTTGAATTTTCTGGGAATAGCTTCTGAATACCTGTTTAAGCTGGATGAATTTTGCTTAATTTGGCATAACTAGTAAACCGTAAGAAATAGACAAAAACTTACTCTACAAAATATGTAGGTCTTGTTAAAATACACAAGTTATGTCATATACACTTTTTTCGTCGAGCTTACCATTTTCGTGGTATTCATTGTTATTGGTTTCAGTTGTGAAGTACTTATATTTTTCTCAGACGGGAGTGTCCGTTTTTCTTTTGTTCTACGCCTGGCCAAGAAAAGAAGCGATTTGTAATGACAATCGCATAACGACAGCTTTTAAAACATTTGGCTATCGGTTTAGCCTAGTGTATTCCCTTATTTTCTTCCTACTGATAAGGAACTAAGTAATAATAACAGTGTGCTATTGAGTACCTCGATTAGAAAGGTGCAGAAAGAAGAATAATCCTATGTAAGAAGTTTGCAGAACAGCTGGAGAAAGTCATGTGAGTGTAACACATAAGATTTTTTAAAAAATACTTTCTTTTATTCAGCGTGACCCAAAAATGTATTTCCGTTGTAATTTCGACACAGAATTTTTGGCTAGAAACTTCTCTATCCACTGTACATTAAGCATGCAGGCTAGAGAAATTAAAAATCTGATGTGTTCCATTCACATGACTTTCTCTATATCTCTGTAAATTATTATTGTTAATAAATCTTATCTTTTGCCCTCCTGGGTAGCGTGGTGGTAGCATGTCTGCCTCACGTTCAAAAGGTCGTGAGTTCGGATCTCGCTTAGGGTGAGTTACCCGGGTAAGGTTTTTTTCGGGGTTTTCCCTTATCCTGAAAAACGAACGTCGAGTAACTTTAAGCTCCATGGACCCCGAGATCATTTGAACATCATATCATCAATTGCATCCATCGTCCGATATGACCAATCCAGGTTAAAGGACGTTAAACTAAAGAAAAAAAAAAAGCTTATCTTTTATTTATATCATGTTAATTGAGAAAAATTAGCAGAAATAGTCTTATTTCTTGCTTTATTGTAAGTAGAAGCGAAATAAGGGAGTACCATAGGTTAAAGTGAAAGCCAAAATCTGGTTGCTATGTGACTGATGTTCCTTTGTTTGTATGGACAGGAGTTGACAAATTCCTTTATGAGAAAAGTATAAGTTTTTCAAAGCTGAAACCAACAAAAAGGAATATCTCAAAACCGATCAACTCCAGGAAAAAAATGTATATAACATAAATTGTGTGTTTTAACGTGCTCTACATTTTTTGTGGGTTAAGTTTTTGCACATCTCTTACGGTTTAGTAGTTACCAAAAATTCATCCAGAATAAAGTAGTCTTCAGAGGCTATTCCCAGAAAATTCAAAATATGCATTTTATTTGTCAGGTAAATAACTTTAATATACGATATTTTAATCTAAATCGTTAGAGCCATTTTTTAAAAAATCAAAATTTTCGAAAAAATTGCCATGTAAAGGTTAGTTTGGGGTGAGGGGATTTTTCTCAAAATCTTCGTGTCGCATCCCTGGAAGATACTAAACTTAAATACCAAGTTTGGTACTTTACCGACTTTTCGTTTTTGAGTTATCGTGTTCACAGACACACGGACACACACATGGACCTGTTTCTGAAAATACTTTTTTTTGGATACAGGGGACCCTAAAACATCGAATTTTTTAGTGGAGTGCAATACATTCTCTATACACTATGTACATAGTGAGTATAGAGAAAGTAAAAATTAATTTAGACGATACAAATTATTATTTATGTATACGTGGCAGCTAGAGTTTTGATAAGAGGTTCAATATGTCACTGTTATTGTGTATAATAACTTGCATAAATTTCAATACTGTGATTTTCCTAAATGACACATGCTGCTCTGATCTTGCCACAGTATTGTTGCTATGAGAGAGTCTATTAGGGCAGTAGCTGCTATATTGTGACGTTAATATCGGCTGGACCATTACCAAACAGCCTGTAGAGGAAAGGTCTACATCATTACCTAGCTCTAAATGTCAACGAGTGGCTATCTGATGGAATGGATGAGTCGAAAGGCCGCTGCAAAAAGATTGGCTGGCCTTTGTGAAAAACGCTAGTCACACCATTATCCGAGGGTTATTTCGTTCCTTTTTATAGCCTTTTCCATTCCATTTCAGAACTTGCTCATTTCGTTTAAGAGTTTTGAAACAGCTTCTTGCAACTCAAGGCCATATACACTAATATATGTCTTAGCTGCGAAAGTAATTCCATCTTCTAGATGACCACATTGACCACATTCATTTTCTTGAATTCTCAGGCGGGTCGCAGATCGATATAACAAAAATCTTGTGTTACACTTACATGACTTTCTCTAGCTGCTCTACAAAGAAATATTCCTCTTTCTACACAACGCTAATCGAAATAAACACTAGCAGAATGTTATTACGAGGACCTTTTTTTTTTTCCAATCTCCGATAGGCTATAAATAAAAGATAAGTTCATAGAAAACAATTATTTTATTACTAAAAGTTGTGTACAACTATATTTGCTTTTCAACATAATCACCGGAAAGATTGAGACATTTATCGTACCTGTGGACAAGCTTTGCAATACCCGCTTTAAAAAATGTTGCTGCCAATGATTTCAAATGAGCATTGACATTGTTTTGAAGATCATCGTGGTTTGAAAGTGCTGCCCTTCAATTCAGGGAAACGGTCAAAGTCACTGGGTGCTAGGTCAGGACTGTGCGGCGGATGATCGAAAATGTCCTATTGAAATTGTTCAAGGAGCCGATGGGTTGTGCCAGCAGTGTGTGGACGAGCGTTGTCATGGATCAACACAATTCCTGAAGTCAACATTCCTCTTCGTTTGTTTTGAATGGCTCTCCGTCAACGTCGTAAAGTACGAAGATCTTCAAAACAACGTCAATACTCATTTGAAATCATTGGAGGCAAAAATTTTTGAAGCGGGTATTGCAAAGCTTGTCCACAGGTACGATAAATGTCTCAATCTTTCCGGTGATTATGTTGAAAAGTAGCCATAAGTGTACAAAATTTTGAGTAATAAAATAATTGATTTCTATAAACTTGTCTTTTATTTATAGCCTATTGGAGGTTGATAAAAAAACGGCCCTCGTACTTAGTTCCTTATAAGTAGAAGGGAACTAAAGGAATGCGCTATGCTAAAGTGATAGTCAGATGTTTTAAAAGCTATTGTTATGCGATTGTCATTGCAAATCGCTTCTTTGCTTGGCCAGGAGTAGAACAAAAGAAAAACGGACACTTCCTTACTGATGAAAAGTTTAAGTACTTCACAATTGAAACCAATAGCAATAAATGCTCCGGAAACGGTTACCTCTGCAACAAAAACGTAGATATAAATTGTGAGTTTTGACGTGATCTACATTTTTTGTGTAGTGAGTTTTTGTTTATCTCTTATGGTTTAAGCAAAGTTCGACAAAATTCATCCAGAATAAAGAGGTCTTCAGAGGCTATTCCCAGAAAATTCGAGTTATACAGTTTATTTCAGATATAAATAGAATTAATATACGGGATTTTAATCAAAATCGTTAGAGCCATTTTTCATAATATCAAAATTTTCGAAACATTTTCCATGTAAAGGATAGTTTGTGGTGTTGGGATTTTTTTTTTAAAAATCTTGCTGTTGCATCCTGTGTTTTCGGACCTTTTTTTAAAAATGCTTTTTCGGAGTCAGGGGTTCTCAAAACATAAATTTCCGGTGAAATCTCAGTATCGAATTTTTGGCTGCAATACTGTACCTTATCTATGTACATAGTACGCATAGAGAAATAATAAAGAAAGCCATCGGTAGTGGTGGCAATAGAACCGGATGATTCTGTACCTAAAGAGTGACGTAGGTTCTACCGCCCACAATATAATTGGACGAGGGCCAGGAAAGATCTATTAGCCGATAGTGCCTGTTGGGAAAGATACTGTCAGTCTATTAGCTTCCGAATTATTCTTTACAAAGAAACTTCCACGGTAGCAATAAAAATATGTGTTCTATTCTTATCTACCTGTTTGGCAACAAGCTATTCTTATGAAAAAAAGTGTGATATGTTCAATTCACATGATTTTCTGTGCATCTCTGCAACAAATTGTAGTTAAAAAGCTTATGCTTCTATTTACCTCATGCTAATTAGCAGAAATAGTCTTATTACTTGTTTCCTTGTAAGTAGAAGCGAAATAAGGGAGTACCATAGGGTAAAGTGACAATCAAAAGCTGAAGTTCCTTTGTTTGTATGGACAGGAGTTGACAAATTCTTGTGTGAGAAATGTACAAGTTTTTCAAAGCTGAAACCAAAAGTAAGGAATATCTCAAAAACGATCAAATCCTCGAAAAAAATGCATATATCATAAATTGTGTGTTTTAATGTGGTCTACATTTTTTGTGTGGTAAGTTTTTGTCCATTTCTTATGGTTTAGCAGTATAAAGCAGGCTATATCAGAGGCTATTCCCAAAAAAGTCAACATATATATATATATATATATATATTTTATTTGTCATTTAAACGTCCCTAATATACACTATTTTAATCAAAATTGTTTGAGCAATTCTTCAGAAAATCAAAATTTTCGAAAACATTTCCATGTAAAGGGTAGTTGGGGAGGGGGGATTTTTCTCAAAATCTTCGTGTCGCATCCCTGGAAGATACTAAACTTAAATACCAAGTTTGGTATTTAACGGTCTTTTCGTTTTTTAGCTGTGCTGTCCACAGTCACACAGGGACCTTTTTCCAGAAATGCTTTTTTAGGATTCAGGGGGACCCAAAAATGTATTTATGTTGAAATCTCGGTATAGAATTTTTGGGTGCAATATAATACCTTCTTTATACACTATGTGCATAGTACATGTAGAGAAAGTAAATATCTGATGTGTTCCATTATCATGACTTTCTCTACATCTCTGTAATAAATTATTCTTAAAAAGCATATTCTTTTCTCTACTTCAGGCTAATTGAGATAAACATTACCAGAAAGAGTCTTATTGCTTACTTCTTTGTAAGTCGAAGAGAAATAAGGGAAAACATAGCCTAAAGGGATACTCAAATCTTTGAAAAGCTGGTTACCATGTGACTGAAGTTCGTTTCTTTCAGAAGTTCCAGTAAGAGAAACGTTTATCTATTCTAAAACTGAAATCAATAACAAGAAATATCTCGGAAACGGTCAAGTCTACGAAAAAAATATACATGGTAAATAATGTTTTTTTAACGAGATACACATTTTTACTTTCTCTATACGCACTATCTACATAGTGTATAGAGAAGGTATTGCACTCCACCAAAAAATTCGGTACCGAGATTTCACCGGAAATATATGCTTTAGGGTCCCCTGTATCCAAAAAATGTATTTTCAGAAAAAGGTCCATGTGTGTGTGTCCGTGTGTCTGTGTGCCTGTGAACACGATAACTCAAAAACGAAAAGTAGGTAAAATACCAAACTTGGTATTTAAGCTTAGTATCCTCCAGGGATGCAACACGAAGATTTTGAGAAAAATCCTCCCACCCCAAACTACCCTTTACATGGAATTTTTTTTCGAAAATTTTGATTTTCTAAAAAATTGTTCTAAAGATATTGATTAAAATGTCGCATATTAAAGATATTTATCTTACAAATAAAATGTATATTTTGAATTTTCTGGGAATAGCCTCTGAAGACTACTTTATTCTGGAGGAATTTTACGGAATTTTGAATAACTGCAAACCGTAAGAGATGGACAAAAACTTACTACACGGAAAATGTAGAGCACGTTAAAACACACAATTTATGTTATATATATTTTTTCATGGAGTCATCGTTTTTAAGTCATTCCTTGTTTTTGGTTTCTGCTATGAAAGCTTATACTTTTCTCATGTAGGAATTTGTCAACAGCTTCCATGCAAACAAAGGAACATTAGAGATATAGCAACCAGCAAGGAACAAAGCAAACATAGCAACAAGGTTCCAAGTAATAAGACTATTTCTGCTAGTTTAGTCTGATTAACATGAAGTAAATAGATGTATAAGCTTTTTAAGAGTAATTTGTTGCAGAGATGTAGAGAAAGTCATGTGAGTGTAACACATCAGATTTTTTTTTTAACCACGCCTCAACGCACACATCACATTGTATTACACGTCATAATTTGTTGCGTTATTTAGCAATAATAGCTATCTATACAGTTTTATTGACTCGACTTTATATTTCACCTCTTCTGTTACTGGTATCACTACTGCGTGTCTGACTCTCTAACGAGGAGTGCAATTGCGGACCTACCGACTGAAGTGGATTGCTGGACTGCCGTGTTCTGCTTTACCACGTGATAGTTATATCGTTTTCTATTTTTACTTTCTCCATACGCACTATGTGCATAGTGTATAGAGAAAGTATTGCACTCCATCCAAAAATTCGATACCGAGATTTCACCGGAAATATATGTTTTAGGCTCCCCAATATCCAAAAAACGTATTTTCACAAAAAGGTCCGTGTGTGTGTGAGTGTGTGTGTCCGTGTGTCTGGAACACGATAACTCAAAAACGAAAAGTCGGTAAAATACCAAACTTGGTATTTAAGTTTAGTATCTTCCAGGGATGCGAAACGAAGATTTTGAGAAAAATCCACCCACCCCCAACTACCCTTTACATGGAACTTTTTTCGAAAATTTTGATTTTCTCAAAAATGGCTCTAACGATTTTGATTAACATTTCGGATATTAAACATATTTACCTGACAAATAAAATGTATTTCTTGAATTTTCTGGGAATAGCCTCTGAAGAGTAGTTTATTCTGGATAAATTTTACTAAATTTTGAATAACTGCTAAACCGTAAGAGATGGACAAAAACGTACTACACAAAAAATGTAGAGCACATTAAAACACTCAATTTATGTTACGTACATTTTTTTCGTGGAGTTCGTCGTTTTTGTGCCATTCCTTATTTTTGGTTTCTGCTATGAAAAACGTATACTTTTCTCATACAGGAACTTGTCAACTACTGTCCATATAAACAAAGGAACTACATTGACATAGCAACCAGCTTTTGACTATCACTTTAACCTACGATTGTCCCTTATTTCGCTTCTACTTACAAGGAAGCGAGTAATAAGATTAATTCTGCTAATTTTTTCTGATTAGCATAAAGTGAATAGAAATATAAGCTTTTTAAGAATTATTTGTTGCAGGGATATGGAGAAAGTCATGTGAATGGTACACATCAGATTTTTTTGGATATTGGGGACCCTAAAACATATATTTCCGGTGAAATCTCGACATCGAATTTTTGGGTGGAATGCAATACTTCTCTACCCCTAAGTACATTGTACATACGGGGCTAGAGAAAGTAAAAATGAATACCGGAATGAGAAAAGTATAAGCCTAACAAGAAATAATGAACAGCAACATTTCGGGAATGTTGAACTCTAGTCACACAAAAACGAATCTGTGTACCTCACATAAATTGTGCTTTAACGAGATTTATATTTTATATACAGTGTATTTGTGTGTCTGCCAAAAGGAAAAACTCAGATACCTAACTTGATATTGAAGTTCAGCATCTTCCAATCAATATTTTCAAGAGAATTCTGCACCCCAAACTACTCGTTACATTGAAGATTTTTCAAATTTTCGATTTTCTTAAAAAAATGGCCTCAACACTTTTTATTGGAATACGTTATATTAAAGATGTTTACATTGCAAATAAAACGGATGTCTTGTAATACCCGCTTGAAGCTCTGTTATACAAGATCACATTTACACAAGTGGTAAACCTGAGAGAGAGAGAGAGAGAGAGAGAGAGAGAGAGAGACAGACAGAAAGTCTTACAGCGCATAAAACGTCCTGTAGAACGCGCAAACAACTCTACTTTGAAGTTACCACTCCTAGTATGCGTAGTGTAGGGGTGAAATCTATCCCAAACTGGGTATGCAGCAGTATGTTAAGCTGTTTATGATATCATATAGCAATCAGCTATTGAAGTATTTTTCAATTGTTTTAACCTTGTACATTCCTTTGTTCCCATATTTCTACAAATATTTTTATCGCTCTGCGTGAAGCAATTGGAAAAGTAAGCTTTAGTAAGAAAGGCTTTTTTCAGAATAGAAAGAGAAAATAATTAGAATTTATATAATATTTATCTATGAGTGCATCCAGAAAGTAAGTTCCGTTTGGTAATAAAATTAAATCGTGTACAGATACAGAATAATTATTTATTGCACAAAATTCTACAACTCTCAAACTACTTTTCCACATAACTGCCAAAATTTTGCAGGCATTTGTCGTAGCGTGGCACAAGTTTTTGTATGGCTTCTTCATAGAAGTTTGCCGCCTGTGTCTTTAAAAATTTGGTACCCAACGTGAGCAAAGTTCACGAAATTTCAGTTTTTCGGTAACAATTTCATGAATTAGTAATCGTGAGCTTTGGGGAAATCCCATACCGTGAGCACTAATTGTAAACTTGCGGTTTTCCTGGATCTTGTCATCAATCGCGTCAACCAGTTCTTCTGTAACCAAAGATGGACGCCCACTTCGTTCTTCATCGTGCACTTCACTACTTCCTTCATTGAACTGTCGGACCCATCTTCTCACCATTGAATCACTCATCGCATTTTGTCCGTAAATTTCGCAAATTTGCCGATAAATTTCAATTGGTTTCACTTTCCTAGCATTCAGAAAGCGAATCACAGATCTGATTTCACAAGCGGCGGGATTTTTAATCAACACTGTCATTGTAAACAAGCACAACAAAGCGCATGTGGCTGACAGCGATCTCAAAATGGCGCATGTTTCTTCTCCTTGATACAGAGCGTCTACCGCGCATGTGCGGAACTGCGATCGCAGCGCTGCAGCGGAGATAAATTGAAACGGAACTTATTTTCTGGACGTACCTTGTATATTAACCCCTAATTAATGTATAAAATTTACTTTTTACTCTTTAAAGGTCTTGATTTCCCAACGGTTAATAATTATTCCTGAAAGTATTTCGAAAATTATACGGTCATTATTTTTAATATGATTTTGAGAGGAGTACAAACAATTTGAAATAAATTAGTAAAGAATTGTATCATATGGAACATTTTCAATATGGAAACCTTTAAAAAAAGAAAACAAAAAACAACCCAAGTTTGAGAGAAAACATGGTACAAAGGTGAGCGGCACGCTTTCAATTAATTGGTAGTCAAAATGTGCCAAATGGAGGGGGTTTAAAACTATATTATTTTATGCTGAAACAAATTAATTTTATTTTCTCTATCACTATACCGTGTGGAAGGGAATTTATTAAATTCTTTCTCATATTTGTTTCATAGAACCATTACAAGCAAAAAGGTCTAATGACATTTTGTTCTTTGAACAGCCAATTTAAAAAAAAAAAAAAAAAGTATTCTTGTTCCAAATTGGATGCGTAATTCCACAAGAATGTGCAAAAATAATAGTTTGTTACTTGTAAGTAAGATGTGTAGCGCCACGCAGTTCTGGCATAAGTGTCAGTAGTAATTATGGGACTCATACAGAGTTTCGAAATAATGAATCACTTTAAAGAATTAAAGTAATATTCCGAGCAGCTTCTTCAGACGTGAAATAACTTGGCAATATTACCTTAGGGTAACTACCGACTTCTGAATGTAAACATGTCGGTCGCTTGCAAACACGACGCACTGTGGTGTAACGTTTTGGGAACTAACGAGTGCAACTGGCATTCTGCTGTACTGTTGTGGTAGCAGCAGTGAGGCATTTTTACTTTCTCTACATGTACTATGTACATAGCGTATAGAGACGGTATTGCACTCCACCCAAAAATTCGATACCGAGATTTCACCGGAAATATATGTTTTAGGGTCCCCTGTATCCAAAAAAAGCTTTTTTAGAAAAACATCCGTGTGTGTCCGTGTGTTTGTAAACACGATAACTCAAAAACGAAAAGTCGGTAAAATACCAAACTTAGTATTTAAGTATAGTATCTTCCAGGGAAGCAACACGAAGATTTTGAGACAACTCCTCCCACCCTAAACTACCCTTTATATGGAAAATGTTAGGAAATTTTTGATTTTCTCAAAAATGGCTGCAACGATTTTGATTAAAATATCGTATATTAAAATATTTACCTGACAAATAAAAGGTATATCTTCAATTTTCTGGGAATAACCTCTGAAGCTGACTTTATTCTGGATGAAATTTACGGAATTTTGCATAACCGCTAAACCGTAAGAGATGGATAAAAACGTGCCACACAAAAATGTAGAGCACGCTGAAGACACACAATTTATGTTACATACATTTTATTTTTTTCGTGCAGTTCATCGTTTTTGTAGATATTCCTTGTTTTTGGTTTCAGCTATAAAAACTTATACTTTTCTCATACAGGAGTTTGTTAACTCCTGTGCATACAAACAAAGGATCTTATGTCATATAGCAACCAGCTTTTGACTATCACTTTAACCTATGGTACTCCCTTTTTTCGCTTCTGCTTACAATGAAGCAAGTAATAAGACTACGTTTGCTATTTTTTTTCTCAATAAGCATGAATAAATGGAAGAATAAGTTTTTTAATAATAATTAGTTGAGGGATGTAGAGAAAGTCATGTGAATGGAACACATCACATTTTTGTTCATGTACTGACCTAGTGCAAGTGACACCCACACAACCTGCAGCGTTGCGAGCTTCTCTGTCCCTTGTTTTCGAAAAAAACTAAATTATTTCCGTAAGAAATGGTCAGAAACAAAAACGTAAGATACAAAATGTGTTCCGAATACCAAGATCTCTCACTGGTTTACATTAATTAATCGCTTCCCTTACACAGGGTATACGAACATAAGAAGTACCGAAAGTATTGTATTCCATATAAAAACTACATAGTGAGATTTCACCATAAAAATTGTGTTTTGAAGCATCGAAAATGTCTTTAGAAAAAGGTCCATGTGTGTGGCTGTGTATGTGGCGTATGTGTGAGAGGGCAGGGGGCAGCATAATTGAAAAACGAAAACGAAATACTAGATACTTAAGTTTAGTATAATCCAAGGATAAAACACAAAGATTTACAGGAAAATCTCTCACTTCAAACTTGCTATTTATATGCAAGACTTTTCGAAAGTTTCGATTTTCTCAAAAATGGCTCTAACGATTTTGATAAAAATAGCATAATTTAGAGATGTTCACTAAAAAATAAAATGTATAACCTGAATTTCATGGGAATATCCTTTGAAGTCCCCTTCATTCTGAATTACTTTTGCGAAAGAGATGGACATACATTTCTATAGAGATGTAGATCTCGTTAAAACACGCAATTTTTACTTACCCACTATGTAAATAGTGTATAGAGAAGGTATTGCACTCCACCAAAAATTTCGATGCCGAGATTTCACCGGAAATATAAGTTTTAGGGTCCCCTGTATCCAAAAAAAGCATTTTCACAAAAAGGTCCGTGTGTGTGTGTGTGTGTGTGTTTATGTGTGTGCTTGTGTCCGTCCGTGTGTCTGTGAACACGATAACTCAAAAACGAAAAGTCGGTAAAATACCAAACTTGTTATTTAAGTTTTGTATCTTCCAGGGATGCGACACGAAGATTTTGAAGAAAAAAAATCCCGCACCTCAAACTACCCTTTACATGGAACTTTTATCGAAAATATTGATTTTCTTAAAAATGGCTCTAACGATTTTGATTATAATTTCGTATATTAAAGATATTTACCTCACAAATAAAATGTATATCTTGAATTTTCTGGGAATAGCCTCTGAAGAGTAGTTTATTCTGGATGAATTTTACTGACTTTTGAATAACTGCTAAACCGTAAGAGATGGACAAAACCTTACTGCACAAAAAATGTAGAGCACGTTAAAGCACACAATTTATATTATATACATTTTTTCGTGGAGTTCGTCGGTTTTGTGACATTCCTTATTTTTGGTTTCTGCTATGAAAAACTTATACATTTTTCATACAGGAATCTGTCAACTGCTGTCCATACAAACAAAGGAACTTTAGTGACATAGCAACCAGCTTTTGATTATCACTTTAACCTATGGTACTCGCTTATTTCACCTCTACTTACAAGGAAGTAATATGGCTATTTCTGCTAATGTTTTACTGATCAGCATGAAGTAAATAGAAGTATAAGCTTTTTAAGAATAATTTTTTGCAGGGATATAGAGAAAGTCATGTGAATGGTACACATCAGATTTTTCATATACAGCTCTTTTTAAAATTTAATCATCATATATATTTCCTTTCATTGGTTTCAAATTTAATTTATTAAATTTTCTGAAAATTAAGTCCTCATTCTACTTCTCCCTCTTTTGTTTTACTGCTGGCCTTGGAAAGAGCACTGAACTTTAATGAAATAAGGTTATTTCTACTAGTGCTTATCTCTACTGGTATGAAAAGGAGTAAAAGAATACCTGAGCTTTTGTAAGAATATTTGTTGCAGAACAGGTAGAGAATATCATGTGAATGTACAGCATCAGTGTTTTTCCTTTCTCTACAGGTACTATATACATAGTGTATAGAGAAGGTATTGTACTGCACCCAAAAATTCGATACCGAGATTTCACCGGAAATACCTGTATGTTATGAGACCCCCTGTTTTAAAGCCAAAATCGTGTGTGAGTGTGTGAGTGTGTGTGTGAGTGTGTGTGTGAGTGTGTGTGAGTGTGTGTGAGTGTGTCTGTGTGTGTGAGTTTGTGTGTGAGTGTTTGTGTGTGTGAGTGTGTGTCTGTGTGTGTGAGTGTGTGTGTGAGTTTGTGAGTGTGTGTGAGTGTGTTTGTGAGTGTGTGAGTGTGTGTGTGTGTTTGTGAGTGTGTGTGTGTGTTTGTGAGTGTGTGTGTCTGTGTGAGTGTTCGTATGTGTGTGAGTGTGTGTGTGTCTTTGTGTGTGTCTGTGTGTGTCTGTGTGTTGAGTGTGTGTCTGTGTGTAAGTGTGTGTCTGTATGTGTCTGTATCTGTGTGTGAGTGTGTGTGTGAGTGTGTGTGAGTGTGTGTGTGAGTGAGTGTGTGTGTGAGTGTGTGTGAGTGTATGTGTGTGAGTTTGTGTCTGTGTGTGTGTCTGAGTGAGTGTGAGTCTGTGTGTGAGTGTGTGTGTCTGTGTCTGTGTCTCTGTTTTTTGTGTGTGTCTGTGTGTGAGTGTGTGTGTGTGTCTGTGTGTGAGTGTGTGTCTGTGAGTGAGTGTGTGTGTATGTGTGTGAGTGTGTGTGTGAGGGTGTGTGTGTGAGTGTGTGTGAGTGTGTGTGTGCGTGTGTGTGTGAGTGTGTGTCTGTGTGTGAGTGTGTGTGTGTTTGTGTGTGAGTGTGTGTCTGTGTGAGTGTGTGTCTGTGTGTGAGTGTGTGTGTGTAAGTCTGTGTGTGTCTGTGTGTGAGTGTGTGTCTGTGTGTTTTTGTGTGTGTCTGTGTGTGAGTGTGTGTGAGTGTGAGTGTGTGTGAGTGTGTTTGTGAGTGTATGTGTGTCTGTGTGAGTGTCTGTATGTGTGTGAGTGTGTGTATCTGTGTGTGTCTGTGTGTGTGTCTTAGTGTGTGTCTGTGTGTGTCTGTGTGTGTCTGTGTGTGAGTGTGTGTCTGTATGTGTCTGTGTCTGTGTATGTGTGTGTCTGTGTGTGAGTGTGTGTCTGTATGTGTCCGTGTCTGTGTGTGTCTCTGTGAGTGTGTGTTTTTGTGTGTGTGTGAGTGTGTGTGTGAGAGTGTGTGAGTGCATTAGTGTGAGTGTGTGTGTGAGTGTGTGTGAGTGTGTGTGTCTGTGTGTGAGTGTGTGTCTGTGTGTGAGTGTGTGTGAGTGTGTGTGTATGTGTGTGAGTGTGTGAGTGTCTGTGTGTATGTGTGTGAGTGTGTGTGAGTGTGTGTGAGTGTGTGTGTGAGTGTGTGTGTGAGTATGTGAGTGTGTGTGAGTGTGTGTGTGAGTGTCTGTGTGTGTGAGTGTGTGTGGGAGTGTGTGTGTGAGTGTGTGTGTGAGTGTGTGTGAGTGTGTGTGAGTGTGTGTGTGAGTGTGAGTGTGTGTGAGTGTGTGTGTGAGTGTGTGTGTGAGTGAGTGTGGAGTGTGTGTGTGCGAGTGTGTGTGTGAGTGTGTGTGTGTGAGTGTGTGTGTGAGTGTGTGTGCGAGTGTGTGTGTGTGAGTGTGTGTGTGAGTGTGAGTGTGTGTGAGTGTGATTGTGTGTGAGTGTGTGTGAGAGTGTGTGTGTGAGTGTGTGTGAGTGTGTGTGTGAGAGTGTGTGTGCGAGTGTGTGTGTGAGTGTGTGTGTGAGTGTGAGTGTGTGTGTGAGTGTGTGTGAGTGTGTGTGTGAGTGTGTGTGTGAGTGTGAGTGTATGTGAGTGTGAGTGTGTGTGTGAGTGTGTGTGAGTGTGAGTGTGTGAGTGTGTGTGTGAGTGAGTGTGGAGTGTGTGTGTGAGTGTGTGTGGAGTGTGTGTGCGAGTGTGTGTGAGTGTGTGTGAGTGTGAGTGTGGAGTGTGTGTGTGAGTGAGTGTGGAGTGTGTGTGTGTGTGTGTGAGTGTGTGTGTGCGAGTGAGTGTGAGTGTATGTGAGTGTGAGTGTGTGAGTGTGTGTGTGAGTGAGTGTGGAGTGTGTGTGTGCGAGTGTGTGTGAGTGTGTGTGAGTGTGAGTGTGTGTGAGTGTGTGCGTTTTTTTAAGAAAATTCCGTACCCTCAACTGCCCTTCACATGGAACATTTTTCGAAATCTTTGTTTTTCTCAGAAATGGCTCTAACTTTTGATTAAAATACCTTATGTTTAAGATATTTTTATGACAAACGAAATGTACATATTGAATTTTCTAGGAATAGCCACTGAAGACCTCTTCATTCAGAATGGCTTTTATATAACTGACAAACCGTAAGAGATATACAAAAACCTATTGCACAAAAAATGTAGATTTTATTAAAACTCACAATTTATATAATATATATTTTTTTATACAGATAACCGTTTTCGACATATTCCGGATTATTGGTTTCAATTTTAGTCACGTGACCTTTTCTCAACTTCTAACTTCTTGCTTATTTTTTTCTAGTAAGCAATAGAGGTCGTAATTTCAATTGTTTCACATAGCCACCGGCTTTAAAGGCCTTGACTATAACTTTAGCCTGAGCATTACCTTATTTACCTTGTACTTTCAAGGAAGCTATCAATAAGACTAATTCTGCTTATGTTTATCTTGATTAGCATGATGTAGATAACAGATTAATGTTTTGAATAAAAGGTTTGTTTGCCAAACAACTAGAGAACATAATGAGAATGGAACACATTACACGTTTTCACTTCCACTTATAAAGAAGCAACTAATAATGACAATTCCTGCTAATGTTTATATCAATTGTCATGCAGTAGATAGAGGAATAAGCTTTATAACAATGGTTTCTTACAGAGATTAAAAAAAATTATGTGAATGGAACACATCAGATTTTTAATTTCTCTACGCGTATCATGTACATAGTGTATAGAGGAAATATTGTATTCCACGCAAAAATTCGATTCCGAGGTTTCACGGGAAATACATGTTTTAATTCCGCTGAATTAAAAAAAAACATTTTTAGAAAAAAGTTCGTGTGTGTGACTTTGGACAGCACAGCTCAAAAACGAAAAGTCCATTAAAAATCAAACTTGATATTTAGATTTTATATCTTCTATGGATGCGACACGAAGATTTTCAAGAAAATCCCCCCACCCCAAACTACCCTTAAATGGAACTTTTTTCGAAAATTTTTATTTTTTCAAAAATGGCTCTAACAATTTTGATTAAAATATCGTGTACTAAAGATATTTACCTGACAAATAAAATGTATATCTTGAATTTATTGAGAATAGCCTCTGAAGACTACTTTATTCCAGACGAATAACAGCATAACAGCTACACCGTAAGAGATAGACAAAAATTTACCAAACAAAAAATGTAGAGCACATTAAAACACAGAATTTATGTTGTATACATTTTTTTCGTGGAGTTGATCGTTTTTGAGATATTCCTTGTTATTGGATTCAGCTTTAAATAACTTATTCTATTCTCATACAGGAATTTGTCAACTCGTGTCCATACAAACAAAGAAACTTCAGTCACATAGAAACCAGCTTTAACAGAAATAAATGAAGCATGAAGTAAATAGAAGCACAAGCACATCATTTTTATTCAGTTTCATAGATGTATACATGACTATGTATAGAAAAGAAGCTATACACTGAGAATACGCCATTCATTTGTTTCTATTCGCCAGACGTTTGAAACAAATGCTAGTGTTTTAAGGTTGAATAAAAGCCGCAGTGTGCGTGAAAGAAACGAAATATTGTAGAGTCAGTTGTTTTGGGCCGGAAGTCGGATGTGGTTTTTCTGGACGTTCGACAGGTGTTCGTGCTCCCCGACTTGTAACGGTTCTCTAGCTGTTACAGGTTCCACCCTCCTTAATTATATTAAACAAAAGTAACGGGGCTTAGGCAGGAGTAAGCGGACATGAATATCCACGGCTTTATTCAACGTATTCCTGCAATGTTTACCTTTAAAATGAAATTAAACTCTTGGTGACATAGGCATTGCTATAGCGAATAGCACTATTAAATGTTTTCCTCAATCTAATGGTTTACGATACCTGTTATTACTTACTCTGCACGTACTATGTACATAGTGTATGATATCCTTAAAAACGATAAACGTTTCATTACCAATAAAGCATTCTTACTTTCTCTATACTTACAATGTATATAGTGTATAGAGAAGGTATTGCACTCCACCAAAAAATTCGATACCGAGATTTCACCGGAAATATATGTTTTAGGGTCCCTGTATCCAACAAAAATATTTTCATAAAAAGGTCCGTTTGTGTGTGTGTCAGTGTGTCCATGTGTCTGCGAACACGATAACTCAAAAACGAAAAGTCGGTAAAATACCAAACTTGGTATTTAAGTTTAGTATCTTCCAGGGATGCGACACGAAGATTGTAAGAAAAATCACCAGACCCCAAACTACCCTTTACATGGAACTTTTTTCGAAAATTTTGATTTTCTAAAAAATGGCTCTAACGATTTCGATTAAAATATCGTATATTAAAGATATTTACCTGACAAATAAAATGCATATATTGGATTTTCTGGGACTAGCCTCTGAAGACTACTTTATTCCCGGTCAATTTTATGGAATTTTGCATAACTGCTAAACCGTAAGAGATGGACAAAAACTTACCACACAACAAATATAGAGCACTTTAAAACACACAATTTATTTTATATACCTTTTTTTCGTGAAGTTGATTGTTTTTTAGATATTCCTTGCTTTTGGTTTCAGCTTTAAAAAACATACTTTTCTCATACAGGACTTTGTGGACTCGTGTCCATACAAACAAAGGGACTTTAGTACTTAGCAACCAGCTTTTGACTATCTCTTTAACCTATGGTACTCCCTTATCTCTCTACTAAGACTATTTCTGCTTTTTTTTTTTTCTCGATTAATAGGAAGTAAATACAAGCATAAGCTTTTTAACAATAATTTATTGCAGAGTTGTAGAGAAAGGCATCTGAAAGGAACACATCATATTTTTAATATTTATGACACAATAATTAAATGACCAAATTAAATCTTTTAAAAGATAAATAGATCGAGATAAACTAGATCTATAATTTATCTTAATATACCCTGATGCACTATATACAATTAATAAAATTACCTTTAATTAATCATATTATAAACCTTTAAAAAACTTTAAAACATTATAGAAGATAGTGAAAAAAATTCCCCTTTTGAATGTGGATTTGATCACAATAACTATTATTTTAATTAGATCAAATATAAAAATCTGAATATTTACTAGCATTTTATTTCTATTCATTTTAAGAATTGCCCTATATCATGAATGAAATAAACTATCTTTAGCGAAGGTATGTATAGCACCCAAAAGTTCACCGGAAATAAATTTTTTGGTCACCCTGAATCCAAAAAAGCATTTTCAGAAAAAGGTCCGTGTGTGTCTGTGAAAATGATAGCTCAAAAACGAAAAGACCGTTAAATAACAAACTTGGTATTTAAGTTTCGTATCTTGCAAAGATGTGACCCGAATATTTTCAAGAAAATTCCCCCACCCCCAACTACCTTTTACATGGACATTTTTTCGAAATGTTTTATTTACTAATGCTTTTGATTAAAATATGATATATCATATATTAAGGATATTTAGCTGACAATTAAAATGTATATCTTGAATTTTCTGGGAATAGCCTCTGAAGACTACTTTATTCTGGATGAATTCATAACTGCTAAACCGTAAGAGATGGAAAAAAACTTACCGCACCAAAAATGTAGAGCATTTCAAAACACAATTTACGTTCTATACATTTTTTCATGGATTTGATTGTTTTTTGAGATATTTCTTGTTTTGCTTTCAGCTTCAAAAACTTATAATTTTCTCCCACAGGACTTAGTCAACTCTTATTCATGGAAATAAAAGAACTTCAGTCCCATAGCAACCAGCTTTTACTTTCACTTTAACCTATGGTACCTCCTTATTTCGCTTCTACTTACAAAGAAGCAAGTAATAAGACTTTTTCTGCTAATTTTTTTTCGATAAGTATTAAGTAGATAGAAGAATAAGCGTTTTAACAATAATTTGTTGCAGAAATGTAGAGAAAGGTCGTCTCCTTAGCGCGGTAGTAGTGTTGCTACTTACCAAGCGGGAGATCTGGGTTCGATCCCCAGTACCAGCGTGGGGATTTTTCCCCCGCTGGGAGACCTGGCCCGGGGTGCACTCAGCCTCGTAAGGTCCCTGGGGGGCCAATTGAGGAGCTACTTGATGGAGAAGTAGCGGCTCCAGGTCATGAGGACCGCATTAACCGGCCGGGGGGACTCGAGGCGCTGACCACGTCTCACCCTCCAATACTGCACCCCATCCATGACGTCTGTAGTGGACCGAGATGGGGGACGCAGCGGCCGGGCGGTAGGCCAAGGTTCCCCGTGAACTGTCGTGCCATGGAGTTGATGTAGAGAAAGTCACGTGAATGGAACACATCAATTTTTTTTTGTTTAATTTCTTTTCACGAACTGTGTACATACTATATAAAGAAGGTATTGCATTCCATCAAAAATTCGATACTGAGAACAGACCGGAAAAATATATTTTAGGGTCCCATGTATCTAAAAATGCATTTTTGGAAAAACTTATTATAGAGCACAAGCATTGAGAAGTTCCCGTATGAGAAAAGTATTTTAAAACTGAAGTCAATAATAAGGAAGCCTGCCTGGATAATGCAATGGCAGTTTGTGTGCACAGTGTTCAACAGGACGTGAGTTCGTATCTCGCTTAGGGTGAGTTACCCGGATAAGGGTTTTTTCGGGGTTTTCCCTTATCTTGAGAAGACGAATGTCGAGTAACTTTAAGCTCCATGGACCCCGAGATCATTTGAGCATCTATTCACTGATTTCATTCATCGTCCATTATGACCAATAAACACAGATTTTTTATTCAGAGCGCCTTAGAAGTGTATTTACGTTGAAATCTCGGATCGAATTTTTGGATTAAATACAATACTTTCTCTATCTTCTATGTACATGTACATAGTGTAGAGGAAGCAAAAGGAATTGCAGAGAATGCTAGAATGATCACGTTACGAATGAAATATTACAAAAACATTTAGCTTATAAACCAACAAGGCGTTTTCTGGTACATATTTATTGACCATAATTAATTAAGCGTAGAAAAAGCTTTTATGTAAATCAATTGTGGCCTTGCAGGAAGTAATTTGATGTAAATTATCTTGTACTACTCCCCTCTGTGGCCATTCATCACATCGGCTAGGCCTGCTCTGCATTTTTATGTCCAAGTTATACTTACTTCTTTTTGTATCTCATCACCTATTCTCTTTTCTGAAGCACTGTTATCCGTGATGGCTATCTGCTATATTGTGTTGTGGCATTAAGATTGTAATCGAGGTTTTTAAGACAGTTCAGTGAACTCACGCCTCTAATGTCAGCAAGAGGTTCAACCCTTCAACCGATTTGTACACTTCCTTCCTTCCTTTCGTGCCTTACCGCTTCCCACAGACACGTGGTAGACCATTTTGTTGGTATTGCTCAAACCTACAATTATTGTACCTTCTGATTATTCCTCCCCTTCTCCTGTTAATACAGTATAGGATATGTCGTCAAAGGCATTGGACACCTAAAAAAAATCTGATGTGTACCATTCACATGACTTTCTCTACATCTCTGCAAATAAATTATTGTTAAAAAGCTTATGCTTATATTTTCTCCGTTACTTGCTTCCTTGTAAGCAGAAGCGAAATAAGGGAGTACCATAGGTTAAAGTGCTTGTCAAAAGCTGGTTGCTACGAGACTGAAGTTCCTTTGTTTGTATGGACAAGAGTTGACAAATTCCTCTATGGGAAAGTTAGTTTTCCAAACATGAAACTAAAAACAAGGAATATCTCAAAAACGATCAACTCCACGAAAAAAATGCATGTAGCATAAATTGTGGTTTTAACGTGCTCTACATTTTTGTATGGTAAGTTTTGTCTGTCTCTTAAGGTTTATGAGATAAGCAAATTTCGGCAAAATGCATTCAGAGTAAACACGTCTTCAGAGGCTATTTGCAAAATATTTAAGATATACACTTTATTTTCCATCTAAATATCTTTAATATACGGCATTTTAATCAAAATTGTTAGAGTAATTTTTGAGAAAATAAAAATTTTCGAAAATTTTTTCATGCAAAGGATAGTTGGGGGTGGGGAGATTTTGTTGAAAATCTTAGTGTCACATCCTTGGACAATACCAAGTTTTTGAGCTATACTGTCCACAGGCAGATAGACAGACACAGACGCACAAACAGACCTTTTTCTAAAAATGCTTTTTTTCGACTCAGGGAAATCCAAAACATATTTCCAGTGAAATCTCAAATAAAATTTTTGGGTTGAATATAATACCTTTTCTATCACTTTGTACATTGTACATGTGGGCTAGAGAAAGTAATATATTAATAGTTATTTACCCTATAACTTAAATAGTTTATTTTGTGAGGAGGGATTAATACCAAACGCGAAGCTTGAGTGTTCTAATTTATCATGAGCCAATAATAATTTAATAAGCCACGTTTAACATACAACGTTTTATCCTATTTTAATATTAACTGAAATCTTCTTATATTTATTAATACCTTTAGAGCGTCATTACGAGAATTTGAATTTTGGTCGTGATGTAGTTAGTGATTTGTTCGTCGCTGCGTAATAAACTGCCGGAATAAACAGTAATTCTGGTTGTTTAAACTGCACCAAATAAATCAATGAAGAATGAAAAAGGATGTTCCCAAAGAAGTTTTAGTTTATGCTAAAAAAACTGTACTTGGTGTTTTACCCGGGACTTATATGACAAGGAATTTTCATTATTTGAAGAATGGGGAGTTGGCAAAGGAGTTAAAATAATTTACAATGAAATAAAGACTCATTTTTGTTATTTCCTAGAATACCTGAAATGTATACATGAAGTCCATAAGATAGGATAAAATAAAAAATAACCTCAAAAGAATTTAAAAATTTAACGTGTTCCATTCGTATGTCTCTCTCTACATTTTAGTTACAAATTATTGTAAAAATGTTTATTCTTCTACACATTTTATGCTAATCGAGGTAATGGTTTTTAATATGCAGCGGTAATTTCGATGCGCAGTTAGTGGTGCACGTTATGCGCCATATGCGGGAGTCTTTTAGTTTGTTGATTTTACGCCTCCCTTTGAGTGCTTATGTGCAGCGTAACTAAGTGTCACTTCCAATCAACTCCACTACACTCACGTACCTGGTACTGAAGTTCTTCTGGGATGAGTTGCCACGGCGTTGCTCAGTCTTGCAGGAACATTGACTCTCCCAGGCGTGGATTTGGTTAGTGGGAGGAGTTGTAGGAGTGATCTTGTAATTGTTAAGAAAACACTTGTAGCCTTTTTCTGCTGTTTATTCTAAAGGAGTTTTGAAGACAAGCACCTGGTTATACACTTTATACTGCTGACCGATGTTCTTCAACACTTACTCACAAGTACTTTCAATTGCACTGTTTTAGTTGAGTACATGGCACAATTCACTTTCACCTATTCACGAGCCGACTATTAAATGGGTGAGCGGCGTTACTTTACTTCACAAACAGTTTCTTGTTATAATAAACTTACTTCGCGAACTTCTTAACAAGCGACCTTGTCTCACACAAGGGCGAATTCTTAGCAAAACGACCTCGATGTGCCAAACCTTACTTCTTACATACAAAAAACGGTGTCATGGTGGCTTCTCTCTGATTGGTTGGAAGGTCCGCTAAAATGCCACCGTCGTTACCCAAAAACCATTGCAAATCTCCCAGAATGCGTCATAATAGTCACGTGATACCACGAATATAAAGAAGTCCCTTTGTGTACTTTAAACTGTGGTTTCCCCTTTTACTAAACTCGAACGTGACTTTCACAAAAGAAGCAACTTCTCACCCCTCTATCCAGTCTGACGTCATAATTCTGAGTAACTTTTAAGTAAACAACTGGCTTCTTGGTTCCTATGCATACAACTTATTAAATATTAGCTTTCTTTAGATAACTAATAAAAATGATTGTTATTATTATTAGAGGCTAATTAACGGTCTCATACACTTGCTTCCTTGTAAGTAGAAGGGAAATAAAAGAGTCACATAGCCAGAGCATTAGTCAAAACCTTTAAAAGCTGGTTGCTATGTGATTGAAATTCCTTTGTAAGTATGGCCAGAGGTTTACAAATTCCTGTATGATAAAAGAATACGTATTGTAAAGCTGATACTAATAACAAGGAATATCTTAGAAACGGCCAGGTGTACTAAAAATGTGTATATGACATAAATAATATGTTTTATCCAGTTTTACAGTTTTTGTGTAGAAAGTTTTTCTTTTTCTCTTCGGTTTACCAGCTATGCAAAAATCGGCAAAATTCATCCAGAATAAAGAGGTCTTCAGAGGCTATTCCCAGAAAATTCAAGATAAACATTTTATTTGGTATGTAAAAATCTTTAATATACGATTGTTTAATCAAAATAGTTAGTCATTTTTCAGAAAATAAACCTTTTCAAAACTTTTCTATGTACAATTTAGTTCGGGGGTTGGGATAGATGGTGCTCTGATAGATATCACTGTGAGCTGGATACAATGTTACTGGTGCTCTGATAGATATCACTATGGGCTGGATACAATGTTACTGGTGCTCTGATAGATATCACTATGGGCTGGATACAATGTTACTGGTGCTCTAATAGATATCACTGTGAGCTGGATAGAATGGTACAGGTGCTCTGATAGATATCACTATGGGCTGGATGCAATGTTACTGGTGCTCTAATAGATATCACTGTGAGCTGGATAGAATGGTACTGGTGCTCTGATAGATATCACTCTAAGCTCAGATACAATGTTACTGGTGCTCTGATAGATAACATTGTGAGCTGGATACAATGTTACTGGTGCTCTGATAGATAACATTGTGAGCTGGATACAATGTTACTGGTGCTCTGATAGATAACATTGTGAGCTGGATACAATGCTACTGGTGCTCTGATATATAACATGTGAGCTGGATACAATGTTACTGGTGCTCTGATAGATATCACTCTAAGCTCGGATACAATGTTACTTGTGCTCTGATAGATATCACTGTGAGCTGGATACAATGGTACAGGTGCTCTGATAGATATCACTGTGAGCTGGATACAATGGTACAGGTGCTCTGATAGATATCACTGTGAGCTGGATACAATGGTACTGGTGCTCTGATAGATATCACTGTGAGCTGGATACAATGGTACTGGTGCTCTGATAGATATCACTGTGAGCTGGATACAATGGTACTGGTGCTCTGATATATAACATGTGAGCTTGATACAATGGTACTGGTGCTCTGATAGATATCACTCTAAGCTCGGATACAATGGTCCTGGTGCTCTGATAGATAACATTGTCAGGTGGATACAATGGTACTGGTGCTCTGATAGATAACATTGTCAGGTGGATACAATGGTACTGGTGCTCTGATATATAACATGTGAGCTGGATACAATGTTACTGGTGCTCTGATAGATATCACTGTGAGCTGGATACAATTATACTGTGTTCTGATAGATATCACTGTGAGCTCGGATACAATTATACTGTGTTCTGATAGATATCACTGTGAGCTGGATACAATGTTACTGGTGCTCTGATAGATATCACAGTGAGCTGGATACAATTATACTGTGTTTTGATAGATATCACAGTGAGCTGGATACAATTATACTGTGTTCTGATAGATATCACTGTGAGCTCGGATACAATTATACTGTGTTCTGATAGATATCACAGTGAGCTGGATACAATTATACTGTGTTCTGATAGATATCACTGTGAGCTCGGATACAATTATACTGTGTTCTGATAGATATCACAGTGAGCTGGATACAATTATTCTGTGTTCTGATAGATATCACAGTGAGCTCGGATACAATTATACTGTGTTCTGATAGATATCACTGAGAGTTGGGATACAATTATACTGTGCTCTTTTAGATATCAGTGTGAGCTGGATACAATTATATTGTGTTCTGATAGATATCACAGTGAGCTCGGATACAATTATACTGTGTTCTGATAGATATCACTGAGAGTTGGGATACAATTATACTGTGCTCTTTTAGATATCACTGTGAGCTGGATACAATTATACTGTGTTCTGATAGATATCACAGTGAGCTGGATACAATTATACTGTGTTCTGATAGATATCACAGTGAGCTGGATACAATTATACTGTGTTCTGATAGATATCACAGTGAGCTCGGATACAATTATACTGTGTTCTGATAGATATCACTGAGAGTTGGGATACAATTATACTGTGCTCTTTTAGATATCAGTGTGAGCTCGGATACGATAGTTATGGTGTACTGATATATAGCATTGTGAGCTCGGTTACATTAGTACTGTTGTACTGATAGATAACACTCTAAGCTCGGATGCGATAGTACTGGTATACTGATAGATATCACGGTGAGCTTGGATACGTTTGTGCTGGTATACTAGTAAATATAACTTAGAGGACGGACACGACACAACTGGTATACTGATAGATACCACGGTGAGCTTGGATACGTTTGTGCTGGTATACTAGTAAATATAACTTAGAGGACGGACACGACACAACTGGTATACTGATAGATACCACGGTGAGCTTGGATACGTTTGTACTGGTATACTAGTAAATATAACTTAGAGGACGGACACGACACAACTGGTATACTGATAGATACCACGGTGAGCTTGGATACGTTTGTGCTGGTATACTAGTAAATATAACTTAGAGGACGGACACGACACAACTGGTATACTGATAGATACCACGGTGAGCTTGGATACGTTTGTGCTGGTATACTAGTAAATATAACTTAGAGGACGGACACAACACAACTGGTATACTGATAGATGTAATGTAAGCTCGGATACGTTGATACTGGTATACTAGTAGATATCTCTGTGAACTAGGATAGTGGTACTGGTAAAATATCTTCGACCTCATGCAGTGCTCCACTTGTAAACTGGTAGATATCATTGCGAGCTCGGAACGTTGGTACTGGGCACTAGTAAATACAACTTCGAACACGGAGACGGTTGGACAAGTATACTGGTAGATATCGCTGAGAGCTATAGGATAGTATTGGTGTTCTAGTGAAATAACCTTGAGCACGGACACACTCGACTTGTATACTGGTAGATATCACACCGAGCTCGGATACTTTGGTACTGGTAGACAGCACTGAGAACATGGTCATGGCGCTACTGGACATGTGGTGCTGTCTGCGGAAGAAAGAAGAATCTGTGTACAAACTAATAAACATGTATCAGCACTGCTGCTAATTTGTAATGCTGACTATCAGTGGTTTGTATCATCAAATTACTGCACTGACTTGCAACTAGACATGAAAAACCTCCTCGAAACGTGTAGGTTATTAAAGAGGTAATTTTGTTGTCAGATCAAATCAGAAGCTGTTCTGTAACAGCTGCATCTTTTTCCATTAATAACCAAGTTAACTACTGAGTATTGACGCAGAATTTAACATTGAATCATTCTAGGGAATTGAATATAAAACTATACTGCTCTAAGACAGTGTTAAAAAGGTAATAACACAATATTGTTTGGCACTTCAAGCTAAATAAATGTATATGAAGAAATTGCAACGTGACATCTCTTCACGATACACACGAAATTTGTTTAAAATGGCGTGTTTAACGAAAGTAACATAGCCACGGTTATGTAATAAATAGGTATAACTCATTATTATGAACATAATAGCTAAGAATTTGTGTTTAGGAAAGTATATTAAGTATATAAATCTTAAATAAATTTATAATACGGCAGGAGAAGAAGGAGAACAAAATAGAACGAGATTCCGGATGCTGTAATTTGTTTAAGCATGAAAAAAAGAATAAGAACAAAGCTTAACAAATAACTAATACAGAAAAGTTAGTTATTTGTACAAAAATTATTATGTAAGTTACTTAAATGTATTCATTTTAGTTACTAGGGGCATATAAAAATGTATGTTGTATGTGTATTTCACGAAAAGTGGGAACAAGGAAATTTGTCTTCTCCATGGTGATGTGCAGATTACAATACTAAAAAATCTAATGTGTACCATTCACATGACTTTCTCTATATCCCTGCAACAAATTATTCTTAAAAAGCTTATTCTTCTATTTACTTTATGCTAATCAGAAAAAAAGTTAGCAGAAATTGTCTTATTACTCGCTTCCTTGTAAGTAGAAGCGAAATAAGGGACAATCATAGGTTAAAATGATAGTCAAAACCTGGTTGCTATATCAATGAAGTTCCTTTGTTTATATGGGTAGTAGTCGACAAGTTCCTGTATGAGCAAAGTATACGTTTTTCATAGCAGAAACGAAAAATAAGGAATGTCTCAAAAACGACGGACTCCACGAAAAAAATGTATATAATATAAATTGTGTGTTTTAATGTGCTCTACATTTGTTGTATAGTAAGATTTTGTCCATCTCTTACGGTTTAACAGTTATTCAAAATTCAGTAAAATTTATCCAGAATAAACTACTCTTCAGAGGCTATTCCCAGAAAATTCAAAATATAAATTTTATTTGTCAGGTAAATATCTTTCGAATACGAAATTTTGATCAAAATCGTTAGAGCCATTTTTGAGAAAATCGACATTTTTGAAAAAAGTTCCATATAAAGGGTAGTTGGGGGTGGGGGGATTTTTCTCAAAATCTGCATGTCGCATCCCTGGAAGATACTAAACTTAAACACCAAGTTTGGTATTTTACCGACTTTTCGTTTTTGAGTTATCGTGTTCACAGGCACACGGACAAATAGACACACGGACCTTTTTGTGAAAATGCTTTTTTTTGGATATTGGGGACCCTAAAACATATATTTCCGGTGAAATCTCGGTATCAAATTTTTGGGTGGAGTGCAATACCTTCTCTATACACTATGTACATAGTGCGTATAGAGAATGTAAACAGTTGAGAGTTCATCTCAGAAATCGAGATCAATATTACAGTAATTGTGTATAAAATAATGTATTGTATTAATTTATGTAGGTACATATCATAAAGTAGATATTGGGCACAGTTTTCTGTAATAGAAACCAGTTCAAGTCGCATGCCTTGGTGCACCGCGTTGTTACCATACAATTAAAAGTTTTAAACACTGAATTATTTTTAAATTCATTCTCCCCTAAAAGATCCTACTATCCAAGCAAAGGGATTGAAATTCTTTTACACACTGGCTATAGCTAGCAATCATTTATTGGGTAATGCGGCCGAGTTGTGGAATGAAGTATAAACAACTTCACTGCCGAGAATAAGCTTGAAACTGCCTCAACAATTAAGTTCGGCACTAAACAGTAATTCCAGTTTCGCCAACTGTAAACGTGACCAACTTATACAAAAACGTTTAAATAATTACTACACCGAGGGTCCAGAACTAGAGTTCCCGAGACGGACAGCCGCCCAAACAACGCCGAGACTAACTTAAAGTATATGCTCATTTGTTTCCATTCGTATTCAGATTCTTTGATTGTCTTTATTTCTCTCTAGGTATTAGAAATACCTTTGTTAGATAACAAAATCATTACTTTATCTAGCTTCTCCATACACAAACTATTCTTACAATAGATTATTCTTTTATCTACATCATGTTAATTGAGATAAGCACTAACAGAATAAGTCTTATTACTTGCTTCCTTGTAAGCAGAAGGAAAAGGGAGTAAACTAGGGTAAAACCATAGTCAAATCTTTTAAGGGGAGTCGTAATGCCCAATTTTGTAAATGTTAAAGTTTGACTCATCATCCCAGCAACTATTTAAAATAATGCCATAATTTTTTAAGGTATATTCAGCAATACCTTACTGTTGCTTGATGAACAATAGAATATTTATGTTCATTAGAAGCAAAGGTATACTTTTTACTTTCTCTATACGTACTATGTACATAGGGTATAGAGAAGGTATTGCACTCCACCAAAAAATTCGATACAGAGATTTCACCGGAAATATATGCTTTTCAGAAAAAGATCCGTGTGTGTCTGTGAACACGATAAATCAAAAACCAAAAGTCGGTAAAATACCAAACTTGGTATTTAAGTTTAGTATTTTCCAGGGATGCGACACAAAGATTTTGAGAAAAATCCCCCCACTCCAAACTACCCTTTATATGGAACTTTTTTCGAAAATTTTGATTCTCTCAAAAATGGCTCTAACGATTTTGATTAAAATATCGTATATTAAAGATATTTATCTGACAAATAATATGTATATTTTGAATTTTCTGGGAATAGTCTCTGAAGACTACTTTATTCTGGACGAATTTTATATAACTGCTAAACAGCTAGAGATGAAAAAGAAATGTAGAGCACTTTAAAACACACAATTTGTGCTATACGCATTTTTTTCATGGAGTTGGTCGTTTTTGAGATATTCCTTGTTTTTGGTTTCAGTTTTAAAATAATCATACTTTTTTCATACAGGACTTTTGTCAATTCCACTATTGACTATCACTTTAACCTATGATACTCCCTTACTTCGCTTCTACTTACAAGGAAGTAAGTAATAAGACTATTTCTGCTATTTTTTTTTCGATTAGCATGAAGTAAATAGAGGCATAAGCTTTTATAACAATAATTTGTAGCAGAGATGTAGAGAAAGTCAGATTTTTTACTAAGTTAGTGCACTCTAAATTTCTAAAAAAAACTACTAAGCGGTATTATTTTCAAAAACATTTTTAAACTATTAGAAATGAGCGTATCTCTACGAAAGTTATACCAGAATGAGCGGGAGATTCCAAATATTCACGTGCAATTAAAATATGAAAATGGATAAAAATCATGAGAAACTCATTTCGAGTCCCCTTAAACGCTGGTCCCTATTTGCAACATTTAAGGTTCGGTTGGCTCTATATACTTGCATATAGCATAGATTATGTGTTTTGCCAAATGTCAAAGTTATGGCATGTTTTCTGGATCGCACAACAGTGGCTGTAAATTAAAAGAAAATGTGGACGTGTGTGTCCTATTTTCACGCAAAATGCCTCATTTGAATGCCAGCAGTGGAAGGAATGCAAAATTAGGTGCACAATGTATACGATATTTAAAATTATTGGGCACGTAACTTGGCATGTACTTTGAGGGTGTGCACGCCACTGTTAAACAGTTCGGTTGGTTTCAGATCATGTGTACTTACTTACCTAGAGCGGTGGGTAAGTCGGTATAGCGCTGGTCATCGAATCCCATGATCGCATCACTCTTTGAAGTATCCGTTTTTACTTTCTCTACACGTATTTTGTACACAGTGTATAGAGAAGGTATTGTATTGCACCCAAAAATTCGACCGAGATTTCACCGGAAATATATGTTTTGGGAAAAAGGTCCGTGTGTGTGCGTGTGTGTGTCTGCGGACAGCATAGCTTAAAAACGAAAAGTCCGTTGGTATTTAAGCTTAGTATCTGCCAAGGATGCGACACGAAGCTTTTTAAGAAAATCCCCCCACCCCCAACTACCCTTTACATTGAACTTTTTTTCGAATATCTTGATTTTCGCAAAAATTACTCTAACCATTTTGATTAAAATAGCAGACATTAAAGATATTTACCTGACTAATAAAATGGATATCTTGAATTTTCTGGGAATAGCCTCTGAAGACTACTTTATTCTGGACGAATTTTACAGAATTTGGCATAACTGCTAAACCGTAAGAAATGGACAAAAAGTTACCAGAAAAAACTGTAGAGCATATTAAAACACACGATTTATGTTATATACATTTTTTTCGTGCAGTTGATCGTTTTTGAGATATTCTTTATTTTTGGCTTCAGCTTTGAAAAACGTATACTTTTCTCATATAGGAATTTGTCAACTCCTATCCATACAAAGGAACTTCAGTCACATAGCAACCAGCTTTTGACTATCACTTTAACCTACGGCACTCCCTTATTTCGCTTCTACTTACAAGGAAGCAAGTAATAGGACTATTTCTGCTAACTTTTTCTCGACTAACATGAAGTAAATAGAAACATAAGTTTTTTAATAATATTTGTTGCAGAGATGTAGAGAAAGTCATGTGAGTTGAACACATCAGATTTTTGCACAGACACAATGTATAGCAATTCAATGTTCGCTTAGACAAGATTTTTTAATCAAAATCCAAAAAGACCACATTATCGCTTGTGGTTAAAGCTGCATAATATCTACGATTTGAGGATGCTGACGTATCGACAGAACTTATTGTGTATCCCTGCTCCGAAATTTCCACCAGAATCACGCCTTGTGCATCCCAGAACACTGTCGCCATCTCTTTCCCTGACAATGATACAGTTTTGAATTTTCTCTTCTTCAGCGAGGTTGTGCGTTGCCTTTCCATTGACTGTATTTTTATTCAAGTCCAAAAAAATGAACCCATGTTTCGTCTCCAGTCACAAACTCCTCTCCCTCCAAATTGAAGCGCTGCAAGTGTTAGGCGGCTATTGTTTTTCTTGTCTTCTGGTACCCCCCGTAAACAAACTTTTGAGTACCCCAGTTGTTGAATAATCGTCATCACACTGCCTTTACTGAGGAACATAACGCAATACAATTCATCCATTGTTACCCGGCGGTCAGTACGATGATCTCATTCACTCGCTCAATGTTGCGTGGAGTCACTGCAGTCACCGGTCTACCGCTCCGATCTTCATCCGTCTGTTTCTGCTTCTTTACAGAGACGGACCCATCTTCTAACAGTGCTGCCATCCATTGTTTGAATCACCATACACATTTTTCATCCTTTAATGAATGCGAATGAGCCTTTCACCTTCCGAATGCAAGAATCCAATTAGGGAAAGTTGTCTAACATAGACTCATCCGTGACACCCATTTTGCAAAAGGCAGCAACGTTGCCACCTGTTCACTTAGGAAGTTGCTACTGCAGTGGATTTTACATTTAAATTGTTCACATCGCTAACTTATTTAAGGAGAAAAAAATAGCAGGTAACAGTTATCGACTGACCCTCGTAAGAAGGGCTCATTATAAAACACATACATGAAAGCTTGAACCTTCAACTCCCTCAACTTCTTAACCCAATGTCCACACACTTACATAGGCAGGTAGGTAGATAAGTAGGTATGTAGGTAGGTAGAATAGGGTGGGTAGGTAGGTAGACAGGTAGGTAGGTAGAATAGGGTGGGTAGGTAATTAGGCAGGTAGGTATGTGGGTGGTAGGTAGGTAGGCACGTAGGTAGGTGGGTGGGTAGGTAGATAAGTAGGTAGGTAGGTATGTGGGTGGGTGGGTAGGTAGATAGGAAGGTAGGTAGGTGGGTGCGTAGGTAGGTAGGTAGGTGGGTGGCTAGATAGGTGGGTGAATAGGTAGGTAGGTGGGTAGGTGGGTGGGTAGGTAGGTAGGTGGGTGGGTAGGTAGGTAGGTAGGTAGGTGGTGGGTAGGTAGGTAGGTTGGTGGGTAGGTGGGTAGGTAGGTGGGTAGGTAGGTAGGTGGGTAGGTAGGTAGGTAGGTGGTGGGTAGGTAGGTAGGTGGGTGGGTGGGTAGGTAGGTAGGTAGGTAGGTTGGTGGGTTGGGTAGGTAGGTTGGTGGGTGGGTAGGTAGGTAGGTAGGTGGGTGGGTGGGTGGGTAGGTAGGTAGTCAGGTGGGTGGGTGGGTAGGTAGGTAAGTAGTCAGGTGGGTGGGTGGGTGGGTAGATAGGTAGGTAGGTGGGTGGGTCGGTAGGTAGGTAGGTGGGTGGGTGGGTAGATAGGTAGGTAGGTGGGTGGGTCGGTAGGTAGGTGGGTGGGTGGGTGGGTAGATAGGTAGGTGGGTGGGTGGGTCGGTAGGTAGGTAGGTGGGTGGGTGGGTAGGTAGATAGGTAGGTGGGTGCGTAGGTAGGTAGGTGGGTGGCTAGATAGGTGGGTGAATAGGTAGGTGGGTGGGTCGGAAGGTAGGTAGGTAGGTGGGTGGGTGGGTGGGTGGGTAGATAGGTAGGTAGGTGGGTGGGTCGGTAGTTAGGTAAGTAGGTGGGTAGGTAGGTAGGTGGGTGGGTAGGTAGGTAGGTAGGTAGGTAGGTAGGTAGGTAGGTAGGTAGGTAGGTAGGTAGGTAGGTAGGTAGGTAGGTAGGTAGGTAGGTAGGTAGGTAGGTAGGTAGGTAGGTAGGTAGGTAGGTAGGTAGGTAGGTAGGTAGGTAGGTAAGTAGGTAGGTTACCCTGTTTGCTCATATCGGACGATGAATGGAAATGGTAAAATAACGCTCAAATGATGTGGTTCATGGAGCTTAAAGTTACTCAACATTCTTTTTCTCAGCATCAGTAAAAGCCATGAAAAAGGAAAAGAATAAAAATAATAAAAAAAAAAAACATCCGAGTAACTCTGACTAAACGAGATTTAAGCTCCGACCTGGTCTATCTCTTACAATTTACCAGTTATTTAAAATGCATCCGGTATGAAGAGGACTTTACAAGTTTTTCCCAGAAAATTCAAGATATTAATTTCATTTGTCATGGAAATATCTTAAATAAAGGGCATTTTAATAAAAACAATTTGGAGCCATTTTTAAGAAAGTAAAAATTTTCTTAAAAGTTTCCATGTAAATTGTACTTAAGGGGTGGGGAATTTTCGTGAAAATATTCGTAGCAACCTTGGAAGATACTGAACTTAAATACCAAGTTTGGTAGTTAACGGACTTTCGTTTTTGAGTTATGTTGCCTACTCTCACAGACACACACAAACACACACAGGGAACTTTTTCTAAAAGTGTTTTTTTTATTCAGGGGTCCTCAAAACACATTTCTCCGGTAAAATCTCGGTATCGAATTTTTTGTTGGATTTTATTATTTTAATATTTTTTACTTTATATAGTGTTTAACGCTACTTTTGCTACTATGCTACATGGTATGAAGATGGAGCACCGGTGTAATGCAATGGCGGGGAAAATCGGATAACCCGGAGAAACCGACCCCGTGCGGCGCTTTGTTCAGCAAAAACCCCACATGTGGTTGCCTGGGCTCTAACCCTTGGTGAGAGGCGAGTGATTTAACCACTCGGCCACAACTATATATATACACATCTTCTGTATCTGCTATGTACATTGCACTTAAGTACGAAAGAAAGTAAAAAAATCTGATGTGTTACACTCACATGACTTTCTCTAGCTGCTCTACAAAACTCCTACAAAAGATTATTCTTCTTTGTACACAATGCTAATCAAGATAAATGTTAGCAGAATGTTATTACTTAGTTCCTTATAAGTAGAAGGGAATAAGGGAATGCACTATGCTAAAGTGATTGTCAAATGTTTTAAAAGCTATCGTTATGCAATTGTCATTGCAAATCATTTCTTTGCTTGGCCAGGAGTAGAACATAAGAAATACAGACACTTCCTGTGTGAGAAAAGTTTAAGTACTTCACAATTGAAACCAATAACAAGGAATACCTCGAAAACGGTAACCTCCATAACAGAAACGTAAAGGACAAAAATTGTGTGTTTTGTCGTGAAGTGCATTTTTTGTGCAGTACGCTTTTTTTCTATCTCTTAAGGTTTAGCAGTTAAGCAAAATTCAGGAAAATGCATCCAGGCTAAAGAGGTCTTCAGAGGCTCTTCCCAAAAAATTCGAGATATACATTTTATTTCTGACATAAATAGATTTAATATACGGGATTTTATTCAAAATCGTTAGAGCCATTTTTAAGAAAATCAAAATTTTCGAAACTTTTTCCATGTAAAGGGTATTTTGCGGTGGGGGGATTCTTTTGAAAATCTTCGTGTCGCATCCTTGGAAGATACTAAACCTAAATACCAAGTTTGGTATTTAACGGTCCTTTTTGTTTTGGGGTTATGCTGTTTACAGACACACACACACACACACACACACACACACACACACATATAGACAGGCAGACACACACACGGACCTCTTTTAAATATGCTTTTTTCGGTCTCAGTGGGCCTCAAAACATTTATTACCGGTGAAATCTCGATATCGAATTTTTGGGCGCATTACAATGCCTTCTCTATCCCAATGTACATTGTACATAAGGGGCTAGAGAAATTAAAATCGAATGACGCATATGCAGCTCAGCGCTGCAGGAATTCACACTGCAGTAATATGCGAGTTTATTTGTGGCGTGTAGACGTAAGCTAAGCATTGCACACTAGCGGGAAAAAAGCTTATTTACGACTGTCCACTCAGTACTCACTAAACAACTGGACTCATAAATTCCTAAGTTGCAACAAATGAAGCCCGCTATTCCGTACATTACCGCAGCCAAAATATCTCACTGCTCCCAAAAATGTATACACCTGTCCAAAGGTAAGTGCATAATCCTCCAGTACACATATTTACTGCTTTAGCGTTGAAAGAAAAATATGGTGCTGAACGTATTAGTGACAACCCTTTTTCATTATTACTTTAGTTATTTTGTTTGGATTTCCCTTCAAATGACTTTGACGTTTACAGGCTGCTCGTTCCTTCTAGACGAATGACCTTTAGCGAAGATACAGTGAGCTAGCCTACCCTTGATAAACAGGTTAGCAAATAGTTTATGTTACAGGCTCGTTCCTTCTAGACGAATGACCTTTAGTGAAGATACAGTGAGCTACCCTACCCTTGATAAACAGGTCCGCAAATAGTTTATGTTACAGGCTGCTCGTTCCTTCTAGACGAATGATCTTTAGTGATGATACAGTGAGCTAGCGTACCCTTGATAAACAGGCCAGCAAATGGTTTATGTTACAGGCTGCTCGTTCCTTCTAGACGAATGATATTTAGCGAAGATACAGTGAGCTAGCCTACCCTTGATAAACAGGTCAGCAAATAGTTTATGTTACAGGATGCTCGTTCCTTCTAGACGAATGACCTTTAGGGAAGGAACAGTCAGCTAGCCTACCCTTGATAAACAGGTCAGCAAATAGTTTATGTTACAGGCTGCTCGTTCCTTCTAGACGAATGACCTTTAGTGAAGATACAGTGAGCTAGCCTACCCTTGATAAACAGGTCAGCAAATAGTTTATGTTACAGGCTGCTCGTTCCCTATAGACGAATGACCTTTAGTGAAGATACAGTGAGCTAACCTACCCTTGATAAACAGGTCAGCAAATAGTTTATGTTACAATAACAAACAGCTCTGCTTCCTTATGATTACAAGAATACACAGCGTACAGTTGACTGCAAGGTGTTGTGTGTTCCCGGCTTATGTCATTGCCAGCGATGCTTAGTTATTAATGAAAATGACAGTAATGCAGAAGAATAAAACAAGGGAGAAATGTCGGGAATAGAAGAAAAATTCCAAAAAATGAAGTGTAAGGTGTAGTGTAAGCAGTAATCGAGGTTGATAGTCAACACAAGTGACTGACATCACTGGAAGCTGCTATTTGCTTTGTAGTAACTATACTATTGCAGTGCAGAAACATGAGAATAACGTATACAACATATGATTGCCATTCCTGCTTCTCTGTACCAATGCTTCAGTAAAGGTGAATAAGTGGCTCGCATCTAATCTCTTGTTTAAAAATGCCCTTCGTCAAGAATTGGCGTGACCTGCAGCAGTGATAAATTCCAAATTTCAATATATCAGCGAAATAGAAATGCTTTCCCTCTGATTTTTCAAAATTTAAGGGATGATGGCTACGCATAATAAACGCCGAATATTTGCATTGACATTCATTTATATACCTACGAAGCCTATCTATCTACTTCGGGCTGTTACAGCTTGAGTGCGTGGAAAAACAGCAGCGAGTCACACATTATTCACAGGAGTAAGCCTGCAATTGTTGATTCAGCATGCATGAGTAAATCAACAATTGGAATGAACTCTCGGGAAGAGCAGTATTCTGCAATGACCTTCGCAAAGTAATCTATTGGCTATCAGCTGTCCCTTGAGCCAGCTCCAAGGTTTGTGTTGAGCATGCATGAGTACTCTGACTCAGACTCGGGTTGAATTTACTTTATCTATATCCTATCCGAAATAGTTTCGTTACACATTTCATTTTTCTGAAGGTACAAGAGAGATAGAGGAAACCGTATCATAGACAAATGTTTCAAACAGGCTCGCCATATGCTGCCATAATAATGCTCTAACCGCGACATCGAGAGAAACAGCTGAATATCGACAAATACTTAAAATGACAAAATTATTGAGCAAATAAAACCAATAATAGAGAATAGCTATGAAATTATTGGCTTATCCCGTAAGAAAGTATTTGAATAAAGTTAAATTATTACTTTCTTTATACGTACTATGTACATAGTGTATAGAGCAAGTATTGTAATGCACCAAAAAATTGATACCGAATTTTCACCGGAAATACATGTTTTGGGTCCCCTGGAAACCAAAAAAAGGATTTTTAGAAAAATGTCTTTGTGTGTATCTGTCTGTCTCTGTCCATCTGTCTGTCTGTTTGTCTGTCTGTCTGTGTACTTGTGAGCAGCATAGCTCAAAAACGAAAAGACCGTTAAAAACCAAACTTGATATTTAAGTTTAGTATCTTACAGGGATGCGACACGAAGATTTTGAGAAAATCCCCCACCCCAAACTACCCTTTACATGAATTTTGTTTCGAAAATTTTTATTTGCAAAGAAATGGCTCTAACGATTTTGATTAAAAGATCGTATATAAAATATATTTACCTAACAAATAAAATGTATATCTTGAATTTTCTGGGAATAGTCTCTGAAGACTACTTTATTCTGGGTGAATTTTACGGAATTTTGCATAACTGGTAAACCGTAAAAGATGGACAAAAACTTACGACACAAGAAATGTAGAGCACTTTAAAACACGCAATTTATGTTATATACATATTTTCCGCGGAGTTGGTTGTTTTTGAGATATACCTTTTTTTGATTTCAGCTATGAAAAACTTTTAGTTTTCTCATACAGGAATTTGTTAACTCCTGTCCACAGATACAAAGGAACTTCAGTCACATAGCAACCAGCTTTTGACTATCACTTTAACCCATGATACTAACTTATTTCCTTCTACTTACAAGGAAGCAAGTAATAAGACTATTTCTGCTAGTTTTTCTTCTCGATTAGCATGAAGTAAATAGAAGCTTAAGCTTTTTAACAATAATTTGTTGCAGAGATGTAGAGAAAGTCATGTGAATGGAACACATCAGATTCTTTTAGCTTCTCTTCAGTTAGTATATAAGTACATATTACCTAGAGAAGGAATCATATTTTACCCTAAAATACAATTTCAAGATTTCATCAGAAATACATGGTGTGATGTCCTCTAAGTCTAAGAAAGCATTATGGAGCAAGGTCCAGGTGAACCTGGCACTGTCGTGATGAGAGCACAGGCCCTGAGGAAGCCCCACATAGTGAGGCGAAACGTCGGCAACATTTCAAGCCAAGACGCGGCCTTCCCGGAAGACCAAGATACCAAGAGTCTTATTACTTGCTTCCTTGTAAATAGTACAGAAATAAGAGAGTACCATAGGCTAAACTGATAATCAAACGCTGGTTGCTATGTGACTGAGGTTCCTTTGTTTGTATGGATAGGAGTTGACAAATTCCTGTATGAGAAATGTATGCTTCTCATAGCTGAAACCAAAAACAAAGAATATGTCAAAAACGATAAACTCTACAAAAAAGATATACATGACATAAATTGTGTATTTTAATGTGCTCTACAGTTTTTGTGTGGTAAGTTTTTGTCCATCTCTTACGGCTTAGTAGTTATCCAAAATTCCGCATAATTCATCCAGAATAAAGTAGTCTTCAGAGGATATTTTCAGAAAATTCAAGATATACATTTTGTTTGTCAGGTAAATATCTTTAATATTTGGCATTTTAATCAAAATCGTTAGAGCCATTTTTGAGAAAATCAAAATTTTCGAAAAAAGTTCCATCTAAACGGTAGTTGGGGATGGAGGAATTTTCTTGAAAAACTTAGTGTCGCATCCTTGGAAGATACCAAACTTAAATACCAAGTTTGGTATTTAAGGGTCTTTTCGTTTTTGTGCTTTGCTGTCCACAGACACACACATACACACACGTAACTTTTTTGTCAAAATGCATTTTTTGGATTCAGGAGGACCCAAAACATGTATCTCCGGTGAAATCTCGGTATCGAAATTTTGGGTGGAATGCGAAACCAAATTTTCAGAAAACTTCCCTCGCCTCTAGGTACTCTTTATGTGCAACAGTTTTCGAAAATATTGATTTTCTGAAAACTGACTCTTAAGACTTTTGTTAAAATATCATATATTTAATTTATATTCATAATAAATCAAATGTATGTTTCGTAATATCTGGAAATGGCCTCTCAAGATCTCTTCAATTTAGATGACCTTTGTATAACTGGTACAAACTTATTGTTCAAAAGATATGTTGTTAAATCCCATTCATACAACCCCCTTCAAGGTGCAGCGGCGAGTTTTCTCCGGGTTCTCCGGTTTCCCCCGCCATTGCATTCTACCGGTGTTCCATCTTCATTTCATTTATCACCAGTGTCATGCCTGCGGTGACACCAGTAGTAAAAGTGGGAGTTAAAACACTGCAAAAAATGACCCCCCTTGGTATTTAAGTTATTTTCAAAAAAATCTCCTCACCCCAAATACCCTTAACATAGAAGAAATTTCAAAAATATGTAGTTTCTCAAAATGGTTCTAACGATTTTGATTATAATACCGTTAAATAAATATATTTACATGACAAATTAAAGTGTATATTTGAATTTTCTGGGAATAGCCTCTGAAGACCTCTTCATTCTGAATGAGATTTGCATAGTAGTAAACAAGATATAGACAAAAACTTAGTACACAAAAATCTGATGTGCACCATTCACATGACTTTCTCTACATCTCTGCAACAAATTATTCTTAAAAAGCTTATACTTCTATTTACTTCATGCTAATCAGAAAAAAGTAAAAGAAATAGTCTTATTACTCGCTTCCTTGTAAGTAGAAGCGAAATAAGGGAGTACAATAGGTTAAAGTGATAGTCAAAACCTGTTTGCTATGTCACTGAAGTTCCTTTGTATGTATGGACAGCAGTTGACAAATTCCTGTATTAGAAAAGTATGTTTATCAAAGCAGAAACCAAAAACAAGGAATGACTAAAAAAGGATTAACTCCACGATAAAAATATATATAACATAAATTGTGTCTTTTATCGTGCTTTACATTTTTTGTCTGTTAAGTTTTTGTTCATCTCTTACGGTTTAGCAGTTATTCAAAATTCCGTAAAATTCGAAATTTTAATCAAAATCTTTAGAGCCAATTTTGAGAAAATAAAAATTTTCGAAAAAGTTCCATGTAAAGAGTATTTGGGGTAGGGGATTTTTCTCAAAATCTTCGTGTCGCATCCCTGAAGATAATAAACTTAAATACCAAGTTTTGGTATTTTACCGACTTTCCGTTTTTGAGTTATCGTGTTCACAGACACACGGACACACACATACACGGACCTTTTTCCGAAAGTGATTTTTTACTTTCTCGCACTACTCTATACGCACTATGTACATAGTGTATAGAGAAGTATTGCACTCCACCCAAAGATTCGATACCGAGATTTCACCGCAAATATATGTTTTAGGGTCCCCAATATCAAAAAAAAGCATTTTCACAAAAAGGTCCGTGTGTGTGTGTGTGTCTGTGTTCGTGTGTCCGTGTTCGTGTGTCCGTGCGTCCGTGTGTCAATGTGTCCGTGTGTCCGTGTGTCCGTGTGTCCGTGTGTCTGTGAACACAACAGAACAAAGGAAAGGTCGGTAAAATACCAAACTTGGTATTTAAGTTTAGTATCTTCCAGGGATGCGACACGAAGATTTTGAGAAAAATGCCCCTACCTCCATATACCCTTTACATGGATTTTTTTTCGAAAATTTTGATTTTCTCAAAAATGGCTCAAACAATTTTGATTGAAATTTCGTATATTAAACATATTTACCTGACAAATAAAATGTATATCTTGAATTTTCTAGGAATAGCCTCTGAAGAGTAGTTTATTCTGGATACATTTTACGGAATTTTGAATAACGGCTAAACCATAAGAGATGGACAAAAACATACTACACAAAAATGTAGAGGACGTTAAAACACACAATTTATGTTATAGACATCTTTTTCGTGGAGTTGGTCGTTTTTGAGACATTCCTTATTTTTGGTTTCTGCTATGAAAAACTTATATTTTTCTCATACAGGAACTTGTCAACTCCGATCCATATAAACAAAGGAACTTCATTGACATAGCAACCAGCTTTTGACTATCCCTTTAACCTATGGTAGTCCCTTATTTCGCTTTTACTTACAAGGAAGCAAGTAATAAGACTATTTCTGCTAATTTTTTCTGATTAGCATAAAGTAAGTAGAAGTATAAGCTTTTTAAGTATAGTTTGTTGCAGGGATATAGAGAAAGTCAAGTGAATGGTACACATAAGATTTTTTAAATAAAAGGGGACGTAAAACATATATTTCCGGTGAAATCTCGGTATCGAATTTTTGGGTGGAGTGCAATACCTTCTCTATACACTATGTACATAGTACGTATAGAGAAAGTAAAAATATGAAGTCGTAAAACACAATTTATGTCATTTAGGTACCTTTTTTCGTGGAGCTGACCATTTCCGAGATATTTTTATTATTATTTTCAGTTTTAAAATACTCAAGGGATCTTGTCATCTCCTAACTATACAAGGAAATGAATTTCAATCCTATAGCAACCAGCTGTAGAAGATCTGGCTAACGGTTTGCCCTAGCGTATTTTCTGATTTTCTTCCTGCTTATAAGGAACTAGATAAGCAATAAGACCATTTCTGCTAATGTTTATCTCGACTAGCATGAAGTAGATATAAGAAAAAGCTTTTCAACAATAATTTGTTACAGAGACAAATAGAAAGTCATGTGAATGGAACGCATCAGCTTTTTTGGATACAGAGAAGCCTAAAGCCTGCATTTCCAGGGAAGCCACTGGAGTGCACTATCTTCTTTATCTATGTACTACATATTAAGTAGGGAACTTAAAAGTAGACTCTGCCAGTGATTGCCTAGAGCTTCCATGTTCTTTTAACAACAATGAGACAAAATCTGATGTGCTCTTTTCTAATGACTTTATTTAAAACTCTGCTTCAAATTATAGTTAAAAATCTTATTCTTCCATTTACTTCATGCTAGGCAAGATACAATTTTCAGAAATGGTATATTACTTGCTTCCTTGTCAATAGAAGAGAGATAAGGGAATACACCAGGCTAAAGCGATCAAAGTATTTAAAAAGCTAGTTCCTTTGTTTGTATGGACAATAGTTGGTAAATTCCCGTATGAGGAATGTATAAGTATTTTAAAACTGAAACCTAACACAAGGAATATCTCAAAATCGGCCAACTCCACGAAAAAAATGTATATAACACAAATTTTGTGTTTTAATGGGCACTTTATTTTTTGTTATTTAAATTTTTGTCTATCTCTAATGGTTTATCAGTTATGTATAATTCCGCAAAAGTTGTCCAGAATAAAGATGTCTTCAGTGGCTATTCCCAGAAAATTCAAGATATAAATTTTATTTGTCACGTAAACGTTTAATATACTATACTTTAATAAAAAATCGCGGTGGTAGCGCAGCTGCTTACCAAGCGGGAGACCTGGGTTTGATCCGCAGTACCGGCGTGGGATTTTTGCCCTGCTGGGAGACCTGGCCCGGGGTGCACTCAGCCTCGTAAGGTCCCTGGGGGGCCAATTGAGGAGCTACTTGATGGAGAAGTAGCGGCTCCAGGTCATGAGGACCGCATTAACCGGCCGGGGGGCTCGAGGCGCTGACCACGTCTCATCCTCCAATACTGCACCCCATCCATGACATCTGTAGTGGACCGAGATGTGGGACGCAGCGGCCGGGCGGTAGGCCAAGGTTCCCCGTGAGCTGTCGTGCCATGGAATTACTTTAATAAAAATCGTTAGCGCCATTTTTGAAAAAATTAAAATTTTCGAAAATTGTTCCATGTAAAGAGTAGTTTGTGGCGGGGGAATTTTTCTCAAAATCTTTGTTTCGCATCTCTGGAAAATATTTACATACCAACTTTTACCGACTTTTCGTTTTTGAGTTATCTTGTTCACAGACACACAGACACATGGACACACGCACCTTTTACTAAAAATACTTTTTTGGATACAAGGGGATCTAAAATGTGTATTTCCGGTAAAAACTCGGTATCGAATTTTTTGGGTGGAATACAATACCTTCCGTATACACTATAGTACGTGTAGAGAAAGTAATAGAACAGTGATAGCCATGGGCGCATGGTCCTCCTATTAGCTAGGAATTTTCTGATTTTTTTTTCAAAATAAGAAGTTATCCAGCATAGGAAACCTGCAGAAGAAGAAATAGCTTTAAAATAGATGAGTGTAAAAACAAGCCTATATTATACGCACGCGCAGTTCTCGCGTGTGTGTATAATAATTTGGTGGGTTTGAATTGGAATGCTCAGAAAATTGGCGTCGTTTTAATACTTAAACTTTTCTTTTACGGGAACTTGTCTACTGCTGACCATGTAAAGGAACCAATTTCTGCTTTAAAATATTTAACTACTGCTTTATCTTAGAGTATTTCCTTATTTTGCTTCCGCTTATAGGGAACTAAGTAATAAGACCATTTCTGCTAATGTTTATCTCGATTAGCATGAAGTAGATAGAAGAATAAGCCATGTGAATAGAACACATCAGATGTTTTACTTTCTCTAACAATTATTTTGTGCATACATAATAAGTAGATACCGTATATTCCAACCAAGAGGTCGATACCGAGATTTCATAAGAAACACAAGTTTTGAAGACCCCTGAGTAAAAATCTGAAGTGCTGCATTCAAATTTTGTTTAGCTGCTTCACAAACTTGCCTTACAAAAGATTATTCTTTTATGTAGTCATGATAATCAAGACATACATTAGCTGATTGCCTCCATGGTCGAGAGGTCATCGCACTGAATTCTCACCCTCAGGTCCCGGATTCGATTCTTGGCTGGGGCGGGAATTTTTCTTTAGCCAGAATTATTGCTTATCCCCCCCCCCCACAGAATCTGGAAGTATGTATGTGAGAGTGAATATGTGTGTTTGAGGAGTTGCTTCAAGTGCAAAGACGTTAAAGTGGGCTAAACAAACAACAAACATTAGCACAGTCTTATTACTTGTTTCCTTGTAAGTTGAAGGAAAATATGCAGATTTAGGCTAAAGTGACAGTCAGATCTTTTAAAAGTAACCACTATGTGAAACAATTGCACCTATTTTGCACTCTAGCCCCCAAAAAGTAAGGTAGTCTGAAACTGAAACCACTAATAAGAAATATTTAAACAATGATGAAGTATATAAGAAAGCATAAGTTACATAAATTGCTTGTTTTAATTATATATTTATTTTCTGTGCAGTAGGTATTTGTTTATTTCTTACGGTTGACAGGTTGTAAAAACCTGATGTGTACCATTCACATGACTTTCTCTCTATCCCTGCAAAAACTTATTCTTAATAAGCTTATACTTCTATTTACTTTATGCTAATCAGAAAAAATTAGCAGAAATAGTCTTATTACTTGCTTCCTTGTAAGTAGAAGCGAAATAAGGGACTACCATAGGTTAAAGTGATAGTCAAAAGCTGGTTGCTATGACAGTGAAGCTCCTTTGTTTATTCATGAAAAAAGTATAAGTTTTTCATAGCAGAAACCAAAAATAAGGAATGTCTGAAAATCGACGAATTCCACGAAAAAAATGTATACAACATAAATTGTGTGTTTTATAGGGCTCCACATTTTTTGTGTAGTAAGCTTTTTTCCATCTCTTACGGTTTAGCAGTTATTCAAAATTCAGTAAAATTCATCCAGAATAAACTACTCTTCAGAGGCTATTCCCAGAAAATTCAAGATATATATTTTATTTTCAGGTAAATATCTTTAATATACGAAATTATAATAAAAATCGTTAGACCCATTTTTGAGAAAATCAGAATTATCGAAAAAAGTTCCATGTAAAGAGTAGTTTGGGGTGGGGGTATTTTTCTCAAAAGCTTCGTGTCGTATCCCCGGAAGATACTAAACTTAAATACCAAGTTCGGCATTTTACCGACTTTTCGTTTTTGAGTTATCGTGTTCACAGGCACACGGACACACACACACACACACACACACACACACACACAGACGGACCTTTTTGGGAAAATGCTTTCTTTTGGATATTGGGGACCCTAAAACATATATTTCCGGTAAAATCTCGGTATCGAATTTTTTGGTGGAGTGCAATACCTTCTCTATACATTATGTATATAATGCGTATAGAGAAAGTAAAAATCTGATGTGTTCCATTCACATGAGTTTCTCTATATCTCTATAAATTATTATTGTTAATAAGCTTATCTTTTATTTATTTCACGCTAATCGAGAAAAATTAACAGAAATAGTCTTATTTCTTGCTTTATTGTAAGTAGAAGCGAAATAAGGGAGTACCATAGGTTAAATTGTGTGCTCTAACGTGTTCTACATTTTTTGTGGGTTAAGTTTTTGTCCATCTCTTACCGTTTAGTAGTTATGAAAATTTCATCCAGAATAAAGTAGTCTTTAGAGGCTATTCCCAGAAAATTCAAAATATACATTTCATTTGTCAGGTAAATAACTTTAATATACGATATTTAATCAAAATCGTTACAGCCATTTTTTAGAAAATCAAATATTTCGAAAAAAGTTCCATGTAAAGGGTAGTTTGCGGTGGGGGGATTTTTCTCAAAATCTTCGTGTCGCATCCCTGGAAGATACTAAACTTAAATACCAAGTTTGGTATTTTACCGACTTTTCGTTTTTGAGTTATCGTGTTCACAGGCAGGCGGACACACTGACACACGGACACACGGACACACACACACATACACACACACACACACACACACACGGAGCTTTTTCTGAAAATACTTTTTTTGGATACAGGGGACCCTAAAACTTATATTTCCGGTGAAATCTCGGTATCGAATTTTTTGGTGGAGTGCAATACATTCTCTATGCACTATGTACATAGTGAGTATAGAGAAAGTAAAAATGCATCAAAAATGATGAGGTGTTCAGAGAATATTCTTAGAAAATTCATGAACATATTCGTTTGTCATAAAACTATCTTACATATATTTTAATACAAATAATTAGAGCTATTTTGAGAAAATCAAAATTTTCGAAAAATGTTCTATATAAAAGAAGTAGGGTTGGGATGATTTTCTTGAAAATCTTCGTGCCGTGTCCTTAGAAAACACTGAGCTTAAATACCAAATTTGGTATAAGAACTAAAGCTTTCCTGGCGACGTGTTAATTCAAAATCTTCTCGGGCTTCTAGCCAGGTAAAAACTTGGCTTGACACCAAAAAATATTGGAGGCGCCGGTTAACGATCCCGGTACCTCTCGCACGTCAAGCCAAGTTTTTACCTGGCTAGAAGCCCGAGAAGATTTTGAACCAAATTTGGTGTTTAACCGACTTTTCGATTTTGAGCTATGCTGCCCACAGGCACAAATACACACACGCGCGGAAATATATATTTTGGTGTTCAAGAAGTCTGAAAAAAGAATTCTTAGAAAAAGGACAGTCTGTGTATCTGTGTGTGTTTGTCTGTACACAGCATAGCTCAAAAACAAAAAGACTGTAAAATACCAAACTTGGTATTCAGATTTGTTATCTTCCAAGGATACGACACGAAGATTTTCAAGAAAATCCCCCCACCACCACTAATAACTACCATTTACATGGAAACATTTTCGAAAATTTTGAAATGGCTCCAACAATTCTGATTAGAACATCGTATATTACAGATATTTAAATGATAAATAAAATTTATATCTTGAACTTCTGGGAATAGCCCCTGAAAACCTGCATATTCAGTATGTGTTTTTCTTAATTTCGCAAAAGTGGTAAAACGTAAGACACCGACAAAACCTTACTATACAATAAATATAGATCTCTTTAAAACACACAATTTATGTCATGTACATTTTTGTTTTAGATTTCACCGTTTTCAAAATATTCCTTATTATTGGTTTCAATTTTAAAATACTTATACTTTTCTCAGAGAGGAAATGTCCACCTATCTTTTGATCTACTCCTGGCCAAGCAAAGAAGCGAATTTGAACGACAATCCCATAAAAATAGCTTTTAAAACATTTGACTATCACTTTAGCATAGCGCATTCCTTTAGTTCCCTTCTACTTATAAGGAACTAAGTAATAAAATTCTACTAATGTTTATTTCGATTAGCATTGTGTAGAAAGAAGAATAGTCTTTTGAAAGAAGTCTGTAGAACAGCTAGAGAAAGTCATGTGAGTGTAACACATCCGATTTTTACTTTCTCTGCACGTACTATGTACATAGCGTATAGAGAAGCTATTGCACTCCAATCAAAAATTCTATACCGTAATTTCACCCGAAATGAATGTTTTAGGATCTCCTGTATCTCCTGTAAAAGCATTTTCAGAAAAAGGTCCGTATGCATGTGTGTCCATGTATACATGTGTCCATGTGTCTGTGAACACGATTACTCAAAAACGAAAAGTTGATAAAATACCAAAATTGGTATTTAAGTTTAGTGTCTTCCAGGGATGCGACATGAAGATTTTGAGAAAAATCCTCCGACCCCAAACTACACTTTACATTTGATTTTCTCAGGAATAGCTCTAACGATTTTGATTAAAACTTGGTGTATTAAAGATATTTATCTTGAATTTTCTGGGAATAGCCTTTGAAGGCTACTTTATATGGATGAGTTTTACGGAATTTTGCATAACTTCTAAACCGTAAGAAATGGACAAAAACTTAACACACAAAAAGTGTAGAGCACGTTAAAACAATGTATGTAATATGCATTTTTTTCGTGGAGGTGATCGTTTTTTAGATATTACTTTCTCTATACGAACTATGTACATAGTGTATAGAGAAAGTATTGCACTCCACCAAAAAATTCGATACCGAGATTTCACCGGAAATATATGTTTTAGGGCATGCTTTATCTAAAAAAAGTATTTTCAGAAACAGGTCCGTGTGTGTGTGTGTGTGTGTGTGTGTGTGTGTGTGTGTGTGTGTGTGTGTCTGTGAACACGATAACTCAAAAACGAAAAGTCGGTAAAATACCAAACTTGGTATTTAAGTTTAGAATCTTCCAGGGATGCGACACGAAGATTTTGAGAAAAATTCTCCCACCCCAAACTACCCTTTACATAGAACCTTTTTCGAAAATTTGTATTTTCTAAAAAATGGCTCTAACGATTTTGATTAAAATATCGTATATTAAAGATATTTACCCGACAAATAAAATGTAAATTTTTAATTTTCTAGGAATAGCCTCTGAAGACTACTTTATTCTGAGTTAATTTTCCGGAATTTTGTATAACTGCTGAACCGTAAGAGAGACAAAAACTTACCACACAAAAATGTAGAGCACATTAAAACACACAAAATATGTTATATACATGTTTTTCTTGGAGTTGATCGTTTTTGAGATATTGCTTGTTTTTGTTTTCAGGGTCGAAAATCTTAACTTTTCTCATACATGAATTTGTTAGCTTATGTCCATACAAACAAAGGAACTTCAGTTACATAGTAACCAGCTTTTGACTATCGCTTTAACCTATGCTACTCCCTTATTTCCTTTCTACTTACAAGGACGAAAGTAATGTGACTATTTCTACTAATCTTTCTAGATTAGCATGAAGTAAATAGAAGCATAAGCTTTTTAAGAATAATTTGTTGCAGGGATATAAAAAAAGTTGTGTGAATGGAACACATCAGATTTTTTTTTTATTATTCTTTTTTCTATTTTTTTTTTTTCCCCTCCTGAAGAAAAAATGCTCAAAACCTTGCAATTGCATCTTGTTTTCCTTGTCACCAATTGTGTATAGCTACACAGAGAGGAAACATAAAATGACACGTGCAATAAAAGCCCAACACAAGCAGAAGAACGTTTCCGAGCACTGCCATTAATAGCGTATAATAACAGCTGGGAACCTCTTAAAGGTTCTATAATAGCATGTTAATCTGTTCGTTATTTAAACAACCATTTAAAAATTAGCAACTCAAAGCGAGAATTTTATGCATTATATTCTCTTTTGATCTAACCTTATGTTTTTGCTTATGAAAATGAAATACACAATTCTTCCCTTTAAAGACAAAAACATCTGATGTGCTTCATTCACATGACTTTCTCTACATCTCTGTAGCAAATTATTGTTATTAAACTTATTCTTCTATCCATTTTATCTTGTTATTTAGTTCCTTTATAAGCAGAAAGAAATAAAAGAATACACTAGGATAAACTGACTGCCAAATATTTTAAAACATGGATGCTATGGGATTAAAAACAGTTTCTTTGCGTGTTCAGGAGTTGACAAGTTCCCGTATGAGAAAAGTGTGCTTTTCACAGCTGCAACCAAAAACAAAAAACAATATCCCAAAGACGACCAACTCCGCGAAAAAAACTGTATATAACATAAATGCTCTACATTTTTTGTGTAGTAAGTTTCTGTCCATCTCTTACAGTTTAGCAGTTATGCAAAATGCCGTAAAATTCATCTTCAGAGGCTACTCCCAGAGAATATACATTTTATTTGGCATTTAATATCTTAAATATAAGAAATTTTAGTCAAAATCTTTAGAGCAATGTTTGAGAAAATAAAAATTTTCGAAAAAGTTGCATGTAAAGGGTAGTTGAGGGTGGGGGTTTTCTTGAAAGTATGCGTGTCGTATCTTTAGAAGATACCAAACTTAAATCGCAAATTTAGTATTTAACGATCTTTTCGTTTTTGAACTATACTGTCCACAGACATAGGCACACATGCACACACAGACCTTTTTTGGATTCAGGGGGACCCAAAACGTGTATTTTCGGTGAAATCTCGGTATCGAATTTTTGGGTGCATTACAATACCTTCTCACTACACTACATTATGTACCTAGTACGTTTTTTTTTGTTTTTTTTTTGTTTTTTTTTTTGGTAGTGTTTAACGCCCGCTTTAACTACTTATGGCAGTGACACTGATGATACATGAATGAAGATGGAGCACCGGTGGAATGCGATGGCGGAGGAAACCGGAGAACCCGGAGAAAACCCACCCCAGCGCCGCTTTGTTCACCACAAATCTCACATGCGGTCGCTTGGGATCGAACCCGACATAGTACGTGTAGAGAAAGTAAAAATATGAAGTGTTTCATTCACATGACTTGCTATAACTATTCTGCAACAAACTATTGATAAAAGCTTGTTCCTCTCTCTACCTCATGCTAATTAAGATAAATCTATTTTTTTATAGGTAAAAGGGGAATAAAGTAGTACATTAGGCCAAATCTAGGTCAAACCTTTTAAAAGCTGTCGCTATGCGATTGCCTTTTATATTTGATTCTCTTTAATGGCCAGGAATAAAATAAAAGAGAAGTGACACGACTGAGAATTCCCGTTTGAGAAACGTTTAAGTAATTTAACATTGAAATCAATTACAAGAAATATATCGGAAATGGTTATTTCTACAAAATAACCGTATATTACATATATTCGTGATTTAGGGAGATCTGGGATCACTGAAATAGCTCTACAAAAAACACGATGTGTTCCATTTACATAACTTTCTCTAGCTTTTCCAAATGTATGTTATTCTTACAAAAGATCATTATCCTATCTTAGTCATGCTAATCGAGATAAATATTAGAATAATTGGTCTTATTACTTACTTTCTTTTATATAGAAGGCAAATAAGGGAATACATTAGCCCAAAATAACAATCAAATTCTTTAAAAGCCCGTCGCTGTGTGAAACAATTGGGGTTCGGTTCACTTTGTTTGGTCCCGCTTAAGAAAAGTATGCCTTTTAAAACAGAAATCAACAAATAATATCTCAGAAACGCTCAGTTCTACAAAAAGAGAAAGAAAAAAAAACCGTATATGACACAACGAGATCTACTTTTTTTTTTTTTTCTATCTCTTTCGGTTTACCAGTAATGCAAAATTCAGCAAAATTCATCCTGAATGAAGAGGTATTCAGAGGCTATTGCCAGAAAATTAAAAATATACATTATATTTTTCATGTAAATATCTTTAATATACGATATTTTAATCAAAATTGTTAAACCTTTTTTTTTAGAAAATGAAAATTTTCGAAAATGTGTCCATGTAAAGGGCAGTGGGAAATTTTCTTTGACATCATCGTATCGCATCCTTAGAGGATACTAAACTAAAATACCAAGTTTGATTAAAATACTATATATTAAATATATTTAGCTGACAAATAATATGTATATCTTGAATTTTCTGGGTATAGCTTCTAAAGACCTGTTTATTCTGGATGAATTTTGCTTAATTTAGCATAACTAGTAAACTATAAGAGATAGACTAAAACTTAATATACAAAAAATGTAGATCTTGTTAAAATACACAAGTTATATCATATATATTTTTCTCGTGGAGCTTTCAGTTTTCGAGGTATTATTTTGTTATTAGTTTCTGTTGTGACGTACTCATACTTTTCTCAGACGGAGTGTGGGGTTTTATTTTGTTCTACTCCTGGCCTAGAAAAGAAGGGATTTGTAATGACAATCGCATACCGACAGCTTTTAAAACATTTGACTATTGGTTTAGCCTAGTGTATTCCCTTATTTTCTTCCTACTTATAAGGAACTAAGTAATAAGAACATTGTGCTAATGAGTACCACGATTAGCAAGGTGCAGAAAGAAGAAGAATCTTATGTATGAAGTTTGTAGAACAGCTAGAGAAAGTCATGTGAGTGTAACACATCAGATTTTTTAAAGCTGCTACCAAAAACAAGGAATTACTCAAAAACGATCAACTCCATTAAAAAAATGTATATAATATAAATTCAATGTTTTAAAGTGCTCAACATTTTTTGTTTGGGTAGTCTTTTTCCATCTCTTGCGGTTTAGCAGTTAGGCAAAATTCCGTAAAATTCGTCCAGAATAAAGTAGTTTTCAGAGACTAATCCCAGAAAATTCAGGGTATACATTTTATGTGTCAGGTAAATATCTTTAATATATGACATTATAATGAAAATCGTTAGAGCTATTTTTGAGGAAATCAAAATATTCGAATAAAGTACCATGTAAAGGGTAGTTTGGGGTAAGGGGATTTTCTCAAAATCTTCATGTCGCACACCTGGAAGATACTAAACTTAAATACCAAGTTTGGTATTTTACCGACTTTTCGTTCGTGTTCACATACACAAGGACACACATACACACGCACACGCACACTCCCACACACGGACCTTTTTGTGAAAATAATTTTTTGGGGTACAGGGGACCCTAAAATGTATAATTCCGTTGAAATCTCGGTATCGAAATTTGGGTGGAGTGCAATACCTTCTCTATATATTATGTACAAAATGTAAATGGCGTGTTATTTATGGACGCTCCTTAACTGATGTGATTCTCAGCGTCCCATTCTAAATTGGGCGTGAAAGACCGCTTAATTTCGCTCAGAGGTCTCTCTATCAGACTTGAGGTTCTTTTACGCGCCGTAAATCTACGACGCGGGACCAGCGGCTTTACTTCCATTCCGAAGGAGTTTTACATCGTCCTTCGCCGGGTAGAGAAAGTAAGAAATCATGTCAATGCAACACATCAGATTTGTTATTATAAGTAAATGGTTATAGTCCATTTCAGCTCTTCGTTTTTGAAATTCCATTACAGTTCCCTTATACTTACACGCGCTACTTTTATCTGCGCCACCTGCTAGTAAGAGGGAGCATAGGATTCGCGTAGAAACTTGTTATCAATTGTACATACGTGTTAGAGAAAGTAAAACATATATTAATTATATTTTTATCAGTGTTGATTAATTGCGCAGCGAATGTTCTCAAGCTGCGCTTCCCAAACCGCAGTCACTGGGTGGTCGAGTACCGCACAAGGGCAAAGTGACATTTTTGTGGCCAATTTGACGAAAGCAAAAGAGAGGAGAAAAGAAAACAACAACAGGAGTATGCCATTAACCTTAAATACCTGTAGTGAATTGCTCCATCCGGTTTTGATATTCTGTGGTGAGCCATTCCTGGTATTGAAAGAACAGTCGTACTTTTTAAAACATCTCACTCTGTGCCATCAAACCACATTATTGCGAGGAAAACCCCTCGGTTTAGTTTCTTGTGCAGTTATATTATCCCCGCCTTCTGCGCTTGAACTGCTTCTGGAATCCAGTGGGAATTTAACATTTGCGTATTTTCAGTATTTGACAGACAATTTGGCATAACTAAACAATAACGAAAGTTATAAACACAAAACTTTATTTATAAAGTTACAGTACCTTACTCTATTTCTCAACATAATCTCCATTCTGTGAAGACATTTACTGTCACGTGGTACCAGTTTTTCAATACAGATGTTAAGCCGATATCCCACGCTCAAATATTTTGGTCCAATTCTCCTCAAACTACAAATTAGTTCGTGGTCCATCGGATAACTTCATTGTATACAATTTCCGTCCGATTTTTTGGTGCAATTCCAGTTGGCTACAACAGGACACAGCGATTTCTAATTGTTGGTCCAAACATATGAAATCAGCCAATTTAGCGATATGGTGGGTAATGACTTAGTAAGATGGCAGCTAGCGCTAGGTCTTCCTTCCCGCCAACGTGATTGTTTGTGAGAAACTTTGCTGTATCTTGTAGATACTTTGTCCTAAATAATTAGGGTTATAATAGCTAACCTATGGTTGAAATATACATTTTTTTTGCGGCAAAGATTTATGAAATAATGACTCGGGTATGCAAATGTATTTTATCGAATCCATTTGTGCCTAACCTTCTTTTCTCAACAAAAATATAGAAGTTTGTAAAAATCATGTCTACATACATACATATATACATACACACATACATATATACATGCACACATACATATATACATACAAACATACATATATACATACACACATACATAGATACATACACACATACATACATACATACATACATACATACATACATACATACATAAATACATACATATATACAAATATACATACTAGGTACATACAAGCATACTCATATACATATATACATACATGCATGCATACATATATGCATACATACAGCATACATATATACACACACGCATGCATACATCCATTCATGATATATAACATATAGTTATGTTCTTACATACATACACACATATACATATATACATAGACACACACAAATGCACATACATAAAATATATACATATATACAATAACTTCTATTTACTAATATGAATGTCATACAATTTGTTTAACATCTGCTTGGTTATTATTATATTAACAATTCAGCCCAAATATTAAGGCGCCAATGGAATGGCCGAGATTAGGCAATTTCACTGGAGCGATATTGTCCAAACAGCTCATCGCAGCTGATGGTCATTTTTACTTTCTCTACACGCACTATGTGCATAGTGTATAGAGAAGGCATTGCACTCCACCAAAAAATTCGATACCGAGATTTCAACTGAAATATATGTTTTAGAGCCCCTTATATCCAAAAAAAGCATTTTCACAAAAATGTCCGTGTGTGTGTGTGTGTGTGTGTGTGTCCGTGTGTCTGTGAACACGATAACTAAAAAACGAAAAGTCGATAAAATTCCAAACTTGGTATTTAAGTTTAGTATCTTCCAGGGAAGCGACACTAAGATTTTGAGAAAAATACTCCCACCCCAAACTACCCTTTACATGGAACTTTTTTCGAAAATTTTGATTTTCGCAAACATGGCTCTAACGATTTTGATGAAAATATCATATATTAAATATATTTAGCTGGCCAACAAAATATATATCTTGAATTTTCTGGGAATAGCCTCTGGAGACTACTTTATTATGGACGAATATTACGGAATTTTGCTAAACCGTAAGACCTAGATAAAACTTACTACACAAGAAATGTAGAGCACGTTAAAACTCGCAATTTATGTTATATACATTATTTTCGTGGAGCTAGTCCTTTTTTAGATATTCGTTGTTTTTGGTTTCAGCTATGAAAAACTTCTTTTCTCATATTGGAATTTGTCAACGCCTGTCCATATACATATACAAAGGAACTTCAGTCACATAGCAACCAGCTTTTTGACTATCACTTTAACCTTTGGTACTCCCTTATTTCGCTCCTACTTATAAGGAAACAAGTAATAAGACTATTTCTGCTAATTTGTTCTTGATTAGCAGGAAGTAAATCTCGCTGTCGAATTTTTGGGTGCATTACAATACCTTCTCTATATACTGTGTGCATAGTACGTGCAAAAAGAAAGTAAAAAAATTTCGGTAACTAAATATGGTCGAATGCGTCATCAGCCATTTGAGAACTAATATAAGTATTTAAATCATTACCTGATAAAATCTCCCTTCCTATATATTATAAATTACGAGGTACGTCCAGGAAATAAGTTCCGTTTGGTAATAAAATTAAATAGTGTACAGATACAGAATAATTATTTATTGCACAAAATTCTACAATTCTTAAACTACTTTTCCACATAACTGCCGAAATTTTACAGGCATTTGTCATAGCCTGGCACATGTTTTTGTATACCTTCTTCATAGAAGTTTGCCGCCTGTATCTTCAAACAGTTGGAAACATTTTATTTCAGCTCTTCGTCATTGTTGAAGTGTGAAAGACTTGAGATGCAAGAACAGATGAAAGTCGCTAGGAGCGAGGTCAGGGCTGTACGGAGGATGGTCAAACACGTCCCAGCCAAATCCCTGTAGGAGGTTTTTCGTCACATTTGCAGTGTGTGGTCGTGCGTTGTCGTGAAGAAAAACAACACCTTTTGACAGCAATCCTCGGCGCTTATTCTGTATTGTGCGGCGCAATTTCCTAAGTGTCTCGCAATAAACATCTGCTTTGATTGTTTGACCACGCGGTAAGAAATCGATGAGTAAGATGCCTTTCCAGTCCCAGAACACTGTGCACATCATTTTTCGAGGTGTCAAGATTTGTTTCGGCTTAACCTTTGCTGGGGATGAAGTGTGCCTCCATTCCATTGATTGCCGCTTACACTCAGGGATGTCAATTTTCAATCAACACCGACATTGTAAACAAGCACAACAAAGCGTATGTGGCTGACAGCGATTTCAAAATGGCGTACGTTTCTTCTCCTTGATACAGAGCGTCTACCGCGCATGTGCGGAACTGCGATCGCAGCGCTGCAGCGGAGATAAATTGAAACGGACCTTACTTTCTGGACTACCTCGTATTATAAATTATTAATAGCCTGTGTTGCTGAACCGTCTTGTCAAATACAACTCGTGTTCTCTTCGGCGCTTTGCTCCGACCGTGAATTATCGACAAGATGAAAACACTAGAGGTATATTATATAGGGCACCAAGGGTTTATTTTATTGGCTCTCCCGCGTTCAAATCCCGGCTGTAGCATTGACCTTTTCGGCTGGTTCATGTCCGTGCAAACACCTGAAGTTGAGATCCAAGCATGGGTGCAAATGCAGCGCCTGATTCAGTTCACAGAGGGCGATCAATCTGACAGGCCCGAAGCGGAAATGACGTTATCGTTAATGTCCTAACGGATCCTTCACGTACACGACGTGTTTGCTCTTGCATACCCCTTTGTGACTGGTAATTCTGCGTGACGTTGTCGTTATAATGATCATCAGACAGATTTGCTAATCTTGCCATTTCGGAGCCAAAGATCCAAACATTTGCATTCTTGTGTCAGAAACGTATAATGTAATGTTCAGCAAAGAAAATAAATCAGATGTGTTCCATTTACATGACTATCTCTACCTGTTCTACAATCAAGCCTCTTGCAACAGCTTATTCTTCTTTCTAATTCATGCTAAACAAGATACACCGAAATGTCTCACCACTTAGTTCCTTGTAAGTAGAAGGGAACTAAGGGAATACACTAGACCACAGCGATAGTCAAATGTTTATGTGACTGTCATTGAAATTCCCTTCTTTATTTGGCCAGGAATAAAACACGAAGACTCCCTTTTTGAAAATGTGTAAGTATTTAAAAACTGAAACCAATAACAAGATATATCTCGGACAAGGATGTGTCTAGAAAAAAATCTGATGTGTTCCATTCACATGACTTTCTCTACTTCTGTGTAACAAATCATTGTTAAAAAACTTATGCTTCTATTTATTTCAAGCTAAGCGAGAAAAAATTATCAGAAATAGTCTTATTACTTGCATCCTTGTAAGTATAAGCTAAATATGGGAGTATCATAGGTTAAAGTGAAGTCAAAAGCTGGTTACTAGATGACTGATGTTCCTTTGTTTGTATGGACACGAGTTGACAAATTCCTGTATGAGAAAAGTACAAGTTTATCAAAGCTGAAACCAAAAACAAGGAATACCCAAAAAACGATCAACTCCTCGAAAAAAAAGTATATGACATAAATTGTGTGTTTTAATGTGCTCTACATTTTTTGTGAGTTAAGCTTTTGTCCATTTCTTACGGTTTAGCAATCATGCAAAATTCCTCCAGAATAAAGTAGAACTCAGAGGCTATTCCCAGAAAATTCAAGATATGCATATTATTTTTCAGGTAAATATCTTTAATATACGATATTTTAATCAAAATCGTTAGAGCCATTTTTGAGAAAATCAAAATTTTGGAAAAAAGTTCCATGTAAAGGGTAGTTGGGTGTAGGGGGATTTTCTTAAAAATCTTCGTGTCGCATCCTTGGAAGATACCAAACTTAAATACCAAGTTTTGTATTTAACGGTCTTTTCGTTTTTGAGCTATGCTGTCCAAAGGCACACAGACACACACACGCACACGCACACAGGACCTTTTTCCAAAAATGCTTGGATTCAGGGGGACCCAAAACATGTATTTCCGGTGAAATCTCGGTATCGATTTTTGGGTGCAATACAATACCTTCTCTATACACTATGTACATAGTACGTGTAGAGAAAGTAAAAATCTAATGTGTTCTATTTACATGAGTTTCTCTATATATCGCTGCAACAAATTACTGCTAAAAAGTTTATTCTTCTATTTACATCATGCTTATCAAGATAAACACTAGCATAAATTGTTCTTATTACTTGGTTCCTTGTGAGTAGAAGGGAAAAATCTAATGTGTTCTATTCACTGTGCGGTAAACAAACCTTTTATTCAAAACATTAATCTGTTATCTATATCATGCTAATCAATATAAACATAAGCAGAATTAATCTTATTACTAGCTTCCTTGAAAGTAGCAGGGAGAAAATGCACAGGCTAAAGCAATAGTCCCGGCTTTTAAAAGCCGGTCGCTATGTGAAACAATTGAAATTCCAAAATATGTTTGCTTTCCAGAAGTAAACAAATGAGAAACGAGAAGAAACGTATATTCCCGATTGATAAAAGTTTAAGTGGCTAAAATGAAACTAACACTCCCGAATATTTCGAAAACGGGACTCTATAAACAAAAAAATCTGATGTGTACCATTCACATGACTTTCTCCATATCCCTGCAACAAATAATTCTTAAAAAGCTTATACTTCTATTTACTTTATGCTAATCAGAAAAAATTAGCAGAAATAGTCTTATTACTCGCTTCCTTGTAAGTAGAAGCGAAATAAGGGACAACCGTAGGTTAAAGTGATAGTCTAAAGCTGGTTGCTATGTCAATGAAGTTCCTTTGTTTATATGGATAGGAGTTGACAAGTTCCAGTATGACAAACGTATACGTTTTTCATAGCAGAAACCAAAAATAAGGAGTGTCATAAAAACGACGACTCCACGAAAAAAATGTATATAACATAAATTGTGTGTTTTAATGTGCTCTACATTTTTTGTGCAGTAAGTGTTTGTCCATCTCTTACGGTTTAGCAGTTATTCAAAATTTAGTAAAATTCATCCACAATGAAGAAGTCTTCAAAGGCTATTCCCAGACAATCCAAGATATACATTTCGTTTATCATAAATATCTTAAACATACGGTATTTTAATCAATATCGTTAGAGACATTTTTGAGTAAATCAAAATTTTAAAAAAAGTTCCTTGTAAAGGGTAGTTGGGGTGGGGAGATTTTCTTGAAAATCTTCGTGTCCCATCCTTTGAAGATACCAAACTTAAATATCAAGTTTGGTATTTAATGGTCTTTTCGTTTTTAAGCTATACTGTCCAGATACCACGCACACATCGGACATTTCTCAAAAAACTGATGTGTTACACTTACATGACTTTCTCTAGCTGCTCTTCAAAACTCCTACAAAAGATTATTCTTCTTTGTACACAAATGCTAATAAAGATAAATGATAGCAGAATGTTATTACTTAGTTCTTTATAAGTAGAAGGGAATAAGGGAATGCACTATGCTAAAGTGATTATCAAATGTTTTAAAAGCTATCGTTAGGCGCTTGTCATTGCAAGTCACTTCTTTGCTTGGCAAGGAGTAGAACAAAAGAAAAACAGACACTTCCTGTGTAAGGAAAGCTTAAGTACTTCTCAATTGAAACCAATAACAAGGAATATCTCGAAAACAGTTACCTCCACAACAAAAACGTAAAGGACAAAAATTGTGTGTTTTGTCCTGAGGTACATTTTTTGTGTAGTACTTTTTTTTTTTATCTCTTACGGTTTAGCATTAAGCAAAATTCAGCAAAATTCATCCAGAACAAAGAGATCTTCAGAGGCTATTCCCAAAATTTCGAGATATACATTTTATTTCGGACATAAATAGCTTTAATATACGGGAGTTTAATCAAAATCGTTACAGTCATTTTTAAGAAAATCAAAATTTTCGAAATTTTTTCATGTAAAGGGTAGTTTGTGGTGGGGGGTCTTTTTTGAAAATCTTCGTGTCGCATCCTTGGAAGATACTAAATCTAAATACCAAGTATGGTATTTAACGATCTTTTTGTTTAGGGGCTACGCTGTCCACAGACACACACGCACACACACGAAACCTTTTTTTTTTAAATGCTTTTTTCGGACTCAGGGGACCCCAAAACATATATTTCCGGTGAAATCTCGGTATCGAATTTTTGGGTGCATTATAATACCCTCTCTATACACTGTATACATGGTACGTGTAGAGAAAGTAAAAATGTATGTGACATAAATTGTGTGTTTTAACAAGAACTTAATCTGTTGTGTAATAAGATTTTGCGGTTTGCCAGTTATGGAAAAATCAACCAAAATGAAGAGTACTTTAGAGGCCATTGCCAGAACGTTAAAGATACCTTAACTGTCATAAAAATATCATAAACATATGACATTTTAATTAAACTCGTTGGAGCCATTTATGAGAAAATGATCAATGTAAAGGATATTTTCTTGCAAATATTTGTGTTGCATTCTTTGAAAATACTGGTCTTAGACACAAGTTTGATATGTAACCGACTCTTCGTTTTGAGTTATGCTGCCCAAAGACACACACACACACGTGGATATGCTTCTAAAAATCCTTTTTATTCAGGAATTCCTAAACATGTATTTTGGTGAAATCAGGGTATCAAATTTTTGGGTGGAATACAATAGCTTCTCTATCTACTATGTACATTTCAGTAGAAAGTAAAAACTAATGTACAATGCTCAGGAGTGTTCAAATTAAAGGAGCGGAGGGGAAGGCGTCAAACTCATTCCATGAGAAGCATTGGAACACGGCGCTATGTGACGTAATGGAATGTTTGCAAATATTTCTTTAAAATATTCGTGCTGCATCCGTGGAAGTTCCTGAACTTTAGGGACACCGGGAGCGAAATTTCAAAATGTTATATTGCTACAAGGATTTTAATGAACAGTTTGATGCATTTGCAGTGCTTATAGTTGAATACGAACTTTCATTCAAATTGTATAAATATATAAGATAAAAATTATGTAAATGTACTGCATAATAAAAAAAATTTACTCGTCTCAAAATTTGATAAAATTGATGGCATTGTTTGAAATGGATCCTTCAACCATGCACAAGAACTTTATGTGGTATATTTCAACGTCTTTCACTACTGATTTATAATAATAATAATAATAATAATAATAATAAAGGTCGCTAAAATTAAAGACGGCACTGTGGTTGAGTAGATAGACCGCTCGCTTCCCATCTAGGCAGCCCGGGTTCGATCCTAAGCGCCCGCATGTGGGATTCGTGATGGATGAAATGTCGCCTGGGCGGTTTTTCTCTGGGTTTTCCGATTTCCCCCGCCACTCATTCCTTTAAATGCTTCATCATCATCTTTCCTATCATCAATCTCGCTTTCACTTCCTCATGTTCATGCCTGGCTGCGGGCCAACCCCTCGTAACAGGTTCTCCATTCTGTGGTTTCGTACCGTTGGCTCCCCGAGAGCCTTCTGACCCCTAGGCATTGGCTTGTAAGTCCTAGGGAGGTATCAGTCCTACAAATACGGGTAGGGTAAGCCGATTATGAAACGAAACGAAACTAAAATTAATCATTTTTTCATAAAAATATAGTTTTAAAATTCTGTTGGTGTTAGGATAATTTTGTTGCCTGTAATATTGTTTTTATAAATACTTCTGCACATTCTGGGGATTTTAGTTGTAGTTAAACAAAAACTGAGACGCTTGGAACATTTTGAAAACGTAAAAATGTATTTAGAGAAAATCACAGTTTTGTAAATAGTACGCTGGGAAACAGGTGTGCTTACGGCTTTTAAATAGCTACAGAAGTCGAAGGAAGGACGCCACAGCTAAATGTTGATTCTCTATAAATAATGAAACCTTTCTTAGTACATAGTCATACTAGAATTTGCCCTTACAAGACCTTGGCATTTAGACACTATGGTTACAGGTAGAACTCGGTCCAGCGTCATGAAATTGCGGGCTCTGGTTCGGTACACACAGAGTATAATTATGACGTAATAGAGTAGGCGTGGTCTCTACAGACCGTTTCGAAGTTTGGCATTGCTCACTGCCTGGTCGGGTTTAGTTCCTGCCAGTAGATGAACCAATGAAAGAGAGTGTAATTTGAAAAAAAAAATGTCGAAAATATGGAACGGTAGGAGCTTTTAACTGAACAAAATTGTGGATGATTCAGACATATTTTGAGTGAATAAGAAGAGAGTATTTTCTTTCGATATAGTAAAGATATGTCTTGTAATCCACTGAATTCTTAATGAGTTTGGTTGATTTGTCCCGAACTTTTTGTATCAGGTTTTATACTTTTATTTGTAAAAGTAAAAGCCGGTTTATTTACTCTTTATATTATGAAATAATTGTTTTATTGTGTTACTTTTTTAATTAGAAATGCATATAACATCGATACATATAATGAACTACTTTTGGAACAGATACCTCAATGTGTGCATGTTTATCCTACAAACTCCTCCCTATTACCTTCTCTTTATATCACAGACTGCTCTGTGTGGGGAAGAGACAAATGAAGTGAGGGAACTACAGGAGGCTGCAGGCCGTAGGTAAAGAGTGCATAGAGAGGCACAGAAGTCCCTAATATTTCCAGGCAAGACCATTACAGGAGCTGCCAAGAGAGGACGATTAACGATGCCTTTATTGATCAGCCATCTAGTGGTCATGGGGAGTACCCTTTCCTTCCAGCAATTTCATATCTGGTATTGATTTAATTGTTTTTTCACACAAGCCGTGTGTAGGACAGTGTGGATAGAGTCACACTGAAAAATATAATGCCATAGCCGGGATTTGACCCATGGATCTCCCGGTTTCTCTACCACTGGGCTACCATGGCAACATACCGGCACAGCACTGAATTTCTCAACTGACTCGATGTTTCCCGGTAAACCACAAGGTGATCACAAATTATTTTGAGATGACAACCCCAATAGCGACTTGCAATGTTGTAAGTACTTTAAGTCCCAGGATTCACAGTATAGCCAACTATTATGGTCCATTAGTCAGTGGCGGCCGGTCTTTACGGCACAGGGCACGTGCCCTCCCAGCAACAATTTCAGACAATAATTTCTGCATTATATTATTAGGTAAAATGCTATAATCCATAACGCATTTTGTATAAATTTAAACCTGCTATGCACACTGGACAGTTGTAGTGAAGATAGCACTCGGAAATAGTAACCGGCCGCGTTTTTCGGACACAAGCGATTCGTGGTCATCCTATGCGCACGCGCAAAGAATTCAATGCTTTCAGATGCAGTTAATTTGTGGGTGCGGGGTTCAAGGGACCGAGAGGGGAAGGTTCTCTTAGGACACGAAAGCCTCTGTGGTCATTTGCTGCGCATGCGTAAAGAGAAAATAAGAACCGATAACAAGCAAAAGTTAAAGTTTGAGTCAAATCCCTGACAAAAATATTTAACTAAAGATATTTCCACGTGAAAGAGTATATAATAAGAAACATTTCTTAAGTTTGAATGTCTTCTTATTTGAAAACAAAGTTGATCTATAAACCTCCCGAACGAAACATACAAAAAGAAGCTTATGTGGTAAAGATGTACAATGTTGGTACTTTGTATTCTCTCCTCCCTGCCAAGCAGACGACAAGGTACGCTCGCGCGCCAACGCTCAAGGCGTACAAGCAGTGTGTTGTGTAATTGCCCTAAGTTTACTAGGAAATAAATTCACGATACAGTTGAAGCTTCACTTGAAAACAGAAAAGGTCAAACAACTAATAGTTATTGAAAAAATGGACCTTACTTGCGAGAGGTGATTAGTGGCTAGTGTTTTGAGAATGAGTGCTGAGTAGGAGTAAACTGATAAGTGTGAAACAGTGCCTTGAATGTATTTCACGTGTTATGAAACATAATCCGAATGCGCTGGAGAATAATTTGGTGAAATTAACTGCAGAATGATATGCCGATTTTTCAGTTGCTAGCGTTCAAAGAAACCGCAGTGTTAAAACTCGCCTTAAGAGGGAAAATCGTAAACACTGTTAGGCGATGGTTTGTAAAGTTTACAATTGCTTATAAAGAAAATGCTTAAGAATCTAATATCACGTTCGCGATCTACTTTACTTTAAGGGTAGTTTCCATAATTTTCTGAGAGAAGAGCGAGCTTCGTTGGTGAAAAGAAACATCTTGAACATTGTAATTGACATACATAAGCTATTAAAGTTGTGTAAGGTAGTATTGAAGACTGGAATCTTAAACTCAAGTGCATCAGCTGTTTATACGAGCTATGCATCAATTTACAGCAGGATCACCTCTCTGATAATGTTGTTGACAAATGATAAACAGTGAAGGTGACGGACGGTTCGTGTTCAAATTTCTGTGTTCAGTTCCTGACTTAAATCAAACAGTTATGGAAGTATTTTTTCAAGCAAAGGATCGAAGGATGGACTTCATCTACAAACAGAAAGATTAATGATAATACACAAATTAGCATTTCATTTCTACTGATATCTTTTAGTATCCACTAATTTTAGTCTGTCGTCATCCGTGATCTAGGGGTAACATGTTAGCCTCTGGTTCTCAAGGTCGCGGGTTTAAACCCGGCTGATTTTTTTTTTCAAGCGTAAAAATCCCTTCCTTCATAAAGGAAGTAAAGTCGTTGATACCGTGTCGTAGATTTACGGCACGTAAAAAAACCTCAAGCCTGATAAAGAGGCCTCTGAGCATTATTAAGCGGTGTTTCGCGCCCAAAATAGAATGGGACGCTTAGAACCGTAGCAGTTAAAGAGCGTCCATAAATATCATTCAATTCAGTTTTAATCTTAGTCAATACTAAATTGGGCCCTACAAGATAATTTGGCTACGAGCCGCCACTGCCATTAGTATTGATTTAATTGTTTTTTCACACAAAACGTGTGTAGGACAGGAGTTGGATAGTTATGGTTTACCGGACAACATGCGAGTCAGTTGAAAAATTCAATCCTATGCCGGCATGTTGCCATGGTAGCTCAGTGGAAGAGCAATCGGCTATAGACCGGGAGATCAGTGGTGCAAATCCCGGCTATGGCATTGAAATTTTTAGTCTGACTCTACCTATTAATACGTCTCATTTGTCCAGAAGTAGGTATACCTGAAAGATGAGAACGTAGCGAGTGATAGAGTAAACCATAGTAGAAGAGAAAATACACCAGCGTTCACTTAACAACCAGGGAAATACGAATAATCTGTATTGCTTATAGCAGACAGTCATGCAAAGAACTATTTCAAAAATTGGGCATCCTCACCTTACCTTGTTTTTATATACTATCCATTTTAAAATTCTATGCAGTTAATCGACATAGTTTTATAACAAACATGGAAATTCATAACATTAATACTAGACAAAAGGGATTGATTCATCGTCCCAATGCCAATCTTCGTTGCTTTCAGAAAGGTGTATATTATGAAACAATCAAGATATTTAATGCTCTCCCCAGGAATCTCAAAGAAAATGTTGGGAATTTCAGGGCTTTTAAGGCCTCTCTTAAGGAGTACCTTTGCAATAAATCATTTTACTCTGTAGATGAATATTTAAGTGAGAAATCTGTCTGGCAATACCGTTAATAATCATTGTATTTATAAATATTACAATGTATTGCATTTTGTGTATATTAGTGTGTGTGTTTTATATTAAAATTAAACTAATTTATACTTTGACTTGCACGAATGTGTCAAATGAATTTTTTTAGTATTTAGCAATGACATAAGGTCTGTAAAGCCTGATGTTTTGATATTTTACACTCTAGTACATAATTGTAAATCTTTTCATTGGAAATTGTATAACATATTTGTAAATATGTTATATAATTTGTTGACATTTATGAAGAGTACATAATACAATAATCATGTTTTAGTTTATATGATTGCTACTAGTAACTATTATATCGATAATTTGAAAACTATCATCTGACATAACATTAGTTTTACATATAATGAAATTATATTTATTTATTTATATATTTTAACACTATATTTTGATACTCTTTGTTTTTATGTGCATGCAAAAAGGTATTCTGTTGTTTTTGTAACCTATGCTTTTAGCACTAGAGCTTTATACATTTTTTTTCATAGTATATAGTATATAAACATATGTATACATGTATACGCCTTGACAAGTTGTATCTTCGGTGGCTTTCTGGCCTAAACGAACCTACAGAATGGGCGGTCGAATAAAAGCTTCCGCAGATTTGCCTGGTTCGGTCTCCTACTTAAACAGCAAGTAAATTGTTGCAGTGTCACTATTAAAACAAAAAAATTGTTAAAAGTTTAACGTGCGTAAGAATAGATTAATTATCGGAGGTGCACGATTTTGCGGGTTCGAATCTAATGGTACAGCACGCACCGTTTCGGTCACGCCTATACGAGCGCTTTTCTCACGCGCTGCACGCCAATTCTACAATCCTTGGACCCTGAACCAACTTCAGCATGTTCTTTTGTTTATGTGACAAGTCAATTTTCATTGCGCCGATGCCCCTAGTTCCTGCTCCCCCATTTCCTTACCCGCCATGCCTTTGGCTCTCCTTTTTATGCTGTAATTACAAAGTGAAACCTGCAAAAAAGAATTAAATTAAAAGCTCTGAAGAAACGGAAATAGGCCCAGGTTCAAAGACTTGGTTAAAATGAATTTATTAAAAAAGTCCTTAAAGAAAGAAGCTATAGAAGACGAGGCAAATAAAAACATCCTCATTAAAATGCTTTTGTTGTCAAAATGTGATAAACATTTTCTTGGTATCTCTGCATAGCTTTGCAGTATATTGATTAAAAACAGCGAAGTAATTACCCCGGGGAGGAAATTTTAACCCCCCTCCACCCTTTGCATCACCATCTGGGTGTTTCCTCGTCAACTCAACCCAGGGGAAAAAACAAACAGAAAGATAGTGTACTGATCTATAATTAGGCAGCAGATTTTCACTGAAATGCCTATTTTTACCTTCTCTACACGTACTAAAAATAAAATAAAATAAAATCTGTAATACAACATCCAGGCATCTTGTTCCCTATACCATATTGCAAACTTTATAATTTATTTTCCACTTTTAAATTATTGTTATACGTCATTATTTTACTTATATACTAATAACTCAAAATTTAATTCAAAACAAAAACAAAATAATATAAACTGAAATAAAATAAATTCCAACCATAAAACAGCTTTCACTAACACTAAACCATCTATTATTAATTACTGGAATCCAGTAACACAAATAACTGGTAACCAGCTATTTACCCATAAAACTATGCTCTAGATTATTAAGATAAATGAAAAACTAATCCTATACTACTGGTATCCAGCAGAATATGCACTGGTTACCAGCGCAACTAAATAATTATATTATACAATAATTTCTTTACATTGTAGTAAACTGTAGTAAATTGTCTTTTACTTCCTTTGGCTAATATCTGTTACTAATTATACCTAATCTTTTACATCATCATTACACTAAACTCACTATATTTAACGTTTTAACACTATTTAGCACTTCACTAACACTTCCTCCTCAACGTCATCTCCCCTTGCCTCGTACTGTCCACCGCCAGAAGCCCATAATCCACTATTCCTGCTCTCACACGCCCTCTGCGTCCCTCTTATCACTCTGGTCTACACCGGCTCCTTCTTCTTCGCCTCCTTCTACTATGCTCGGCTCTCCTTCATCTTGCATTAGTCTCCAGTCTCCATTTAGAATTAGTTTGCATTATTTATTCTTCCTTTTCTTCCTATGAACTCTACTGTACTACTCTACACGTAATATGTACATCGTGCATACAGGAGGTATTGTAATGCACCCAAAAATTCGATACCAAGATTTTACCGGAAATACATTTTTGGGGTACCCCTGAATCAAAAAAAAAAAAAAAAAAAAAAAAAAAAAAAAAAAGCATTTCTGGGAAAAGGTCCGTGTATTGGCATTTAAGTTCGGTATCTTGCAAGGATGCGACAGGAAGATTCTTTTTTGCATTACCAGGCGTTCATAAAGTCTGGTATGTGAAAAGTGTAAGGTTTTAAAGCTGAAACCAAAAACAAGGAATATCTCAAAAACAATCAACTCTACGAAAAAAATCTATGCAACCTAAATTGTGTGTTTTAACCTTCTCTACATTTCTCGTGTGGTATGTTTTACTCAATCTCTTACGGTTTAGCAGTTATGCAAATTTCCGTAAAACTCATCCAAAATAAAATAGTCTTCAGAGACGATTCCCAGAAAATTAAAGATATATATTTTATTTGTCAGATAAATATCTTGAATATACGATATTTTAATCAAAATCATTAGAGCCATTTTTGAGAAAATCAACATTTTCTAAATAAGTTCCATAAAGGGTGGGGGGATTTTCTTGAAAATCTTCGTGTCGCATCCTTGGAAGATACCAAAACTAAATACCAAGTATTTTCGTTTTTGAGCTATGCTGCACACAGACACACACACAGACACACACGGACATTTTTCTAAAAACGTTTTTTAGGATTTATGGGGTCTCAAAACACGTATTTCCGGTGAAATGTCGCTACCGAAATTTTGGGTGCAATATAATATCTTCTCTATACACTATGTATGTAGTACGTGTAGAGAAAGTAAAAATATCAGGTGTCTCACTTACTAGACCTTTTCTACATTTCTGTAGCAAATTTTTCCGAGTATACAACGCTCTACTAGACAAAATCAAACCAGTTATCTCTCAGTTTAAATTGTGCTGTAATAGTAATAAACTAGGAGCCTAACACAGATATGACGCCACTAGGCCAGTTAGACGGTAGCATCATATAGTTTAACTTTAGACTAGGTTGCATCCATAGTTACAGGTCAATAGCTTATTTAGTTTTCGAATGACAGCATTTTAAACAATACTGCTTTAGAGTTTTCACGAGAACGGAGAATTTGGAAAAACGAGCAGTGATTAAATACTTCCATTTGAAAGGCTTAACGCCTAAAGAAATCAAGGAGGAAATGGACAGTACATTGAAAGACTCTGCCCCTTCATATTCAATGATTAAAAGGTGGGTTGCGAAGTTTAAAATGGGACGTACGAGCACTAGTGATGAGCCTCGCTCTGGACGCCCTGTAGAAGTGACAACTCCAGAGATCATTGAAAAATTCATCGTTTAGTACTGGAGAACCGCAGATTAAAGTTGTTTGAGATAGCAGAGGCTGTAAACATATCAAAACAACGTGCAGGTAATATTTTAAGTAATGTTTTAGGCTTTCACAAGGTCTGTGCAAGATGGGTGCCGCGTACGTTGACACCTGGTCAAAAGTTGCAAAGAAAAACTGTTTCTGTTAAGAATGTTGAGCTCTACCGTAAAATTCCCAGTGAAATTTTGAGACGGCTTATTACCATGGATGAAACTTGGATACATCATTACACTCCAGAAAGTAAATCACAGTCAAAGCAATAGATCGCGCCAGGTGTACCAACTCCAAAAAGAGCAAAGTCAATATTGTCAGCTAACAAGGTTATGGCGAGTGTTTTCTCGTATGCACAGGGATTTATTTTTATTGATTACTTGGAAATGGGTAAAAATATCACTGGTGTTTCTAACGCAGGCTTACTGCAACGTCTGGGGGATGAAGTGAAAAGAAAAAGATCTCATTTGACAAAAAATAAAATCTTGCTTCATCACGACAATTGTTCAGTCATTGCAGTGGAAAAATATGCGAATTAAAGTTGGAATTGCTTGAACATCCACCCTATTCCCCAGATCTAGCACCCAGTGACTACCACCTGTTCTCTAACCTCAAACATTTCTTAGAGGACGTTGATTTCACAGCAACGAGGAGGTCATTGATGCAGTAAACAGCTATTTTGAGGAATTTGATAAATCGCACTACAGAGATGGTTTAATTAAATTAGAACACCGATATGACACATTTATTAGCCTTTCTGGATATTATATTGAGAAATAGAGGGGAAAAAAATGTAAATGCTGTTTTCATTGAGAAGTCCGGGACTTATCAGGCGACTCTCATATTTGGATAAGATTGCTGTTCTAAGTGTCAAAATGGCATTTCGTTATGTGAAACTGTTTTTGAGAGACTTAAAATCAATCAGCAGTGACAAACTTCACTTATTACCACCCAGTGTCCTTAACTTAAAATGGCTGGTGCTAATATGATTCAAAAGTAAAATAAAAACTTAGGTTCCATTTCCACATTTGAGAGAAGCTGTCACACACATGTGGTGCCTCAAAGACAGAAAATTACGTCGTTTTCCTGACTGGGGCGGTCTACCCAAAAAATGTGGCTTTCACTTGAGACCGGGAGCAGGCGCCGTGGGACCGGAAGCGCAGTTTCCCACAAGGTAAGACGACTCCCAGCTTCCTCCCACATCCCAACACTCGACACCACTACATGGAACAGTTGGTCGACCCCTACTTGCCTTTAAAAATGCCGCCGTACTCTCTCCTCCATTACATGCTATAAATTTCTGGTTCTTGTTTCATTTATATTGCTCAAAATATTACTAACACTAAAAAATGTGATATGTTTGATTCACAGACCTTATCTACAAGATTATTGTTACAAAAGAATGTTCCTTTATCTACATAGCGCTAATCGAGATAACATAAGCATACATGGTTTTAAGGTTAAAGCGAAATGGCCGGTCGCTTCATGAAACAATTGAGTCATTTCGCTTTGCACGGCCGCGACATTGAATCTGCCATTGGTCGATTAACCAAACATGGTTACTCATGCACAAGCAGACAACGAACGGAAGGTTGTGCATTTTGCATTGGAAGCAGAACCGATTTTCAGAAATTCCATTTTTACATTCTCTACATGTCCTATGTACATAGTGTGTAGAGAAGGTATTGCACTCCACCAAAAATCACAGGAAATATATGCTTTAGGGTTCCCTGTATCCAAAAAAAAAAGTATTTTCAGAAAAAGGTCCGTGTGTGTGTCCGTGTGTCTTTGAGCACAATAACTCAAAAATGAAAACTCGGTAAAATACCAAACTTGATATTTAAGTTTAGTAACTTCCAGGAATGCGACACGAAGATTTTGAGAAAAGTCCCCCACCCCAAACTACCCTTTACTTGGAAACAATTCGAAAATTTAGATTTTCTCAACAATGTCTCTAACGATTTTGATTAAAATACCGTATATTAAATATATTTATATGGCAAATAAAATGTTTATCTTGAATTTTTTAGAAATAGCCTATAAATACCTCTTTGTTCTGAATGAATTTAGCTGAATTTTGCGTAACTGGTAAACCGTAAGAGATAGACAAAAACTTGCTACACAAAAATTTTGATCGCGTTAAAACACATAAGTTATGTCCCATACAGTTTTTTCGTGGAGTTGACCGTTTTTGAGATATTCCTTGTTACTGGTTTCAGCTTTGAAAAACTTACACTTTTCTCATACGGGAATTTGTCAACTCCTGTTCATACAAACAAAGAAACTTCAGTCACATAGCAACTAGCTTTTAAAAGATTTATTATCATTTTAACCTATGGTATTATTTCGCTTGGAAGCAAGTAGTAAGAATAATTACTCTAATTTTTTTCTCGATTAGTATGAAGTAACTAGAAGTATAAGCTTTTTAACATTAATTTGTTGCAGAGATATAGAGAAAGTCATATGAATGGAACACATCAGATTTTTACCCCTTGTTTCGATCCAGTTCATTTACATAGACCTAACCTAACCTAGCCTAACCTCGACGTAATCTCAAAACCTTCGTTCACCTGTCACGTAGCCATATTGTCTCTGTAACCAAAAGGAAAGACTCAGGAAAGAGCCTTGGTCTAAAACTGAACTAGAATCTGGAATCTCGCTGCACGGCCGAGAGTAAAACAAAACAGAGATGAAACGAAAGATCATCTCCCATTTGAGAGCAGTGAAAATAGCATAAAATTGAAACCCATAACAAAGAATATCTCTAAAACGGTGAACACCAACAAAAAAATCTGATGTGTTCCATTCACATGGCTTTGTCCATATTTCTGCAGTTGATGAAAAGCTTATTCTTCTATTGACCTCATGCTAATTGACAAATTATTAGCTAATATAGTTTTATTATTTGCTTCCTTATAGGCAGAGGAGCATAAGGGAGTACCTGGGCTAAAGCAGTAGTTGGTTTTAAAAGTGGTTGCCATGTGGTTGAACTTCCTATGTTTGTATGGCCAACAGTTGACGAATTCCCATATGACAGAAAGTATTTTAAAGCTGAAACCAATAATAAAGAATATATCGAAAACCACACGAAAACAAGTATATGGCATAAATTGTGTGCTTTAACTAGATCTACATTTTTTGTTAAGTACGTTTTTGTCTATCTCTTACAGTTTACCAGTTACGCAAAATTCATCCAAATTCATTGAGAATAAAGAGATCTTCAGAGGCTATTCCCAAAAAATTCAAGATATATCATTTTATTTGCCAGGTAAATATCTTTAACGTACGATATTTTAATCAAAACCACCAGAGTCATTTTTGAAAAAAAAACAAATTTTCGAACATTTTTCCATATAAAGAGTAGCTGGTGTGGGAGATTTTCTTGAATATCTTCGTGCCACATGCTCGGAAGATGCTAAACTTAAATGCCAAGTTTGGTATTTAACGGCATTTTCGTTTTTTTAGCTATGCTGTCCACAGACACACACACGCACACACATATGGAACTTTTTCCAGAAATGCTTTTTTTGGATTCAGGGGAAACCAAAGCATGTATTTCTGGTAGAACCTCGGTATCGAATTTTGGGTGCATTATAATACCTTCTCTATACACCATGTACATAGTAAGTGTAGAGAAAGTAAAACTGAAATGTATATTTTGAATTTTCTGGGAATAGCCTCTGTTCTTCATTCTAGATGGCATTGTAAATCGTAAGAGATATACTAAAACTTACGACAGAAAGAATACTGTACTCTATAAAACACACATTTGTCATATACATTTTGATACAGTCGACTATTTCCGAGATATTCCTTTTTAGTGGATTAAAGTGCTTAAACGGGAAGTCATTCGTTTCACATATATTTTGTTTTACTCCCAACCATGCTAAGAGAACCTAATTTCAACTGTATCCCATAGCGACCAGTTTTAATGTCATTTAGTTTAGTGCATTTACTTCTTTTCCCTTCTCGTTATTTCGTTTCATAATCGTCTTACCCTCACCGTATTTGTAGGCTGACATCCCCCCTAGGACTTACAAGTCAATGTCTAGGGGTCAGAAGGCTCTCGGGGAGCCAACGGCACGAAACTACAGAATGGAGAACGTGTTATGAGGTGTCGGCCCATAGCTAGGCATGAGCATGAAGAACTGTACGATATGAAATGTAGGCGAAATTGATGATAGAAAAGGTTGATGGCGGGGGAAACCGGAGGAATTGTAGAAAACCGACCAGACGCCGCTTTGTCCTCCAAAAATCCCTTCTAGTTATAAGGAAATAAATTAATTAAGACCATTTCTACTAATGCTTATATCTATTAGCATGAAATAAATAGAAGAAGAATATTTTGTATAAGTAGTTTATTAAAGATATGTAGGAAAACAATAAATGGATCACATCAGATATTTTATTATCTTTATTTATCTATTTTATTTATTTACTGGTCTGAACCTAACAGGTATAAGTTCAATTAAAATGTTCATTACAAAATGTAGTTACAATAATTTTATAAATCTACCACATCCATTAGTAACAAACAAAATTTGAAAATAGAAATAAAAATTATAGAGAAATAAAAATAAAAGAAAAGGGATTACAAACAACAGTTAATTATACAATTATTTCTTCTTTTGGTTACATTCACATGACTTTTTCTACATCTTTGCCACAAATTATTGTTGAAAAGCTTAAGTTTCTATCTACTTCATTCTAAACGAGATAAATATTAGCTGAAATGCTTTCTTGTAAGCAGAAAGTAAAAGTTTTAAGTATTTTAAAACTGAAACAAATAACAAGCAATAGCTCAATAAAGAGCAGCTGTAAATAAAAAAAAAAGTGTGACATACTTTGTCTGCTTTAACGAGATTTACTTTTTTGGTGTAGTAAGTTTTTGTCTATCTCTTATGGCTTACTAGTTATACAAAATCCAGAAAGATTCATTAGCAATAAAGAGATCTTCAAGGATAGTATCATAGAATTCAAGATATATGTTTTATTTGCCGTGTAAATGTCTTTAATATACGGTATTTTAATCAAAATCGTTAGAGCCATTTTTGAGAAAATCAACATTTTCGAAATTTTTTTCCATGTAAAGGGTAGTTTGGGATGGGGGAATTTTCCTCAAAACCTTCGCGTTATATCCTTCGGAGACACTAAAGCTATATACCAAGTTTGGTGTTTCACTGACTTTTCATTTTTGAGTTATCGTGTTCACAGACACACGCATATACAGACCTTTTTCTAAAATTGCTTTTTTTTTGGAATGCAATACCTATATAGAGAAGGTGTTGCAATACACTCAAAAATTCGATACCGAGATTTCACCGGAACTACGTGTTCTGGGCCCCCCTGAATCAAAAAAAAAAAATGGGAGAAGGTTCCTCTGTGTGCGTATGTGTCGGTGTGTATGTGTCTGTGAACAGTATAGCACAAAAATTAAAAGTCCGTTAAATACCATAGCTGGTATTTAAGTTCAGTGACTTCCAAGAAGATTTTCAAGAAAACCTCTTCACCCCCAACTACCCTTTAGATGGAAAAAACTTTCGAAAATTTTCATTTTCTCAAAAATGGCTTTAACGATTTTGATTAAAATATCATCCTATTAAATATATATACATGGCAAATAAAATGTACATATATCTTGAATATTCTGGGAATATCCTCTGAAAACTACTTTATTCTGGATGAATTTTATGGAATTTTGCATTACCGGCAAACCGTAAGAGATAGACAAAAACTTTGAATAGAAAATGCAAATCTCATTAAAATACACAATTTATGTTGTATACATTTTCGTGGAGTGGGTCATTTTGGGGATATTCCTTGTTATTGGTTTCAGCTTTTAAAAACTTATACTTTTCTCATTCGGGAATTTGTTAACAAAGGAACTTCACGTAGCAACCAGCTTTTGACTAATCCTTTATTTTCCTTTTACTTGCAGGGGAGCAAGTAATAAAACTATTTCTGCTAATTTTTTCTCGATTAGCATAAAAGCATAAGCCTTTTAACAATAATTTGTGGCAGAGATGTAGAGAAAGTCATGTGAATGAAACACATGTGATTCTCAAACCGAGATTCAGGCATATTATACTCTATATAGATTTGTATTTCTGGAAGTGTTCAACATTTGCCGCTGCTTAATATTTAAGGATTTTTATGAACACGAATAAAATATGCATCTCTTCTAACTTCGTCTCGAGGTTCAGTAGCTGAGTTATGCGTTGTTCACTGTTGGAGATTGTAACTATCGATTGGTCACTGTCGATGTTTACAGTTTTATGGCGTTATGCTACATCCTCAGAAAGGCATGTCACAGTCATGGTAAATGGCACGAAGAAGTGTCCTGGTGGTCCCAGAAGGCGGCTGTGCACGGCAGCCCACCCACATGCCTCTCTTGAAGGAAGAAAAGGATCATAAAACCCCAAGACGGTCCTACCAGAGGGCAATTTGGCCTCCGACCGTGAAGCGCTGCCTTCTTATAATCATTGCTGGTTCTAAATGTCACTCACGTCGTTATGCTTTTTTTTTCTCCACATGCAGTCTCCACTCCGTTGCAAATCTTTTGCCGCAGCGGCACTTTAAGTTCCTTCCTTACGACTTTCGTTTTTCGTTACCAGTCTGCAAATATAGAATGGCATGGCGTGGATTCTTCAAACCGTGAAACCGTATAAGCTCAGGTCGTATTTCCGCTGACATTAACGACCGTATAGCATTCCTCTGTGAACGGTAAACTGATATCTACAACCAAATTAAAAAGCACAGGCTTGGCGAGACGTTTGACCTGTTCCTTAATTACTGACGAAAATTTTCTCTCATTTTCTGATTTACGACATTTTATTTCGGTCACTGTTAGATCATATTATAACCGTCGGATATTTCTGACCTTTCTCAGTTGCAGATTCTAGTCTAGTTTTATATTTGACTCTGCCATTGGTTGATTGACCAACATGGCTACCCTTGTGCAAGCGAGATTGCATATTCTAGTTCAGTTTTAGACTAAGGCCCTTTCCTGAGTCTTTCCTATTGGTTACGGAGACAATATGGCTACGTGACAGGTAAACAACAGGTTTCGAGATTTCGTCGAGGTTAGGTTAGGTTAGATGTATGTAAATGAACTGGTTCGAAATAAGTGGTAAAAATTGACTTTTGAAATCGTTACTGCTTTCCAATGCATAATCGTTTTGTTCTGATTGTGCATGGGCAGCCATATTGGTCAATTCAATCCGCATTGGAAAGCAGAACCGATTTTCAGAAAGTCAATTTTTACTCCTTATTTCGATCCAGTTAATGTGTCCACGTGTTCACGGTCACGTGAACGCAATCATATACACAAGGGCCTTTTCTGTTAATGCTTTCTTTTTTGGGATACAGGGCACCCCAAAAAGTATATTTATAGTGAAATCTCGAAATCAATTTTTTTGGTGGAGTGCAATAACTTCCCTACTTATGTACTAAATAGAGAAAGTAAAATCACAGTCTTGACTTGAGACGTTTGACGTGATCCTTAATTACTGACGAAAAATCCTTTTCATTTTCTGATTTACGACATTTTATTTCGGTCACTGTTAGATCATATTATAAACGACAGATATTTCTGACCTCTCCCAGTCTCCATTTCAGTAAGACAAAGCCATACAAAATGGACGTGAAATACCAACCATCCCGCACAATAACCACAAAAACAAACCTGATGTGCTCCATTCACCTGGCTTTCTCTGTATTTCTATATCATAGTATCGTTAATAAGCTTACTCTTCTATCTATTTAATGCTAAAACATTAGCAAAAACGGTCTTGTTACTTAGTTCCTTTATACATGGAAGGAAATGCCAAAGAGAATACACTAGACTAAACTGACAATCAAATGTTTTAAAATTTGGTTGCTATGGGATTGAAATCCGCTTCTTTGCGTAACCAAGAGTTCACAAGTTCCCGCATGAGAAAAGTTGAACATTTTAAAGCTGAAATCAATAACAAGGAATATCTCGAAAACGGCTAACTCCACGAAAAAGATGTATGTGACAGAAATTGTGAGTTTTAACGTGATGTACATTTTTTGTGTAATAAGCTTTGTTATCTCTTGCGGTTTACCAGTTATGCAAAATTCAATACAAATGTATCCAGAATTAAGACGTCTTCAGCGGCTATTTCCAGACAGTTCAAAATAAACATTTATTTACCATGAAAATTACTTAAGTAAAAAGATGTTAACCAATCTTTAGAGTTATTTTTGAGATAAATCAAACATTTTTAAGCTTTTTCCATGTAAAGGGTATTAGTGGTGGGGGGATTTTCTTGAAAAGCTTCGTGTTTCATCCTTGAAAGATACCAAACTTAAATACCATCGCTTTTGAACCACACATATACACATGTTTTCTAAACACTTTTTTTTTCGGATTCAGGTGGTCCCAAGATATATATTTACGGTCAATTTTCGGTATCGAATTTCTCCATATACTATGTACGCAGTATGCGTAGAGAAAGTAAAAAGAGCAATTTTAGAAAAGATTTGTGTGTGTGTGAGTGAATAAATGTGTATCTGTGAACAGAATGTCTAAAAAACTTTGTGTTCCTTTCACATGACCATCTCTACCTGTTCTACAAAAAAGCGTCTTACAAAAGATTCTTCTTCTTTCTGCTTTATACCAGTCGAGATAAACATTAGCAGAATTAATTCATTCCTTATAAGCAGAAAAAAACTAGGTTGAAGTGATAGTAAAATGCTTTAAAAGTTGTCGTTATACCACTGTCCTTGAAACTCCGTTCTCTTTGCCAGGAGTAAAGCAAAAGAAACATAAATGACTTCTGTTTGAGAACAATACATAAGTATTTCAAAATTGAAATCGATAACAACGAACATCTCGGAAATGGTCAACTCCACCAAAAATGTATGCGACATAAATTGTGTGTTTTAACGAGATCAACATTTTTTACTTTCTCCATACGCAATATGTATATAGTATAGAGAAGGTATTGCACTCCACCCAAAAATTCGATACCGAGATTTCACCGGAAATATAAGTTTTAGGGTCCCCAATATCCAAAAAAAGCATTTTCACAAAAAGATCCGTGTGTGTGTGTGTGTGTGTGTGTCCGTGTGTCCGTGTGGGTCCGTGTGTCCGTGTGTCCGTGTGTCTGTGAACACGATAACTCAAAAACGAAAAGTCGGTAAAATACCAAATTTGGTATTTAAGTTTAGTATCTTCCAGGGATGCGACACGAAGATTTTGAGAAAAATCCCCCCAACCCCAACTACCCTTTACATGGAACTTTTTTCGAAAATTTTGATTTTCTCAAAAATGGCTATAACGATTTTGATTAAAATTTCGTATATTAAAGATACTTACCAGAAAAATAAAATGTATATCTTGAATTTTCTGGGAATAGCCTCTGAAGAGTAGTTTATTCTGGATGCATTTTTACTAAATTTTGAATAACTGCTAAACCGTAAAAGATACACAAAAACTTACTGCACAAGAATTGTAGAGCACATTAAAACACACAATTTATGCTATATGCATTTTTTTCGTGGAGTTCGTCGTTTTTGTGACATTTATTTTTGGTTTCTGCTATGAAAAACGTATACTTTTCTCATACAGGAACTTGTCAACTCCTATCCATATAAACAAAGGAACTTCATTGACATAGCAACCAGCTTTTGACTATCACTTTAACTTACGGTTGTCCCTTATTTCGCTTCTACTTACAAGGAAGCGAATAATTAGACTATTTCTGCTATTTTTTTTCTAATTAGCATAAAGTAAATAGAAGTATAAACTTTTTAAGAATTATTTGTTGCAGGGATATGGAGAAAGTCATGTGAATGGTACACATCAGATTTTTTGGAACAAGCTTTTGTCTCTCTTATGGCCTACCAGCCATGAAAAAGTCGCTCAAAAGGAAGTGGATTTCAGAGGCTATTCCCAGAAGATTCAAGATATACATTTTTTTTTTCATGTAAATTTCTTTAATATACGGTATTTTAATCAAAATAATTTGAGTCATTTTTGAGAAAATCAAAAGTTACGAAATTTTTTCCATGTAAATGGTAATTTGAGGTGGAGGAATTTTCCATAAGATGTTCTTGTCCGTCCTCGGAATATACTAAACATAAATACCAAGTTTGGTGTTTACTGACTTTCCGTTTTTAGTTATCGTGTTCACGGACACGTGGACACATATACACAAGGGTCTTTTCTGTTAATGCTTTCTTTCTGAGGTACAGCGGCCCTTAAAAGTCTATTTTCAGTGAAATTACGGAATCAAATTTTTGGGTGAAGTGCAATAACTTCTTTACTAGAGTTGGATCGAGCGACTCAGTAATCGTTTCACACAATTCGTTCATGTAACATGAATCGGATCATACGATTCGTTCACGATTCATTAAACGTCATCATGCCTTCTCTGTGTTTGACTTATATTATACACGGGAATTATAGCCATGTGGTAGTTTTTACTTTCTTTAGCCCCATATGTATAATGTACATAGGGATAGAGAAGGCATTGTAACGCACCCAAAAATTCGATACCGAGATTTCACCGGAAATATATGTTTTGGGGTCCCCTGAGTCCGAAAAAAGGCATTTTTACTTTCTCCATACGCACTGTGTACATAGTGTGTAGAGAAAGTATTGCACTCCACCAAAAATTCGATACCGAGATTTCACCGGAAATATATGTTTTAGGGTCCCCAATATCCAAAAAAATCATTTTCACAAAAAGGTCCGTGTGTGTGTGTGTGTGTGTGTGTGTGTGTGTGTCCGTGTGTCCGTGTGTCTGTGAACACGATAACTCAAAAACGAAAAGTCGGTAAAATACCAAACTTGGTATTTAAGTTTAGTATCTTCCAGGGATGCGACACGAAGATTTTGAGAGAAATCCCCCCACCCTCAACTACCCGTTACATGGAATTTTTTCGAAAATTTTGATTTTCTCAAAAATGGTCTAACGATTTTGATTAAAATTTCAGATATTAAACATATTTACCTGACAAATGAAATGTATATCTTCAATTTTTTGGGAATAGCCTCTGAAGAGTAGTTTAATCTGGATGAATTTTACTAAATTTTGAATAACTGCTAAACCGTAAGAGATGAACAAAAACTTACTACACAAAAAATGTAGAGCACATTAAAACACACAATTTATGTTATATATTTTTTTCGTGGAGTTCGTCGTTTTTGTGACATTCCTTATTTTTGGTTTCTGCTAAGAAAAACGTATACTTTTCTCATACTGGAACTTGTCAACTCCTATCCATATAAACAAAGGAATTTCATTGACATAGCAACCAGCTTTTGCCTATCACTATCACTTTAACCTATGGTACTCCCTTATTTCGCTCCTACTTACAAGGAAGCTAGTAATAAGACTATTTCTGCTAATTTTTCTGATTAGCATAAAGTAAATAGAAGTATAAGCTTTTTAAGAATTATTTGTTGCAGGGATATGGAGAAAGTCATGTGAATGGTACACATCAGATTTTTAAAAAAAATGTCCGTGTGTGTGTGTGTGTGTGTCTGTGGACAGCATAGCCCCAAAACGAAAATACCGTTAAATACCAAACTTGGTATTTAGGTTTAGCATCTTCCAAGGATGCGGCAAGAAGATTTTAAAAAAAATCCCCCTACTAAAAACTAACCTTTACATGGAACAAATTTCGAAAATTTTGATTTTCTTAAAAATACGCTCACGATTTTGATTAAAATCATGTATACCAAAGCTATTTATGTACGAAATAAAATGTATATCTCGAATTTTTGGGGAATAGCCTCTTAAGAGCTCTTTATTCCGGATGAATTTTGCTTAACTGCTAATCCGTAAGAGATAGAAAAAATACTTACCTCTCAAAAATGTACATCACGACAAAATACATAGTTTATGTCGTTTACGTTTTTGTTGTAGAGGTAACCGTTTCTGAGATATTCCTTGTTATTGGTTTCAATTGTGAAGTAGTTATTTTCTCAGACGGAAGTGTCCGCTTTTCTTTTGTTCTACTCCTGGCGAAGCAAAGAAGTGATTTTCAATGACAATCGATAACGATAGCTTTTAAAACATTCGACAATCACTTTAGCATAGCCCATTCCCTTATTCTGTTCTACATATTAGGGACTAAGTAATAAGAACATTCTGCTAATATTTATCTTGATTAGCATTGTGTACAAAAAGAATAATCTTTTGTAGGAGGTTTGTAGAGCAGCTAGAGAAAGTCATTTGAGTGTAACACATCAGATTTTTAGCGTAAAAACGTCCTACTCTCTTGCATCTATTACAAATATATTTGGTAAAATTTCCTTCATTATTAAAAAGAAAAAAAAAACAGTTTAAGTCTAAGATTGACACCTAAACTTAGACTGCATGGCGGAGTAATACGCGGAGTAACTAGTATTCATCACTGTTGCGGTTGCGTGCCGTTAAGTCATGTAACTTTTATAAATACATCATAAGGCAACGTTAGTACCCAAAATAATTATTATTTTCTTCATGTATATTCCAGTTTATTTTAATGTATTAGAATGGTATGTTCCTATAACTTTATTTTAGGACTAATTGCTTTATTTGTCTTAAAATTTTGTTTCTGAAATTATAAATCTTGCTAATGTAGTGACGATTTAGTTGTGCATATGTTATATTTAATATACTGGAAACAATAAATAAATTACACATATATAATAGTAAATTCTTACGGTTGCTTTCATGTGTACAATAACTCATCCCTAAACAATATAAAGAAGCTTCGGCAATGATTTTCTCATGTATATTGTATATTATATATCATTTATATACTTTATATTTTATATACCATATTTAGCCTCGTGCCCTCAGCACAATTTATTTTCTCACAATAAAATAAATGGTTATAAATCCCTTTACACATCATCGTGCGCACTCGGTATTTTTCGTTGCAGCTCGGCTTGCTTCTTCGAAAGGTTGAAGCTAAAGAAAAACAAACCCCTATACTGATTCACGAATCTTCAAATCTGTGATTCTTTATGAACGACGATACCAGCTATGGTTGATGCGATTCTTTTCGACTCATACGGTTCTTTTTGAACAACGATTCATTTTGAGACTATATTGATTCTCGTGATTCGTTCTGAACGACGATTCATATCGAGCTTGAAGTAATTCTTACGATGCTTTCCTTGCGGTCGTTCATATGAACGATTCGTTCATGAATAACCCCATGTCTATTATGTACTAGGTAGAGAAAGTAAAAGCAGAGTATTGACTTGAGACGTTTGACTGCTCCTTAATTACTGACGCAAAATCCCCATTTTCTGATTACATTTTATTTCGGTCACTGACAGACAGACAGACAGACAGACAGACAGAGAGATAGACGGATGGATGGATAGATGGATGGATGGATGGATGGATGGATGGATGGATGGATGATTTTCAGTCATTAAGTATAAAACATACATATGCTGCGACATGAGAATAAAAAAAATATTGTTGAGTATGTTTAATATCCGAAATTTTAATCAAAATCGTTGGAGCCATTTTTGAGAAAATCAAAATTTTCGAAAAAAGTTCCATGTAAAGGGTAGTTGGGGGTGGGGGTATTTTTCCTCAAAATCTTCGTGTCGCATCCCTGGAAGATACTAAAATTAAATACCAAGTTTGTAAGTTTACCGACTTTTCGTTTTTGAGTTATCGTGTTCAGAGACACAGGGACACACGGACACACACACACACACACACACACACACACACACACACACACACACACACACACACACAAGGATCTTTTTGTGAAAATGCTTTTTTTAGATATTGGGGACCCTAAAACATATATTTCCGGTGAAATCTCAGTATCCAATTATTTGGTGGACTGCTATACTTTTTCTATACACTATGTACATAGTGCGTATGGAGAAAGTAACTAGTTTTACATCCTACACACAATAATGTTAGAACAATACATTTAAAAATCGGACATTCACATGACTTTCTCTACATCTCTGCCTCAAATTTTTCTTAAAAAGCTCATACTTCTATTTACTTCATGCTAATATGTAAAAAATCTGATGTGTACCATTCACATGACTTTCTCCAAATCCCTGCAAAAATTTTTCTTAAAAAGCTTATACTTCTATTTACTTTATGCTAATCAGAAAAAAATTAGCAGAAATAGTCTTATTAGTCGCATCCTTGTAAGTAGAAGCGAAATAAGGGACAACCGTAGGTAAAAATGATAGTCAAAAGCTGGTTGCTATGTCAATGAAGTTCTTTTGTTTATATGGATAGGAGTTGACAAGTTCCAGTATGAGAAAAGTATACGTTTTTCATAGCAGAAACCAAAAATAAGGAATGTCACAAAAATAACGAACTCCACGAAAAAAATGTATATAACATAAATTGTGTGTTTTAATGTGCTCTACAATTTTTGTGCAGTAAGTTTTTGTCCATCTATTACGGTTGAGCAGTTATTCAAAATTCAATAAAATTCATCCAGAATAAACTACTCTTCAGAGGCTATTCCCAGAAAATTCAAGATATGTATTTCATTTACCAGGTAAATATGTTAAATATACGAAATTTTAATCAAAATCGTTAGACCATATTTGAGAAAATCAAAATTTTCGAAAAAAGTTCCATGTAAAGGGTAGTTGGGGGTGGGGGGATTTTTTGTAAAATCTTCGTGTCGCATCCCTGGAAAATACTAAACTCCAATACCAAGTTTGGTATTTTACCTACTTTTCGTTTATGAGTTATCGTGTTCACAGACACACGGACACACGGACACGCGGAAACACACACACACACACACACACACACACACACACACACACACACACGGACCTTTTTGTGAAAATGCTTTTTTTGGATATTGGGGACCCTAAAACATATATTTCCGGTGAAATCTCGGAATCGAATTTTTGGTGGAGTGCAATTTCTCTATACACTATGTACATAGTGCGTATGGAGAAAGTAAAAATTAGCAGAAATAGTCTTATTACTTGCTTCCTTGTAAGTAGAAGCGAAATAAGGGACAGCCGTAGGTTAAAGTGTTAGTCAAAAGCTGGTTACTATGCCACTGAAGTTCCTTTGTTTGTATACACAGCAGTGGACAAATTCATGTATGAGAAAAGTAAACGTTTTTCATAGCAGAAACCAAAAATAAGGAATGTCTCAAAAACGACGAACTCCATGAAAAAAATATACTTAGAACATAAATTATGTGTTTTAAAGTATTCTACATTTTTTGTGGAGTAAGTTTTTATCCATCTCTTACGGTTTAGCAGATATTCAAAATTCAGTAAACTTCATTCAGAATAAAGTACTCTTCAGAGGCAATTCCCAGAAAATTCTAGATATACATTTTATTTGTCAGGTAAATATCTTTAATGTACGATATTTTAATTAAAATCTTTAGAGCCATTTTTGAGGAAATTAAAATTTTCGACAAAAATTCCATGTGAAGTGTAGTTGGGGGAGGGGAGGATTTTCTCAAAATCTTTGTGTCGCATCTCTGGAATATACTAAACTTAAATACCAAGTTTGGTATTTTACCTACTTTTCGTTTTTGAGTTACCGTGTTCAAAGGCACACGGACACACACGGACCTTTTTGTGAAAATACCTTTTTTGGATATAGGGGACCCTAAAACATATATATCCAGTGAAATCTCGGTATCGAATTTTTGGTGAAGTGCAATACCTTCTGTATAGACTACGTACATAGTGCGTATAGAGAAAGTAAAAATGGATAAGATTAATCCCATTTCAGTTTATAAATTTCTGAAATGCTCTAAAGAGGATTTTTCTTCAAGATTATTTTGATCCTGCTCTTAAAGTTTAACAACGGAAGAGTCTTGATCATATTATAACCGTAGGGTATTTCTGACCTCTCCCAGTCTGCATTTCAGTAAGATAATTCCAGACATTCAAAATGGGAGACCTTAGTTTACCAAACTACCGTTACAATAACCACAAACAAAAACATTTGATGCGTTCCATTCCCATGACTTTCTCTACATCTGTGTAACAATTTTTACTTTCTCTATACGCATAATGTATATAGTGTATAGAGAAGCTATTGCACTCCACCCAAAAACTCGATACCGAGATTTCACCGGCAATATATACTTTAGGGTCCCCGGTATACAAAAAAAGTATTTTCAGAAAAAGTTCCGTGTGTGTGTCCGTGCGTCTGTGTGTCCGTGTGTCTGTGAACACGAGAACTCAAAAACGAAAAGTCGGTAAGATACTAAACTTGGTATTTAAGTTAAGTATCTTCCAGGGATACGACACGAAGATTTTGAGAAAAATCCCTTCAACCCAAACTACCCTTTACATGGATCTTTTTTCGAAAATTTTGATTTTCTAAAGAATGGCCCTAACGATTTTAATTAAAATATCGTATATTAAAGATATTTACATGACAAATAAAATGTATATTTTTAATTTTCTGGGACTAGCCTCTGAAGACTTCTTTATTCTCGGTCAATTTTACGGAATTTTGCGTAACTGCTAAACCGTAACAGATGGACAAAAACTTACCACACAACAAATGTACAGCACTTTAAAACACAGAATTTATGTTATATACATTTTTTTCGTGTAGTTGATTGTTTTTGAGATATTTCTTGTTTTTTTTTTTTCAGCTATAAAGACAAACTTTTCTCATACCGGACGTTGATACAAACAAAGGAACTTCAGTCGCAGAGCAACTAGCTTTTGACTATCACTATAACATATGGTACCCCCTTATTTCGCTCCTACTAACAAGGAACCAAGTAATAAGACTATTTCTGCTAATTTTTGCTCCATTAGATGAAGTAAATAGAATAATTTGTTGCAGTGATATAGAGAAAGTCATGTGAATGGAACACATCAGATTTTGTTTAGCTTAACGTCCTTTAACCTGGTTGGTCATATCGGACGATGAATGAAATTGGTGAAATGATGCTCAAATGATCTCGGGGTCCATGGAGCTCCAAGTTACTCGATATTCGTCTTCTCAGGATAAGGGAAACCCCCGAAAAAAATTATCCGGGTAACTCACTCTAAGCTAGATTCGAACTCACGACCTGTCGAACATGAGGCAGAAACGCCACCACCGCACTACCCAGGCGGGCAAACAAATTATGCTTGATAAGCTTATTCTTCTGTCTATTTAGTACTAAACCAGCAGCAGCAGCAGAAACGGTCTTATTACTTAGTTCTTTATAAGTAGAAGGGAAATAAGGGAATACCTAGGCTAAACCGACAGTCAAATGTTTTAAAATGGGGTTGAAATCGGTTTGTTGGCATGACTAGAGTTGACGAGTTCCGCATAAGAAAATTTAGGTGTTTTAAAACGAAGCCAAAGATTTGGAATATCTCGAAAACGATCAACCCCTCGAAAAAATGTATATGGCATAAGCTGTGTGTTTTAAGAAGATCTAATTTTTTTGTGAAGTAAGTTTTTGGTCTATCTCTTACGGTTTTCTAATTATGTAAAATTCAGAAAAATCCATCCGCAGTAAAGAGGTTTTCCGAAGCTTTTCCCACAAAAATTCAAGATATGCATTTTATTTGCCTTCTAAATCTCTTAAATATAAGATATTTTAAACAAAATAATGTAGGCCATTTTTGAGAAAACCAAAACTTTTGAAATTTTTTCCACATAAAGGGTAAGTGGAGGTGTCGAAAATTTTCGTGTCGTATCCATGGAATTTGCTGACCTTAAATATCAATTTGAGAACATCTAGTGGTTTACCGGGAAACATGTGAGTCAGTTGAGAAATTCAATGCTATGCCGGGATGTTGCCATGGTAGTTCAGTGGCAGAGCACCCGGCTAGAGATTGGCAGAGAATTTTTCAGGCTGACTCTACCTATTCAACTCCTGTCCTACACACGGCTTGTGTGAAAAAAACTATTAGTTAAATATCAAGTTTTGTAATTTAACGGAGTGTTCGTTTTTGAGCTGTGCTGCACACACACACACACACACACACACACACACACACACACATATGGACATTTTCAGTGAAATCTGGGTATTGAATTTTTGGGAGCAATACAATACCTTCTCTATGTACATAGTAGGTGTAGAAAATCATACTGTGATTTATTTATTTTATTTATTATTACTTTCTATAGCACATACATAGTAGCTAGAGAAGGGATTGTATTCCACCCAAAAATTCGATGACGAGATTTCACCGGAAATATATGTTTTGTGGTCCCCTGAGTCCAAAAAAAAATTAGAGAAAAGCTCCGTGTGTGTGTGTTTCTTTGGACATCACAGCTCAAAGACCGTTAAATACCAAAGGTTTAGGTGTTTAGGTTTGGTATCTTCCAAGGATGGGATATGAAGATTTTCAAGAAAATCCCCCCACCACAAACTACCCTTCACATAGAAAAATTTTCGAAAATTATGATTTTCTCAAAAACGGCTTTAACGCTTTTGATTAAAGTACCAATTCAATTTTCTGAGAATTGCCTCTGAAGAGCTCTTTAACCTGGATGAATTTTGCCGAATTTTGCTTAACTGCTAATCCCTAAGAGGCAGACAAAAACTTACTTCATAAAACTGTAGATCTCGTCAAAACACATAATTTATGTAGTTTACATTTTTGTTGTGGAGGTAACCGTTTCCGAGATATTCCTTGTTATTGGTTTCAATAGTAAAGTAATTACACTTTTCTCAGATAGGAAGTGTCCGTTTTTCTTTTGTTCTACTCCTGACCAAGCAAAGAAGAGATTTGCAATGACAAACATAATTTATGTCATATACATTTTCCATGTAGGGTTTATCGTAGATAAAAGAACGATCTTTTATTCAATTGGTTTGTATGTTTAAATATAATGGTTAATTGGGGGTGTGGGATTTTCTTGAAAATCTTCGTGTCACATCCTTGCGAGAAACCAAGTTTGATATTTAACGTACTTTTCATCTTTTGGCCTATGCTGTCCACGGACACATACGGACATTTTTCAAAAATGCTTTTACTGGATTCGGGGGGTCTCAGAACAAGCATTTCCGGTGATATCTCGGTAATGAATTTTGGGTGTAATACAATACCTTCTCTACTATACAGCATGTACATAGTACGCGTAGAGAAAGCAAAAAAAGCATTACCCAGGCGTAATTTAAAATATAGGACGAGTATTAAAAATCCTGAGAATATGCCAGAGAAAAACCTTATGTGTTCCATTCACATGACTTTCTCTATATCTCTGCAACAAATTATTGTTAAAAAGCTTATGCTTCTGTCTACTTCATGCTAATCGAGAAAAATTTAGCAGAAATAGTCTCATGATATCCTTCCGTGTAAGTAGAAGCGAAATAAGGGAGTACCATATGTTAAAGTGATAGTCAAAAGCTGGTTGCTATGTGACTGAAGTTCCTTTGTTTGAAAGGACAGGAGTTGACAAATTCCTGTATGAGAAACGTATTTTTTTTCAAACCTGAAACTAAAAACAAGGAATATCTTAAAAACGACCAACACCACGAAAAAAATGTATAGAACATAAATTGGGTGTTTTAATGTGTTCTACATTTTCTGTATTGTAAGTTTTTGTCCATATCGTACGGTGTAGCAGTTATGCAAAATTCCGTAGAATTGACCCAGAATAAAGAAGTCTTTACAGGCTATTCCCAGAAAACTCAAAATTTACATTTTATTTATCAGGAAAATATCTTTAATATACGATATTTTAATCAAAATCGTTAGACACATTGTTTAGAAAATCAAAAATTGCAATAAAAGTTGCATGTAAAGGGTAGTTTGGGGTGGGGGGATTTTTCTCAAAATCTTCGTGTCGCATCCCTGGAAGGTAATGGAATAATTTCCCATGTAATTTCTCATGAAAGAGGGGAAAAAAAGAAGCAAGTTTGGTATTCTACCGACTTTTCGGTTTTGAGTTATCGTGTTCACCGACACACGGACACACGGACACACACACACACATACACACACACACACACACACGGACCTTTTCATGAAAATACTTTTTTTGTACAGTGGACCCTAAAATATATATTTCCTGTAAAATCTCGATATCGAAATTTTTGGTGGAGTGCAATACATTCTCTATACACTATGTACATAGTACGTATAGAGAAAGTAAAAATGGAAAGGCGGATTCTAAACGTCAGAGTTTCAGACAGAATACGGAATACAGAACTGAGAGGAAGATCGAAAATAATAGACGTGGGAAATAAAGCACTTGATCTAAATTGGAAGTGGGGAGGTCACGCCGTTAGACTACAACAGGATAGATGGGCTCACACTACAACAATGTGGGATGTCCGAACTTGGAAAAGGAAGAGAGGCTGTCCTAAATGTAGATAGGCAGATATATTCCAGACAGCAGCCAGGACAGGATCGCTAGGGACAGAGTGAAATGGAGAAGAGTAGGAAGGGAGATAGGAAAGTGCAGCACATAACAGTAAAGTGGATAGTGTAGTGATAGTGAAAAGTGAGATTAAAATGATGTCGTAGACAAAACTAGTTATATGATTAGTATCATAGCTTTACATATCACCAGGCTGAAAGTGAACAAGTTGAAGAAGTGATTAGGAAAGTTAAAATATTGGAAAAACACCCAAACTCTCATGGATTGGCTCGCCTTGTTAGAGTACAATTCCGAGCAGGAGGTCCTTCCTTGAAAGCATGTTATGAGCTGTATTTATTATTATTATTATTATTATTATTATTATTGAAACCCATGTTAAACAGAAGATATCTTATTATTACTGTTTATAAGTAGCACTCAGTTCGGGTTCACTATGTTGCTGGGGGCCCATAAAGTATAACTATGACATGAAGGGAGTGCTGCTATGTTGACATATTGCATCCCCACTTAACTGAGGAGTAACGCGCTAAGTGATTCCGTCTCTCATAAATACTGCTTACGCTAAGACAAAATATTCAAATTATATGTAACATAATACACGAGGAAGATAGGGAATAATATTCGTAACAGAGCCGTAAAAACCACACATTTTTAGCTCATATAGTTTTCATAATACACATGAATAAACATTATGTCGCCAGGCAGATTTGCATGCTCAGTGTGTGAGTGAGAGGGAAATATGAAAAGAGTGGAGGTAGCGACCTGGCAACGCAGAGCACGATAACACATCTCATTCGCTGCAGAGTAGAACTCTTTCCATTTGAAAAACGTTATAATAGGTCATATGCAGGAGGTTTAATGCGAGTTACAATATATATCCTATATGAAGCAATTAAGTGATAAGACAATTTCTGCTTATGCTTAGGTTGATTAGCAAAGTTAGATAGATGAATACGCTTTTGTAAGATTAGTTTGTTACTGAGTATGTTGAGAAAGTCGTGTGAATGGCACCCATCAGATTTTTCCTGCAACTACCTCACGCGAACAGAAACACGAAGCCATGAGAAAGTAAAAAAGACAAGTGGCTTGGTTAGAAAGCTGGCGTTTGTTAAATTACCAAAGTCGGATGATTCTGCTATGCAAAAGTTATCCCTCGACAGCAGAAAATTCTGCAAAACTCATCGAAAGTAATGAGGTCTTCAGGAGCTATTCCCAGAAAATATATATTATTTATCATGTAAATATCTTAAATATAAGAGATCTTAATCAAAATGTTTGAGCTGTTTTTAGAAAAATCTGATGTGTACCATTCACATGACTTTCTCTATATCCCTGCAACAAATTATTCTTAAAAAGCTTAGACTTCTATTTACTTTATGCTGATTAAAAAAAAAAAAAAAAAAATGAGCAGAAATAGTCTTATTACTCGCTTCCTTGTAAGTCGAAGCGAAATAAGGGACAACCATAGGTTAAAGTGATAGTCAAAAGCTGGTTGCTATATCAATGATGTTCCTTTGTTTATATGGGTAGTAGTTGATAAGTTCCTGTATGAGAAAAGTATACGTTTTTCATAGCAGAAACCAAAAATAAGGAATGTCTCAAAAACGCCGAACTCCATGAAAAAAATGTGTATAACATAAATTGTGTGTTTTAATGTGCTCTACATTTGTTGTGCAGTAAGTTCTTGTCCATCTCTTGCGGTTAAGCAGTTATTCAAAATTCAGTAAAATTCATCCAGAATAAACTACTCTTCAGAGGCTATACCCTGAAAATTCAAGATAAATATTTTTATTTGTCACGTAAATATGTTTAATACACGAAATTTTAATCAAAATCGTTAGAGCCATTTTTGAGAAAATAAATTTTTTTGAAAAAAGTTCCATGTAAAGGGTAGTTGGGGTGGGGGGATTTTTCCTGAAAATCTTCGTGTCGCATCCCTGGAAGATACTAAACTTAAATACCAAGTTTGGTATTTTACCGACTTTTCGTTTTTGAGTTATCGTGTTCACAGACACACGGACACACTGACACACGGACACACGGACACAGGGACACACAGACATACACGGACCTTTTTGTGAAAATGCTTTTTTTTTTGGATATTGGGTACCCTAAAATATATATTTCCGGTGAAATCTCGGTATCGAATTTTTGGGTGGAGTGCAATACATTCTCTATACACTATGTACATAGTGCGTATAGAGAAAGTAAAAATATAATTTTAGAAATATATTACATGTAAAAGGGTAGCTGGGAGTTGGGTGATTTTCTTTAAAATCATAGTTTGTCATCCTTGAAAAAAACTAAACTTAAATACCAAGCTTGATTTTTACTTTCTCCATTCGCACTATGTACATAGTGTATAGAGAAGATATTGCACTCCACCAAAAACTTCGATGCCGAGTATTCAACGAAAATATATGTTTTAGGGCCCTCTTTATGTAAAAAAAGTATTTTCAGAAAAAGGTCCGTGTGTGTCCATGTGTCCCAGTGTCCGTGTGTTAGTGTGTCCGTGTGACTGTGAACACGATAACTCAAAAACGAAAAGTCGATGAAATACCAAATTTGGTATTTAAGTTTAGTATCTTCCAGGGATGCGACACGAAGATTTTGAGAAAAATCTCTCCACCCCAAACTACCCTTACATGGAACTTTTTTCGAAAATTTCGATTTTGTCCAAAATAGCTCTAACGGTTTTGATTAAAGTCTCTTATATTTAAGATATTTACATGCCAAAATGTATATCTAGAATTTTCTGGGAATAGCCTCTGAAGACTACTTTATTTTGGGTCAATTTTACATAATTTGGCATCACTGCTAAACAATGGATGGACAAAAACTTACCACACAACAAATGTAGAGCACTTTAAAATACACAATTTATGTATATACAATTTTTTTCGTGAAGTTGATTGTTTTTGAGATATTCCTTGTTTTTGGTTTCAGCTATAAAAACATTCTTTTCTCATACAGGCCTTTGTGAACTCGTGTCCATACAAACAAAGGAGCATCAGTCACATAGCAACCAGCTTTTGACTATCACTTTAACCTATGGTGCTCCCTTATTTTGCTTCTACTTACAAGGAAGCAAGTAATAAGACTATTTCTGCTAATTTTTCTCGATTAGTAGGAAGTAAATAGAAGTATAAGCTTTTTAACAATAATTTATTGCAGAGTTGTAGAGAAAGTCATGTGAATGGAACACATCAGATTTTTGAGTCATGTTATCCAAAGACAAACACACGGAAATTTTTCTAGAAATTTCTTTTTTGGATTCAGGGGACCTCAAAATATTTATTTCCAGTGAATTTTGCATTAAAATTTTGAGTGGAATACAATATCTGTTTCATCCACTACAACATTTCATGTAATTAATAATAGGAGATTATCAGTTTCGTTATAGCTATCGATCAAGTGTACCTGTTTGTCATTTTATTTTCTAATCACAGACAGTATTGCCAGATTCAGATGTGATACAAGATATGATGGTGAGTATAACTTTAATCACAGATGTGATACAAGATATGATGGTGAGTATATCTTTAATCACAGATGTGAAACAAGATATGTTGGTGAGTATATCTTTAATCACAGATGTAATACAAGATATGATGGTGAGTATATCTTTAATCACAGATGTGAAACAAGATATGATGGTGAGTATAACTTTAATCACAGATGTGATACAAGATATGATGGTGAGTATATCTTTAATCACAGATGTGAAACAAGATATGATGGTGAGTATAACTTTAATCACAGATGTGATACAAGATATGATGGTGAGTATAACTTTAATCACAGATGTGATACAAGATATGATGGTGAGTATATCTTTAATCACAGATGTGAAACAAGATATGATGGTGAGTATAACTTTAATCACAGATGTGATACAAGATATGATGGTGAGTATATCTTTAATCACAGATGTGAAACAAGATATGATGGTGAGTATATCTTTAATCACAGATGTGATACAAGATATGATGGTGAGTATATCTTTAATCACAGATGTGAAACAAGATATGATGGTGAGTATAAATTTAATCAAAGATGTGATACAAGATATGATGGTGAGTATACCTTTAATCACAGATGTGAAACAAGATATGATGGTGAGTATATCTTTAATCACAGATGTGAAACAAGATATGATGTGAGTATACCTTTAATCACAGATGTGATACAAGATATGATGGTGAGTATAACTTTAATCACAGATGTGAAACAAGATATGATGGTGAGTATACCTTTAATCACAGATGTGAAACAAGATATGATGGTGAGTATACCTTTAATCACAGATGTGAAACAAGATATGATGGTGAGTATACCTTTAATCACAGATGTGAAACAAGATATGATGGTGAGTATACCTTTAATCACAGATGTGAAACAAGATATGATGGTGAGTATACCTTTAATCACAGATGTGAAACAAGATATGATGGTGAGTATATCTTTAATCACAGATGTGAAACAAGATATGATGTGAGTATAACTTTAATCACAGAATTGATACAAGATATGATGGTGAGTATATCTTTAATCACAGATGTGAAACAAGATATGATGGTGAGTATATCTTTAATCACAGATGTGAAACAAGATATGATGGTGAGTATAACTTTAATCACAGAATTGATACAAGATATGATGGTGAGTATATCTTTAATCACAGATGTGAAACAAGATATGATGGTGAGTATACCTTTAATCACAATGTGAAACAAGATATGATGGTGAGTATATCTTTAATCACAGATGTGAAACAAGATATGATGTGAGTATAACTTTAATCACAGAATTGATACAAGATATGATGGTGAGTATAACTTTAATCACAGATGTGATACAAGATATGATGGTGAGTATAACTTTAATCACAGAATTGATACAAGATATGATGGTGAGTATATCTTTAATCACAGATGTGATACAAGATATGATGGTGAGTATATCTTTAATCACAGATGTGAAACAAGATATGATGGTGAGTATATCTTTAATCACAGATGTGAAACAAGATATGATGGTGAGTATAACTTTAATCACAGATGTGAAACAAGATATGATGGTAAGTATAACTTTAATCACAGATGTGAAACAAGATATGATGGTGAGTATATCTTTAATCACAGATGTGAAACAAGATATGATGGTGAGTATATCTTTAATCACAAATGTGAAACAAGATATGATGGTGAGTATATCTTTAATCACAGATGTGAAACAAGATATGATGGTGAGTATATCTTTAATCACAGATGTGAAACAAGATATGATGGTGAGTATATCTTAAATCACAGATGTGAAACAAGATATGATGGTGAGTATATCTTTAATCACAGATGTGATACAAGATATGATGGTGAGTATAACTTTAATCACAGATGTGAAACAAGATATGATGGTGAGTATATCTTTAATCACAGATGTTATACAAGATATGATGGTGAGTATATCTTTAATCACAGATGTTGATACAAGATATGATGGTGAGTATATCTTTAATCACAGATAAGATACAAGATATGATGGTGAGTATATATTTAATCACAGATAAGATACAAGATATGATGGTGAGTATATCTTTAATCACAGATAAGATACAAGATATGATGGTGAGTATATCTTTAATCACAGATAAGATACAAGATATGATGGTGAGTATATCTTTAATCACAGATAAGATACAAGATAAGATGGTGAGTGTAACTTTTATCACGTGGTCAAAGTTGCTTATCACATCTAATATAGGCCTAAGAATAATTGGTTACTGCATTTGTTGAGAAAGTCTTGTGAATGGAACACATCAGATTTTTCTTTCTACTAGCACACGCGAACAGAAACACGAAAGTAAAGCTATGAGAAAGTATAAAAGACAAGTGGCTGGTTGAGAAGGCTGGCGTTTGTTAAGTTACCAAAGTCGGATGATTCTGCTATGCAAAAGTTACCCCTTGACAGCAGAAGGCATCTCAGCGTGACTGCTTCCTTCCGCTCATGTTCGCGAAATTATAGAGGAGCTTCTGACTGCATGAAACTTTCCGACTGCCTTTGGTTTTTACAGTCCTCGCTCCACAAACTTGCATATCAAAAGGTAGCTTACAACTTTAACTGTGACGACAAATTACGTTCAAGGTCACGCTTCAGGACGCGCTACTAGCAAAATGGCCGAGCAATGATTGTCTTCTGTTTTTCCTCAAATGACATATGTTACATTGTGCCTATCTCTGCCACTTAAATAAACGTGGGCAATTTCTTGCAGCATTCGTGTGCTCTTCCCGATAATATCTCTTTCGTTTGAGTCGTGGCCATGCAAAGAGAACCGACTTTAATTGTATCATACATCGACCAGCTTTTAAAAGATTTTATATCGTTTTGGCCTAGTTTAGCCTTAAATCCCTTCTCCTTAAAAAAAAAAAAAAAAAAACAATTAACAAGGTCATTCCTGCAAAGGTATATCTCGATTGGAAAGATGTAGATACGAGGGTCGGCTGATAAGTTCCGGGCCTCTCAATGAAAACAGCATTTAAAAACTTTATACTGTCTCAATACGTACTATGTACATAGTGTATAGAGGAAGTATTGTATTCCACCCAAAAATTCGATACCGAGATTTCAATGGAAATACATGTTTTAGGACCCCCTGCATCCAAAGAAAAGCATTTTCAGAAAAAGGTCCGTGTGTATGTGTGTGTGCCTGTGGACAGCATAGCTCAAAAACGAAAAGATTGTTAAATACTAAACTTGATATTTAGGTTTGGTATTTTCCAAGGATGCGATACGAAGATTTTCAAGCAAATCCCCCCACCCCTAACTACTCTTTACATGGAAAAATTTTCGAAAATTTTGATTTTCTAAAAAATGGCTCTAACGATTTTGATTAAAATCCCGAGTATTAAAGATATTTACATACCAAATAAAATGTATATCTTGAATTTTCTGGGAATAGCCTCTGAAGAGCTCTTTATTCTGGATGAATTTTCCTAAATTTTGCTTAACTGCTAAATGGTAAAAGATAGACAAAAATTTACTACACAGAAAATGTTTATCTTATCAAAACACACAATTTATATCCTTTACATTTTTGTTGTGTAGGTAACCGTTTCCGAGATATTCCTTGTTTTTGGTTTCAGTTGTGAGTACTTACTCTTTTCTCAGACAGGAAGTGTCCGTTATTTTTTTTTTTTTCTACTCCTGGCCAAGCAAAGAAGCGATTTGCAATGACAATCGAATAACGATAGCTTTTAAAAAATTTGACTATCGGTTTAGCCTAGTGTATTCCCTTATTTTCTTCCTACTTATAAGGAACTAAGTAATAAGAACATTCTTCTATGATCATCTCGATTAGCAAGGTGCAGAAAGAAGAAGAATCTTAAGTAAGAAGTGTGTAGAAGAGCTACAGAAAGTCATGTGAGTGTAACGCATTAGATTTTTTTTTTTTTTTTTTTTTTTCTTTTTCTACACGAACTATGCACATAGTGTATAGAGAAGGCATTGTATTGTAGCCAAAAATTCGATACCGGGATTTCATTGGAACTACATTTTTTGAGACTCCCTGAATCCAAAAAAAAAAATAGCATTTTTAGAAAAATATGCGTGCGTCTGTTATATTGTCTGTGTGTATGTGTGATTGTATGTCTGCCTGTGGGTAGCATAGCGCAAAAATGAAAGGACCGTTAAAGCCCAAACTTGGTATTTAAGTTTGGTATATTCCTAGGATGCGACACGAAGATTTTCAAGAAAATCCCCCACCCCAAAATACCCTTTGCATGGAAAAACTTTCGAAAATTTTCATTTTCTTAAAAATGGCTGTAACGATTTTGATTAATATATCGAATATTAAATATATTTACCTGACAAATAAAATGTATATCTTAAATTTTCTGGGAATAGCCTCTGAAGACTACTTTATTCTGGATGAATTTTACGGAATTGTGCATAACTGCTAAACCGTAAGTAATGGACAAAAACTTACTGTACAGAAAGTGTAGCTCGCAATAAAACACACAATCTATGTGATATACATTTCTTTCGTGAAGTTGATAATTTTTAAGATATTCTTGGTTTTTCGTTTCTGCTCTGAAAAACATACTTTTTCATACAGGAATTTGTTAACTCCTGTCCATGCAAACAAAGGGACTTCAGTTACATAGCAACCAGTTTTTGGCTATCATTTTAACCTATGGTACTCCCTCATTTCGCTTCTACTTACAAGGAAGCAAATAATAAGACTATTTCTGCTAATGTTTCTCGGTTAGCATGAAGTAAATAAAAGCATAAGCTTTTTAACTAAAATTTGTTGCAGAGATGTAGAGAAAGTCTTGTCATATCGGTATTCTAATGTAATTAAACCATCTCTGTAGTGCGATTTATCAAGGTCCTCAACATAGATGTTTACCGCATCAATGACCTCGTTGCTGTGAAATCTTCGTCCTCCAAGAATGTTGTTGAGGTTTGGGAACAGGTGGTAGTCACTGATTGTTAGATCTGGCGAATAGGGTGGATGTTCAAGCAATTCGCACCTTGATTCGCACATTTTTCCCATTGCAATGACTGAACCATTGGCCGGAGCATTGTCGTGAGAAACAAGAATTTTTTTTTTTTTTTTGCTAAATGAGGTCTTTTTCTTTCCATCTCATCACTCAAAGCTTGCGTAATAGTCACCAGTGATACTTTTTCTCTTTTTCAAGTAAGCAATAAAAATAATTCCCTGTGCATTCCAAAAAACATTCGCTCTGTTCGCTGACAAAATTGACTTTGCCTTTTTTGGAGTCGGTTCACCTGGCGCAATTCACTGTTTTGACTGTGATTTACTTTCTGGAGTGTAGCAATGTATCCAAGTTTCATCCATGGTAATAAGCCGTCTTAAAAATTTACTGGGATTTTTATGATAGAGCTCCACATTCTTGATAGAAACAGTTTTTCTTAGCAAATTTTGTTCAGGTGTCAACAAACGCGGCACCCATCTTGCACAGATCTTGTGAAAGCCCAAAACATTGCTTAAAATATTACCTGCACTTTTTTTATATGTTTATAGCCTCTGCTATCTCAAACAACTTTAATCTGCCATCTTCCAGTATTAAACGATGAATTTTTTCTATGACCTCAGGAGTTATCACTTCTACAGGGCGTCCAGAGCGAGGCTCATCACTAGTGCTCGTTCGTCCCATTTTAAACTCTGCAACCCACCTTTTAATCATTGAATATGAAGGGGCAGAGTCTTTCAATGTATTGACCATTTCCTCCTTGATTTCTTTAGGCGTTAAGCCTTTCAAATGGAAGTATTTAAACACTGCTCGTTTTTCCAAGTCCTCCATTTTCTTGTTTAAAATCCTGTCATTCGAAAAGCAAACAAGCTATTGACTGAAATTATGGATACAAGCTGGTCTAGAGTTAAACTACACGATGCTACCGTCTAACTGACCTAGTGGCGCCATATCTGTATGAGGCCCGGGACTTATCAGCCGATCCTCGTAAAATAACATTTTCCAGGAATAGTTTTGATTGCAGAACAAGAAGAAAAATCTGATGCGTTCCATTCACATAGCTTTCTCTACATCGTTGTAATATATTATTGTTAACAAACATATTCTTCTACATACTTTACGATAATCGAGATAAACATTAGCAGAATTTCTCTTAGTTAATCGCTTCATTGTAAGTAGAAGGGAAATAATAGAATACTCTAGGCTAATAGTCAAATCTTTTAAAAGCTGGTTGACATGTGGATGAAGTCTGTTTCTATGCAGGGTCAGGAATTTACAGATTGCCGTGTGAGAAAATTTTTAAGTCTTTTAAATATGAAAAAAAAATAACAAGGAATATATCAGAATTGGTGAATTCCATGAAAAAAAATATGTGACACAAATTGTGAGTTTTAACTTGATCTACAATTTTTGTGTGGTAAGTTTCTGCTAACTGTTACGTTGCACCAGCTACGCAAAATTCAGCAACATTCATTCAGAATAAAGAGGTCTTTAGAGGCTATTCGCCAAAATCACTAGAGCCATTTTTGAGAAATTCAAAGTTTCCAAATTTTTTCCATGTAAAGGATAGTTTGGGGCGGGGAATTTTTCTCAAAATCTTCGTATCATATCCCTGGAAGATACTTAAATTACAAATTTGATATTCCACCGATTTTTCGTTTTTGAGTTATCGTGTTCACATACACACGGACACACACGGACCTTTTTCTGAAAATGCTTATTTTGGATATAGGTTAAATATCGGTATCGAATTTTTGGGTGGAACGCAGTACCTTCTCTACACACTATGTACATAGTACGTATAGGGAAAAGTAAAACTCGGATGTGTTCTATTCACGTTACTTTCTCGATCTATTCTGTAAATAACTATTCTTACAAAATAGTTTTCTTTCATCTATATCCTAGTGACGGAGATAAACATACTTCCTTCAGAAAATTCCAGAAATGCATTTTATTTCACATGTAAATATTTTTAATACACGATCTTTTAATTAAAATCGTTAGAACCATTTTTGAGAAAATCAAAAGGTTCTTACATTTTTCCATGTAAAGGGTAGTTTGGGAAGAGGTGACTTTTTTGCCAATATTCGTGTTGTATCCTTGAGAGATACTTAACTTAAATATACTTTTTTGCGCTACGTTGTCCACAGATACACGCGCGCACACAGAACATACACTGACCTTTTTTTAATTTTGGGGGGATTTAGAGGATCTCAGAAAATGTATTTCCGGTGAAATTTCAGTCTCAAAATTTTGGGTGGACGAAATACATTTCTAATGCATTATGTGCATAGTACGTTTAGAGAAAGTAAAATAATTAACAATAATGTTTTTTTACTTTCTGTAGCCCCATATGTACAATGTACATAGGGATAGAGAAGGTATTGTAATGCACCCAAAAATTCGACACAGAGATTATATCGGAAATATATGTTTTGGGGTCCCCTAAGTCCGCAAAAAGCATTTTTAAAAAAAAGGACCGCGCGCGCGCGCGCGCGTGTGTGTGTGTGTGTGTCTGTCTGTCTGTATGTGTGTGTCTGTGGACAGCATAGCCCCAAAATAAAAATACCGTTAAATACCAAACTTGGTATTTAGGTTTAGTATCTTCCAAGGATGCGACACGAAGATTTTCAAAAAAAAAAAAACTCCCACTTCAAATTACCCTTTACATGGAAAAAATTTCGAAAATTTTGATTTTCTTAAAAATGGCTCTAACGATTTTGATTAAAATCCCATATTTTAAAGTTATTTACGTCAGAAATAAAATTTATATCTGGAATTTTTTGGGAATGGCCTCTGAAGGCCTCTTTATTCTGGATGAATTTTGCTGAATTTTGCTTAACTACTAAACCGTAAGAGGTAGAAAAAAACGTACTGCACAAAAAATGTACCTCATGACAAAACACACAATTTTTGTCCTTTACGTTTTTATTGTGGAGGTAACAATTTTCGAGATATTCCTTGTTATTGGTTTCAATTGAGAAGTTTTTAAACTTTTCTCACACAGGAAGTGTCTGTTTTTCTTTTATTCTACTCCTGGCCAAGCAAAGAAATGATTTGCAATGACAATCGCATAACAATATATTTTAAACCATTTGACTACCACTTTAGCCTAGTGCATTCCCTAGTTCCCTTTTACTTATTAGGAACTAACTAATAATATTCTGGTAAGGTTTATCTTGATTAGCATGGTGGAGAAAGATGAATAATCTTTTGTAAAAGTTTGTAGAGCAGCTAGAGAAAGTCATGTGAGTGGTACACATAAGATTTTTCTATTTTTTGGGATTTAGAGGTTCTGAAATATGTATTTCCGGTTACAATTTGGTATCTTTTTTTTTTTTTTTTGACAGAAAATGCCAGATGGAGACCATTTTGTCTCTTAAATCCATGCATTTACAATTAAAAGTTGGCAACTCTAATTCTGTAGCGCTTCAGAAAAGAAATATCTGAATTGGAGCGCACATGTTCCTTAAAAATGATCTTCAGAAATAACTTGTTTTACTCAGGAGTTTCTCTGAGCACGTATTTTCTAGATTCTTAAAATTCACTTTGGTCTTTATCCCTCTTCACCAGTTGCCCTTGCGTTCTTATTTCACTGTCTCTGATGTCATTAGCTGCCTGCAAGGAAGGGAGAGCTACAAAAGATGATAGACGTCACTAAAGGCCATTCCCGGAGTGCTTCAGATATCAAACGCTCATACTCTGTCGCATAGCAACAACGGCCACTGGCTCGAGAAAAATAGAGACAAGATGGAAAGAGATTCACCATGTAGACATACAAGGGAATATTGGTTTCTTCCTGCTGGACTGTGAAGGTAACCTTTGTGAAGGGGGAGAAGGAAGGAAATAATAGGTATACTAGTTCTTTTCTGTACCTGGCAGTGATTTGTCTTCCTCTTTCTTCTTCTTCACCGCGGGGGTCGTATTATCAATGTTTGCCTCCCAACATTCTCGTCTACCTGCGACCATCTTGTTGACACGGTTCGGAACCAGGTTCCCACCCTTCTCACAGCACGTGTATAACAGTTGACTCTTTCCTGACAAATATTCTTCCAACATTTCACCATTTTTCTACGCAGATGTTATTATCTTCTTCGTGGTCGGGTGATCAACCAGCAACGTAGTTTTGAATGAGATTAAATATTTGAGGCAGTACTAATGAATACAAGGAGATGTAAATAAATAATAAGCAAGATATTGTAAATAAATATATATCATATACGAGGGGTATAAATAAAACACAAGTTCATGGAAAACAATTATTTTATTACTAAAAGTTTTGATCACTTATGGCTACTTTTCAATATAATCGCCGAAAAGATTGAGACATTTATCGTACCTGTGCACAAGCTTTGCAACACCCGCTTCAAAAAATGTTGCCGCCATTGATTTCAAATGAGCATTGAGGTGGTTTTGAAGAGCTTCGTTGGTTTGAAAGTACTGCCCTCCTAGCCACGTCTTCAGTTCAGGGAAAAGGTGAAAGTCGCTGGGTGCCAGGTCAGGACTGTGCGGTGGATGTTCAAAAATGTCCCATTAAAATTGTTGAAGGAGCCGATGGGTTTTGCCAGCAGTGTGTGGACGAGCGTTGTCATGAATCAACACAATTCCTGAAGTCAGCATTCCTCTTCGTTTGTTTTGAATGGCTCTCCGCAAACGTCGTAAAGTACGAAGATCTTCAAAACAACGTCAATGCTCATTTGAAGTCTTTGGCGGCAACATTTTTTGAAGCGGGTATTGCAAAGCTTGTGCACAGGTACGATAAATGTCTCAATGTTTTCGGTTGAAAAGTAACCATAAGTTTACAAAACTTTTAGTAATAAAATAATTATTTTCTATGAACTTGTCTTTTATTTATAGCCTATCGGAGTTTGAAAAAAACGCCCCTCGTAGAGATGAGATTATATTATTTGAGGATTTAGTATAAGTGAGAGACGAAGTAGCTGAAACTGTATAAAAGTCATAAAAGAGAACATTTTTTCAAGGTTTTTGGGCACAATTGGAGTAGCACACTACTTCACAGCAAAATCCCCACCTCGGTCGGAAATCGAAGTCTTGCACCTTCGCGTGCTAACAGAAGCATTAAGTATCACGCACAGGAACATACAACATGAATAATATATTATGCCGTTTTCGAAGTCCAAGGCGAAATAAAGAATATCGTAACAATAAAATTCGAAGCAGGAGTTGTCATTACCTTATAGCTAGTTAAGGAAATTGTAGTAATTATGGAGAGAGGAAATTATGCAATAGTTATTTTATACACAAGTGCATAATAATAATTATTTTTCTTTCTCTATACGTACTATGTACAGTGTATAGAGAAGGTATTGTATTGCACCAAAAAATTCGATACCGAGATTTCACCGGAAATATATATTTTGAGGCCCCCTGAACCCAAAAAAAAGCATTTTTGGAAAAATGTATGTGTGTGTCTGTGGGCAGCATAGCTCAAAAAAGAAAAGACCGCTAAAATCCAAACTTGGTATTTAGGTTTGGTATCTTCCAAGGATGCAACACGAATATTTTCAATAAAATCACCTCACACCAAACTACCCTTTCCATGGACAGAAATTCGAAAATTTTAATGTTCTAAAAAATGGCTCTAACGATTTTGATTAAAATCTCGTAAATTTAAGGTATTTACTTCACAAATAAAATGTATATCTTGAATATTCTGGGAATAGCCTCAGAAGACTACTTTATGATGGATGCATTGTACGCATTTTTGCATAACTGCTAAACCGTAAGAGTTGGACAAAAACTTACCACACAGCAAATGTAGAGCGCATTAAAGCACACAATTTGTGTTATATACATTTTTTCGTGGAGTTGACCGATTTTAAGATACCCCTTGTTTTTGTTTTCAGCAATGAAAGACATACTTTTCTCATACAGGAATTTGTCAGCTCCTGTCCATACAAACAAAGGAACATCAGTCACATAGCAACCAGCTTTTGGCTATCACTTTAACCAATGGTACTTCTTTATTTCGCTTCTGCTTAAAAGGAAACAAGTAATAAGATTATTTTTGTTAATGTTTTCTTGATTAGCATGAAGTAAATAGAAGTAAGAGCTTTTTAACAATAATTTGTTGCAGATATGTGGAGGAAGTCATGTGAATGGAACACATCAGATTTTTTATAGCTTAACATCCTTTAACCTGGTTTAATTGTTACTTTCTCTAGCCCTATATGTGATGTGCACAGAAGGTATTGTAATGCATCCAAAGTTCGATGTCGAGATTTCACCGGAAATATATGTTTTGGGGTCCTCTGAGCCCGAAAAAAGCATTTTTAAAAAAAAAGATCCGTGTGTTTCTGTGGAAAGCATAGCCCCAAAATGAAGTAGGTTTAGTATCTTCCAAGAATGCGACACGAAGATTTTCAAAAAAATCATCCCACCACAAACTACACATTTATGGAAAAAATTCGAACATTTTGATTTTCTTAAAAATGGTTTTAACGATATTTATTAAAATCTCGTAAATTAAAAATATTTATATCTGAAATAAAATGTATATTTTGAATTTTCATATCAAAACACACAATTTATGTCACTTACGTTTTTGTTGTGGAGGTAACCATTTCCAAGATATTCATAGTAGCTCAGTGGTAGAGCAACCGGCTAGAGTCCGGGAGATCCGTGGCTCAAATCCCGGCTATGGCATTCAATTTTTCAGTCTGACTTTACCCAGTCTGGTTGTTCATATTGGACGATGAATGGAATTGGTGAAATGATGCTTAAATGATCTCGGGGTCTATGGAGCTTAAAGTTACTCGACATTCGTCTTCTCATGTTAAGGGAAAACCCCGAAAAAAACCTTAACCGGATAACTCGCCGTAAGCGAGATTCGAACTCACGAGCTGTTTAATGTGAGGCGGACACGCTACCGCCACACTACCCAGGCGGTCTTTTGGATAATAATTGCTGTCTAAGGTTAAGAAAAGGTGAACATTCTGATGTATGCAATATGGAATTAGTGTCCCTAAAGTCTTACTTTTTACTTTCTCTAGCACTATGTACATACATTGTACATAGCCAGAGAAGGTGTTGTCGAAATTTCACCGGAAATACAAGTTTTGAGTCTCCTGAATCCAAAAAAACACTTAGAAACAGTTCCGGATGTGTTTGAGGACAGCAAAACCCAAAAAAACCTTAAGTACCAAACTTGATATTTATGTCTAGTATCTTCCAAGAATGTGACCAGAAGATTCTCAAGAAAAATCTCCACCACAAGTTACCCTTTACAGGGAAACTTCTTAAATTTTTTGTGTTTTTCAAAAATGCTCAACGATTTTGATTGTAATATCATGTATTAAATATATTTAAATGGTAAATAAAATGTATCTTGAACTTTTTGGAAATAGCCTCTGAAGGCTGTTCAGGATGAATTTTGCTCTACTCTTCATAACTGGCAAATCGTAAGAAATTGGCAAAAACTTACTGTACAAAATATGTAAATCTCGTTGAAACTCACAGAGAGATAAGCCCTATTATCGGTTTCACCTTTAAACTACCCAACTTCTTAACGGTAAGTAACCTTTCGTTTCATCTCTCTCGTTTTACTGCCGGCCATGCAACGAGAATGGAGCTTCACATAAGACCAGATTCTAAAATATTTGACTATCGATTTAGTCTATTCTATTTCCTTATTTCCCGTCCTCTTAAATATCTGCTAATGTTTATCTTAATTAGCATAATGTAGATAAAGGGATGCTTTGTATGTGAAATCGATAGAGAAAGTCATGTGAATAGAACACATCAGATTTTTACTTTCTCTATACGCAATATGTACACAGTGTATAGAGAAGGTATTGCACTCCACCCAAAAATTCGATACCCAGATTTCACCGGAAATATATGTTTTAGGGTCCCCAGTATCCAAAAAAAAACATTTCTCCAGAAAGGTCCGTGTGTGTGTGTGTGTGTGTGTGTGTGTGTGTGTGTGTGTGTGTGTGTGTGTGTCCGTGTGTCCGTGCGTCTGTGAACACGATAACGCAAAAACGAAAAGTCAGTAAAATACCAAACTTGGTATTTAAGTTTAGTATCTTCCAGGGATGCGACACGAAGATTTTGAGAAAAATCTCCCCACCCCCAACTACTCTTTACATGGAACTTTTTTCGAAAATTTTGATTTTCTCAAAAATGGTTTTTAACGATTTTGATTAAAATTTCGGATATTAAAGATATTTACCTGACAAATAAAACGTATATCTTGAATTTTCTGGGAATAGCCTCTGAAGAGTAGTTTATTCTGGATGAATTTTACTGAATTTTGAATAACTGTTAAACCGCAAGAGATGGACAAAAACTTACTACACAAAAAATGTAGAGCACGTTAAAACACGCAACTTCTGTTATATATATTTTTTTCATGAGTTTGTCCTTTTTGAGACATTCCTTATTTTTGGTTTCTGCTATCAAAAACTTATATTTTCCTCATACAGGAACTTTTTAACTCCGATCCATATAAAGAAAGGAACTTCATTGACCCAGCAACCAGCTTTTGACCATCATTTTAACCTATGGTAGTCCCTTATTTCGCTTCTACTTACAAGAAAGCAAGTAATAAATATATTTCTGTTAACTTTTTCTGATTAGCATTAAGTAAATAGAAGTATAAGCTTTTTAAGAATAATTTGTTGCAGGGATATAGAGAAACTCAAGTGAATGGAACACATCAGATTTTATGTATGTGTAATTACACCCTTCGACAGAACAACTATAATTGTTACTCTTGCTAGAACCACGCCAGCCATCTCAACAAAAACATTCTTCCTATACTACCGCATACTAACTGGATATGAACCCGAAAGAAAATGCCCGACATTGCCACCAGAGTGAACCATTTGCTACTCACACGAAACCTATGCCATAATGTGTAAGCTTTCATGCCTGGTGTCCATATTTTTATAATCCGGGCAGTTTTTTTGTGGTGTGTAGGCTAAAATATTTCGACCTGATGTTTCGTCTCTCTCTATGATGGACATCTTCAGAGGTGTTATTTACGTCGCTTCTCTGTTAAGAACTCTTAAGGACCATGATAAAACAGCTCGGAAATGTTAGATTATACAACGTACCTCTGATAGTGTGGGGCATGGCAGCAGACACCTGGCTTCTCTGGTTACAGCGGATTCCCAGTGAGGATTCTACATGAAGCTTCGGCCCTCCTATAAGTGGAGGATGTAATTAGGCGCCGGGCTCAGGATTTCTACGCCGAGTTGGGCGAACATGAGAACGCACTTGTCAGATCGCTGGGGGAGTACTTTACCTACTGAACGCCGATACAAGCGGACACCCCCGGTAACAACGGCTTCAAACTAGCCAACAACAGATTAGCTGAACTAAGTACTCTAACAAAAACAAATTTATTCAAATCAAACGCCAGCGGAGCAGAGGAAAAGGATGCTGCTCCTAAACAAAAACGCAACCGTTCGAGGAGCCTATCTAGCGCTCGCTACCTCCTTAACATCATCACCCGAAACCTCAGATATTACCAAACCTAAACCATCCACCTCATTCCTGTGGTTAAGCCCTTACCAGAATAGGTACACAGAAGTAACATCTAGGTTCACCACAAGTCTACCAGATCTCGAACGGACGGACGGAGATTATAAAACCATAATGCTTGTTTCAACCCTGTGCAGTTTAGAGCACGCTCGACCACTTCTGCTGAGCGCTACACGTTTGTCAGTCTTCACGCACGTAAAAATAAATTATACATGTTCTTCACTCGGCCTAAGTTAAATATTTATGTCCTTGCAATCAATGAAGACTAACATAAACACTAATCTAGTTTGTAGATCATAGATCAATACGGCTTTCTCGGCATAGATTAGACTGTGTATGTGAGCGAGAGAGAGAGAGTGAGTTAGTTGTAAATATTCTATCTGGGATGTCGATTCTGACAGACATGCAAGTCGTCACGCCATAAAAAGATAGCAGCCGTTAGCAAACGATTCACTGTGTTTGAATTAAAGTTTTCACGTTAACTCTGCATCTCCAGCAGATAAAAGAAGTTATAAAGCACTTAAAGTGATGCAATTTTTATAATCAAAATTATGAATGCGCTTTCTACACACGAAATATGCATCACTTCTACTATAGTACTGGTCTGACTACAGTGGCTTTCAAATGGGATGAGGGTTGTCCTTGGGCGCCACCAGGCCGGCAGCCAATCAGAGTGCTGCTGTGTTGACACATTGCATTCACGCTTAACTGGGGAGTAACACGTTAAGTGAGTTCGTCTCTCATAAGTACTACTTGCGCTGAGTCAAAATATTCAAATTTTGCAAAAAAAAATAATGCACGAGAAAGATAGTAATGTTCGTAGTAAAACCGTAAAAACCACAGATTTTTAGCTCAAATAGCTTTCATAAAACACATGGATAAACATTATGTCGTCAGGCAGATATGTATGCTCAGTGTGCGAGTGAGAGGGAAATATGACTTGGCAAAGCAGAGCACGATAACGCATCTCATTCGCTGCAGCGTAAAACTCTTCCGATTTGAAAAAAGCACATACGAGGTGTGTCCGTAAATGATGTACCGATTTGGAAAAAAAGCTATAAAATATATGTTTTCGATTTTATATTTTTTGTACATGAAAGAGCATTTCTTAACCTAATTTTCGACATAGTCAACCTTTATTCAGGCACCAGTCATAGCGGAGAATCAACGTTTGTATGCCTTCTTCAAAGAAAACTGTCGCCAGTGAAGACAGACACTCTGAACGCCGTGTTTGGCTTCCTCATCGCTGTCAAAGTTCCATCCTGCGAACCCACTCTGCAGGTTCAAGATCAAGTGATGGAAGGCACGAGATTGGAGCTGTACGGCGGGTGGTTAAACTGCTCCCAACCCAATTGTGGAATAAGGTTTTGTGTGACAGCAGCATTATGGGGACATGCGATGTCCAGAAGCAAAACCATACCTTGACTGAGCATTCCATGCCTTTTTATTTTGAATTTCTCTCCGAAGTTTTATCAGTGATTCACAGTATTGTATCCCATTGATGGTTTCATCTCTGGGAAGGAAGTCCCCTCTGCATCAGAACATAGTGTAAATGATTTTTCATTCTGACAACGTTGTTTTGAATTGTTGTTGTTTTGTTATTTTGTGTGCCTCGCTTGATTCTGGAGTGACATGACAAACCTAATTTTTATCAACGGTCACTATACTGCTTTAGAATTAATCTCCTTCATCACTATATCGAGTAAGCAATATCAAAGCACTGATCTTCGGAAACCAACCGGATCACAGTTTGTAATAACTTAAGAGCTTTGTAACAAATTCAAATCAGGTGTCAAACATTTAACTGGTTACAGACACATTACTATATTCTATTTGCAGTTAATGCATTAATATCAATCAAAAAAGTTTTCATATAAATTACATACTCCACTAAGTTCATGTATTCATAATGTTGCAACATATAATACATTGTATTTTTATTAACTACAATGTAAACTTATATCTTGAAGCCTGAGTTAAAACAAAATCTAGTTAAAAAAGTATATATATATAGTAATTTAACCATAGTTTCTTCAGGGAATCCACAAAGTGAATCTTAATTTCCTGTACAACAGAACATTCATACAATCTTTGTTTTACTGTGTCTTCTTCGTTGCATTTCCGACACTTACTAGAACCAGTAAGATGCATTTGATGTAATCTACTATGAGTGGGTAGGATATCACGTACAGCTCGAAACCAAAAGGATCTCATTCTAACTGGAGGATCTTTCAAGGAGATATTGTGAAATAAATACGAAAAATCTGATGACTTTCTCTAGCTCTTCTACAAACTTCTTACGTAAGATTATTCTTCTTTCTGCACCTTTTTAATCGAGATAATCATTAGCAGAATGTTCTTACTACTTAGTTCCTTATAAGCAGAAAGAAAATAAGGGAATACACTAGGCTAAACCGATAGTCAAATATTTTAAAAGTTGTCGTTATTAGATTGTCATTGCAAATCGCTTCTTTGCTTGGCCAGGAGTAGAAAAAAAAAAAAAAATAACGGACACTTCCTGTCTGAGAAAAGAGTAAGTACTCACAACTGAAACCAAAAACAAGGAATATCTCGGAAACGGTTACCTACACAACAAAAAGGTAAAGGATATAAATTGTGTGTTTTGATCAGATAAACATTTTCTGTGTAGTAAATTTTTGTCTATCTCTTACCGTTTAGCAGTTAAGCAAAATTTAGCAAAATTCATCCAGAATAAAGAGCTCTTCAGAGGCTATTCCCAGAAAATTCAAGATATACATTTTATTTGGTATGTAAATATCTTTAACATACGGGATTTTAATCAAAATCGTTAGAGCCATTTTTAAGAAAGTAAAAATTTTCGAAAGTTTTTCCATGTAAAGAGTAGTTTGGGGAGGGGGATTTTCTTGAAAATCTTCGTGTTGCTTCTTTGGAAGATACCAAATCTAAGTACCAAGTTTAGTATTTAACGGTCTTTTTGTTTAGAGCTATGCTGTCCACAGACACACACGCATACACACGGACCTTTATCTGAAGATGCTTTTTTTTGGATTCAGGGGGTCCTAAAACATGTATTTCCAGTGAGATCTCGGTATCGAATTTTTGGGTGGAATACAATACCTCCTCTATACACTATGTACATAGTACGTATAGAGAAAGCAAAAATTAATGTCTGGAGGCAAAACCTTCATTATTCTCATCTCTGGTGCATTACAGTAAAGCATGTGATAGGTTGTCTTCGATGTACAGCATTGTTCAGGAGGTAGATAACTTCTTTCTTGAACATAAAGATGCATGTAATTTAAAGTTTAGGTATTCTTCTAATGTCTACTGGATTATCTATTCCTGCAACATCAATCCAATGTTGTAACCTCACTATTTTGTAAGTTGTTATTCCGACTGACGAAAAGCGCTTTGCATTTCATCTCTCTGTTTCATGGTGCATTCAGAATACTATCCCGTGATAGGCATGATGGAGTTCCACATTTCAATCTCATTGTTCCAGGTAAACAGGCTGGTATCTACCATGTCAGATGGATAGGAACAGGAGGACTAGCCCCACGTTCCCCTGACCTCAATTCTTTGGTTTTTATTTTTGGGTCATCCCAAAATTCTTATTATGTATGTCTTGGAAACCATACGGACACTCCCGTCTGAGAAAAGTATAAGTACTTCACAATGAATACCTCGAAAACGGTGAGCTGCACGAGAAAAATTTACCAAAAACACACATAAGCATGATACCTCTATTAATGAAAACGGCATAAAGCAATAGAATACAAATGTAACGTAGATAATATAATATACAATTTGGCTCTTGTTTTGTTGCGTAGATGAATGATTGATTCACATTTTATGTCGTCTGATAAGTACATCGATTATTTGTATGTGTACGAGGTCAGATGTCATCTGAAGCATTTTCATCTCTCTTACGTCATTGACAGAAGCTCTTTCATCAAGGTCTGAATATTTAAAATCCCTTTCTAGCCCCGTATGTACAATGTACATAGAGTTAGAGAAGTATTGTAATCCACCCAAAAAATCGATACCGAGATTTCACCGGAAATGCATGTTTTAGAACCCCCTGTATCCAATAAAAGCATTTTCAGAAAAAGGTCCGTGTGTGTCCGTGTGTCTGTGAGCACGATAACCCAAAAACGAAAAGTAGCTAAAATACCAAACTTGGTATTTAAGTTTAGTATCTTCTAGGGATGCGACACGAAGATTTTGAGAAAAATCCCCCCATCCCGAACTACCCTTTACATGGAACTTTTTTCGAAAATTTTGATTTTCTTAAAAATGGCTCTAACGATTTTGATTAAAATACCGCATATTAAAGATATTTACCTGACAAATAAAATTTATATCTTGAATTTTCTGGGAATAGCTTCTTAAGTCCTGTTTATTCTTGACGAATTTTACTTAATTTAGCATAACTAGTAAATCGTAAGCGATAGACAAAAACTTGCTATACAAAAAATGTAGGTCTTGTTAAAGTACACATCTTATGTAATATTCATTTTTCTCGTGGAGCTTACCGTTTTCGAGGTATTCATTGTTATTAGTTTCAGTTGTGAAGTACTTATACTTTTCTCAGACGGGAATGTCCGTTTTTCTTTTGTTCTACTCCTAGCCAAGAAAAGAAGCGATTTGTAATGACGACAGCTATTAAAACATTTGACTATCGGTTTAGCCTACTGTATTCCCTTATTTTCTTCCTACTTATAAGGAACTATGTAATAAGAACATTGTGGTAATGAGTACATCGATTAGCAAGGTGCAGAAAGAAGAATAAGCTTATGTAAGAAGTTTGTAGAACAGCTAGAGAAAGTCATATGAGTGTAACACATAAGATTTTTTCTCTTCGGTTCGTAACCTTCGGCTAGACGAGGACATGTTTCAACAGCTTAAACAAACCCCGGTTAGAGAAATTAAATTTGGAGCTAGTTTAGCGCTTTGGAGTGAAGATTGGTCTGAAAACGCTCCAGAAAACCTTTCTCTATGGCTATGACGTAAAAACTGCACGGACTTTCCCGCTGGAAAGAGTTAAAACGTATGTAAACTGATTAGATCGTAATTGGCACTTTTCGTAGAATTTTCGGATTAAGATTAGGGTTAAATATGCCATAGGTACGTCTCGATTACTCCCAACAAGTCATGATAGAAGTAATATCTCACGGCCTGATGAAGGGTATCTGACTCGTATATGGACATGTCACTTGTCACTCCCGTCTACAAGTTCGAGGTCGTCTCAAATAGATTGATGGAACTGCCGACAACTTCTGTTCCTCTGGATGGACCTTCAGACACAATGCATCTCTTCACAGACGGATTTCAGCACTTCATCTTTAGAACATGACTCCAGCACGTGACCATAGATTTCTATCTCATTATTACTTACTTGCAGACATTAATGAATTGTGCAGAAACTTCCTCCCAGTAAGTGCACAATTTTTGTAGCACATTTTCACACCAATGGATTATCCAGTTAAGCAATTGCCTTCCCTTCTTTGGGATGATTCAGTTTTTGAATAATTAATCGATGTTAAGGGACACTGGGAGTAGCATTCAACATTTCTAAATTTCTGTATGAATTTTTCTGAAATTTATACTGTGATTTCGCTGCTGTAATATTGCTACTGTGACAAAACATCTGCTGCATTTCTATTAAAAAAAGACTCCTATTTTTTCTCCTGGTTGAAAATAAATATCCATTCACTTATAACTGTGTTTCTGCTGTATATTTTCCTTTTGACGTTCGCAGCAGCGCGGCTATTTCTGCTCGATACGAATTTCTCTTCGAAACTCACTCAATTGTTGCACGCTTTGTATTCCCGGTTGAAACTGGACTCTATAAAGGCGTCGTTCCCCGTTTTATACCTGTTGATCACGTTGTAGGAAACTTCCAGAAGCTGTCGCACGTGCAAACTACTGCAGTTGACACTCGGGCTTCGATGTCAAAGAACTTGCCGACACCACACGTTTCCACTCCCACAAGTGTAGGAATCGCACCTTCTATGTCAAAATAACTGTCCACTAAAGCAAATGTTAACAATGGATGGCAACAATCCGCTATAACGTTTGGTGATTATGGACGTTATATTTCATTTATAAGGGAAATATATTTATCATACATTTTTGTAAATATATTATACATAATCAAAGTGTTCTACGAACCTCAACATTTCAGAAATTTTTTTGGCATTTTCTGAATTGGAGCTTTGAAGCACACACAAAAACTTTAAATGGTGATATAACATTGATTAATACATCATTATAAATTTTTAAAATAGTTAGAAATTCATCCCTAGAATTATTCATAGAAATACATATTTTTGCAAAATTACAATTAGTGTCAGGATAATTTTGCCAGTTGTAATATTACAATGAGAATTCCTGCACATTCGAGGAAATTAACGTTGTTATTAAACAAAAACTGAGGCGTGTGGATCATATTGAAAGTATGAAGATGTAATTTTGAGAAAACTGCTGTTTTATAATACAGTGTGCTAGGAAAAGGTATACTATACGGTATTTAAATGGCTGTAGAGTCCAAAGCAAGGAGAAAGCAGCTAAATGTTGTTTTCCTATGGATACACAAGGGATCCAGCAACCTTTAGCTGTAAAAGAAAAGGCAATTTCCGATTTTTTTGACGAATTGTAGTCAAAATTTAAATTCCAGTGTTCCATAGAGGTTTTAAGCAGCAAAAGAAAGGAATAATTTCAAGGCTTAATACACAAAGAACAACATCTGATGTGTTATGATCAAATAACGTTTTCTAGCTGCTCTACAAACTTCTTACAAAATATTATTCTTTTTTCTACGCAATACTAATCGAGATAAACATTAGCAGAATGTTCTTATTACTTAGTTCCTTATAAGTGGAAGGGAACTAAAGGAATGTGCTATGCTAAAGAGATAGTCAAATGTGTTAAAGACTGTAGTTATGCGATTGTCATTGCAAATCGCTTATTTGCTTGGCCAGGAGTAGAACAAAAGAAAAACAGACACTTCGTGTCTGAGAAAATTATAAGTACTTTACAATTGAAACTAATAACAAGGAATATCTCGGAAACGGTTACCTCCACAACAAAAATGTAAGGGACATAAATTGTGTGTTTTGACGTGATCTACATTTTTATGCACTAATTTTTGTCTATAATTACGGTTTAACAGTTAAGCAAAATTCGGAAAAATTCATCCAGAATAAAGAACTTTTCAGGGGTTATTTCCATAAAATTCTAGATTTACATTCTATTTGGGATATCTTTAATATACGGGTTAGACCCATTTTTAGGCAGGCAACATTTTCGAAAAATTTTCTATGTAAAGGGTAGATTGTGGTGGGGGGATTTTCTTAAAAATCTTCGTGTCGCATTCTTAGAAGATATCAAACTTAAATACCAAGGATTTAGTATTTAACGGTCTTTTCGTTTTTGAGTTATGCTGTCCACACACACACCCACACACACATACACACACTACACACTCACATGTTTCTAAAAATGCTTTTTTTGGACTCAGGGGACCCCAAAATATATATTTCCGGTGAAATCTCGACATCGAATTTTTGGGTGGAATACAATACCTTCTCTATTCACTATGTACATTGTACATGCGGGCTAGAGAAAGTAAAAAGAATCTGATGCGCTCCATTCTCATGACTTACTCTACCTGTTCTGTAAATATACTATTCTTGCAGAAGATTCTTTTATCGAGATAAACATTAACAGATATTGTCTTTGTTATTTGCTTCCTTCTAAACTGAAAGGAAATAATGGAACAAGGAGTAAAACAAAAGGGAGACAAAACGAAGGATGACTTCCCGCTTGAAAAAAAATTAAGTAGTTTTAAATTCAAATCAATAACAAGGAATACCTTGTAAGAGGCTAGTAACTGTATTATCAGATGTATTTAACGAGTATATATTTAATGTATTTGTGTAGTCAGTTTTTGTTAATCTATTAGAGCTTACCAGTTATGCATATGTCATTGAAAATTCAAAATATGCATTTTATTTGTCATGTAAATATCCTTCCTTATACGGTAATTTTGACTAAATCGTTGGTGATATTTTTAAGAAAAGTATAATTCAAAACGATTTCCACTTAAAGTGTGTTTTGAGGGTGAGGATTATCTCGAAAATCTTGGCATTTCCTAACCTTAAACTTCCATAATTTTTCCGTGCAATCTTAAAAATGTTCTAAGTCTAAATGACAAAGAATTGAACAATTCGAATAATTAATAACAAATATCTGGAAAATATCTATGGCACAGATGACTTCAACTCCACCTCTCCTTCGAGAACTGTATTTCCAAAGCAGAGGGCCTTCACCATCACCATCTTCCGTGACATTTACAAACCTAAAAGAAACCTGTTGAATGAAATGGAAATGAAATGAAGAGACAAAATGTTCTTGGGGGGGGGGGCGGGGAAAGCCCCCAAAAAATCCAAAGAGTGGCGGGGATCGAACCCACGACCTCCCGAATATGCATAAGTCAATGGCTCTACAAACGGAGAAGTACCAAGTTTTAGCTATGCCCTATGTTTTAATAAAAACATGAATTATCATGGCATTTTTGTCTCCTTTTGTGAATGCGCTAAACTACTGAACTGGGAGTGGAATTTCAAATTTCTTAATATCTGTATAAATGTATTTTTAAAATTTGTACTATGATCGCATTGCTGTTATGTTAATGTGAAAACAAAATGTTCGTTCAAACTGGAAAGCATTAGTAAGATATACGTAACTTCTATTAAATTGTATTATGTAAATATGTTACATAATCCAAATCTCCCAAGCACCTCAAAATTTGAGAAAATTGGTTGGCGTTTTTCACAAAAACTTTAAAACATATTTTTTAAAAAGGTGTAATAAATGTCTTTATTGGCTCAAAAATGATTTACAAATATAGTCTTTGATTCACTACTGCAAATAGTGCACTGGACGTTTCGATGCGTAAATAATTTACAGCTCCACGCCATTTATGGCCCGCGCACCACTGCGGGCTAACATTCCAGTCACTACTCAGGAAAATTCACAACACAACAATTCACTTCTTCTTCCTTGTATAGCTAGGAAATAAGGTCACATAACTTCCTGGAAGCTTCTGGAAGCCGAAGCTTGGAGAAGACTCGAGAAGAGTCTTGCGTTTTGAAGGTTCCTGTTACATTGCGCCGCTCTTCCGTGTTGTTTGCGCATTACAAATGCATTGACTCACATATCAAGACGAGGCCGCACCGGGTGGACCGGGTTCGATCCCAAGCGACTACATTTGGGATTTGTGGTGGACGAAACTGCGTCTAGGGGACTTGCCCGGTCCCTGCGATTTCCGCCGCCACCTATTCCATCAATTACAGCACCATCACCTTTCCTACTACCCATTTCGCTTTCATTTCTTTCGCTTCCTCGTGCTCATGCCTGGCTACGGGCCGGCCACTCGTTCAAGGTTCTTCATTCTATGGTTATGTACCGTTGGCTCCCCGAGAGCCTTCTGACCCCTAAGCATCCGCTTAGAAGTCCTCTAGGGAGTCAGTTTTTCATACGGGGAAGGCAAGCCGAATATGTAACGTAACTAATGTTCCCTGAAAGAAAAGTCAAATTGATTGGTTGCACCGAAAGGAGCATCTTCAATATTTACATTTAGAAAAATCTGATGTGTTCCATTCACATGACTTTCCCTATTTACACCGTAAACAAACATTTTATTCAAAATATTAACGTTTTATCTATATCATGCTTATCAAGATAAAGATAAGAGAATTAGTCTTATTACTTGTTTCCTTGTAAATAGAGGGGAAATAAGAAAATACAGGTTAAAGCGATAGTCTCGTCCTTTAAAAGCCGGTCGCTATGTGAAACAATTGAAATTTCATATTTTTGCATGCCAGGAGTAAACAAACGAGAAACGAGAAGAAATATGTCTTCCCGTTCGAGAAAGCTGTAAGTGGCTTAAAATTGATACCAATGATCCGGAAATCTCGATTACAGTTAACTCTAAAAAGTAAAAGTATACAGTATTAAGGTTTTTATCGGTGTTTTCCCCTATCCTGAGCAGACGAATGTCGAGTAACTTTAAGCTCCGTGGAACCCGAGATCAATTGATCATCATTTCACCAATTTCCTTCATCGTCCGATATGACCAACCAGGATAAAGGATGTTAAACTAAAAAAAAAAAAAAAAGTTTTTATTTATCTCTTATGGTTTGCCAGTTAATGCAAAGTCATCCAATTAATCAAAGTAATCAAAATTATTGATTAAAATATTGTATATTAAATATGTTTACCTGACAAATAAAATGTATATCTTGAATTTTCTGGGAATAGCCTCTGAAGACTTCTTTATTCTGGATGAATTTTACGGAATTTTGCATAACTGATAAATCGTAAGAAATGGACAAAAGCTTATCACACAAAAAAATGTAAGAGCACGTTAAAACACACACTTTATGTCATATACTTTTTTTTCGTTGAATTGACCATTTCTGACATATCCCTTGTTATTTGTTCCAAATGCAAAATACTTAAAGCTGTAAACTGCTGGCCCTGCATAGAAACGGATTTCATCCACATGGCAACCAGATTTTAAAAGATTTGACTATCGTTTTAGACTATTGTATTCCATTATTTCCCTTGTACTGACAGGTAGCAAGTAATTAAGACAATTTCTGCTAGTGTGTATCTTGACTATCATAAAGTGGATAGAAGAATATGCATTTTAACAATAATTTGTTGCAGCGATGTAGAGAAAGACATGTGAATGGAATACATCCGACTTGTTTTAGAGTCAGGGGTTCTCAAACATGTATTTCCGGTGAAATCTCAGTCTCGAATTTTTGGGTGCAAAACAATTCCTTTCTTATACAATATACATGTATATATGGATAGTACGTGCAGAGAAAGTTAAAGCACACCTTTTAATATTTGAAGTGTTATTTGTAGACATTAAAACTTCCATTTAAAAGGCCACACAACAAGCATTTTAACTGCAAGTGGCTAAAAATAGCTTCGGTATATTAATTTAAAAGGACCTCGTGGTAAATGTGCTAAAATCCAAAATCCAGAGGTCATTTGGTATATACTCTCTTCGTTTATGGACTTCTAATGTATCCGCCAGTCAATTGTCTTTGCTCTCAAGTTGTGTTTTGTTCTAAGCGAGTAATGGCAGCAGTAATAATCATGGAGTCGGCAATGCTTGTTGTCAAGTGGTCGATTACGATATCCGGCTAATGCTACGAAAAAGAGAACAGCGAAAGGAAGTCAGTTCACTGGGCGGAGATGGAGGGCGAAGCTTCTGGGTAGTTGGGGGCGTTAGGGAGTTACGCCTCTTCCCAACAGGGTAATAACTGCACGTGCATACCTTTACGATTAATCGCTATTATGGGAATTTAACTGCACAGATCTTGTTTATATAAATCCAGTGCTGGAAGCGCTTTTTGTCCAAATGGGCGTCGCCAGTGATCTTATATCTCTGCGGCATTAAACCGAAGGATCTAATTCTCACTGCGCGTTCCGGGTGTGATATTCACACGGATTTCTCTACCCAGTATAGCTTTTTGCTTTCATTATTGCTTACTTAACATGTTTTGCATTCATTCAAAAACTGATCTACCTTTCTGCGGAAGTACACGTTGGGCAACTATTGAATCTAAATATTTTACATGATTTTCTCCATTCTTTATAGTTTATTAATGATCATCCTGGTTTTGTTTCACTTCTGCCATGCACAGAGAGGCAAATTCCAATTTCTATCGCGTAGCAACAGCTATTACAATATTTGACTATTTTTTAGCCTAATATTCCCGTATTTCGTGTCTACTTAGAAGGAAGCAAGTAATACACAATTTCAATGTTTATTTAAATTAGTATGAGGTAAATAGGAGAATGGTCCTTGTAAGATAGAGAAAGTCATATGAATGGAAAGAATTTTGGGGTTTTCATAACATTTTAATATAAAACTTAAATAATCATTAAAACCCTAAAAACTAGAATTAAATTTCAAAGTCCTCAAATCAGTAACAAGATCCAAATTTATAAAATCGGTTTATGGAATAATTATATATAATAATTTTTCAAAAACTCTTAAATTAAGTGTAATAATCTCATTTGCTCCATTCACATGACTTTCTCTAAATATCTGCAACAAATTATTATTAAAAAACTAATTCTTCTATTTACTTCACGCTAATAAATACACAAAAATAGTAAAAATAGTCTTATTACTTGCTTTCTTGTAAGTACAGGGTTACTACAAAAGAAATAGACAACTTCAACTGCCTGTAAAACAAAAACTATTAGAGATAGCAACCTAATTATTTTGGAGGTATATTGAGAAACTCTCAAAGTTTTGTTTGTTACTATTGGTAACGCTGTAGTGTTTTGTTTGTTGTTGCAGAAGTTGAAATGGCGGAAAATCCTGTGGAAAAGACATATTGCGTATTGGAATTTGCTAGAACGCAATCAGCAACTGTTGTCCAACGACATTTTAGAACACGTTACCAAAAAGCGCCACCAACTAGACAGTCAATCCACGACTGGTATAGAAAATTTGAGACAACGGGATGTTTGTGCAAAGGGAAGAGCTCGGGAAGACCAAGAGTTTCGGAAGAAAACGTTGAACGTGTTCGTTCTGCCTACATAAGAAGCTCACAGAAATCGACATCTAGGGCAAGCATGCAATTACAAATTCCACAGCAAACTGTATGGAAAATCTTGCGGAAGCGACTGCACATGATGCCTTACAGATTACAGATGTTGCAGTTTCTGAGTGAAGAAGATAAAGTCATACGGCGTGACTTTTGCATCGCCATGTTGCGACATGATGAAGACGATGTGGTTCTTGTGAGCGCATCGTTTCATTTTTCTGGTAACGTGTTCTAAAATGTCGTTGGACAACAGTTGCTGATTGCGTTCTAGCAAATTCCAACACGCAATATGCCTTTTCCCAGGATTTTCCGCCATTTCAGCTTCTGCAACAACAAACAAAACACTGCAGCGTTACCAATTGTAACAAACGAAACATACCTCCAAAATAATTAGGTTGCTATCTCTAATAGTTTTTGTTTTACAGGCAGTTGAAGTTGTTTATTTCCTTTGTAGTAACCCTGTATAAGGGAAATAAGATTAAAGTGATTGTCGAAAGCTGGTGCTTTGTTTGTATGGACAGGAATTGATAAATTCCCGTTTTAGTAAAGTATTAGTATTTTATAGCTGAAACCAAAAGCAATGAATATCTCAAAAACGATCATCCACACGAACAAAATGTATATAACATAAATTGTGTGTTTTAAGGAGCTCTGCATTTTCTATAAAGTAAGGTTTTTGTCTGTCTTTTATGATTTACCAGTTTTGCAAAACTGCGTAAAATTCATCCAGAATAAAGATGTCTTCAGAGGCTATTCCTAGAAAATGCAAGCTATAAATTTTATTTGTCTTGTAAGTATCTTTAATATACGACATTTTAATCAAAATCGTTGGAGCCATTTTTGAGAAAAGTACATTTTCGAAACTGTTTTATGTAAAGGGTAGTTGAAGGTGTGGTCTTTTCTTGAAAATCTTCGTATCGTATTCTTGGAGGGTACTAAACTTAAATACCAAGTTTGGTACTTTACCGACTTTTCGTTTTTGAGTTACCGTGTTTACATACACACGGACACAGGGACAAACACACACACACGAGCCTTTTTTCAAAAAACTTTTTTATTGATACAGGGACCCATAAAATGTGTATTTCCTCTGAAATATCGGTACCAAATTTTTGGGTAGAATGCAATACTTTCCCTATACACTATGTATATACTCGTAGTACGTGCAGAGAAAGTAAAAAGGGTTTATTCGAAATGACATTGTCTAGAGAATCTGCAATATTTTTGTGGCACGTTTTTATGACACCTATTATCTATCAGTTTAATATTATTTACAAATGAAATGGAGTACACAGGCTTTTCCAGGAAAATTCCATTTGTCATATAAATATTTAAATGTATGAAGGGTTTGAAGATTTGAATTGGGAAGCTATAGAAGAATGAAAAAGACGACAGTATAAGCACTTTAAGTATAGGTACATAAATGTAATTTATATTGTAACTGTGTTGAATAATAACAACAATAATAATAACTATAATCATAAGAAGAAGAGCAATAATAATACTACTAATAATAATAAAAGTTCAAAAATTCCGTGTGTTTGTGAATTTTGTGTTGAATTCTATTTGTTTTTTGTTTTAATTAATGTTTACTTTCTGTACACGTGCTATGTAAATAATAATTGTAATAAAATAATAATAATAATGTTATAATAATGATGATGATGATAATAATAATAATAATAACAACAACAACACTTTAAAAAGTTCCTTTGTGAATTTTGTGTTGAATTCTATTCGTTTTTGTTCTTTGTTTTTAGTTAATTTTTACTTTCTGTACACGTACTATGTAAATAACAATAGCAATAATAATAATAATAATAATAATTGTTTAAAAAAGACCGTTACATCTATTCTATGCAATTCAAATTTAGCTTACATCTAAAGGCAGTTGGGGACGAGGGGGATTTTCTGTAAAACCTGAGCGTCGCCTCTTCGCATGTAAATACCAAGTTTTGTATTTAACCAACTTTTCGTTTTTAAGTAATGCTAAACTCACCTTTTTTTCTTTATAAAATATATTTTTAATTCAGGGAATCTCAAAATATACTTCTGGTGAAATTTCGACATTGGTGAAAACACTATCAAAATTCTGACGTGTTCCATTCACATGACTTTCTCTACATCTCTGAAAGAATACTCGTTGAAAAGCCTTGGCTTCTATTTACTTCATGCTAATCGTAAAAACTTAGCAGAAATAGTCTTATTACTTGCATCCTTGTAAGTAGAAGCGAAATAAGGGAGTACCATAGGCTAAAGTGATAGTCAAAAGCTGGTTGCTATGTGACTGAAGTTCCTTATTTTGTATGGGCAGGAGTTCCCAAATTCCTGTATGAGAAAAGTATAAGTTTTTTATAGCTGAAACAAATACAAGGAATATCTCAAATACGATCAACTCCACGAAAAAATGTACATAAAATGAATTGTGTGCTTATACGTACTCTACATTTTTTGTGTTGTAAGTTTTTGTCCATCTCTTACCGTTTAGTAGTTTTGCAAAATTCCGTAAAATTCATCCAGAATAAAGTGGTCTTCAGAGTCTATTCCCAGAAAATTCAAAATATACATTTTATTTGTCAGGTAAATATGTTTAATATATGATATTTTAATCAAAATCGTTAAAGCCAAAAATCAAAGTTTTCGAAAAAAGTTCCATGTAAAGGGTGGTTGGGTGTGTGTGTGTTTGTGTGTGTGTGTGTGTGTGTGCGTGTCTGTTTTAGAAAAGCGTAACTCAATAGGTAACGTAAGAAAATACCAAATGTTGTATTTATGTCAAACACATGTTTGTGGAATTAACAATTTCCGTTAAGTCTAATGTCGTGGATGAAATAGATAGAAGAATAACTGTTGTGAGAATAGTTTGTTGCACAATAGATCGAGAAAGGCGAAATTAAAACTGTAGTACTATGCAGGTACATAGTGTATAGAGAAGGTATAGATTTCACCATAAATAGATGTTTTGATACCCCAGGTGTGGCGGCATAGCACAAAAACGAGAATTCGATTAAGTTGAGTATCTTCCAAGGATGCGACACGAAGATTTTGAAGGAAAAACTAAGCCCAATCCCAACTACCCTTTTCTTGGAACATTTTTTGAAAATGCTGGTTTTCCAAAAATGGTTCTAACGATTTGATTAAAATACCTTATGTTTAAGATATTTTTAAGACAAAAGAAAACTATATCTTGAATTTTCTGGGAATAGCCTCTGAAGATTTCTATATTCTGAATAATTTTTGTATAACTGGCAAACCAAAAGAGATGGACAAAAACTTATTAGACAAAACATGTAGATCTCATTAAAACACACAACGGTTTATACATTTTTACTTTCTCTACACGTACTATATCCAAAAAAGCATTTTTTGGAAAAACGTCCGTGTTTGTGTCTGTGGATAGCATAGCTCAAAAACGAAAATACAGTTAAATAACAGTTGGTATTTAACTTTGGTATCTTCTAAGGATGCGACACGAAGATGTTCGAGAAAATGCCCCCCCACCCCCAACTACCCTTTACATGGAAATTTTGATTTTCTCAAAATTGGCTCAAATGATTTTGATTGAAATATCGTATATTAATGATATTTACAGAACAAATAAAATCTATATCTTGAATTTTCTGGGAATAGCCTCTAAAGACTACTTAATTCTGATGAATTTTGCGGCATTTTGCATAACTGCTAAATCGTAAGAGAAAATGTAGAGCACATTAAAACACACACTTTATGTTATATACATTTTTTCGTGGAGTTGATCGTTTTCAAGATATTTCTTATTTTTAGTTTCAGCTTTGTCAAATTGTGTCCATACAAACAAAGAACATCAGTCACATAGCAACCAACTTTTGACTTCACTTTAACATATGGTAGTCCCTTATTTCGCTCCTACTTACAAGGAAGCAAGTAATAACACTATTTCTGCTAATTTTTCTCGATTAGTGTGAAGTAAGCAGAAGCATAAGCTTTTTAACAATAAGTTGATGCAGAGATGTAAAGAAAGTCATGTGAGTGGAACACATCAGATTTTTTTTTTTTTTTTTTGTAGTAGAATTCACTGTTTTCGAGATATTCTAGATTATTGGTTTCAATTTTAAGCCACTTAACTTTTCTCGAACATAAAGACATCCTTCTTCTCGTGTCTCGTTTGTTTACGCCTGGCAAGCACACAGAATCGAATTTCAATTGTTTCCCATTGCGACTGGTTTTTAAAGGATTTGACTGTCACTTTAGCCTAATGCGTTCGACGACAAGGAATAAAGCATTTCTGCCAACGCTTATCTTAATTAACATGATGTAGATAAAAGGTTAATCTTTTAGTTAAAAGGTTTGTTTACAGAACAGCTAGAGAAGGCCATGTGAATGGAACACATCAGATTTTTAATAATGTATTTATCATAACCACGGGTGGCTTCTCGTCCCCTACGCAAACACCAGAACGTCCCCAGATTATGGGGTGGGTTTTCTGTTGGAGCTTTGTATGGATGACGTTGAAAAATGAGATCAGGAAGAGGAAAAATCTGACGTGTTCCATTCACATGCCTTTCTCTAGCTGTTCCGCAAGCTAACTATTCGAACAAAAGATTATTCTTTTATCAACACTCAATTTATATTAATTTAATTTTAATAAAAAATTTAATAAAAAATCTACAGAGCCTAGTTATTCCCTTATTTCCCTTTTGTTTATATTGAACTCGTAATAAGACCATTTCTGTTGTTTATCTTAATAGAAAAGATAGATAGAATACGCTTTTGTGGGAATAGTTTGTTACAGAATGGATATAGAAAGTTATGTGCACGGAACACATGATATTTTTAATTCAGGGCCCTCAAAACACGTTTTTACGGTGAAAACGTGGTCTAGATCTACTGTAAACCTGATAGAGAAAGTAAAAGACCTGAGGTGCTCTGTGCATATGACTTGCTTTATCTGTTCGCCATATTCTTTTATCTACATCACACTAATAGAGATTAACATTAGCAGAAACGGTCTTATTACTTGCTTCCTTTAAGTAGAAAGGAAATAAGGGAGTACACTAAACTATAGAGTCAAATCCTTCAAAAGTTGTTGCTATGCCACTGACAAACAACATCCTATATCAAGAAAGTTTAAGTATTTAAACTGAAACAAATAAAACGGAATATTTATTTCATTGAGGATTTTAACTAGATTTACATGTTTACTTTCACTACACGTACTATATACATAGTGTACCGAGATTTCACCGGAAATACATGTTTTGTGTCCCCCTGAATCCAAAAAAGGTATTTTTGGAAAAAAGTCCGTGTGTGTGTGTCTGTGGACAGCATAGCTCCAAAAAGAAAAGACCGTTGAATACCATCTTCCAAGGATGCGACACGAAGATTTTCAAGAAAATCCCCCACCCCCAACTACCCTTTACATGGAACTTTTTTCGAAAATTTTGATTTTCTTAAAAACGACTCCAACGCTTTTGATTAAAATATCGTATATTAAAGATATTTACCTGACAAATAGAATGTATATCTTGAATTTTCTGAGAATAGCCTCTGAAGAGCACTTTATTTGGAGGAATTTTACGGAATTTTGCATAACTGCTAAACTGTAAGAAATTGACAAAATTTTACCACATAAAAAATGTAGAACACTTTAAAACACACAATTTATGATACAATCATTTTTTTCGTGGAGTTCATCGTTTTTTAGATATTCCTTGTTTTTGGTTTCAGCATGTAAAAACTTATACTTTTCTCATACAGAAATTTGTCAACTCGTGTCCATACAAACAAAGGAACTTCAGTCACATAGCAACAAGCTTTTGACTATTACTTTAACCTATGTTACTCCCTTATTTCCCTTCTACTTATAAGGAAGCAAGTAATAAGACTATTTCTGCTAATGATTAGCTTGAAGTAAATTGATACATTAGCTTTTTAACAATAATTTGTTGCAGATATGTAGAGAAAGTCATGTGAATGGAACACATCAAATTTTTTGAAAAAGTTTTGGCGTGTGTATGTGTGGACAACATAGCTCTGAAACGAAAAGACCGCTAAACACCAATCTTGGTATTTTAGTTTTATCTTTTAGTATCTTCCAAGGATGCAACACGAAGATTTTCAATATATCCCTTTTCCTAAGTTATCCTTTTCCCAAAGGAGAAAGTATAAATATTTTAAAACTGAAACCAATAAGAAGGAATATATCGAAAACGGCCAACTCCACGAAAAAAACGTATATGACATAAAGTATTTGTTTTAAGTAGATCTACATTTACTTAGAAGTAAGTTTTTTCTATCTCTTAGGGTTTACTAGTTATGCAAAATTAAAAACAAATCATCCACAATAAAGATGTCTTTAGAGGTTATTCCCAAAAAATTCAAGATATGCATTTTATTTGTCATGTAAATATCCTAAATATAACAGATTTTAAACAAAATCTTTAGAGACATTTTTGAGAAAATAAAAATTTTCGAAATTTCTTCCATGTAAAGAGTAGTTGGGTGTGGGAAGATTTTCTTGAAAATCTTTGTGTCGCATCCTTGCAAGATACTGAAGTTAAATATCCAAGTTTGGTATTTAACGGACCTTTCGTTTTCAACTATGCTGCTCACGGACACACACACACACACACACACACACACACACACACACACAAACAGACACGCATTTGGACTTTTTGCTGAAAATTATTATTCAGGGGATTCCAGAACAGGTATTTTTGGTGGAATCTCGGTGTCAAATTTTTGGGTAGAATACAATACTTTCTTTATGCACTGTGTACATAGTGCGTGTAGAGAAAGGAAAAAGCAGTTTTAGAAAAAAGTCCGTACTTACTACACAAGTAATGTAGATCCTTTTTTTTTTTTTTTTTTTTTTTTTTGGTGTTGTTTAACGCCTGCTTTAACTACTTATGGCACTGATGATGCATGCATGAAGATGGAGCACCGGTGGAATGCGATGGCGGGGGAAGTCGGAGAATCCGGAGAAAACCCGCGCTAGCTTTGCCCAAAACAAATCTCACATGCGGTTGCTTGGGATCGAACCCGGGTGGTCTAGTAGATCTAGTTAAAATGCAAAATTTATGCCATATATATACTTTTTTTTTTATTGCTTCATTTGTATAGCCCCCTTTAACATCAATGGTCATAGCGGGGGCTTTGACTGGTGAAACTGTAGGTTCAGAACATTAGGTTAAACTTTATATTACTAAACACACACACATTCACTCTCACATTCATACTTCCAGACTCTGTGGGTGATAGGGAAAATTCCGGTTAAGGAAAAATTCCCAGCCCCAGCCGGGAATCGGACCCTGGACCTCCGGGTGAGAAGTCAGCTCGCTGACCACTCGACCACGGAGGCAGTCTGCCATATAATTTTTTTTTTTTTCTTGGAGTCGGCCGTTTTCGAGATATTGCTTGTTAATAGTTTTAATTCTAAAATACTTAAATTTTTCTCATACAGGAACTTGTCAATGAAAAAAAGGATTTCAGTCCCTCAGCAACCACATTTTAAAATATGTGACTGTTGGTTTAGCCCAGTGTATTCCCTTATTTCCGTTCTACTTATAAATGAGCTAAGTAATGAGAAGGTTTCTGCTAGTGTTTATCAAGATTAGCATGAAGTGGATAAAAATAAGCTTATTTGCAACAATTTGTTATTGAGGTATAGAGAAAGTCATTTGAATGGCACACGTCAGATTTTTTTGGATTCTGGGGTTCGCAAAATATGTATTTCCAGTGAAATCTCGGTATCGAATTTTTAGGTGTAATACAATACCTTCTCTATACACTATGTACAGAGTACGTGTAGAGAGAGTAAAAGGTAAAGAGAATATTACAGCGTGTTAAAACCAAAGACAGTGAACAAATGTTTAAAATTTGCACTGCAGTCGGAAATTGATCACTGAATGGTAAACCACGTTATTCAATGAGAAAGTGAAAGGTCGCGAATTAAACGACTTCGCGAGGTTAACAAAAAGTAGCAGAGGAGCAGACTTTCATTAAATATCCATTCTCAGGCGTGTGTAAAATGTAATCTAATGGAATGGAAAAGGCGGCAATCAGTTGGGGAGGAAAGCCGAGTTATTGCAGGAAGGTCTGATGCTGTTCAGCTGCTTCTGACAGGTGATTTGTGCACACTCTTCCCTTGCGTGGTTGAGCAATTATCAGGCTTTGTACTCCAGGGTCCTAGCCCCTCCCGCTTTGGGGTCGGCACTTCTGAATCAGCACAAAAGCAGGTTATGCATTCCTATGTTAATTCTGCTGCTACTCACTTAATTTCATTTATTGAATATCATTAACCAATACTACATAATCTCACATGTTATTTCACGTGGCTTTCTCTACTCACTGCTGTTCAAACCATTCTTACAAATGCTTATTTAGTTAAGCAGACACAGAAATGCTTTTTAGCGATTTTGATATACGAGGGCCGGTTTTTTTTTTCTTACTTTCTCTTGCCCCTTATGTACAACGTACATAGGGATAGATAAGTATTGTATTCCACCCAAAAATTCAATACCGAGATTTCACCGGAAATATATGTTTTAGGGTCCCCTGTATCCAAAAAAAGCATTTACACAAAAAGGTCCGTGTGGCTGTGAACACGATAACTCAAAAACGAAAAGTCGCTAAAGCACCAAACTTCGTATTTAAGTTTAGTATTTTCCAGGGATGCGACACGAAGATTTTGAGAAAAATCCCCCCACTCCAAACTACCCTTTACATGGAACTTTTTTTCGAAAATTTTGATTTTCTAAAAAATGGCTCTTACGATTTTTAATAAAATATCATATATTAAAGATATTTTCCTGACAAATAAAATACATATCTTGAATTTTCTGGGAATAGCTTCTGAAGACCCGCTTATTCTAAATGAATTTTGGTTAATTTGGCATAACTAGTAAACCGTACGAATAGACAAAAACTTACTGTACAAAAAATTTAGGTCTTATTAAAATACACAAGTTATGTCATATACATTTATCTAGTAGAGCTTACCGTTTTCGTAGTATTCATTGTTATTGGTTTCAGTTGTGAAGTACTTATACTTTTCTCAGACGGGAGTGTCCGTTTTTCTTTTGTTCTACTCCTGGCCAAGAAAAGAAGCGATTTGTAATGACAATCACCTAACGACAGCTTTTAAAACATTTAACTATTGGTTTAGCCTAGTGTATTCCCTTATTTTCTTCCTACTTCTACGGAACTAAGTAATAAGAACATTGTGCTAATGAGTATCTCGATTAGCAAGGTGGAGAAAGAATAATCTTATGTAAGAAGTTTGTAGAAGAGCTAGAGAAAGTCATGTAAGTGTAACACATCAGATTTTTTCAACCTCCGATAGGCTATACATAAAGGACAAGTTCATAGAAAACAATTATTTTATTGCTAAAAGTTTTGTACACTTATGGTTACTTTTCAACATAATCACCAAAAAGACTGAGATATGTATCGTACCTGTGGACAAGCTTTGCAATACCCGCTTCAAAAAATGTTGCCGCCATGATTTCAAATGAGCATTGACGTTGTTTTGAAGATCTTCGTACTTTACGACGTTTGCGGAGAGCCATTCAAAACAAACGAAGAGGAATGCTGACTTTAGGAACGCTCATCCACACACTGCTGGTAAAATCCATCGGCTCCTTGAACAAATTGAATGGAGCATTTTCGGTCATCAACCTAACCTGGCACCCTGCGACTTTGACCTTTTCCCTGCTAGGAGGGCAGCACTTTCAAGCCAACGAAGATCTAATATATATTGATAATGTTGATTTTTGGATTGGTGTAAAGATAGTGTAATGTGTTAGAATCCCGTGACTTTCTCTAGCTGCTCTGCAAATTTCTTACAAAAGATTATTCTTCTTTGTACACCATTTTAATTGAAATAAATATTATCAGAATGTTCTTATTCTCAGTTCCGTATTACTCACATATACAATGCAAATATCTAAAAATGTCTTTTTTTTTAGAACTAAGGGGATATTGAAATGTCTATTACCGGTGAAATTTCAGTATCAAAATTTTGGGTGGAACGCAATACCTAATCTGAATATCTCTGTGTACAATTAGAGAAGGCACCTTTCTCGGTCTGTTCTGCAGACAAAATATTCTTACAAAGATTATTCCTTTATCTGTTTAATGCTAATAGAGATAAACGTTCCCAGAAATTGTATGGTCCCTATGTGAACAATTGAAGTTGAGTTCGCTTTTCATGGACGTCAGTAAAATAATAGGGAAGACGGAAAGAAAGATGCCTTGCAGCTTGAGAATAGTAATGCAGTTTAAAATTGAAACCAATAACAAGGAGTTTCTCGGATATCGTCAGCAGCACACACCAACTAGCTTTTAAAAAATCTGAGTGTGCCATACACATGATTTTCTCCACCTCTTTGCAACAAATTATTGTTAAAAAGTTCATACTTGTTTTTACATCATGCTAATCAGAAAAAAACAGCAGATATGGTCTTATTACTTGCTTCCATGTGAGTAGTAACGAAATAAGGGAGTAACATAGGTTAAAGTAATAGTCAAAAGCTGGTTGCTACGTCACTGAAGTTCCTTTGTTTGTACGGACAGCAGTTGACAAATTCCTGTATGAGAAAAGTATAAGTTTTTCATAGCAGAAACCTTTTGGAATGTCTCAAAAACGATGAGCTCCACGAAAAAAATGAATATAATATAAATTGTGTGTTTTAACGTACTCTACATTCTTTGTGTACTAAGTTTTTGTCCATCTCTTACGCTTTAGCAGTTATTTCCAATTCCATAAAATTCATTCAGAATAAAGTACTCTTCAGAGGCTATTCCCAGAAAATTAAAGATGTACATTTTATTTGGCAGGTAATTAGCTTTATTATACGATATTTTAATCAAAATCGTTAGAGCCATTTTTGAGAAAATCAAAATTTTCGAAAGAAGTTCCATGTAAAGGGTAGTTGGGGGTGGGGAAATTTTTCTCAAAATCTTTGTGTCGCATCCCCGGAAGATACTAAACTTAAATACCAAGTTTGGTATTTTACCGGCTTTTCGTTTTTGAGTTATCGTGATCTCAGACACACGGACACACTGACACACACACTCACACGAACTGTTTTCCGAAAATGCCTTTTTTTAGATAAAGGGCACCCTGAAACATATTTCCGGTGAAATCTCACTATCGAATTTTTGGGTGGAGTGCAATACCTTCTCTATTCACTATGTAAATGGTGCGTAATGAGAAAGTAAAAATCTGATGTGTACCATTCACATGACATTCTCCATATCCCTGCAACAAATAATTCTTAAAAAGATTTTACTTCTATTTACTTTATGCTAATCAGAAAAAAAATAGCAGAAATAGTCTAATTACTCGCTTCCTTGTAAGTAGGAGCGAAATAAGGGACAACTGTAGGTTAATCTGATAGTCAAAAGCTGATTGCTATGTCAATGAAGTTCCTTTGTCTATATGGATAGGAGTTGACAAGTTCCTGTATGAGAAAAGTATACGTTTTTCATAGCAGAAACTAAAAATAAGGAATGTCACAAAAACGACGAACTCCACAAAAAAATGTATATAACATAAATTGTGTGTTTTAATATGCTCTACATTTTTTGTGCAGTAAGTTTTTGTCCATCTCTTACGGTTTAGCAGTTATTCAAAATTTATTAAAATTCATCTAGAATAAACTACTCTTCAGAGGCTATTCCCAGAAAATTCAAGATGTACATTTTATTTGTCAAGTAAATATCTTTAATATACGAAATTTTAATCAAAATCGTTAGAGACATTTTTGAGAAAATCATAATTTTCGAAAAAAGTTCCATGTAAAGGGTAGTTGGGGGTGGGGGTATTTTTCTCAAAATCTTCGTGTCGCATCCCTGGAAGATACTAAACTTAAATACCAAGTTTGGTATTTTACCGACTTTTCGTTTTGGGGTTATCGTGTTCAAAGACACACGGACACACACACACACACACGGACTTTTTTGTGTAAATGCTTTTTTTTGGATATTGGGGACCCTAAAACATATATTTCCGGTGAAATCTCGGTATCGAATTTTTTGGTGGAGTGCAATACTTTCTCTATACACTATGTACATAGTGCTTATGGAGAAAGTAAAAATTGGACTACCGCTATAGCCTATGCTATTCCCTTATTTTCCTCCTATAAACAAGAAAGCAAGTAATAAGACCATTTCAGTTAGATTTTTCTGTTTAGCATGAAGTAAATAGAAAAAAAAAAAAGCTATTTAATGGTAATTTGTTGCAGAGATGTACAGAAGGACATCTGGAACACATCAGAGTTTTACTTTCTCTACACGTACTATGTACATAGTCTATAGAGAAGGTATTGTAATGAACCAAAAAAATTCGATACCGAGATTTCACCAGAAATATATGTTTTGAGACACCCTGAATATAAAAAAACGTTACGTGTTATGTGTGTGTGTATGTCTGTGAGCAGCATTGCACAAAAACGAAAAGTCCGTTAAAAACCAAACTTAGTATTTAGGTTTGGTATCTTTCAAGGATGCGAGAAGAAGATTTTCAAGAAAATCCCTCCACCCCAACTACATTTTACATGACAGAGAATTTCTATTTTCTATAAAATAGTACTATCGATTTTGATTAAAATATGGTATATTAAACATATTTACCTAACAAGTATAATGTATGTCTTGAATTTTCTGGGAATAGTCTCTGATGACTGCTCTATTCTGGATGAATTTTACGGAATTTTGCATAACTGCTAAACAGTAAGAGATGGACAAAAAATTACCCCACAAAAAATGTACAGCACCTTAAAGCACATAATGTATTTAATACACATTTTTTTCGTGGAGTTCATCATTTTTGAGATATTCCTTGTGATTGGTTTCAGCTTTAAAAAACTTATACTTTTCTCACTCCTGTCCATACAAACAAAGGAACTTCAGTCACATAGCAACCAGCTTTTGACAATCTTTTTAACCTATGGTACTCCCTAATTTCGTTTCTACTTACAAGGAAGGTTGCAGTAAGACTATTTCTGCTAATTTTTTCTCGATTAGCATGAAGTAAATAGAAGATTATGCTTTTTAATAATATTTTTTGCAGAGATGTAGAGTAAGTCATGTGAATGGAACACATCATATTTTTACTTTCTCTATACACATTATGTACATAGTGTATAGAGAAAGTATTGCACCCCATCAAAAATTCGATACCGAGATTTCACCGGAAATATATGTTTTAGGGTCCCCAATATCCAAAAAAAGCATTTTCACAAAAAAGTCCGTGTGTGTGTGTGTGTGTGTCCGTGTGTCTGTGAACACGATAGCTCAAAAACGAAAAGTAGGTAAAATACCAAACTTGGTATTTAAGTTTAGTATCTTCCAGGGATGCGACGCGAAGATTTTGAGAAAAATGCCCCCACCCCCAACTACCCTTTACATAGATCTTTTTCAAAAATTTTGATTTTCTCAAAAATGGCTCTAACGATTTTGATTAAAATTTCGTATACTAAAGATATTTACCCGACAAATAAAATGTATATCTTGAATTTTCTGGGAATAGCCTCTGAAGAGTAGTTTATTCTGGATGAATTTTACTAAATTTTGAATAACTGCTAAACATTAAGAGATGGACAAAAACTTACTGCACAAAAAATGTAGAGCACATTAAAACACACAATTTATGTTATATACATTTTTTTTCGTGGAGTTCGTTGTTTTTGTGACATTCCTTATTTTTTTGTTTCTGCTATGGAAAACGTGTACTTTTCTCATACAGGAACTTGTCAACTCCTATCCATATAGACAAAGGAACTTCATTGACATAGCAACCAGCTTTTGACTATCACTTTAACCTACGGTTGTCCCTTATTTCGCTTCTACTTACAAGGAAGCGAGTAATTAGACTATTTCTACTATTTTTTTTTTCTGATTAGCATAAATAGAAGTATAAGCTTTTTAAGAATTATTTCTTGCAGGGATATGGAGAAAGTCATGTGATTGGTGTACATCAGATATTTTAGTATTCTACTCACAAACGGACACACATATGCAATGAACATAGTCTAAAAATGCCCCTTTTTTAAGAATTAAGGGGATCTTAATGTGTATTACCGGTGAAGTATCAGTATCGAATATTTGGATGGGATGTAAAACCTAATCTGCCTTTATACACAGTGTACAAGTAGAGAAAAATCTGATGTTTTCATTTAGATAATTTTCTCTGTGTGTTCTGCAAACAAAATGTTCTTACAAAAGTTATTCTTTTACCTATTTAATGCTAATGGAGATAAACATTTGCAGAAATGTTCTTATTACTCGTTACTTTGTAAACAGAAGGGAAATAAGTGAATACGTTAGACTAAAGTAATAATCAAATATTTTAAAAGCAGGTCCCTATGTGAATAATTAAGTTGAGTTTGCTTTTCATGAACATCAGTAAAACAAAATAAAGTTTGTGAACATTTACGAAGTTTAAAACTGAAGCCAATAACAAAGAATATTTCGGATATTGTCAACTGTACGAAAAAACTGTATATCATATAAAATGTGAGTTTTAACAAAATCTACACTTTTTGTGTAGTAAGATTTTGTCAATCTCTTTCGGTTTATCAGTTATGTAAGTTCCAATAAAAATTCATCCGGAATGAAGAGCTCTTCAGAGGCTATTCTGAGAAAATTCGGGATATAATTTTATTTTTTATGTAAATATTTTTAATATTCGGCATTTTAATCAAAATCGTTACAATCATTTTTAAGAAAATAAAAAATTACAAATCGTTTTCTAATGTAAAGGTTAGTTTTGGTGGGGATTTTTCTCAGAATCTTCTGTCACATTCTTGAAAGATAGTAAACTTAAATGCTCAGTTTGGTATTTTACCGACTTGTTTTTGAACTTTCATATTCATAGACAAACGGAAGAACCCACGAACATTTTTTTTTTACTTTATACAAGAGATCATAAAGCTCTTTCAACATGGGTGTTCTATCTTTAACATGTGATTATGGAGATGCAACAGTCGGTTTATTTTTATGTGGTCACAGTTGTTATTGACAAATAGCCATGGAATGTTAAAGCATTCAGCAACGCGTAGAAATTGTGAAATTTCCAAGAAGAAGATGGAGAAGCTCTAACTGCCAATGAAGAAAGATACTCGGTTCTTATAAGGGACTATTTTTGGCCTCAATTGGATGGTATGGATCTCAGAAACATCTAGTTCCAGCAATATGGTGCCACATGTCATACTGCTCTCGAAACAATCGATCTTTAGAAAGAGAAATTCAGAGGTTTCATAATTTCCGGTGGTGGTGATGTTCACTGGCCCCCGAGGTCATGTGATTTAACGCCTTTGGATTACTTTTTGTGGGGTTATATTAAATCTCGAGTTTATGTCAACAAGTCAGAAACAGTAAATGATCTTATGAATCGTATCACGCGTGCTATTCGTGAAGTTGGACCTAATTTAGGTTGTTCTGTCGTTGAAAATTGGGTCAATCGTATACGTGCAACCCAACGAAGTCGCGGCGCAACTTAACTGATATTCTCTTCCACGGGTAATGGCATTAATTATGTTCCAAAATAAAAAAAGAAAGAAATATCTATCATTTATAGAACGTGTTTTATTTATGTTCAAAGAGAGGATACTCTTGTTCAAGGACTCTATACATGTACTGCGTGGAGAAACAATTAACGTTAAACATTTAGTCATTAATAGAATAAGAATAAATCTTAATTAGTTTCTCTACACGTACTATGTAAATAGTATATATAGAGAAGGTATTGTAAAGCACCCAAACATTCGGTACTAAGATTTTACCGGAAATACATGTTTTGGGTCTCCCTGAAAAAAAAGAACAACAATATTTTTAGAAATATATTCTTGTGGTTTGTCTGTGTGTATCTGTGTGTGTATGTGCGTGCCTGTGTGTATGTGTGTTTCAGTGTATATATGTGTGTGTCTGTGTGTATGTGTGTATGTGTGTGTCTGTGTATGTGTGTGCCTGTGTATGTGTGTATCTGTGTGTATCTGTGTATCTGTGTGTGTCTGTGTATGTGTGTGTGTCTGTGTATGTGTGTGCCTGTGTCTGTGTGTATCTGTGTGTATCTGTGTGTGTATCTGTGTGTATCTGTGTGTATCTGTGTGTGTGTGTATCTGTGTGTGTGTGTATCTGTGTGTATCTGTGTGTGTGTGTATCTGTGTGTGTGTGTATCTGTGTGTATCTGTGTGTATCTGTGTGTGTGTGTATCTGTGTGTGTGTGTATCTGTGTGTATCTGTGTGTGTGTGTATCTGTGTGTGTGTGTGTATCTGTGTGTATCTGTGTGTGTGTGTGTATCTGTGTGTGTGTGTATCTGTGTGTATCTGTGTGTATCTGTGTGTGTGTGTATCTGTGTGTGTGTGTATCTGTGTGTATCTGTGTCTGTGTGTATCTGTGTGTGTGTGTATCTGTGTGTATCTGTGTGTGTTTGTGTATGTGTGTGTCTGTGTGTGTATCTGTGTGTATCTGTGTGTGTGTCTGCCTGTGTCTGGCATTTAAGGTCAGTATGTTATAAGGATGCGACATGAAGGTTTACAAGAACATTTCCCCACCCCCAACGACCCTTCACGTGGAACATTTTTCGAAAGCTATTTTCCTTCTACTTACAAGTAAGTAAATAATAAGACCGTTTCTGCTAATTCTTTCCTCTGTTAGCATGAAGAGAAGAATAAACTTTTATAGGTGTAGAGAAAGTGATGTGAACGGAAAAAATATAATAGAGCCCCCGTTCCAAATAAAGAAACCATTGTAAGGAAACACACCTTGCATCCATTGATCTTCTGATTTAAGAGACGTCATTTATATTTCACGGGACGCAGGAACTTTCCGTCGAACTCCAGGGATTATGGATAAGAAAACTGAAAACAAAACTTTGCTTTCAGAGGAGCTTCTCGCCAGGGCAGATAACAGATGATTCACAAACAGGCTTGATACCCTGTCCTCTGGGAGCCTCTGCAGAAAAGCAAAGGAGAAGAAAACAAATGAATGCTTGGCTTAGGCTGCATAATGTAACCCGGAGACGCACACAGTGAAAGTCAACTTAACAGCCTCCTTTACTAAGACCAAGGAGGTTGTGACAAAAGGGCCACCCAGAAAGTAACGAACGATTTGTCATAACGAAATGATAATGAAACACATCGACACAAAACTTACTGTATTTCTCAACGCAATCTCCATTCTGTCAACACATTTATTGCCACGTGACACCAGTTTTTAATACTGATGTTGTACTTTTCTACCGTCAAAGAACTTATTCGTTTTTTGGAATACCCAAAATGTTTGTCCAATTGAATTTTATAGGTAAATAACGGAAGTGTATGGTGATAATGCAATGAACGGATCTTCAGTGAGGAAATGACTCATAATTTACGAGAATTCAAGGAAGAATCAGCGTGTACGACAAAGACCGGAGTGGAAGTTCATCATCAATCGTTATAGAGGAGTTGAAAGCAAATGAACATCCACTCCGGTTTTTATCGCACACGTTTTATCTTCGTTGATTACCTACACACATGGACCTTTTTCAAGGAATGCTTCTCTGGACTCCGGAGACCTCAAGGCATACGAGGGATATCCAGAAAGTGACAGACCATTTGGAATAACTAAATGATAATGAGAGACATCAACACAAAACCTTATTTACAAAGTTACAGTCTCTTGCTCTATTTCTGAACGCAATCTCCATTCTGTCAAGTGTTACCTGTTAAGATCGTGGTGATGTTGGGTGCTATATGCAGTGTTATCTTTTGCACCACATTTGAGATGCCTTATGCGGTGAGCGCAGATTTAAGGAGTTAGCAAGACTCACTCCACTACCTTACCTGGTAAGGTGAATCTGCTACCGTTGAATTTGCCTCGGTGTTGCTCAGCCTGCACGATGATTGACTCACTCGGGGTGGTGCAGCTAATGGGGGTAGTTCCGGGAGTGCTCTTATAATGATTAAAACGTATATACTTTCCCGGAGTTTATTCCTCACTAGGAGAAGCGAGATAAGCACATTTGCTTTACAATAATGCTAACTTGTATAACTGTTACGAATTCTAACACTTGGCTGATCACAAGTAATTACAGTCCCTTCTTCTTGCTTAATTCTGCGTTATACTAAATACTGACTTTAAATTCGTTACACGTTACAGTGTCTAACTTTGTGTGAAGAAGTTAAGTTCAGCCCGACGACCGACAGCATAACAGCGACAGATAGATCAGCTAGTATCAGGCAGCTCGCAACGGACAGATCATTTTCACGGACAGATCACGATGTGCCTTCTTGGGCTCTTTATATACAAAAAATACCGTCATGGCGGCCTCTTTCTGATTGGACAGAAAGGCCGCACGATTGACGTAAATATTGCCCAAGAGTCAATTTCCTTATCTCAGAGTGCACTGCAGCCTCACGTGACATGTCTTGTGACATGTACAATGAAGAATTACCGTCTTCCGAATTTTACTGTTCACCCTCGTTGTAACTCGATTGTACGTGACTGGACAAAAGAGACCTTTCTAACAAAAGCGCTTCTGATCCCCCTTGACTCTCCTGGCGTCAGCTTTCTTCTCCAGCTGAATTTTCTCAGTTAAATAAATACATTTATACTCTTTTAGCTGTACATTGATAAATAATTAATAACTAATAATAATTTTGATAGGGAAGCTAATTAACGGCCTCACAGTTTTTCAATGCCGATGTTATACTTTTCTACCACCAAAGAACTTATTTGTTTTTTAAATGCACAAAATATTTGGCCAATCAAATTTTATAGGCAAATAAAACAAATGTATGGTGACAATGCAATGAACGAGTCTTAATTGAGGAAAGGGCTCATAATTTCCGAGTAATCAAGGAAGAACCAGTGTGTGTGATAAAAACCTGAGTGGATGTTCATCAATCGTTATGGAAGACTTGGCAGCAAATGTTGATAAAAGAGTCAAGTAAAGACTGGTGTTTCATTTTGGACATTGCACATGACTTTTTGGATGGAAAAGATTTCCCAACCGATGAAGACCTCAAAGTGACAGTGACATCTTGGCTCAGATCTTTAGCGGTGCAAGAGTATAACATCCATATTGAAAAACCGGTACCACGTGACAATAAAAACCTTGATAGCAATGACGATTACGTTGAAAAATAGAGTAAGGTACTGAAACTTTGTAAATAATATTTTGTGTTGATAACTTTCGTTATCATTTAGTTCTGCCAAATCGTCTGTCACTTTCTGGACAGCCCTGGTATAACGCATCTGTCAAATTTGAAAAATCCACTACAGAGTTATTTCTGCAATGTTTTAAAATTCCAGCTTGCCTAGATATTTAAACAAAAAATAATTAACTGTCTAAATTCGCTGTTCTAATAAGAATTCTCCAGAACATACACTTTAAAAATACAAATTTTACAATAAATGAATTTTCAAATGCATCTAACACATTAGATTTCCTATGTAAATCCCTAACTGTTATATAAAACGTGTTATTTCTTGTACTCTTAAAATGTTTGATTTTTTCAAAATTTATAATTTTTTCCTCATGTAATTCTGATGTGTTCTTTTCACAAACTTTTTACAAAAGCTTATTCTTCTTTCTACGTCATGTTAATCGAGCTAAGCATTAACAGAATGCTCTTATTAACAAGTTCCTGATAAGCAGAAGGAAATAAATGAATACATCATCCGTGGTTAATGGCTAACATGCTAGTTGCCAAGGTTGCGGCTTTACATCTGGCGAAGGGCATTGTATTTTTTCGCGCGTAAAAATCTTCGGAAAAGTAGTACAGCCTTTGGCCACTTGTAAATTTTCGGCATTTAAAAGAACCTCAAGGCTGATGTAGAGGCGTCTGAGAAAAATTAAGTGGTCTTTCACGTCCAGTATAGAATGGAGTTCTAAGAAGCTGAGCAGTTAAAGAACATCGACAAATAACTGCATTCAACTGGAGTTTGCTAATGGCATAGTCTAACGTTTCAAATGTTTTACTGCTGATTTTCATTGAAACTCGCTTCTACAAATGGCCATAAGTAAAAGAAAACGAACACATAGAACTTCTTTTTGAGAAAAGTATAAATATTTTAAAATTGAAACTAATAAAGATGAATTACCTCTGAAACGATTAGCTCCACAACAAAAGTGTTAAGAATTTAAATTGTGTGTGTTTGGGCGAAATCTAGATTTTTACTTCTCTACACGTACTGTGTACATAGCATATAAAGAAGGTATCGCCTTCCACCAAAAATTCGATACCGCAATTTCACTGGAAATACATGCCTTGGGTCGCCCTGAATCCGAATAAAGCATTTTTTAAAAAAAAGGTCCGTGTGTGTGTGTGTGTGTGTGTGTGTGTGTGCGCGCGTGCGTGTGTCTGTAAACCCTACAGCCCCAAAACGAAAAGACTGTTAAATACCAAAGTTGGTATTTAGGTTTAGTATCTTCCAAGAATGCGATACGGAGATTTTCAAAAAAAATCCCCCTACCACAAACTACCCTTTACATGGAAAAAAATTCCAAAATTTTGATTTTCTTAAAAATTTATCTAACGATTTTGATTAAAATCCCTTAAATTAAAGCTATTTATATCCGAAATAAAATGCATATCTCGAATTTTCTGAAGACCTCTTTATTCTGGATGAATTTTGCTTAACATCTAAACTGTAAGAGATAGATACACAACAATTGTACAGCACGTCAAAACACATAATTTATGTCCTTTACGTTTTTGCTGTCGGGGTAACCGTTTCCGAGATATTCCTCGTAATTGGATTCAATAATTGTGAAAAACTTAAACTTTTCTCAGACAGGAAGTGTCCGTTTTTCTTTTGTTCTACTCCTGGCCAAGCAAAGAAGCGATTTGCAATGACAATCGCATAACGATAATTTTTAAAATATTATACTATGTCGTTAGCCTAATGCAGTACTTCAGTTCCCTATTACTTATAAGAACTAAGTAATAAGAGGATTTTGCTAGGGTTTATTTCGATTACCATGGTTTAGAAAGAGGAATAATCTTTTGTAGTAAGTTTGTAGAGCAGCTAGAGAAAGTTATGTGAGTGTAACACATCAGATTTTTTTTTTTAATTTAGGAAGTCCCAAAAAAGTATCTCAGGTGAAATTTAGGTACCGATTTTTGGGTGTTATTCAATACTTTCTCTACACGTGTACTGTATATATAGAAGGTTATAAAGACGCAGAGAGTCATTTTAATGGGGTACATAAGAATTTTTATATCTGAGGACATCTAAACATGTTTCCGATGAGATCTACGCACTGAATTTTTTGGATGAAATGCAATACTTACTATATATAGTAGAGAAACTAACCATAGAAAATCCATATGTACAGTTAAAGCCCAGTGAAGTGGTTATTTTCGAAATTAGGTTAGGTTAGTTTAGCAGGATGACCATACTTTCTCAGAATGTAGGCCGAAACTGCGTGAGTTAACTAGAACACCTTGAAAGTATAATTTATCCCCGAAGGCAGCTCGTTCTGAAGCAAAGAAACCGCCAATTAAATCATATAAATTCTTTTCTTTCCGTATTTCACGCGAAGCACTTTTTATTCCGCAAGCTATCGATTCTTCACAAGGCATTTTTTTTTTGTTTTTGTAATTCCTGGAACGCTGTTCGTCTAGACAAAGAAAATCCCACATATTATTATTAATGAGGATCCACCCTCTCAGAATTTACGAATTCAGGGCAATCTTGCCCCTCCAGCACGCAATACCACGTTTATACGGGTGAGCGAATGCGCCTACGGGACGATTCTACTTTCCCTCACGCACGCATTCCTCCAAAATTCCTATAGGCATAAGTTGGTAGCATTTTCTTGAGGGCGCCACGCAGTGACGCAATTTTCCATAATCGATTCGCTGCAGGCTGAAAATTTCGTCGGTTTCTCTCTCTTCTATTAATAAAGGGAGGTAGTTTTCTAGCTACGTACGGGAGCTGCTAGAGCTAATGAAGCAGTTAGCATAATGGTGCACGGAAACCTAGCATGAACGTCTGTGGACAGCTCCTCTGAAATAATAACTGTAATGTAATGGAGCTTTTTATTTATGGACGCTCTTTAACTGTTGGCATTCTCAGCGTCCCATTCTATATTGGCGTGAAAGATCGCTTAATTTTGCTCAGAGGTCTCTCTCATCAGGATCGAGGTTCTTTTACGTACCGCAAATCTACGACACGAGACCAACGGTTTTACTTCTCTTCCAGAGGAAGCCATGCTAAGGATTTTTCCGCCCGAAAAAATCCACCGTCTTCCTTCGGGTTTGAACCGAACCAGAGACCTTGGGTATATGAAGTTAGCATGGTAACCATTACACCTCGGAGAACGGCATAGTAATTGTAATTTTAATAGTCAGAGTAGTAGTATTAGTCGTGGTGGTAGTGGTATTGGTGGTAATGGTAATGGTGTTGATGGTAGTGGTAATGGTTTTGGTGGTAGTGGTAATGGTGTTGGTGGTAGTGGTAATGGTATTGGTGGTAGTGGGAATGGTGTTGGTGGTAGTGGTAATGGTATTGGTATTGGTGGTAGTGGTAATGGTGTTGGTGGTAGTGGTAATGGTGTTGGGAGTAGTGGTAATGGTGTTGGTGGTATTGGTAATGGTGTTGGGGGTAGTGGTAATGGTATTGGTGGTAGTGCTAATGGTGTTGGTGGTAGTGGTAATGGTATTGGTGGTAGTGCTAATGGTGTTGGTGGTAGTGGTAATGGTATTGGTGGTAGTGCTAATGGTGTTGGTGGTAGTGGTAATGGTATTGGTGGTAATGGTAATGGTGTTGGTGGTAGTGGTAATGGTGTTGGGGGTAGTGGTAATGGTATTGGTAGTAGTGGTAATGGTGTTGGTGGTAATGGTAATGGTGTTGGTGGTAGTGGTAATGGTATTGGTGGTAGTGCTAATGATGTTGGTGGTAGTGGTAATGGTATTGGTGGTAGTGGTAATGGTGTTGGAGGTAGTGGTAATGGTGTTGGTGGTAGTGGTGGTGGTGGTAATGGTGTTGGTGGTAGTGGTAATGGTGTTGGAGGTAATGGTAATGGTGTTGGTGGTAGAGGTAATGGTGTTGGTGGTAGTGGTAATGGTAATGTTGTTGGTGGTAGTGGTAATGGTATTGGTGGTAGTGGTAATGGTGTTGGTGGTAATGGTAATGGTGTTGTTGGTAGTGGTTATGGTATTGGTGGTAGTGGTAATAGTATTGGTGGTAATGGTAATGGTGTTGGTGGTAATGGTAATGGTGTTGGTGGTAGTGGCAATGGTGTTGGTGTTAATGGTAATGGTGTTGGCGGTAATGGTAATGGTGTTGGTGGTAGTGGTAACGGTATTGGTGGTAATGGTAATGGTGTTGGTGGTATGAGAATGGTGTTGGTGGTAGTGGTAATGGTATTGGTGGTAATGGTAATGTTGTTGGTGGTAGTGCTAATGGTATTGGTGGTAATGGTAATGGTGTTGGTAGTAGTGGTAATGGTGTTGGTGGTAATGGTAATTGTGTTGGTGGTAATGGTAATGGTGTTGGTGGTATGGTAATGGTGTTGGTGGTAGTGGTAATGGTATTGATGGTAATGGTAATGTTGTTGGTGGTAGTGCTAATGGTATTGGTGATAATGGTAATGCTGTTGGTGGTAGTGGTAATGGTGTTGGTGGTAATGGTGTTGGTGGTAATGGTAATGGTGTTGGTGGTAGTGGTGGTGGTAGTGGTAATGGTAATGGTGTTGGTGGTATTGGTAATGGTGTTGGTAGCAGTGGTTGTGGTAGTGGTAATGGTAATAGTGTTGGTGGTAGTGGTAATGGTGTTGGTGGTAATGGTAATGGTGTTGGTGGTAGTGGTGGTGGTAGTGGTGGTGGTGGTAGTGGTGGTGATAGTGGTATTGGTGGTAATTGAGTTGCTGGTAGTGGTAATGATAGTGGTATTGGTGGTGGTGGTGGTGATAGTGGTATTGGTGGTAATTGAGTTGCTAGTAGTGGTAATGATAGTGGTATTGGTGGTAATGGTGTTGGTGGTAGTGGTGATGATATTGGTATTGTTGGTAATGGTGTTGGTGGTAGTGGTATTGGTGGTAATGGTGTTGGTGGTAGTGGTATTGGTGGTAATGTTATTGGTGGTAGTGGTGGTGATAGTGGTATTGGTGGTAACGGTGTTGGTGGTAGTGGTGGTGATAGTGGTATTGGTGGTTATGGTGTTGATGGTAGTGGTGGTGATAGTGGTATTGGTGGTAATGGTGTTGGTGGTAGTGGTAGTGATAGTGGTATTGGTGGTAGTGGTGGTGGTGGTAGTGGTGGTAGTGGTAGTGGTGGCTAGTGGTAGTGGTAGTGGTGGTGGTAGTGGTAGTGGTAGTGGTAGTGGTGGCTAGTGGTAGTGGTATTGGTGGTGGTAATGGTAATGGTAGTGGTGGTGGTAGTGGTAGTGATAATGGTAGTGGTAGTGATAATGGTAGTGGTAGTGATAATGGTAGTGGTAGTGGTGGTATTGGTGGTGGTGCGAATGGTAGTGGTAGTGGTGGTAGAAATGGTAGTGGTAATGGTAGTGGTAGTGGTGGTGGTGGTGATAGTGGTGGTGGTGCGAGTGGTAATGGTAGTGGTGGTAGGAATGGTAGTGGTAATGGTAGTGGTAGTGGTGGTGGTAGTGGTTGTGATGGGAGTGATAATGGTAGTGATAATGGTGGTGGTAGTGGTGGTGATGGTAGTGGTTGTAGTGGGAGTGACAAGGTAGTGGTGGTAGAAATGGTAGTGATAATGGTAGTGGTAGTGGTGGTGGTGGTATTGGTGGTGGTGCGAGTGGTAGTGGTAGTGGAGTGTTTACCAAGTGAGAGGCCCGGGTTGGTTTCCCGGTACCGGAATGTGGGAAACCTGGGGTACACTCACCTCGTGAAGTCCCTGGGAGGGCCAGTTGATGAGCAACTTGAAAAAGTTGCGGCTCCAGAATGTTTAGAGCGCATTAACCGGCCGGGAGGGACACGGGCCGTTAACTACGTTCCAGCATCCAGTACTGCAAACCATTTATGACGTCTGTAATAGGCAGAGTTGGGGGACCCAGCGGTCGGGAGGTTGGCCTTGGCCCTACTTCACGGAGTTTTATATTATAATAATAACAACAATAATGATAACCATCATCATCCCTGATGAGCCCCCCCAGACACTGGGACAGAGCACAAACGTAGCTCATTTGGCCCTTTGTGACTTACGTATGTCTGTGTGTCTGTGAACAGTGTGACTCATAAACGAAAAATCTGATGCATTCCATTCACATGAATTTCTCTAGTTATTCCACAAGTGCATTGTACTTACCAAACGAATTATTCTTTTAACTACATCATGCTAATTAAGATAAACAGCACATCTGGTCTTATTACTGGCTCTTGGTAAGTAGGAGGAAAACAAAGAAATAAATACACTATGCTAAAGAAATAGTCAACTGTTTCAAAAGCTGATCACTATGTGAAATAATTGAGTGTCAGGAGTAAAACAAAACCAGGATGAAACGAAAGAGGACTTCTTGATTGAGAAAAACTTGAGTGATTTTAATTTGAAACCAATAACAATATCTTGAAAATGACTAGTACATTTTTGTCTATCTCTTACGGTTTAAAGTTACACAAAATTCATCCGCCCGGTAGTGTGGTGGTAGCGTGTGTGCCTCACTTTCAACATGTCACGAGTTCAAATCTAGGTTACAATACACATTTTTTCGGGGTTTTTCCTTCTCCCGAAAAGGCGAATATCGCATACATTTAAGATCCATGGACCCCGAGATCATTTAACATCATTTCACCAATTCTGTTCCTCATCCTATATGACCAACCTGGCTAAAGAATGTTTAAAAAAAAATCATTCAGAATGAAGAGATATTCAGATATTATTTCCAAGAAATTCAAGATATACATTTTATTTGTCATGAAAATAGCTTTAACCTATGTTATTTTAATCAAACCTTCCAGAGCCATTTTTAAGAAAATCAAGTTTTCGAAAAATGTTCCACATAAAAGGATTTTCTCGAAAATAATCGAGTTGCACCTCTGGAAGATACTAAACTTTAACCGACTTTTCGTTTTTGAGTAATGCTGCCCAGAGTAAATATACACACACACATACACATGATTATTTGGATTCACCGAGTCTCAAAACATGTCTCTCCAGTGATTCCTCGGTGACGCATTTTTGTATGGAATACCTACAATATCTTCTCCATCTACTATATGGATAGTACATACGTGCTAGAGACAGTAAAAATCACTTAAATACCAAACTTGATATTTAAGTTCAGCATTTTTGAAAGATGCATAACGAATGATTTCAAGCAAATCGCCCTCGACAAAGTAACGTTTAAATTAATTTTTTTTCAAAAAGTTTACAAATTTTATCGTCTTTTTTTTTTTTTTACGTATATATTCGATTTTCTAGAAAGAGAAAATTGAAGATATATAAATGAATTTTGCTGCATTTTGTATGACTGGTAAACCGAGAGAGATGGACAAAAGCTTACAAACACAAAATGTAAATTTCGTAAAAAGACACAATTTATGTCATAAACAATTTTTTCGTGGGGTTGACCGTTTAGGAGATATTTCATGTTATTGGTTTCAGCCTCATATGGGAGCTTGTAAATTCCTGGTCATGCAGAGAAGTGAATATCAACACATGGCAACCAGCTTTTAAACGATTTGATTGTTGCTTTAGCCTTATTTCCTTTCTGCTTACAAGGAAGCAAGTTATAAGAAAATTTCTGCTAATGTTTACCGATTAGCATGAAGTAAATAGAAGAACAAGCTTTTTAACTATAATTTGTTACAGAGATGTAGAGAAAGTCATATGAATGGAACACATCAGATTTTTTTGTTGGAATCCAATGCCTTTTCCAATCTTTGTGTACGTGATAGAGAAAGTAATAACTAGGATTACTATTTTTAGGTGCAATTATGAGCTGGTAAAGGAAGGGTGCTCAAATAGAGTAAAAAATCTGATGTGTAGCATTCACATGACTTTCTCTATATCTCTGCAACAATTTACTCTTAATAAGCTTATACTTTTATTTACTTCACGTTAATCAGACTAAAATAGTAGAATAGTCTTATTGCTTTGTTCCTTGCTGGTTGCTATGTCACTGAAGTTCCTTTGTTTGTATGGAAGCAGTTCACGAATTCCTATATGAGAAAAGTATAAGTTTTCATAGCAGAAAATGACTCAAAAACGATGACTCCACGCAAAAAATGTATTAACATAAGTTGTGTATTTTAACTACATTGTGCTGTAAGTTTTTGTCTATCTCTTACGGTTTTGCAGTTAAGCAAAATTCCGTAAAATTCATTCAGAATAAAGTAGTCTTCAGAGGCTATTCCCAGAAAATTCAAAATAACATTTTATTTGTCAGGTAAATATCTGAATATTACGATATTTTAATCAAAATCGTTAGAGCCATTTTTTAGAAAATCAAATTATTTTAAAAAAGTTCCATGTAAAGGGTAGTTTGGGGTGGGGGGATTTTTCTCAAAATCTTCGTGTCGCATCTTTGGAAGGTACCAAACTTATATACCAATTTTGTTTTTTAACGGGCTTTACATTATTTAGGTATGCTGCCACAGACGCACTCCAACTGACATTTTTCTAAAACTGTTTTTTTTATGGATTCAGGGGGTCCCAAACATATATTACCGGTGAAATCTCGGTATCGAAATTTTGGGTGCAATACAATATATTCTCTATACAATATGTATATAGTATGTGTACAGAAAGTAATAATATAGGATAGGAAAAACAATTTAAATGAATATATAAGCTTTATAAAATGTATATCTTGAATTTTGTGGAAATAGCCTCTGAAGACATGTTTATTCGGATGAATTTCGCGGTATTTTGTATTATTGGCAAAACGTAAGAGATGAGCAAAAACATACTAAGCATAAAATGTTGCTCTTGTTAAAATACAATTTATAATAAATAAATAAATATATATTCGCCGTGTTGACCGTTTTGGAGATATTCCTTGTTATTAGCTTCAGCTTTAAAATACTTATACATTTCTCATAAGGAATTTGTCAACTCCTGTCCATACAAACAAAGGAACTTCAGTCACATAGTAACCAGCTTTTGACTATCACTTTAACCTAAGTTACTGCCTTATTTCGCTTCTGCTTACAAGGAAGCAAGTAATAACACTATTTCTCCTAAGTTTTTCTCAATTAGCATGAAGTAAATAGAAGTATAACCTCATTAACAATAAGTTGTAGAGATGTAGAGAAAGTCATGATAGGAACACCAGATTTTTTTTCTAATATTTATAGGTCAATTAAATCCGGACATTGCTTATTACTTTCTCTATACGTACTATGTACATAGTGTATAGAGAAGGTATTGTATTGCATCCAAAAATTCGATACCGAAATTTCACCGGAAATACATGTTTGAAGACACCCTGAATACAAAAAAAAAGCATTTTTAGAAAAATGTCCGTGTGTGTGTGTGTGTGTGTGTGTCTGTGGGCAGCATAACCCAAAAAGGAAAAGACCGTTAAATACCAAACTAGGTGTTTAAGTTCAGTGCCTTCCAAGGATGCGACACGAAGGTTTTCAAGAAAATCCCCCCCACCCCAAACTACCCTTCACTTGGAAACATTTTCGAAATTTTCGATTTTCTAAAAACCGGCTCTAACTATTTTGATTGAAATATCGTATATTAAAGATATTTACCTGACAAATAAAATGCATATTTTGAATTTTCTGGGAATAGCCTCTGAAGACTACTTTATTCTGAATGAATTTTTCATAATTACTAAATCATTAGAGATGGACAAAAACTTAACCCACAAAAAAATGTAGAGCACGTTAAAACACACAATTTATGTTATATACATTTTTTTCGTGGAGCTGATCGTTTTTGAGATATTCCTTTTTCTTGGTTTCAGCTTTGAAAAACTTATACTTTTCTCATACAGGAATTTGTCAACTCCTGTCGATACAAACAAAGGAACTTCAGTGACATAGCAACCAGCTTTTGGCTTTCGCTTTAAGCTATGGAACTCCCTTATTTCGTTTCTACATGCAAGGAAGCAAGTAATAAGACTATATCTGCTAATTTTTTCTCGATTAGTATGAAGTAAATAGAAGCATAAGCTTTTTAACAATAATTTGTTGCAGAAATGTAGAGAAAGTCATGTGAATGGAACACATCAGATATTTTTTGGTTACGCAAGCACAAGCACGTCTAAATGACTGTGTGTATCTATAGGAAGCTGTAAGTTATTAACACTGAACATGGCTTATACAATAAAGCTGGGCGGTGAAAGCTGGAGATAGTGATCAGTGGAAATAAGTCAGTGTGGTCCGCCCAGAGCCCCCAGGAAACAATGGTGTACAGGAGCCACTGGTATGTCTGTAACCTCATCCCGAAACACTTGAGAATTTCACCGGAAGCTACTGCAAGTTGATCGCGTGCAATCGGTAAGTCTCCCCAGCTTGCATGCCAATGTTCAAGGTCGATGTGTTCTAACGTTGTTAACAGAAACGCGTTTATGGAACCTGTGCATTTTTTCTGCGTCTGCTGGAGCTTGTAAAACTTTCAGTGGCGTAACTGTTAAAGAACCTCTGATAGGCTATAAATAAAAGAGAAGTTCATAGAAAGCAATTATTTTATTACTAAAAGTTTTGTACACTTATGGTTACTTTTCAACATAATCACCGAAAAGATTGAGACATTTATCATACCTGTGCACAAGTTTTACAATACCCGCTTCAAAAAATGTTGCCGCTAATGTTTTTAAATGAGAATTGATGTTGTTTTAAAGATTTTCTTTGGTTTGAAAGTGCTGCCTCCTAGCCACGTCTTCAATTTTTTTTTTAATTTTTTTTTTAAATACAGTTCCGGAGTCTGGTTAGGACTCCGGCGCTGTAAACTCTACTTTTTATTTACCTAGTTTGTTTACTTTGATTACTGGCCCATGCCCAAGGCGGGACTCGGGCCCACGATCCCCTGCGCTGCGAAACACCAAAGCGAGAATTACTTACTTAATTACTTAATTTTTTTTTTTTTTTTTTATAGTGCTTAACACCCGCTTTAACTAGGATGATACAGGAATAATGATGGAGCACCGGTGGAATGCGTTTCGGGGGAAACCGGAGAACCCGGAGAAAACCCGCCCCAGCGCCGCTTTGTCCACCAAAAATCTCACATGTGGCCGTCTAGGTGAGGCAAGTGCTCTAACCACTCGTCCACGGCGCGGCCCAGTTCAGGGGAAGAGGTAAAAGTCGCTTGGTTTGGACTGTACGGCGAATGATCGAAAATGTCCCATTGAAATTGTTCAAGAAGCCAATGGGTTGTGCACGAGGGTTGTCATGGATCAACACAATTCCTGAAGTCAGCATTCCTCTTCGATTGTTTTGAATGGCTCTCCGCAAACGTAGTAAAGTACGAAGATAAGAATATTAAAACCTGGGAAAGAATAGTAACATGATGTAGGGCAAAGTTCACTAAGCATACAACTGTGGTGTTAAGGTGTATAGTGCTTAAGGGAAAAAATAAAAAATCTGATGTGTACCACTCACATGACTTTCTCTATATCCCTGCAATAAATTATTCTTAAAAAGCTTATACTTCTATTTACTTCATGGTAATCAGAAAAAATTAGTAGAAATAGTCTTATTACTTGCTTCCTTGTAAGTAGAAGCGAAATAAGGGACTACCATAAGTTAAAGTGACAGTCAAAAGTTGGTTCCTATGTCAATGAAGCTCCTTTGTCTATATGGATATGAGTTGACAAGTTCCTGTATGAGAAAAGTATGCGTTTTTCATAGCAGAAACAAAAAATAAGGAATGTCTCAAAAACGACGAACTCCACGAAAAAATGTTTATAACATAAATTGTGTGTTTTAACGTGCTCTACATTATTTGAGAAGTAAGTTTTTGTCCATCTCTTACGGTTTATCAGTTATTCAAAATTTTGTAAAATTCATCCAGAATAAACTACTGTTCAGAGGCTATTCCCAGAAAATTCAAGATATACATTTTATTTGTCAGGTCTTTAAAATAATCAAAATCTTAGACGCATTTTTGAGGAAATCAAAATTTTCGAAAAAAGTTCTATGTAAAGGGTAGTTGGGTATGAGGGGATTTTTCTCAAAATCTTCGTGTTGCATTCCTGGAAGATACTAATCTTAAATACCAAGTTTGGTATTTTACCTACTTTTCGTTTTTGAGTTATCATGTTCACAGACACACGGACACACGGACACAAACACACACGGACCTTTTTTCGAAAATGCTTTTTTTAGATAATGGGGACCCTAAAACATATATTTCCGGTGAAATCTCGGTATCGAATTTTTTGGTGGAGTGCAATACATTCTCTATACACTATGTACATAGTGCGTATAGAGAAAGTAAAAATAGCAACTCTAAGAAAGCAAAAGAAACATATAAGAATGAGTATACAATATTGTCTTTAAAAATAATATGCTACAAATCGTTCCTGTCATATTTGTGAAAATGAAAAATAACAAAAGATATCGGTTTAAAACTCGTGTCATCTTCGGAAGATATTGAACTTAAATGTTGATTTTTTACTGTCTCTATACGTACTATGTACATAGTGTATAGAGGAAGTATTGCATTCCACCCAAAAATTCGACACCGAGATTTCACCGGAGGACCCCCTGAATCCAAAAAAAGCATTCTTACAAAAACATCCGTGTGTGTGTGTGTGTGTGTGTGTCTGTGGACAGCATAGCTCAAAAACGAGAAGACCGTTAAAGCCCAAATTTGCCATTTAAGTTTGGTATCTTCCAAGAATGCGACACGAAGATTTTCAAGATAATCCCCCACCCCAAACCACCCTTTACATACAAAAAATTTCGAAAATTTTGATTTTCTTAAAAATGGTTCTAACGATTTTGATTAAAATATTCCATAATAAAGATATTTACCTGGCAAATAAAATGTATATCTTGAATTGTCTGGGAATAGTCTCTGAAGACTACTTTATTCTGGATGAATTTTACGGAATTTTGCATAATTGCTACACCGTAAGAGATACACAGAAACTTACCATACAGAAAATGTAGCTTACGATGAAACACTCAATTTATATCATATACATTTTTTTCGTGGAATTGATCATTTTTAAGATATTCATGGTTTTTCGCTTCAGCTTTGAAAAACATACCTTTTTCATACAGGAATTTGTCAACTGTGTCCATACAATAAAAAAGGAACTTCAGTTACATAGCAACCAGCTTTTGACTATCACTTTAACCTATGAGATTACCTTATTTCGCTTCGACTTACAAGGAAGCAAGTGATAAGACTATTCCTGCTGATTTTTTCTTGATTAGCATGAAGTAAATAGAAGCATAAGCTATTTAACTACAATTTGTTGCAGAGATGTAGAAAAGTCATGTGAATGGAACACATCAGCCTTTTATTTTTTACTTTCTCTTAACGTACTATGTAAAAAGTGAACCTATAGAAAAGGTATTGTATTCTACCCAAATTCGATACCGAGATTTTACCGGAAGGTACTACACATAAATAAATATAGATCACGTTAAAACACACAATTTATATCCTATACGTTTTTTTTTTCTCGTTGAATTGACCATTTCTGATATATTCCTTGTTATTTCTTCAGCCCTAAAATACTTATACTTTTCTCATACGGGAATTTTCAACGCCTGACCATGTGAACAAAGGAACTTCTGTGACATACCAACCAGCTTTTGGTTATCACTTTAACCTATGGCACTCCCTTATTTCGTTTTTTAACAATAATTTGTTGCTAAGATGTAGAGAAAGCAGGTGAATGGAACACATCCGTTATTTTTTATATTAAGTAAAAATACGATTTAAGTAAAATTTCAACATCAAATTCACTTCAAGAAAGGGAATTTCTTCAAGAATTAGGTAGTAAGAGAGACATCTTTGATTCTACAAGAATTTTGTTAGAAATACAAACATTTGGTTACAATGGTGAGAGAATCATACTTTAATTGTGTAAACCTTCTTCATGCTAAGCAAGGGGGAATGTCAGTCGTGTTTTGTTAAGAGCCTCCCCTACCTTGGGCACTACTTTGAGAGTTGATGTCATTAAAAGTTTTGAAGAATAAATTTTGAAATTTCTATGGCATACGCATTCTTTTTGGTAACTGGTGGAAAAGTTCTCTAAGTGCTTCCCGTCTCAAAAGTGCTTTTCTAGACTTTTGTCTGAAGATCTTAGCAAGCTGCCCGCGAGGTCCTTGCTAAGAATGTAATCACTTGAGCCTTACAAATTGTAAAGTGGGGACAAGAAAGGAGTAAATACACAGGACGTGGTGAATGAGATTCTTCCTGAATAAGCTCGCCCGGTGGTTTCTTCCGTTGACGGATGACTCCAATGTGAAGTAGTGGTCAACTAAGTCCTCACTCATGCAGAGAACGGATGTGGGCCATTCAGGTCAGTCAAAACAGTCCTGCACCATGCTTTTTACTTTCTCTATACGTACTATGTACATAGTACATAGAGAAGGTAATGCACTCCACCAAAAAATTCGACACCAAGATTTCAGCGGAAATATGTTTTAGGGTCCCCTGTATCCAAAAAAAAGTATTTTCAGAAAAAGGTCCGTGTGTCAGTGTGTCCGTGTGTCTGTGAACACCATAACTCAAAAACGAAAAGTCGGTAATAAATAACAAACTTGGTATTTAAGTTAAGTACCTTCCAGGGATGCGACACGAAGATTTTGAGAAAAAAAAAACCACCCCAAACATGGAAAATTCCCTTTACATGGAAGTTTTTACGAAAATTTTGATTTTCTTAAAAATGGCTCCTACGATTTTGATTAAAATATCGTATATTAGAGATATTTACCTGACAAATAAAATGTATATCTTGAATTTTCTGGGAATAGCCTCTGAAGCCTACTTTATTCTGGATGAATTTTGCATAACTACTAAACCATAAGAGATGGACAAAAACTTAACTCAGAAAAAATGTAGTGCACGTTAAAACACACAATTTATATTACACACAATTTTTTTGTGGAGTTGATCGTTTTAGAGATATTTCTTGTTTTTGGTTTCAGCTTTGAAAAACTTATACTTTTCTCATACAGGAATTTGCCAACTCGTGTCCATACAAACAAACGAACCTAAATCACATAGCAACCAGTTTTTGGCTTTCACTTTAACCTATGGTACTCCCTTATTTCGCTTCTACTTACAATAAAGCAAGAAATAAGACCATTTCTGCTAATTTTTCACGGTTTGCATGAAATAATTAAAAGAATAACCTTATTAACAATAATTTGTTACAGAGATATAGAGAAAGCCACGTGAATGGAACATATCAGATTTTTTTTTTCAGCTTAATCGTCATTTCTATCAAGGTATTTATTGTCACGTGGTACCGGTTTTTCAGATGTTTTACACTTTCACTGCTAAAGATCTGAACCAAGATGTCGTTTCCGCTTTGAGGTCTTCATGGCTGAAAAATATTTTCCATCTAAAAAGTCATGTACGGTATCCAAAGTGATAGACAGGTTTTTCTGAATTCTTTTATCAACATTTGCGTTCAACTCTTCCATAACGATTGATGAACTTCCACTCTGGTGTTTTTCGTACACATTGTTTCATCCTTGATTGCTCGTCAATTATGCGCCATTTCCTCACTGAAGGCTGTTCTTGTATTATCACTATATACTTGTGTTATTTGCCTATAAAACTCGATTGGTAGAACCTTTTGTGCATTCAAAATAGCGAATAAGGTCTTTGGCGGTAGAAAAGTATAACATCGGCATTGAAAAACTGTTACCACGTGATAATAAATAGCTTGACAAAATGGAGATTACGTTGACAAATAGAGTAAGGTACTGTAACTTTGTAAATAAAGTTTTATATTGATAGCTTTCGTTATTATTTAGTTATGTCAAATCGTTCCTTTGTTTCAGATGACCTATATCTGGGAAAAAGGCAGAACGCAGAACTGAGTAAATGTGAGGTTAGAGTGTATACAAAACTTCGTGTAAAGCTATCAGACAGAAAACTCTTTATGCAAGAACTGCGTGTTGTTTGAAACAGCTACTCGGGAAATGCCTGAATAAAAGCCGGGAGAAAAGTGCGACATGCAATTAGAACACAAGAACAAACAACATATTTCTCATGGACAGAACCGACGTCATTCCACCTGCCTCCCAATTCAATTATTTCGCATTCCTCTCCCCCTTCACCTTGATATGGTCCGTCTCTCACGCAAATTGCTGCTTCGTGAGTCTGGTTTTCTGTTTTAAATTGGAGATATTTTTCGTGTAGGGGTTAGGCCCCTCTGTCAAGGTCTTACCGCCCGCTGCTTGGCTGATTCCAAACGGTTTTACGTCACAGAATGACTACGCGTTCACGGATGGAACGATGAAGTAAGTCATACAAATCGAACACCATTAAAGCATGCATTCGAACCTTTGCCTCCTCATGTGATCGAAAGGTGTTCGTTACTAAAGTATTTTAACTTTCTCTACAGGCAAAATGCACATAGTAGGTACTTAGAGAAGGTAATCTGATATGTTCCATTCGCATGACTTCCTCTATATCTCTGTAACAAATTATTGTTAATAGGCTTATTCTTCTATTTTCTTCATGCTAATCGAGAACAAATTAGCAGAAAGCCTTATTACTTGCTTGCAGTCAAAAGTTGCTATGTGATTGAAGCTCGTTTGTTTGTATGGACACGAGTTGGCGAATTCCTGTATGAGAAAAGTATATGTTTTTCATAACTGAAACCGAAAACAAGGAATATCTAAAAACGATCGGCTTCATGAAAAAATTCACATAACATAGATTGTGTGTTTTAATGTGCTCTACATGTTTTGTGAAGTAAGCTTTTGTCCATCGCTTACGGTTTAGCAGTTATGCACAATTCCGTAAAATTCATCCAGAATAAAGTAGTCTTCAGAGACTATTCCCAGAAAATTCAAGATATACATTTTATTTGTCAGGTAACTATTTTTAACATACGATATTTTAATCAAAATCGTTAGAGGTATTTTTAAGAAAATCAAAATTTTCAAAAATATTTCTATGTAAATGGTAGTTGGGGGTGGGGGGAATTTATTTGAAAATCTTCGTGTCGCATCCTTGGAAAACACCAATCTTAGATACCAAGTTTGGTATTCAACGGTATTTTCGTTTTTGAGCTATGCTGTCCACAGACACAGACACATACACACACACGGATCTTTTTCCAAAAATACTTTTTTTGGATTCAGAGTGACTCAAAAGATGTATTTCCGGTGAAATTTCAGTATCGAATTTTTGGGTGCAATACAATACCTTCTCTATACACGTAGTACCTGTAGAGAAAGTAAAAACATATATGACATAAAATATGTGTTTAATGGAGATCTACTGTTTTGTGTAGTAGGTTTTTGTTTATCTCTTATGGTACCAGTTATGCAAAATTCAGAAAAATTCATCCAGAATAAAGAGTTCTTCAGATGCTATTCCGAGAAAATTCAAAACACAAATTTTATTTTTCATGAAAATATTTTTAATATACGGAATTTTGATCAAAATCGTAAAAACCATTTTTGAGAAAATCAAAATTTTCGAAAATTGTTGTGGAGGGGGAATTCTTGCTCAAAATCTTCGTGTCGGTGAGACACTAAACTTCGTATTTTACCGACATTTCGTTTTTGAATTATCGTGTTCACACACAGAGGAAACATACCTTTTTCTAAAAATGGTTTTTTACTTTCTCTACACATACTATGTACGTAGCGTAATCTATAGAGAAGGTCTTGTAATGCACCCAAAAATTAAATACCGAAATTTCATCGGTAATACATATTTTGGGGCGCATTGAATCCAAAGAAAACCCTTGCTGTTTAGAAAATTGTCCATCTGTGTATGTCTGTGTGTGCGTGTCCGTGTGTATATGTGTGTGCATGTCTGTCGGCAGTATAGGTCAGAAACGAAAAGTCTGGTCAATACTATACTTGATATTAAACCAGTATCTTTCAAGGATGCGACAAGAAGATTTTGAAGAAAATCCTTCCACGGAAAAAATTTAGGACATTTTGGTTTTCTCAAAAATGGGTCTAACGATTCTTGTATATTTAAGATATTTACATATCAAATAAAATGTATATCTTAAAATTCCTGGAAATTGCCTCATCTTTTACCTGGATGGATTTTGCATAACTGGTAAATCTTAAGATATATAAAAATACTTACTCAACAAAAAAACTTAGAGCTCGTTAAAATACACAATTTATGTTATATGCATTTTATTGCTGGGTTTATTTGCTTTTTGATGCTCCTTGTTATTTGGTTTCAGCTTTAAAATACTTATACTTTTCTCATAAAGGAATTTGACAACTCCTGTCCATACAAACAAGAGAACTTCAATCTCATAGCAACCAGCTTTTGACTACATCTTTAACCTATGGTACTCCCTTATTACTCTTCTACTTCAATGGAAACAAGTAATAAAACATTTCTACTAATTTTTTCTTAATTAACATGAAATAAATAGAAGAATAAGCTTTTTAACAATAATTTGTAACAGAAATTTAAAGAAAGTTATGTTAATGGAACTCATCAGATTTTTTGGATACAGGTGATCCAAAAGCGTGTATTTCCGATGAAATCTCGTTATCGAATTTTTGGGTGTAGTGCCAACGTACAATATACAAAGCAGATATTCGAGAGCCATTTTTTTTTCAAACTCCGATAGGCTATAAATAAAAGAAAGCCGCCAAAGATTGCAAATGAGCATTGACGTTGTTTCGAAGACCTTCGTTGGTTTGAAAATGCTGCCCTCCTAACCACGACTTCAGTTCAGGGAAAAGGTGAAAGTCGCTGGTTGCCAGGTCAGGACTGTACGGCGGATGATTGAAAATGTCCCATTGAAATTGTTCAAGAAGCCGATGGATTGTGCCATCAGTGTGTGGACGAGCGTTTTCATGGATCGACACAATTCCTGAAGTCAGCATTCCTGTTCGTTTGTTTTGAATGGCTCTCCGCAAACGTCGTCAAGTTTCACAATAAACAGCCGCATTGATAGTGGTTCCCGGCTGCAACATTTTTTGAAATGGGTGTTGCAAAGCTTGATAAAAAGTCTGAACTTTTCGGTGATTATGTTGAAAAGTAAGCATAAGTGTACAATACTTTTAGTAATAAAATAATTGTTTTCATAGAACTCACATGGCTTTCTCTAGCAGTTCTACAAAATGCATACATAAGATTCTTCTTCTTTCTGCACCTTGCTAATCGTGGTACTCATTATCTCAATGTCCTTATTATTTAGTTCCGTATAAGTAGGAAGAAAATAAGGGAATACACTAGGCTAAACCAATAGTCAAATGTTTTAAAAGCTGTCGTTATGCGATTGTCATTACACATCGCTTCTTTTCTTGGCCAGGAGTAGAACAAAAGAAAAGCGGACGCTCCCGTCTGAGAAAAGTATAAGTACTTGACAACTGATAACAATGAATACCTAGAAAACGGTATGCTCCACGAGAAAAATGTATGTGACATAACTTGTGTATTTTAACAAGACCTACATTTTTTGTTTAGTAAGTTTTTGTCTATCTCTTACTGTTTACTAGTTATGCCAAACTAAGCAAAATTCATCCAAAATAAACAGGTCTTGAGAAGCTATTCCCAGAAAATTCAAGATATACATTTTATTGGTTAGGTAAATAGCTTTAATATATAATATTTTTATCAAAATCGTTTCAGCCATTTTTAGGAAAATCAAAATTTTCGAAAAAAGTTCCATGTAAAGGGTAGTTTGGGGTGGGGGTATTTTTCTCAAAATCTTCGTGTCGCATCCCTGGAAGATACTAAACTTAAATACCAAGTTATCGTGTTCACAGACACACCGGCACACACGGACCTTTTTCTGAAAATGCTTTTTTTGGATACAAGGGGTCCTAAAGCATGTATTTCCGGTGAAATCTCGGTATACAATACTTCTCTATCCCTATGTACATTGTACATATGGGGTTAGAGAAATTAAAAACGGCCCTCGTAAATATGAACTTGCTTAAATGTGCCCATAATCGCCAAGTTTACCATAGTTTAGAAAAACTTGAAGTATGCTCTGTGAGTATTGCTGCAATAGAAAGTTCTATCACCTCTGGGTCAGCAGACCTCACACGCTTCACGAGCCTGGACCTCGGAATGTGATAGAATGCTTTAATGGATTAACCGAGTCACAAACGACTGTTTACGGTGATTTACGAAACGGGATTAGAGTGCACTATTCTTCGACAGTAGGCCATACATTTCGAAAAGCAGTTCCGGTTTAGCTCGCCCCAAATCTACAGTAATAGCCCATGTGAATCTTCTCAGTTTCGGAAAATTCCTGTCTCACGTGAAGGTTAACGCCTTTGACTGTCGTCTTCTTGATTTTTGGATCCTGTTTTTACTTTCTCTATCCCGCATGTACAAAGTAGGTACATAGTGCAAAAGGTATTTAAGTTTAGTATCTTCCAAGAATGCAACAGGAAGATTCTCAAGAAAATCCCCCCACCACAAACGACACTTTACATGGAAAAATATTCGAAAATTTTGATTTTTTAAAAAACGGCTACATTGATGCTGAATAAAATTCCATATATTAATGATATTTACATCCCAAATAAAATGTATACCTTGAATTTGCTGAGAATAGCCTCTGAAAAGCTTTTTATTCTGAATGAAGTTTGCTGAATTTGGTGTTACTGGTAAAGTAAATCATTTTTAAAATATAAAATATAAAAAATTAGTTAGATAAAGAATAATAGTGAAATAAAATTGTCACAATAAAACTATAATCTTAATAAATGTAATAATAATAATAATAATAATAATAATAATAATAATAATACAGAAATGATGAAAAGTATTACATTTTTAAAATAAATTTGAAAAATAATTTAAATTTATTTATTTGTGATGTAATATAGTAGAAGAATTAGGTCCATGTGAAGTTGAAAATAAATTCTTATACTAAAAATGTTTACGTTTGTAGCGTTTTTGTGTATTATGTAATATGATTAATTTTTATTATTCTTGTTTTAAAGCTATATTTGTATTTTATTTGTTATAAATTTACGTTAGATAATGAAAGTGTAATTATTTAAATGTTAAAATATTTTACTATTGTTTTGTTAGTTTTCTTATATATGCATTATATTATAATTTATTATTTTTATTATTTTTTATTTTATGGCCTGTATTTTATTTTTTAACTAATAAATAATCTGTAAACAAATTTATGTTGTAAGAATATAAATAATTTTTTTTTAAAAATCTGGCATATTAGCTCAGGGTTTAGAAATTAGATACCAAAGTCTTTATACGATTTTTATTTTTATTCTTATTATTTTACTTTTATTGTGTAACAATAAGTAATATTGGGCAAGGAAAGCCATATGAGCGTAACACCTCATTTCTTCTAACGATGAGATTGTGTTAATTCAATTGGGCCCACAACTCTTCGACCTGAGGTTTTTCTGGTCTGAAATGGCAGGTGATTTACAATGTTGCAGACACGATTTAGATTTCTATAGGCGGTTGTTCTTGAACAAGCGCAGGATAAAAAAATCTAATGTATTCCATTCACATGACTTTCTCTATATCCCTGCAACAAATTATTCTTAAAAAGTTTATGCTTCTATTTACTTCATGCTAAACAGAATAAATTAGCAGAAATAGTTTTATTACTCGCTTCCTTGTAAGTAGTTATGGGACAACCATAGGTTAAAGTGATAGTCAAAAGCTGGTTGCTATGTCAATGAAGTTCCTTTGTTTATATGGATAGGAGTTGACAAGTTCCTGTATGAGAAAAGTATACGTTTTTCATAGCAGAAACCAAAAATAAGGAATGTCTCAAAAACGACAAACTCCACGAAAAAAATGTATATTACATAAATTGTGTGTTTTAATGTGCTCTACATTTTTTGTGTAGTACGTTTTTGTCCACCTCTTACGGTTTAGCAGTTAATCAAAATTCAGTAAAATTCATCCAGAATAAGCTACTCTTCAGAGGCTATTCCCAGAAAGTTCAAGATATGCATTTTATTTGTCAGGTAAATATCTTTAATATTCGAAATTTTAATCAAAATCGTTAGGGCCATTTTGAGAAAATCAAAAATTTCGAAAAAAGTTCCATGTAAAGGGTAGTTGGGGGTGGGATTTTTCTCACAATCTTCGTGTCGCATCCCTGGAAGATACTAAACTTAAATACCAAGTTTGGTATTTTACCGACTTTTAGTTTTTCAGTTATCGTGTTCACAGACACACACACACACACGGACCTTTTTGTGCAATACCTTCTCTATACACTATATACATAGTACGTATAGAGAAAGTAATAAAAACCCACAACAATGAAGCTAATGCGGTGAAACGTTGAATGTTTGTTGGGCCGAGGAGGGGGAAGACAGACCCAGTATTGGATTTTTGCTTTGACACGGAGCAAAAAAACAGAAACTAACCAAAATACCAACTCTGTACTAATGGTATCTGACGTTCGAACTGACTTCACGGTCACACTTCATAGTATGTGCCAAATCCATCTGGCTGCTTCAGTGAGAACGACGTTGGGGAAAAAGTTGCGCCCTGGGCTCTCTATTGGCATTTCAACAACTGGGCTTGATCAAAGCATCATTTTCTTTATCGAAAACACTGTGTTCCATTCACATAACCTTTCTCTAGCTGTTCTGTAAACAATGTACCCTTACAGAATATTATTCTTTTTTCTACAAAATGTGAATCAATGTAAACATTACCAGAAATGGTCTTATTAGTTATTTCCTTATAACCGAGAGTTAAAGCTTTCAAAAGCTGCAGCTATGCGTTTATCAAAAATAATATAAAGAGAACTCCAATGTTTACTTTCTCCAGCCCCATAAATACAATGTACATAGGGATAGATAAGTATTGTATTCCACCCAAAAATTCGATACCGAGATTTCACAGGAAGTACATGTTTTAGGACCCCCTGTATCCAAAAAGAGCATTTTCAGAAAAAGGTCCATGTGTGTGTCTGTGTGTCCGTATGTCTGTGAACACGATAACTCAAAAACGAAAAGTACCAAACTTGGTATTTACGTTTAGTATCTTCCAGGGATGCGACACGAAGATTTAGAGCAAAATCCCCCCACCCCCAACTACCCTTTACATGGAACTTTTTTCGAAAATTTTGATTTTCTCAAAAATGGCTCTAACGATTTTGGTTAAAATTTCGGATATTAAACATATTTACCTGATAAATGAAATGTATATCTTGAATTTTCTGGGAAAAGCCTCTGAAGAGTAGTTTATTCTGGATGAATTTTACTAAATTTTGAATAACTGCTAAACCGTAAGATATGGACGAAAACTTACTACAGAAAAATGTAGAGCACATTAAAACACACAATTTATGTTATATACATTTTTTTCGTGGATTTCGTCGTTTTTGTGACATTCCTTATTTTTGGTTTCTGCTATGAAAAACGTAAACTTTTCTCATACTGGAACTTGTCACCTCCTATCCATATAAACAAAGGAACTTAATTGATATAGCAACCAGCTTTTGACTATCACTTTAACCTACGGTTGTCCCTTATTTCGCTTCTACTTACAAGGATGCGAGTAATAAGTCTATTTCTGCTATTTTTTTCTGATTAGCATAAAGTAAATAGAAGTATAAGCTTTTTAAGAATTATTTGTTGCCGGGATATGGAGAAAGTCATGTGAATGATACACATCAGATTTTTACTTTCTCTAGCCCCATATGTATAATGTACATAGGGATAGAGAAGTATTGTATTCCACCCAAAATTTGATACCGAGATTTCACCGGAAATACATGTTTTAGGACCCCCTGTATCCAAAAAAAGCATTTTCAGGAAAAGGTCCTAGTGTGTGTCCGTGTGTCCGTGTGTGAGTGTGTCCGTGTCTGTGAACACGATAACTCAAAAACGAAAAGTAGCTAAAATACCAAACTTGGTATTTAAGTTTAGTATCTTCCAGGGATGCGATACGAAGATTTTGAGAAAAATCCCCCCACCCCAAGCTACCCTCTACATGGAACTTTTTTTTGAAAATGTTGATTATCTTAAAAATGGCTCTAACGATTTCGATTAAAATATCATATATGAAAGATATTTATCTAGCAAATAAAATGCATATCTTGAATTTTCTGGAAATAGCTTCTGAAGACCTGTTTATTCTGGATGAATTTTGCTTAATTTGGCATAACTAGTAAACTGTAAGAGATAGACAAAAACTTGCTATACAAAAAATGTAGGTCTTGTTAAAATAAATAAGCTATGCCATATACATTTTTCTCGTGGAGTTTACCGTTTTCGAGGTATTCATTGTTATTAGTTTCAGTTGTGAAGTACTTATATTTTTCTCAGACGGGAGTGTCCGTTTTTTCTTTTGTTCTACTCCTGGACAAGAAAAGAAGCGATTTGTAATGACAATCGAATAACGACAGCTTTTAAAACATTTGACTATTGGTTTAGCCTAGTGTATTCCCTTATTTTCTTGCTACTTATACGGAACTAAATAATAAAAACATTGTGCTAATGAGTACCACGATTAGCAAGGTGCAGAAGAAGTAAAATCTTATGTATGAAGTTTGTAGAACAGCTAGAGAAGGTCATTTGAGTGTAACACATCAGATTTTTATCGATAAATTCGCGAGCAACTTGAGGTGAATGATTAATGCTGAACACTACTTTGTCGAGTTGAAGATCGTTGGAGATTCAGGATTGAACGATGTCAGGGTCGAATCTTGTTGCTGATATATCGTCCTCCGGTTAGGTAACTGTATGTATACAGAGCACACATAGTAATAGATGTCGAATTTCTGATTGTCTGTAGGGGCATTTATAGGGCGTGTCTGCTGATATACGCTGGCCGGTCCGTCACTCTAATTGGGGAAGAAGGAGGGGTTGTAGCTTTCACGTACCTAATCTCACTTCCAGTTGAGGGAGGTGGCTATTCCTATTAGCGAATGAGTTGACAAACCCAGCATAGGTATGCTCTATTGGTTCGATATAGAACACTCAACTAAGGTGGCAGTATCAGCCAATAAAATAAAAACATGACATAATAAAGTACCCCACAAACGGTGAGGAATGCGGTGTACTGGACAAGACTGTGCTGATTTCTTTTTGTGCCTTGTGTACATGGGAACTTGCGGATGTGGTAAGGTGAAAATTAAATAATACAAAATTGTGTGATTCGTAGCGATGATTAATTTAAAATATGTTTCCTTTTGCCGTTACTTGACACGAATCTTACAATTGCTTAATCTTTGACTAATTTGTGTTTACACTTATTCGCGCCTTACTTTACTGTAATAGAGCGACGAGGAGTCAGTCCATGTCTAATACTACTGGAGTGCTTGTACAGAAGGCACAAAGAGAAATCAGCAGAGTCTTGTTCCGTACACCACATTTCTTACCGTTTGTGGGGTACTTTATTACGTCATGTTTTCATTTTATATAGGGATACTGTTACCTTGCAGGTGCGTGTTCTATGTCAAACCAATAGAGCAATTTAGTTGGGAAACCAGTGGTCTAACCACTAGACCACGACGTGGCTCCTTATGTAAGGTTCATATTTATGTTCTCATACACCTAAATTTAGCTGTACAATTCAGACCCTTACTAAAACAGTCGTCCTTCGTGGTGTAGTGGTTACCATACTAGCCTCTAAACCTAAGATTGCAGGTTCAACCTAATCGAGGCTGATCCTTCGGAGGGGAAGTAAAGCCGGTGGTTCCGTGTAATGTTTATTTGCACTAAAAGAACCCGATATCTTGAGAAAAGAAGGTTTCTGGGCAAAATTCTGTCAAGTCGTGATTTTGTCCTACAGTGCCATCTGTGGGCAACAACCCGATTCCTCATCACCAAGGCGCATAGGGGCGAACTCACGAACTATAAATTCAAATCCCATCAAGGAAACACTTAGGAGCTTCAGTAAATTAACTATCTAGTGCTAAAACTGCAAACTCAGTAAACATGAGAAAACCAGGTCTATGTGCAATATGTATTGATACCCAATATGCGACCTTTGGAAGAGTAGATTTTCCTATAAATCTACATTAAATTTACGTAAACAGATTGAACGTGCTACCCACAGTCTGCATTGTTCACTGCCAGTTGCATTCCTTCATATTTCACGTTTTTTGTACAGTGACCTTGAACCAGAACAGTTAAGCTACGCTCACACTTTGACGCACAGAAACGAAGCGCAGCTCTCCAAAAAGAACTGACTCACCCAGATCTAGACGCGCTGGGGAATACAGATGTAGTTTCACTTCCTGAAGAACCAACAGCCTAATGTAAACAAGCAGGTTTTCAACCATTTGTAAATATCGACAGAAATACTACATCAGATTCTAAGGAAGTCAGGGATAATTTAAAGACTACTTCAGTAATATTGGTAAGGTTCATTGGTAAGATACCACAATTTTCTCGGGGTCGCTATCCAATGTAAGGATTGAAAAAGGTGGTCTCCACAGCGTGGTGGTAGCGCAGCTGCTTATCAGGCGGGAGACCTGGATTCGATTCCCGTTACCGGCGTAGGGAGTTTTCCCCCTCTGGGACACCTGGTCCGGGGTGCACTCAGACTCGGCTCCAAGTCATGCGGACCGCATTAATAGACCGGGAAAGGGGGGTTCGAGGCGCTGACCACGTCTCACCCTCTAATACTGTCTGTCATGGACCGAGATGGGGGACGCAGCGGTCGGGCGGTAGGCAAGGTTCCTTGTGAGCTGTCCAGCCATGGAGATATTATAACGATTGAAAGAGTAGATCATCTAGTGTGTGATACTAATGTACATAGCCAATGTTGGTTCAGATGTTCCTTTCTAAATTACACATAATCATTAAATTATTATATGACTGTCATAGAACCTACTATTATTTACATCACTTATATTTATTGCCAGAAATGTTTTCTATTATTTCCCTTACAAAATATTTTGTAGTTCTATAATTATTATTATTATTATTATTATTATTATTATTATTATTATTATTATTATTATTATTATTTCACATTTAAAATACAGTAATATGAATTAAAATAATGATGCTATATGCTATAATAAACAAATCAGCTTTTATTATTACGTTCCCTATACGTGCACTCAAAAATTCGATACCGAGATTCACCGGAAATACACGTTTTGAGACACCCTGTTTACAAAAAAGAGCATTTATAGAAAAATCTCCGTGTGTGTGTCTATCTGTCTGTCAGTCTGTGTGTATGTGTGTGTGTGTGTGTGTGTGTGTGTGTGTCTATGGGCCGCATAGTTCAAAAGCGAAAAGACTGTTAAATACCAAACTTGGTATTTAAGTTCAGTATCTTCCAAGGATGCGACACGATGGTTTTCAAGAAACTACCTAAACTACCCATCACATGGAAAAATTTACGAAAAATGTTGATTTTCTAAAAATGGCAGTACGATTTTGATTAAAAAAATCTGATGTGTACCATTCACTTGACTTTCTCTACATCCATGCGACAAATTATTGTTAAAAAGCTTATGCTTCTGTTTACTTCATGCTAATCAGAAAAAAAATAGCAGAAATATTCTTATTACTTGCTTCCTTCTAAGTAGAAGCCTAATAAGGGTGTACCATAGGTTAAAGGGATAGTCAAAAGCTGGTTGCTATGTGACTGAAGTTCCTTTGTTCGTATGGAGAGCAGTTTACAAATTCCTGTATGAGAAAAGTATAAGGTTTTCAAAGCAGAAACCAAAACAGGAATATCTCAAAAACGGCGAAGTCCACGAAAAAAATGTATATAACATAAATTGTGTGTTTTAATGTGCTCTACATTTTTTGTGTGGTAAGTGTTTGTCTATCTCTTACGGTTCACCAGTTACACAAAATTCCGTAAAATTCATCCAGAATAAAGTAGTCTTCAGAGGTTATTCCCAGAAAATTCAAGATATACATATCATTTGTCAAGTATATATCTTTAATATATTATATTTTTATAAAAATTGTTAGAGCCATTTTTTAAAATATGAAAATTTTCAAAAAATTTTCCATGTTAAGGGTAGTTGGGGTGGGGGATTTTCTTGAAAATCTTCGTGTCGCATGCTTGGAAGATACTGAACTTAAATACCAAGTAAAAATATGATGTGTTCTATTCCCATGATTTTCTCAATTTCTCTGTACCATATTATTCCTAAAAAGCGTATTCTTTTTCACACTTCATGCTAATTAAAATAAACACTGGCAGAAATAATCTTATTATTTAATTCCTAATATCACACACGTCATATACATTTATACTTTTTCTACATATATTTCCAGTGAAATCTTGATATCACATTTTTGAGTGAATTGCAATACCTGCTCTATACTGTAGGGAAAGTAAATATATTGTCAAAGATCTGGACTTGGAAGTAAGTTAGCCCAGGTGTTCTCTTGGGCATAGCGATCGTCATTTGTGTGGATATTTCTGTCCATTAGTCTTGTATTCAGCTCACATGTCACAGCTTAGCGTTACATTAAAATACAATACATACTCTCCAAAGCAAAGAATTGTTGATCTATTTCAAGGTCTCTACCGTGCTGTCTAGTTCAGACATGATGGGATCTGCCTGTCGGCTGTTTCTTTGTCACACACACGCATACCAACCCTACACAATGCTTGAAATGTGCTTAAGACCGAAAGGAGAAGGAATTCTTACGCCTTTCAGGCCGAAACGAATGCTGCGTTCGCTTTTGTTGCCCTATTTCTTAGCAAGGTGTTTTCCAAGAAGTATCTTTACTCAGCAGTTTCTATTCGACGACTCTAATAATCAATAAATTCCCTTAATTACTTTTCTTCATGCTTGAACGCACTCAGCTGGGAAAGCTCGGCGATCAACTTTTGTTTTGAACGTTTTGTATAAATTAGAGGACTTTGCATTTTAGAGAGGCTGTTTATTGATGCAGAAGCCCTTCTACCGATCTAAAAGTTACGTTTAATTCTATTTTACTTTGATTTCAAAAAGAGTGGTGTACTGTAAGGCATTTCAACCACGTCGGATAACCAAAAAAATCTGATGTTTTTCATTCACATGACTTTCTCCTCATCTCTGTATCAAATTATTGTTAGTAAGCTTATTCTTCTATTTCATACTAAAATATAAAAGAAATGGCCTTATTATTTAGTTCCTTGTAAGTAGAAGGGGAAATAAGGGCTTATACCTGTCTAAGCCTATGGTCAAATGTTTTAAGGGGACAAGGTAGTCTGAACATACGGAAACTACAGCTTAAATAAATTAAATTATCACTGCTCTTAAAATATTCAATTGTTTTCCGAGAAATTTGTAATAATCATTCTACAAATCATTCCAATCAATTCAAGTGGTTATTTATATTAATAGCTTATGTAGTTGAGTCTATAAAAAGTATTTCATTCAGCAGAAAAGTAATAAAACCTAGTCTTAAAACATGTGAACCGAAGTACCTTTTTCTCTGATACTACTTGCAATACATAACCACACTTCTGCATACTTGTTGTTAGTATAATCAGCTACTTTCTGAACCTCAATTATTTATCTATGCTACAATTTCGGTAGAAACCAGAAAAGAAATGTATTTGCAAATTCAAAACAGTAAAAATGTGGAAAATGCGCAATGTTATTGCTTTCTTAATATGATCAATATATACTATAACATCAAGTTGTGGTTCAGCAAATTCAATTGTGTTGTATATATGTACAGGGACGATGTATAACGGCTTTAAAGAAATGCAGACTAGCATTTAAATTATATTTAAATTGATTAAACTCCTTTTAACCCCCTAAATATACATTTTCTGAAACTAGAAATAATAAATATTTTATTAGCGTCTAAAATAAAAACGTTATGTTTAACCATTTCAGAGTACCTTGTCCCTTGAAAACGTAGTTGCTATGGGATTCAAATCCATTTCTTTGCGCACTCAGAAGTTGATAAGTTCCTGCGTGAGAAATTTTAAGTATTTTAAAACTGAAATCAATAACAAGGAATATCGCGAAAACTATCAACACCACGAAAAAAAAATAGTTTACATATATTTGTCTATCTCTTACGGTTTACCAGTTATGCAAAATTCAATGAAAATCACCCAGAATAAAGAGGTCTTCAGAGGTTATTCCCAGGAAGTTCAAGATATATATTTTATTTGTCAAGTAAATATCTGAAAGCTATTAATAAAGAACGTTAGAGCAATTTTAGAGAAAAATCGCAATTTTCGAAACTTTTTCCATGTAGAGGATAGTTTGGGGTCTTCGTGTCGCATCCTTGGGATATATGAACTTAAATATCAAGCTTGGTATTTAACGGACTTTTCGTTTTTGAGCTACGCTGCCACACACGCACACACACATACCCGGACATTTTTTTATTCAGTTCCCAAAACATGCATTTCCGGTGACATTTTGTTTTCGAATATTTGGGTGTATTACAATACCTTCTCTATACACTATGTACATATTACGTGTAGAGAAAGTAAAAATCTGATGTGTTCCATTCACATGACTTTCTCTATATCTCTGTAACAAAGTATTGTTAATAAGCTTATCTTTTATTTATTTCATGCTAATAAAAAAATAAAATTAGCTCTATCATCAATTTCGCTTGCATCTCAAATCATCCACTTCCTGGTTACGGGCCAACCATTCGATCCAGGTTCCCCATTCTATGGTTTCGTGCCGTTACCTGCTCGACCGGCTTCTGATCCCTTGTCATTTGGTTGTAAGGCCTAGGGGGGTGTCAGTAGTTGACTATGGAGCGAAAGAAAATAATATACACTCTGAAGATACATTTCACGGACTTAGAAAATGCATTACTGCATAGGAAAACTTCATCCTAGATGGATTGGTAGAGTCAGACTGAAAAACTCAATGCATGCCATAGCCGTGATTTGACCCAGGATCTAGCCGGTTGCTCTTCCACTGAGCCATCATGGCAGCATGCCGGCGGAGCATTGAGTTTTTCAACTGACTTGCATGCTTGCAAGGTGATCTCTGACTCTACCTATCCAACTCCTGTCCTACACACGGCTTGTGAGAAAAAACGACTAAAGCAACGTCGCTCACTATAATAAAAAAACAAATTAAACAGCGCTGTCAATTTCCAGGATCATATCTGCGCCGCCAGTGTGCTGGAATTTCGTTGGAGTTCCCTAACATGTCAGTAAATCTACAGACATGGGACCGTTATTTTACGCACACTTATAAACATCGGTCTGGGCTAGGTTTGAACCTGAGACCATGAGTTCAGAAAGCCATCACCTAAACAACACCGGAGGTATATAAAGAAACAAGGCAATTGTGCGTGGTTTAAGATGAAATAGGTGGATGTAAACTTTCCCTCGTTTCTTTCAAAAGATAACAGAGAAAGAGCAGAAGAATAACAATAATTTAGGGTGTGAAGCCCGCGGTTTTCTGCAGCAATGTGAGAAAAAGATATGCTTAACGACAATGCATAACTGAAAATTTGAAATTCCAAATTAAGTTAGCTTTTTGGAATTTATACCACATGTGTAGTTAATGCAAATAAATTGCAGTGCAAATTTCATTTTACTTTCTCTACACATAGTGTATATACGCTTTAGGGTCCCCAGTATCCAAAAAAAGCATTTTCAGTAAAAAAAAAAAAAAAAAGGCTGTGTGTCAGTGTGTCTGTTAGCACCATAACTCAAAAACGAAAAGTCGGTAAAATACGAAACTTGGAATTTTAGTTTAGTATCTTCTGGGATGCGACATGAACCTTTTGAAAGAAATTCCTCCCCTCAAACCACCCTTTACATCGACAAAATTTCGATAATTTTGACGTTCTCAAAAATGCCTCTATCGATTTCGATTAAAATACCATATATTAATATTTACATAACAAATAAAATATATATCTTGAATTTTCTAGAAATAGCCTGAGAATACCTGTTCATTCTGGATGCATTTTGCTAGAATTTGCATGATTAGTAACCGTAAGAGATAGACAAACATTTACTGCATGAAAGATGTAGAGCTCGTTAAAACACACAATATATGTCATTTACGTTTTTTTGGTGGAATTGGCCATTTCTGAGATATTTCAAATTGTTTGTTTCAGATTTAAAATAATTAAAACTTTTCTCACACTTTTCTCCTGGCCATGCATAGAAACGGATCTCAAACACGTGGCAACCATATTTTAAAAGATTTGACTATCAATTTAGTGTATTCCCTTATTTTCTTTCTATTTACAAGGAAGCAAATAATTAAGACAATTTCTGCTAATGTTAATCTCAATTATCATATAGTACATAGAAGAATGTGCTTTTTAACAATGATGTGTTACGGAGATGTAGAGTAAGTCATGTGAATGGAACACATCTGATTTTACTCACATGGTTTGGAAGTTATGGTCAAATGTGTTTATATCTTTGTCACGTCACAAAAAAGTTTCTTGCGACCAAAAAATTAAAATGTCGGTCTAATATTTTAAACCTAGGTTCACAATACACATGCTTTTTATATTTCCCTGGTTTTCCTGTGTCTTTTTTGGTTTAGGCTCCAAATTATGAAGACATGATCTGATTCTCTATCATAAAAATATAATTTTTGTGTTTGAAAATTGAAAACATATGCCTAAACACATCTGACAGAAATACCCAGAGCAATTCTTATTCGATGTTCCTTTGTGAACATGCAGAGTAAATTTTGTTAGTGTTACAGAAAAACTGCTTCGCAAGGAGCATTTTACAGGAAGAAAAGTGTTGAAAAATCAATAGCGAGTAAACAAAGAATGATTTGAAATCACGGCTCACATTAGGTTGATAGGTTGGACCCTGAACTTTCCTTTTTCACTTATCTGCTGTGATTTTTCGGTCTTTTTCTTCTTGCATTGCTGCCTTTCATCTACATAAATTCAGTTTTTACTTTCTCCATACGCACTATGTACATAGTGTATAGAGAAAGTATTGCACTCGACCAAAAATTCGATACCGAGATTTCACCGGAAATATATGTTTTAGGGTCCCCAATATCCAAAAAAAAGCATTTTCACAAAAAGGTCCGTGTGTGTGTGTGTGTGTGTCCGTGTGTCTGTGAACACGATAACTCAAAAACGAAAAGTCGGTAAAATACCAAACTTGGTATTTAAGTTTAGTATCTTCCAGGGATGCGACACGAAGATTTTGAGAAAAATCCCCCACCCCCAACTACCCTTTACAGGGAATTTTTTTCGAAAATTTTGATTTTCTCAAAAATGGCTCAACGATTTTGATTAAAATTTCGTATATTAAACATATTTACCTGGCAAATAAAATGTATATCTTGAATTTTCTGGGAATATCCTCTGAAGAGTAGTTTATTCTGGATGAATTTTACTAAATTTTGAATAACTGCTAAACCGTAAGAGATGGACAAAAACTTACGGCACAAAAAATGTAGAGCACATTAAAACACACAATTTATGTTACATACATTTTTTTCGTGGAGTTCGTCGTTTTTGTGACATTCCTTATTTTTGGTTTCTGTTATGAAAAACGTATACTTTTCTCATACAGGAACTTGTCAACTTCTATCCATATAGACAAAGGAACTTCATTGACATAGCAACCAGCTTTCGACTATCACATTAACCTACATTTGTCCCTTATTTCGCTCCTACTTACAAGGAAGCGAGTAATTAGACTATTTCTGCTATTTTATTCTGATTAGCATAAAGTAAATAAAAGTAGAAGCTTTTTAAGAATACTTTGTTGCAGGGATATAGAGAAAGTCATGTGAATGGTACACATCAGATTTTTATTTGCCTGGTGCGAATGAGATCTCGTGAACTGCAATGTTTATTGCCGAGTCCGATACAGTTTCACCTCCAATGTTTTTAATTAAGATATTTCAAAATGACACCTGGTGCCCTTTTTACTTTCTCTATACGTATTATGTGTATAGTGCACAGAGAATGTATTGTATTGCACCCAAAATTCAATACCGAAATTTCACCGGAAATGCATGTTTTGTTCATGTTCTGTTCATGTTCTGTTACTAGACGTTCAACTGTTTACTAGAACTGCCATCGGCTTCTGAATAGTACATCTATAAATACACTACTAGAAAACTTACTATGGTTGCAAACCAATTAATTTTGCTCACATTTGACCTGAACAAAGATGTCATTCGAACGCCTACCTTTCTACCAATGTAGTTCTGTGTTTTGCAGTAATGGGTTGCACCCTACGATGACCTTTGCTCGCCTATGTAGCGCCACATGCGAGATTGCAGATTCTAATTCTGTTTTAGACTAAGGCCATTTCCGTTGGTTACGGAGACAATATGACTACGTGACAGGTGAACAACAGGTTTCGAGATTTCGTCGAGGTTAGGCTACGTTAGGTTAGGTGTATGTAAATGAACCGGAATGAAATAAGGAGTAAAAATGGACTTTCTGAAAACCGGTTCTGCTTTCCAATGCGAAATGAACAATCTTCCTTTCATTCTGTCTGCTTGTGCATGGGCAACCATGTTGGTCAATCGACCAATGGTAGGGTCAAATCTAAAACTAAACTAAAATCTGCAATGTCGTGCCCCACATGGTATTGCCAACACTGGAAGGAAATCGGTACGAACTTCCTAGCTCTGGTTATAACTGGCACAACAACTCTGGACATGTGAAAATCTTAATGAGAGCTAGGAAGCGAGTTGTACTTTCAGATAAGCTGTTCACCAGTCGATTCATGCATGCTGGAAGAGTGCCTGTCACAGTCAATGTCAAATATCTGCACTGATAAACATGTGTTTTCATATGTATATTCATATCTACAAAATGGCCTACTATATAAACAATGTCAATCGTCTGCCTCCAATTCTTCCACACCTGACAGTCCTTCGTCTTCGCTCACGTCATTGTCATCATCAACGTTGTCACTACTTTCTGCACCATTATCCTGGATTAGAATTCTTTCTTTTTGATTTTCTACAATTCTTTCTAATGATGTTCAATGTTCTGAACATGTCGACATACATTTTCCCATTCTGACCTGCCAATTTCTGTAATTCGCTGGCGACACAACTGTTCCACATCTTTTAATTTAAAAGTGATATATTACGTTTTATTTTTCTACCTTTCTCATCTTCGAGAACTCTGGAAACGGAACTCAGTGAAATAGCAGTTGCTTTGGCTACTCTTACATTCACTTTCATCGGGATTTTGAAGAACTCGGGGAACAGAGATTTTGTTCCTTCATTTCTGCCTCTTGTTTCATGAAGTCAAGGACATTTGCAATTATTTCTCTCCTCTGACAAAGTAATACCTTGCTACTTACCTTTGAAAACGTAGGAGCCATGGTTAAAAAAATAAAATAAATAAAATGAACACTATTTACTGCCTACTTTGAATACATACATATGCGGAACACTTTCGATACAGACTGTACAAAGTTTGCTCGCTGTGACTTTAAGTAAGCAAAGTATCATAGCACAAACTCCAATAAGCTGGGTTGACGGTCAGGGTCACGATTCCAGAAGTTTTGCGCCGGCAATATCATATTTCCGTGTGCGTAGTGGAAAAACACCGCGTAGAGGTTCGGATGATTTTGGAATTTTTGGGTGGAGTAGAATAACTTCTCTGTCTACTATGTACGAAGGCTGATCAACAAAAACTGAGACTGATTTTTTTTTCACAGATGTTTATTGCTTCAATTCATCGTTTACATGATCTTTTTCAAAGTAGTCCCCTTCTACTTCAATGCACTTTTTATAGCGTCTCTGCCAGTCCTTGAACACGTGCTGCAGAGCATTCTTTTTCGGGTCCTTGAGAATCGCCTCACTTTTCTTGAGCACTGCTTCAGAGCTCTGAAATCGAATACCCCTAAGCTTTACCTTTAGTGGTGGAAATAAAAAAAGTCACAGGGTGTGATCGGGGCTATAAGGTGGATGTGGTACACAGGTAATGTTGAATCCAGCCAGAAAGTGCATGACTTGATTTGCGACGTGAGGCCGTGCATTGTCATGGTGAAGTCGCCACCCAGTCCGAGAAAGCTCTGGTCGTTTCTGTGCAATGTGCTTCCTCAGTGTAGCCAATACTGACGTGCAGTATGCATGCTAGTCAAAAAATGTGATCACCATCACTTTCTCTGCAGATGGAGCAACTTTTGCCTTTTTTGGTGTTGGAGAACCTGGCGATTTCCACACTGTGCTGGCTTGTTTTCCTTCAGGATCATAATGATGCAGCCATGACTCATTACCGGTGATAATCGAATTAAAAAATGCATCCCCTCCATCAGCAAAGAGACGCAGCACCTCACGGCTTGTCTCCATTCGCACAGTCTTTTGTTCGGGAGTCAACAGACGTGGCACCTAACGAGCACAAACTCGGGTCATATGGAGATGGTAAACACACTACCATATGAAATTCTCAACACTTCACTGAGGTTACGTAATGTTATACGCCGATCCTCTCGGACACTCACAGCAGCTGTGTTGATGTTGACTTCAGTCACAGCAGAAGCCGAAACACCAGGCCCACCTTGCTTAACACTGACAAGTCGACCTTCTTTGAAGTCCTTGAACCACCTAAACACTGTTGCACGAGGTAGTGCATCTTCACTGTACGCTTGCTTCAGCTTTTCGTAAGTTTCGGTGGCTGTATGGTTTAAACGAAAACAGAATTTGATTGCGCTGTACTGCTCCTCTCGCGTCACCTCCATTGTCTGGTATGCGAAACGCACGCAGGGTCTACAAAATAGAGCACTACTACCAACCTAGCCATACGAGAGTGCTGCCGCTTACCGGCATTATACATAAAAACCCTCTCTTTTCAAATATTTATGTTACACATACGACACTATCATGGAAGCGAAGGAAAAGAATCTGATGTGTTCCAATCACATGACTTTCTCTACTTCTGTGTAACAATTATTGTTAATAAGCTTATTTTCTATTTACTTCATGATAATCGAGAAAAAATTAGCAGAAATAGTTTTATTACTTGCTTCCTTGTAAGTAGAAGCGAAATATGGGAGTATCATAGGTTAAAGTGAGGTCAAAAACTGGTTACTAGGTGACTGGAGTTCCTTTATTTGTATGGACACGAGTTGACAAATTCCTGTATGAGAGAAGTACAAGTTTTTCAAAGCTGAAACCAAATACAAGGAATATCTCAAAAACGATCAACTCCTCGAAAAAAATTATACAACAGAAATTGTGTGTTTTAATGTGCTCTACATTTTTTGTGTGGTAAGTTTTTGTCTATTCCTTACGGTTTAGCAGTTATGCAAAATTTCGTAAAATTCATTCAGAACAAAGTAGTCTTCAGAGGCTATTCCTAGAAAATTCAAGATATACATATTATTTGTCATGTAAATGTGTATAATATACGATATTTTAATCAAAATTATTACAGCCATTTTTTGAGGAAATAAAATTTTTCGAAAAAGTTCCATGTAAAGGGTAGTTGGGGGTGGGAGGATTTTCTTGAAAATCTTCGTGTCGCATCCTTGGAAAATACCAAACTTAAATACCAAGTTAGGTATTTAACGGTCTTTTCGTTTTTGAGCTATGCTGTCCATAGACACACACACACACAGTCACACACACATGCACGCACACGGACCTTTTTCTGAAAATGTTTTTTTTGGACTAACGGGGACCCAAAACATGTATTTCCGGTGAAATCTCGGTATCGAATGTTTGGGTGGAATGCAATACCTTCTCTATACACTATGTACATAGTACGTATAGAGAAAGTAAAAATGACTAACTAGACATTCGTAAAAGCAGATCATTGAAACATTTCCTTCTTTGCATTATGAAAACACCCAAGCAATTGTAACACGAATTGTAATATTTACTGATCAAATGCAAAATAATATCCAAATAATAAAATTAATTTCTAAGTATCTTGTCCTTTACTAGGTAACGACGAAAGTAGAAATTAAACTAAATCTTTACTCATCTGCAGCCGTATTACTCAAAATATATGTACTTCTGAAGCCTTTCAAATGAAAACCTCAAGAAACAAGATTTGTAATGTGAAATAGTTCGTTCCACTTCGCATGATGTATCAGTATCGCCCAGCAAATAGCATTTGTTGGGATCTAAAAGTGCAGCTTGTATGCGATACATCACACTGAACCCTGCACACTTTTCATTTTCATCTTTATTCCAGGATGATCGTGGATTGGTAGATCCGTCTTGACAGTTCTTCTATATGCCTCACAGATTCAGTTCAGCTGGAGTATAACCGTGTGATAGTTCTGAACAAATTTGCAATCAATAATATGTTTCTGTGAAGCTTTCTGTAACTAGACGTTTGATAGTTTGTTTACTATAACTGTCATCGGTTTCTGAATAAATCATGCATAGTGTACTGCTAGAAAACCTACTATGGTTGTAACACAAATTAATTTTGCCTACATTCGACTTTAACAAAGATGTTATTCGAACGCCTTCCTTTCTACCGAGGTGGTTCTGTGTTATGCAGTGATATCAGTTTTGCAGTAATGGGTTGCACTCTACGTTGACCTTTGCCTACGTTAGGTTATGTGAATGTAAATGAACTGGTTGGAAATAAAAGGTAAAAATGGACTTTCTGAAAACCGGTTGTTTTTTTTTCTTCTTTTTTTTTTAACTACAGTTTCGGAGGCTTGTCAGGACTCTGGTGCTGTATTCCTTTTTTCTCCAGTTTCCTATATTTCCTTAGTAGACCTTATTCTTAACGTTTTCCTTTTACATATACATACACAAACATAGACACATTTAAAAATACAGAAACACCCATGCCCAAGGCGGGACTCGAACCCAGGATCCTGTGCACCACGAAGCGCGACACTTTAGCGAGCGCGGCCACCGGGATCGGCAAGCTTTTCAATACGAAATGCACAGTCTTCCTGTCTTGAGTCTGCTTGTGTAGCTCTGATTATCATATTTCCGTGTGCGCAGTGGAAAAACACCGAGTGGTAGTTCGGGTGATTCGGTGAAATTCGGTATGGAATTATTGGGTGGAGTAGAATAACTTCTGTCTACTATGTGCCTTGTGCATAGGTGCATCTGGCGGTGGACAGTACGAGGCAAGGGGAGATGAGTTGAGGAGGATGTGTTAGTGAAGTGCTAAATAGTGTTAAAAAGTTAAATACAGTGAGTTTATTGTAATGATGATGTAAAAGATTAGGTATAATTAGTAAAGATACTAGCCAAAGGAAGTAAAAGACAATTTACTACAGTTTACTACAATGTAAAGAAATTATTGTATAATATAATTATTTAGCTGCGCTGGTTACCAGTGCATATTCTGCTGGATACCAGTAGTATAGGATTAGTTTTCATTTATCTTAATCATCTAGAGCATAGTTTTATGGGTAAATAGCTGGTTATCATTTATTTGTGTTGCTGGATTCCAGTAATTAATAATAGATGGTTTAGTGTTAGTGAAAGTTGTTTTATGGTTGGAATTTATTTTATTTCAGTTTATATTAACTTGATTTTGTTTTAAATTAAATTTTGAGTTATTAGTATATAAGTATTACCTGTAAAATAATGATGTACAACAATAATTTAAAAGTGGGAAATAAATTATAAAGTTTGCAATATACGTCCTGGTATAGGTGCTAGAGAAAGTAAAACTGTGATCCTATATGTGAGTAAGGTGGGTATTACCATGCTACCGACACCCTCTTGAGCCCACATGTTACTGTAAACACTGGCAGCTATCCTGAGGTCATCAGCCGCCTCTATGAGTCCTCCAACATATGTTCCTTGTGTGAACATCCTCAGTGAGGTTATACTAATTCCCATTCATGAATAAGAAACCTATCAACTGCTCTCTTGTGAAAAACTTGCTTCGAACCCGACACGTGCCTTAGAGGGGACTTTACAGCATGACTCAAGAGTAATTTTAGATTAAATTCTCTCAAGCGAACGAGGCCTGCAGAAATCACTGCCTGTAATTGGACGAGGGTTATTATGCTATGATTCATAACTCTCGTCTCATCGATACGAGCACGGAGGAGCGGAGATTAATTCCGTTAAGCGAGCTTCCACCTCACAATACGGGACACAAGCCTATTGGAGCGTCAAGGTAACGCACCGGCTGCCAATATTCATTCAAGTGGGGATGCCCCTTTCAACTCGCAAAATTGTCGTTTTTATTCTCTGACTCACAGGCAAACACTGGTAAATTGTCCCATACCTATCTGGATACCAATAAAATGGGTAGTTGTAAAAATAAATATGTATATTTGATTTGAAAATAAATAATAGTAGTAAAATAAAGCTGTAAAAATCTGATGTGTTCCATTCACATGCCTTTCTCGACCTGTTTTCTAAACAGCTATCCTTACAGAAGAGTATTATTTTATCTACTTGCTTACTTTCTCTACACGTAACTATCTACATAGTGTATAGAGAAGGTATTACATTCCATCCAAAAATGCCATTTCGAAATTTCACCGGAAGTAGATCTTCTAGACTCCCCCGTTTAAAAAAAAAAACATTTTTAGAAACACGCCGTGTGTGTTCGTGGCTCTGTGAACACGATAGCTCAAAAAAGAAACATTGAAAAATATCTAACTTGGTATAGGATAAGTTCAATTTATTCAAAAGATGCGACATGAAGATTTTGTCGAAAATTGTGATTTTCTAAAAAATGGCTAATGATTTTGAAAAAAATACCATATATTACAGATATTTACGCGACAAACAAAATGCATTTTCTGGGAAAAGTCTCTGAAGAACTCTTTATTCTGGATGAATTTTGCTGAATTTTGCGTAACTGGTAAACCGTAAATGATGAATAAAAACGTATGACACAAAAAATGTAGATCATGTAATTTTTTTTTTCGTGGAACTGACCGTTTCTGTGACATTCCTTGTTATTTGTTTCAGGTTTAAAATACTTCAACTTTTCTCAACGGAAACGGATTTGATCCACATGGCAACCAGCTTTTATGAGATTTTATTATATGTTTATGTTCTCTATACGCATCATGTGCATAGTGTAAAGAGAATGTATTGTATTGCACCCAAAAGTTCAATACGGAAATATATGTTTTGAGACTCCCTGAGTAAAAAAAAAATGGTTCTAGAAATATGTCCGAATGTGTATCTGTCCGTCTGTCAGGTAAATATCTTATAAAATGTATATCTTGAATTCTCTGGGAATAGCCTCTGAAGGCTACTTTATTCTGGATGAATTTTACGGAATTTTGCATAACTGCTAAACCGTAAGAGATGGACAAATACTTACCTCACAAAAATGTAGAGCAGTGAAAGCACATAATTTATGTCACATACATTTTGTTCGTGAAGTTGGTCGCTTTTTAGATATTCCTTGTTATTGGTTTCATCTTTGAAAGACATGCTTTTCTCATACAGGAATTTGTCAACTCGTGTCCATACAAACAACGGAACTTCAGTCACTTAGCAACCAGCTTTTGACTATCACTTTAACCTATGGTACTCCCTTATTTTGCTTTTACTTACAAGGAAGCAAGTAATAAGACTATTTCTGCTAATTTTTTCTCGATTAACATGAAGTAAATAGAATCATAAGGCTACTAATAATATTTTCTTGCAAAAATGTAGAGAAAGTCATATGAATGGAACACATCAGATTTTTAACCTAATGTGTTCTTCTATTTTCCTTCTACTTACAATGAAGCAAGTAATTTCTGCTAATGTATATCTCGATTATTATAAAATAAAAGAATATACTTTTTAACAATAATTTGTTACAGAGCTGTAGAGAAAGTCATGTAAATGGAACAATCAATTGTTTTTTTCGACGAACTCATTTGTTACAGTTTCTTTATAAATGTGGTTACGCGTATCAATAGTATCATATTCAATAGGAGCACCAAAAACACGCTCTGCATAATTTGGTAAAAAAAATCCATAATTTTGATATCCATGATCGAAAATTGCGATTTATTAATTTTAATGAACTTCAATGGTTACCATAGGAACAATCAAGTTCACGACATGAATAGTAATAGAATTAAAATTGTTCAGTGATATAAGAGTTAATATGCCATATTATAATTATCGCCTGTATTAAAACGTATTTCCCTAAATAATGGTAGATAAATTATTGTATTCAACTTGGTGCAAAAGCAGCTCCCTGCGGTCGTGATCTAACTTGACCCACTCATTAAAAAAAACTCGACGTTTTACTTTCTCAATGTACATAGGGATAGAGATACTATTGTAATGCACCCAAAAATTCGATACCGAGATTTCACCGGAAATATATGTTTTGGGGTCCCCTGAGTCCGAATTTTTTTTTTAAAAACAGGTCCGTGTATGTGTCTATCTGTGAGTCTCTCTGTGTGTGCCTGTGGACAGCATAGCCCCAAAACAAAAATACCGTTAAATACCAAACTTGGTATTTAAGTTTAGTATCTTCCAAGGATGCGACACGAAGATTTTCAAAAAACTCCCCCAACCACAAACTACCCTTTATATGGAAAACATTTCGAGCATTTTGATTTTCTTAAAAACAGCTGTAACGATTTTGATTAAAATCCCGTATATTAAAGTTATTTATGTCCGAAATAAAATATATATCTCTAATTTTTTGGGAATAGGTTCTAAAGACCTCTTTATTTTGAATGAATTTTGCCGAATTTTGCTTAACTGCTAAACCATAAGAGATAGGAAAAAACTCACTATACTAAAAATGTGCATCACGACAAAACATACAATTTACGTCCTTTAGGTTTTTTGTTGTGGAGGTAACCGTTTCTGAGGTATTCCTTGCTATTGGTTTCAATTGTGAAGTACTTATACTTTTCTCAGACAGGAAGTGTCCGCTTTTTTTTTTGTTCTACTCCTGGCCAAGCAAAGAAGTGATTTGCAATGACAATTGCATAACGATAGCTTTTAAAACATTTCACAATCACTTTAGCATAGTGCATTCCCTTATTGCCTTCTACTTATAAGGAACTAAGTAATAACATTCTGCTAACATTTATCTGGATTAGCATTGTGTACAAAGAAGAATAATAATATTTTGTAAGAGTTTTGTAGAGCAGCTAGAGAAAGTTATGTGAGTGTAACACAACAGATTTTTTATCTAGTTAAATAATATACTAGTTTTATGAACTCCCTATAAATCAGGGACTTATAACAGAGAATGCAGACTTATTTATCAGAGAATCTTCTGCTTGATTTGAAAGAAGTAGAATGAATGGATTGCATTCCTTTCGTGACAGGGAAGAATTTGTGTTAGTTCACTGGAAAAATGAGCTACACGTGGATTTAATAAACCGTTTTTGATGCTAGCTTGATATTTCGTGAAAATTGTATGATTGTATCTACTAGATGATTGTAATAATAATAAGGGCTGGGGGAGGCGGTTGTCATTGGAGAACATGTCTTGTGCATTAACGCCCACTTAGTGCGTTCGTGGCAATTGTTTCCTTCCGTGCCCAAAAGATGTGATACGTACGTGGACGGATCAAAAAGTAACGCACAGTAATTTTTTTCTGCCTTGGTATCGCAGCTGAAATATTGCAACTTCGCACAGATACAGTTTTAAGTTTTCACTACAGAGGGTAATTTTTTCTTTATGTGCAGCTCTAGTGAGAAAAGCGTGAACTGCGCAACAAAGATGGCACGTATGCTACTGTCGTCCAGTGTGAAGAGCAGCGAGGTTCGATATTTGTGGGCCTAAGGGCATAAACCGAGGGACATGTGTGGCGTGTATACGGATGATTGTATAGACCATAGCAATGTGTTCAGGTGGTGTGTATTCTTTCAAAAGGGTAACCTTAGTGATTCGCCATGCTTTGGGAGGCCGGTAACAGCTGCAACCCCGCAGAATGTTAGAAGCATTGAGGCGATAATTTTGAACGACCAGCCTGTGCAACTGCGAATCTTATCGCAACAGTTCAACATTTCCAATGGTGCAGTGTACCATATAGTTCATGACACGTTAACATCTCGTAAAGTTAGTGCCCGCTGGATGTCTAAGACTCTGACAGAAAACCACAAGGGCCAGCAAATTGCAGCGGTGATTTCGATGCGCAGTTAGTGGTGCACGTTATGTGCCATATGCGGGAGTATTTTAGTTTGCTGATTTTACGCCTCCCTTTGGGTGCTTGTGTGCAGCGTAACTAAGTGTCACTTCCAATCAACTCCACTACACTCACGTACCTGGTACTGAAGCTCTTCTGGGATGAGTTGCCACGGCGTTGCTCAGTCTGTTCACGAACATTGACTCTCCTAGGCGTGGATTTGGCTAGTGGGAGGAGTTGTAGGAGTGATCTTGTAAGTGTTAAGAAAACACTTGTAACCTTTTTCTGCTGTTTATTCTAAAGGAGTTTTGAAGACAAGCACCTGGTTATACACTTTATACTGCTGATGATGTTCTTTAACACTTACTCACAAGTACTTTCAATTACACTGTTCTAGTTGAGTACATGGCACAATTCACTTTCACCTAATCACGAGCCGACTGTTGAATAGGTGAGCGGCGTTACTTTACTTCACATACAGTTTCTTACTATAATAAACTTACTTCGCGAACTTCTTAACAAGCGACCTTACCTCACACACGGACGAATTCCTAACATGCGACGACGTTGCCTCTCTTACGGGTGAATTCTTAGCAAAACCGACTTTGCCTCTCTCACGGGTGAATTCTTAGCAAAAACGACCCCGATGTGCCAAACCTTACTTCTTATATACAAAAAACGGTGTCATGGTGGCTTCTTTCTGATTGATTGGAAGGTCCGCCAAAATGACACCGTCGTTACCCAAAAACCATTGCAAATTTCCCAGAAATTGCGTCATAATAATCACGTGATACCACGAATATAAAGAAGAAGTCCCCTTGTGTGCTTTAAAATGTGGTTTCCCCTTATACTAAACTCGAACGTGACTTTCACAAAAAAACAACTTCTCACCCCTCTATCCAGTCTGGCGTCATGATTCTGAGTAACTTTTAAGTAAACAACTGGCTTCTTGGTTCCTGTGCACACAACTTATTAAATATTAACTTTCTTTACATATATATTTAGATATTTAATACAATTGATTGTTATTATTACTACGAGGCTAATTAACGGTCTCAAAATGATGACAAGCTTGATTCACTTAATGTAGTACACTGCCAGATGTCTCTGGCATCTCGACTTTCTGAAAGGAATCGTCACTGGTGATGAGTCGTGAGCATACCATTACATGCCCGAAATAAAACAGGCAAGTATGGAGTGGAAACATTTTGGTTCCCAAAGAAAAAAAAAAATTCAAAGCGACTCAATCTGCTAGAGAAGTGCTTGTAACAGTGTTCTGGAATATGCAGGTATTTTATTGGTAGACTTTGCTGAACACGGGACCACTGAGAATGTTGCAGCCTACATTAACACTTTGGTGAAGTTGCGTATTGCCCTTCTTGACAAACGCCACAACATTAATGCAGACGATGTCAAACTTCTTTATGACAATGCTGCTATTTCGTCAGAAAAACACAAAATTTGGTCGGGAGGAACTCCAGCATCCACCATACAGTCCGAAACTTGCACCGTCGAACTTTCATCTGTTGAACGACTTACTGGCCAGCCAATGCTTTGCGACATTTGCGGAAAAGAAATCAGTAGTCCGCAGCTGGCTATGCTCCCGGGAAACGGACTTCTACGAACAGGGCCTACTGAAACTGGCACAAATATGTTGAGAAAGTTGGTGACTATGTCAAAATGTAGGTAAAAAGTGTAAATTCGTTTGACTTTTTCCTCTATTAATTGTGTGCTACTTTTCCATCCTGCAGTAATTTTCTACCAGGGACCCGCAGTACTTCCACTTTAATCAGACAACCTTGAGAGGTGGGTAACTCTTTGAGAATTGTTCGCACTTTTGACAAATATTACTATTTTCTTACATTTCTTGGCTTTGTCATGGAGGTCGCCTTTTTAAAGGTAAACGCGTAAAGTCCTAATTAAGCAATACTTGACATCTCGACGCGGCAGAACCTTGTATTAGTGCTACTGAAAAGGTTAACAAACGCTTTATCTTTGTGAACAGAAACTTTTCAGATACCGCACTGATTATTCTGGGAAGTCACCGACATTTTGCAGTGCGTCATTTCAGCCAATTCATGCGTAGAAACTACAAATGACAGATAGACGTTAACCACACGTGGAGCAAAACAGAACGTCTTGGCTGTTTTCTCTCTCATTCATGCAGATTTCTTGTGAACTTTACAGATGCAAGTGGTGTTTACTGTGCATTCTTATATAGGGTTTTAATGAACTATACCGAAATATTTTCACAGAATAAGTAATTTGAGACGGGAGACTTGGCTGTTTATTGAAATGTCGAAGTAATGGCTATAAGTTTCTGAAGTGCCAGTATGCCACTGGCTTCGAGAGCATAACACGAAAACGAAGGGACATATTACAGCGGACCTCTCTAGCGAAGTGGTTATGATACTGGCTTTCAAGCAAAAGATAGTTTCCGCGTTCGGGTCTCGTTCACGTATCGCGGCACTTCGTCTGGAATGAAAAAAATAACAATAAAAAAAGTTTACTCTATGACAGGAATCGAACTCATGACAATTGGAATAGTAACTTCCCGCGTTACGCATCAAGCTACCAGAGCAGTTGAAAAAAATGCCTCCAGAGTAGGCTACATAACTCAAGAACGTAGTTAATGAATGATCAGTTCGAGATTTTACAGCTCTTTGCGGCATTAAATCTTGAGAACGCTAGTAACGAGCTGCTAAAAGTCGATATTTCTATACTCGGGCAGCAGTTTTAAAGACATTCTCAGCCATACGTTTAACGCTATGTAGTTGCGTTATGTTTATCCGGAGACCATGCATCGCCGATCTCAAATTACTTATATCAGTCACGTGCACAATCTCGCAAATTATTTCGGTGTAGTTCATTAACACCTGTAGGAGGCCTTGGGGACGTATCTAGCTTTGATGCTAGAAATAATAGTAATAGTGTCAATAACCCAGCTAGTTTTCCTTACAAAAGGGATTCCCTTAAACAGTTGTTAGTGAAGTCAGTGTTCCGCCTTCTCAAGTTAAATAAAAGGCGTGCGATTATGAGATCAGCAAGGATTGTAGTATGGAGATATCGGTGCTTGAGTAGGCTAAACTATTGCAGACAGGAAGGGTATCATATAGTTTATTTAAATGAATCTTGGTACTGATGATGATGTCAGAAAATGTTGGGATGACGGCAGTTGCTCTTGCTGCCTTCCAGCCTCTGTGTCACGTGGAAAAAGAATCATGCCCTGGCATTGTGAAGTGCTTGTATTTGTCTTCTGAAATATTCGGGAATGCTTTACTGGTTCACATGACGAGATGAATGTTGAAATATTTGAAGCTTGATTCAAGAACTCACTTTTGAAAAAAAAAAGTCTCCTAAAAGTGTTAGGTATTTTGATAGATAATGCTAGTTATCATTTCCGGCTAAAGGTAAAAATCCCCACCATGTCCAGCAGAAAGGACAAAATGGTCCTATTCTTGGAAGAACTTAATTTAGATTTATCCTGTGCGGTTTCTATAAAAACCGTGCTTTTGGAGAAAATTCGGGAAGTCAATTTACAGAAAGTGTATGTATTAGATGAAATGGTAAAATGGCCACGAAGTCCTCAGGCTACATCCATATCACTGTTGTCTCTATCCGGTTGAGCTGACATGGGTAGTAAAGGGTAGTTGTGGGTGGGGGGATTTTCTTGAAAATCTTCATGTCAATCCTTGGAAGATGCCAAACCTAAATACCAAGTTTAGTATTTAACGTATTTTAGTTTTTGAGCTATGCTGTCCACACACACACACACACACACACACACTGACATACCTTTTTCTGAAAATGCTTTTTTTGGATTCAGGGGGATCCTAAAACATGTATTTCTGGTGAAATCTCGGTGGAATACAATACTTCCTCTATACAATATGTACATAGTACGTATAGAGAAAGTAAAAATATGTTATAAAATTACATACTAACAACTGACGCTCGTGGCAGTGATGACAGAATAATTGTTCATTCAAAATATATTGGGCGTGAAAGACCGGCTAATTTTGCTCAGAGGCCTCTCTATCAGGCTTGAGGTTCTTTTACGTGCCCTTCCGAAGGAAGGAAGCCATGCTAAGGATTTTTACGCCCGAAAAAAATCCATTGTCCTCCGTCGGGTTTGAACCCGCAACCTTGAGTATTTGAAGTTACCATGGTAACTAACCATTACGCCACGGAGGGCGACAGGATTCATAGGCAATACATAGAGAAAAGAAGCAGAATTCCTCCTTTTTGCATACAACACATGGATAAAGTTTGCAAGCTCTTGCGTTGCATTGCATTGCGTATTACGTGTTCCTATGTGAATGCTTACATTAGATAATATTAGACTAACTCTTGCGTTTATGTTGTGTCTGCTCTAGCATTTCATTGTGAAAGTAGCATTATGTAACACCATTGCAGCACCCCAAATCATAACTTCACGAGCCTCCACTGGGTTCTACCTGAAGCTCGTAATGAATGTTGTAGCCCTGCATGTGTAGAGGAGGGGAAATGGACATTTCCGTGAAGAGCTTAACAAGGCGAGTATCCCGGGCTTCATCCGCCGATCATTTCATTTTGCCTCGCCCTTCAAATCTCTCCGGGCGTAGTAGCCAGCCGCCCAGGGCGCCAAAATTTAGAGGGGTGACGCGTAATGAGGTTTAATTCTTGTGATGCCGTATCGGACGCTCCAAATGATCACATAAAACCCTTTGCCGGAACCTTAGTCTCACGAACTGCCCTACAAAGTCATCTAAACTTCATTGTTATGTGTCACAGCGCTTGTTGCACTGGAAGCATTTAATCCAGGGCAAGGAACATCCTGGAGCTGCGTTCATAAACTTCAGGCTAGACTACAACTTATCTCCTCTTTTATAACTTTGTTATCAACTAGACAACTACCTGACGTAATATGTTACTTTCACTTTATCTAAGTAATTACATTAATACACAATTAATAAATAATTACATAAATAAAAATCTGATGTGCCCCATTCACATGACTTTCTCTCAATCTCTGCAACAACTTATTGTTAAAAAGCTTATGCTTCTATTTAGTTCATGCTAATCGAGAAAAAATCAGCAGAAAGTCCTATTACTTGCTTTCTTGTAAGTAGAAGGGAAATAATGCAGTACTATTGGTTAAAGTGATAGTCTAAAGCTGCTTGCTATGTGACTGAAGTTCCTTTGATTGTATGGACAGGAGTTGACAAATTCCTGTATGAGAAAAGTATGTTTTTTAAAGCTGAAACCAAAAACAAGGAGTATCTAAAAGCGATCATCTTCACGAAAAAAATGCATATAACATAAATTTTGTATTTTAATGTGCTCTACATTTTTTGTGTTGTAAGGTTTTGTCCATCTCTTACGGTTTAGCAGTTATGCTAAATTCCGTAAAATTCATCCAGAATAAAGTAGTCTTCAGAGGCTATTCCCAGAAAATTCAGGATATACATTCTATTTGTCAGGAAAATATCTTTAATACAGGAAATTTTAATAAAAATCGTTAGAGCCATTTTTAAGAAAATCAACATTTTCGAAAAAAGTTCCATGTAAAGGGTAGTTTGTGGTAGAGAGATTTTTCTCAAAATCTTCGTGTCGCATCCCTGGAAGATACTAAACTTAAATACCAAATTTTATATTTTACCGACTTTTCATTTTTGAGCTATCGTGTTCACAGACACACGGACACACACACACGCAACTTTTTCTGAAAATTCTTTTTTTGGATACTGGGGACCCTAAAACGTATATTTCCGGTGAAATCTCGGTATCAAATTTTAGGGTGGAGTGCAATACCTTCTCTATACACTATGTACATAGTACGTTTAAGAGAAAGTAAAAATCTGATGTAATCTATTCACCTGACTCTCTCTACATCTCTGTAACAAATTTTTTTTTCTTCTTCTTTTTATTGTTTCATTTGTATAGCCTCCTTTAACTTCAATGGTCAAATCTACGGCTTTGACTTGTGAAACTATAGGTTCAGAACATTAGGTTAATTAATTTTATATTATTAAACACACACACACACACACACACACACACACACACACGTTTATTCTCGCATTCATACTTCCAGACTCTAAGGGGGATAGGGAACAATTCTGGTTAAAGAAAACTTCCCCGTCCTAGCCGGGAATCGAACCAGTGATCTCCGGGTGAAAAGTCAGCTCGCTGACCACTGAGGAAGATTTTGAAAATTATTGTAAAAAGCTTAATCCTCTATCTACTTTATGATAATCATAATAAAAATTAGCAGAAATTGTCTTATTACTTGCTTCCTTGTAATTTAAATGGAAATAAGGGAATACACTAGGATAAAACCACAGTCAAATTTTTAAAACATGGTTGCTCTGTGGTTAAAAACCGGGGAAAGGAGTTTACAACTTTCCGGGTGAGAAAAGTTTTAAGTATTTTAAGGCAAAAAAAAAAACAAACAAAAAAAACAAAAAAAAAACAAGCAAAAAAAAAACAAACAAACAAGGAATATCTCAGAAATGGCCAATTCCACGAAAAAAAAAGTGTATGTCATAAATTGTGTGTTTTAAAGTAATCTACATTTTTTTTTGTGTAGTAAAATTTTGTCTATCTCTTACGGTTTACTACTTAAGCAAACTTCAGCAAAATTCACTCAAAATAAAGAGGACTTAAGAGTTTATTCCCAGAAAATTCAAGATATACATTTCATTTGCAGTATAAATATCTTTAATATACGGTATTTTAATCAAAATCGTTACAGCCATTTTTGAGAAAATAAAAAATTTCGACATTTTTTCCATATAAAGGTAGTTTGGGGGTAGCGGGGTTGTTCTTAAAATCTTCGTGTCGCATCTTTGGAAGATACTGGAACTTAAATACCCCCAATTATCCTTTACATGGAAAAATGTTCGAAAATTTTCTCAAAATTGTCTGTAAAGTTATTGATTAAAATATCCTATATTAAAGATACCTGATAAAATGAATATCTTGAATTTTCGGGGAATAGCCTCTGAAGACTACTTTATTCAGGATGCATTTTACGTAAATTTGCATAACTGGCAAACCATAGAGATAGACAAAAACTTAAAAGAAAATATAGAGCTTGTTAAAGCATACAATTTATGTTATATACATTTTTCGTGAAGTGGATCGTTTTTTAAGATATTTCTTGTTACTGGTTTCAGCTTTAAAAAAATCTTATGTTTTCCATTCACATGACTTTCTCTACATCACTGCAACAAATTATTCTATTTACTTCATCTAATGGAGCAAAAATTAACAGAAATACTCTTATTACTTGCTTCATTGTTAGTAGAAGTGAAACAAGAGAGTACCATAGGTTAAAGTGATAGTCAAAAGCTGGTTGCTATGTGACTGAAGTTCCTTTGTTTGTACGGACATGAGTTCACAAAGTCCTGTATGAGAAAAATAAAGTCTTTATAGCTGAAAAAAAACAACAAGGATTATCTAAAAGAGAATCAACTCCACGAAAAATAATGTATATAATACAAATTGTGTGTTTTAAGGTGCTCTACATTTGTTGTTTGGTAAGTTTTTGTCCATCTCTTACGGTTTAGCAGTTACGCAAAATTCCGTAAAATTGACCGAGAATAAAGTAGTCTTCAGAGGTTATTCCCAGAAAATTCAAAATATACAATTTATTTGTAATACAAATATATTTAATATACGATATTTTTCTCAAAATCTTCGTGTCCCATCCCTGGAAGATACTAAACTTAAATAACAAGTTTGGTATTTTACCTACTATTCGGACCTTTTTCCGAAAATGCTTTTTTTAGATAAAGGGGACCTAAAACATATATTTCCGGTGAAATCTCGGTATCGAATTGTTTGGTGGAGTGCAATACATTCTCTTTATACTATGTACATAGTGCCTATAGAGAAAGTAAAAAGAGAGAGAGAAATTCGGTATCGGGATCCACCTAAAGATAAGTGGTAGGAAAAGTATAAAAGCTTTTTCTTTACACCTTTTTCTGAAAATGCCCTTCTTGGATTCAGGAAGTCCTAATACGTGCATTTCCGATGAAATCTCGGTATAGAATTTTTGGGTTGAATACAATACTGTCACGTATGTGATTGACGAGTATTTTTAAATTAGCTTATTGTAAGTCACATTATTGTAAATGTTTTAGAATTCCATTTTCTTATAAATTTCTGTATTTCTTAACAAGCGGATTCTTGGGTTGAATAAGAGGAAGCTTTGTGGTTTCCTTTGTTATTATAACCAGATGTGTCTTCCTCTGATTAATGGAACATTTTACCACATTTTGCAACTTATGAGCTTGTGTGGGCTTTCAACCACTTCCAGGAACCTATGTGACATTTCGTAGACTTTAATCCCAAACACGTCATATAGGAAGCCCTGTCTTATCTTTTAAATACTGTATTTTGATTGGAGGATGTATTAAGAATCTGGGCGTAGATTCTGAAGAATCCCCTAGAGACAATTGTCTAGTATAAAATTGTCTGGAATCTTGAATTCCGGGCGCTTTTGATACTCAGTGCTTGACAGAGGCAGACTCACTGCCCGAGGGACGTCCGAGGCCCCACCCCGGGTCACTGGCTACCATACCGACATACATCTTTCTTCTCGTCGAGCTAATCAACCTAAAAGGTAAGAACCTTTTGTTGTATATTAACTATTTTACTTTGGTATTTGGAATTAGTTCTCGACAAGAAACGCCTGACACGCTTGTCTTGTTTATTGTAATTTATCTTACTATTTTATTGTAAAGTATATTTGTCTTTAGCTATTTGTCAATATGTTTATATTATCAGGATTCCCTTTGCGTTGTTATCATTGCTCTACCATCTGCCTTTCTTTTATAACTCCATGGCACGACAGCTCATGGGGAACCTTGGCCTAACGCCCGGCCGCTGCGTCCCCCATCTCGGTCCACTACGGACGTCATGGATGGGGTGCAGTTTTGGAGGGCGAGACGTGGTCAGCGCCCCGAGTCCCTCCCGGCCGGTTAATGCGGTCCTCATGACCTGGAGCCGCTACTTCTCCATCAAGTAGCTCCTCAATTGGCCCCCCAGGGACCTTACGAGGCTGAGTGCACCCCGGTCCAGGTCTCCCAGCGGGGGAAAAATCCCCACGCCGGTACTGGGGATCGAACCCAGGTCTCCCGCTTGGTAAGCAGCAGCGCTACCACCGCGCTAAGGAGACGACCCTGCCTTCCTTTTACCACCTTCAAATAGCTATCCCACACGTCGTAGAATTATGTTCGTGACAGTACTTCCTGTATACACCATGTACATAGTGCGTATAGAAAAAAGCGAAAACAACACAAATCCCACATGCGAGCGCTTAAGTTCGAACCACTCAACCACGGCGCCAACAGCTTCCGTTCCTAAAGTACTTATTTTGGCTGAGGACTTCGTTCTAAGCCTTTAGCTTCAATAGGGATCAATGGCTTCCGCCTCCGATAGCGTGATTGCGTTTCTGTGGGAATGTACGGATATCTGCAGGGTAGAATTTAACATACCTACCGATTATTCACTCGTATAATAATTGTTTAATTAAGGATCTCAATATGGCCGCTGCGTGCCTGGTCAGGCATGTGTGACTGTGCCTGCGGCGAGGCACCCTCGCTTTGGAGTCCTTGGAAGTCCAGTTGGAATACACCCTGGAGTAATTCTCAACTATCGCACGCCATATGTCCCTCTCATTGTTGCGTCTACTTCTAAAGGTACTGCCTGTCTGTCTGCAACGAAAACTAGGTAGTAATTACCGTCATAATGGCAGTTTAAGATCTTTTGTAGCTCTCCGGAGGAATAGGAAACAATCATTTGGGTGAATCACGCAAAAAAGGTAATAACAAAAGAAGCTAAAGTTGATTTCTGAAGATTTAAGCACTGGTTTTTGGCTAACAAAGGAGCAGGTCATCAAAACAGATACCAACCTCATTACACAGGGGCTCGCGTGCTTATATTGCATGGCGGATGTTAAAAATCTGATGTATTATCTACACCGAGGCAATTGAGATAAATCTTACTTGAAATAGTAGAACTAGATTTTAACTATCTCTACACGTACTATGTACATAGTATAGAGAAGGTGTTGTATTGCACCCAACATTTCGATACCGAGATTTCACCGGAAATACATGTTTTGGGTCACCCTAGATCCAAAAAAAGCAGTTTTGGAAAAAGGTTCGTGTTTGTCCGAGTGTGTGTGTCTGCGGACAGCATAGCTCAAAAACGAATATACCGTTGTGTCCAAGGATGCAACACGAAGATTTTTAAGAAAATCTCCCCACCCCAAATACTCTTTACATGGAAGTTTTTTATATTATGTTGATTCTCTCAAAAATGGCTCTAACGATTAAAATGTATTATATTTAGGATATTTACATGCCAAATAAATTTTATATCTTGAATAATCTGAGAATAGCATCTAAAGGCTTTTTTATTCTGGATGATTTTTATTGAATTTTGCATAACTGGGTGAACCGTAAGAGATAGACAAAAACTTACTACACAGAAAAGGTAAATCACGATAAAACACCCAATTCATGTCATATACACTTTTTTCAAGGAATTGTCTGTTTTCGAGATATAATTGTGAGACCGTTAATTAGCTCCCATATTACCACTATTATTAGTTATTAATTATTTAACAATGTAAAATTAAAAGAGTATAAATATATGTAGCTAACTGAAAATTCGGCTAGAGAAGAAAACTGACTCCAAGAGAGTCAAAGGGGATGAGAAGCTGTTTGTCAAGTCACGTACGCTTGACCTAGGTCGGGGGTGAACTGAAAAATATGGAAGATGGTAATTCTTCATTGTACTAGGTTTGTCACGTGCATCCTGGGATAAGGAAATTGATTCTTGGGTAATATTGACGTCAATTGTGCGCCCTTTCTGTCCAATCAGAAGGCGGCCGCCAAGACAGTAATTTTTGTATATAAAGAGCCCAAGAAGGCACTTCGGGAGCTCTGTACTAATTCATCTGTTCTGACCTGTGCATGAAAGTTGTCTGTAGCTGCTCTGCTGTTGTTCGTCGGGCTGAACTTAAGTACGTCACATAAAGTTAGACGCAAAGCCAGTGACGAGTACTAATATATTACGTGTGTTCAGTCAAGTTATTAGAATCGTAACAAGTGTGTAAGTGAACATTATTATAAGGCAGATGTGTTTGTCTCGTCTCTTCTAGGAAGGAATAAACTTAAGCAAAGTATACAACTTTTAATTATTATAAGACCACTCCTGACCTACCCCATTTGCTTTACCACCCCGTGTGAGTCAATTATCGTGCCGACTGAGTGACACCGAAGCAAACACACTGGTAGTAGATTCCCGTACCAGGTAAGTGGGTCTACTCATATGTAGGGGAGTGAGTCTGGTCAACGACTCCAATCTGCACTCATTGCATAAGGCGTCTTAAATGTGGTGTAAGAGGCAATCCTGTATATAACATCTAACGTCAACACCATAATAACACCGCATATGGTTTCCAAACGCGGGGCTCAATAACGCTACAATTGTTATTGCTTTTAGTTTTAAAATACTTAAACTTGTCTCATATGGAAACTTGTCAACTCCTGACCACACAAAGAAGCGGTTTTCAATCCCATATTGCAACCACATTTTAAAACATTTGACTGTCGGTTTAGGCTTCTACTTATAACGGAACTAAGTAATAAGAGCGTTTCTGTTAATGTTTTAGCATTACATATATAGAAGAATAAGCTTATTAACAATAATTTGTTACAGAGATGTAGAGAAAGTTATGTGTTAAATTTTTTTTTTTGTAGTTTAACGTCCTTTAACCTGGTTGGTCATATCGGACAATTATTGAAATCGTTGTAAATGACTTCGGGGTCCATGGAGCTTAATGCTACTCGACATTCATCTTCTCAGGATAAGGAAAAACCCTGAAAAGAACCTTATCCGAGTAACGCACCCTAAGCGAGATTCGAACTCGCGACCTGTTGAACGTGAGGCAGACTCGCTACAGCACACTACCCAGACAGGCATTAGATTCTTGTGCATAGAAGGGTAATTAGGTAATACACTAAGCTAAAGTGATGGTCAAATCTTATAAAAACCGGTCGATATATGAAACAATGGAAATTATGTTTGCTTTGCCTGGCTAGGACTAAAACAAAAGAGAGATGAAACGCAAGATGACCTCCTGTGTGAGAAAAGTTTGAGAAGTTTGAAACTGAACCCAATAAAAATGAATATACTAAACTTAAGTACAAAAGATGTTTTCCTTTCTGAGCTAAGTTATCTATGCACTTACACACCAAAACACACACTGATCTTTTTCTAAAAAGGCCTTATTTTTGATCCAGTGGTCTCAAAACATGTATTCCGGTGAAATTTCAGTATCGAACTTTTGGGTGGAATATATGTACATTCTCTATACACTACATAGTACATAAAAAGTAAGTAAAAATTAATGTAGAAAATGGAATGAGAATCTATCCTGTTTATAATGACGAAGAGTCATGCATATATTCATAAGTATGTGTATACCTAGACAAGATGTAAGAATACGGAGGAATGAAGGGTAAATATACCGCAAACCTTTACTACCTCAAATGGAGAGCTAGGTGCATGTTGGGCACTACTGGCAGGCATGGACAGGCAAGGAGAGACAGCAGAGAAGTCTGATAGTAGGAAAGAGAGGGAAGGTAAGAAGAGTTAAATAGTGGTGCTAGTGCTTTTGAATATCGCATATTATTGATATTTATTCATGTATATTATATTTATATTATTATTTATATATGTATTATTTAATATATGAATTATTGTGCTCTATTATAGTAAATTAACAGCACTTACAGCACTAATAATGAGTTTATTGTTAGTTTCGTAAGAGCTCTCTGTTTACCATAAAAACGCACAACAATGCTTCTAAAACCTTACCGCCTTTACTTTCTCTATATGTACTATGTACATAGCGTATAGAGAAGGTATTGCACTCACCAAAAAATTCGATACCGAGATTTCACCGGAAATATATGTTTTAGGGTTCCCTGTATCCAAAAAAAAAAAGTATTTTCAGAAAAAGGTCCGTGTGTGTGTCAGTGTGTCCGTGTGTGCGTGTGTCTGTGAACACGATAACTCAAAAACGAAAAGTCGGTAAAATACCAAACTTGGCATTTAAGTTTAGTATCTTCCAGGGATGCGACACGAAGATTTTGAGAAAAATCCCCTCACTCCGAACTACCCATTACATGGAACTTTTTTTGAAAATGTTTATTTCCTAAAAAATGACTATAACGATTTTGGTTAAAATATCAGATATTAAAGATATTTACCTGACAAATAAAATGTATGTTTTTAATTTTCTGGGAATAGCCTCTGAAGACTACTTTATTCAGGATGAATTTTGCATAGCTACAACTCGTAAATCGTAAGAGATGGACAAAAACTTAACAGACAAAAATGTAGAGCATGTTAAAACACACAATTTATGTTATATACATTTTTTTTTTTTTTTTTTTTTTTTGTGGAGTTGATCGTTTTTTAGATAATACTTTTTCTTGGTTTCAGCTTTGAAAAACATACTTTTCTCATACAGGAATTTTGTCAACTCCTGTCCATACAAACAAAGGAACATCAGTCACATAGCAACCAGCTTTTGGCTTTCACTTTAACCTGTGGTACTCCCTTATTTGCTTCTACTTACAATTAAGCAACAAATAAGACTATTTCTGCTAATTTTACTCGATTAGCATGAAATAACTAAAAGATAAGCTTACTATCAATAATTTGTTACAGAGATATAGAGAAAGTCATGTGAATGGAACACATCAGGTTTTTTTATTGTTTCATTTATATAGCCCCCTTTAATATCTAAGATCATATCGGGGGTTTGGCATTAGAAACAACTCGATATCTATAGTTTCTTTACTTTAGGTTTAATCATTTTATTTTCCTCAAACACACACACACACATTCACTCTCACATACATACTTGAGACTCTGTGGGGGATAGGGAATAATTTTGGTTAAGGAAAAGTTCCTCGCCCCAGCCGGGAATCGAACCCGGGACATACGGGTGAAAAGTCAGCTTGCTGAGCACTCAACCACAGAGACGGTCGTTACTGTTGTTCTGTCTGTATTTAAGTTTTTATTTTTGAATATGTTTGTCTTTTTATTACTTTCTCAAGCCCCGTATGTACAATGTAGAGAAGTATTGTATTCCACCCAAAAATTGACAAATTCCTGTATGAAAAATGTAAGTTTTTCATAGCAGAAACCAAAAATAAGGAATGTCACAAAAACGACGAACTCCACGAAAAAAAATATATATAACATAAATTGTGATTTTTAACGTGCTCTACATTTTTTGTGTAGCAAGTTTTTGTCCATCTCTTACGGTTTAGCAGTTATGCAAAATTCAGTAAAATTCATCCAGAATAAACTACTCTTCAGAGGCTATTCCCAGAAAATTAAAGATATACATTTTATTTGTCAGGTAAATATCTTTAATATATGCAATTTTAATCAAAATCGTTAGAGCCATTTTTGAGAAAATCAAAATTTTCGAAAAAGTTCCATGTAAAGGGTAGTTGGGGGTGGGGGGATTTTTCTATAAATCTTCGTGTCGCATCACTGGAAGATACTAAACTTAAATACCAAGTTTGGTATGTTACCTACTTTTCATTTTTGAGTTATCGTGTTCACAGACACACGGACACACGGACACACACCACACACACACTCACACACACACACACACACGGACCTTTTTCCGAAAATGCATTTTTTAGATAAAGGGGACCCTAAGACGTATATTTCCGGGAAATCTCGGTATCGAATTTTTTGGTGGAGTGCAATACCTTCTCTATACACTATGTACATAGTACGTATAGAGAAAGTAAAAAAAATTATATGTGCTCTATGTGATTATAACCCTTAATTTTATCTTAATCGTATGTGAAATACCAGGGACACTTTTTATATTCTGAGCCTAATAATAAAAATCTTATGTGTTCCATTCACATGACTTTCTCTACATCTCTGAAACAAATTATTGTCAAAAGCTTATGCTTCTATTTTATGATAATCGAGATAAACATTAGCAGAAATTCTTGCTTCTTAGTTTCTTGCTTCCTTGTAATTAGAAGGGAAATGAGGGAATACCATAGGCTAAAGCGATAGTCATATCTTTTAAATGCTGGTTGGCATGTAGTTGAACTTCGTCTTTATGCAGGGCCAGGAGTGAGAGAAAAGTTAAGTGTTTTAAATCTGAAACAAATAAAAAAGTAATATCTAAAAAATGGTCAATTCCACGAAAACAATGTATTTGACATAAATTGTGTGTTTTAACGAGATCTATATTTTTATGCAGTAAGTTTTTGTATAGCTCTTACAGTTTACCAGTTAAGCAAAATTCAGCAAAGTCCATTCAGAATAAAGAGGTGTTTCGAGGTTATTCCCAGAAAATGCAATATATACATTTTATTTGTCAGGTAAATATCTTTAATGATATTTTAAACAAAATTATTAGAGCCATTTTTGGGAAAATCAAAATTTTGAAAAAAAGTTCCATGTAAAGAATAGTTTGGGGTGGGGGATTTTCTCAAAATCTTCGTGTCGCATTCCTGGAAGATACTAAACTTAAATACCAAGTTTGGAATTTTACCGACTTTTCGTTCTTGAGTTGTGTTCACAGACACACACACGGACTTTTTCTTAAAATGCTTTTTTTGGATACAGGGGACCCTAAAACATATATTTCCGGTAAAATCTCGGTATGGAATTTTTGGATGGAGTGCAATACCTTACCTGTACACTAAGTACATAGTGCATGTTCTCCTCTATGTTCAATACAGTTTCACATGCATAGCATTTTCCCAATCTGCTTGAGACAGCTCCAAAGCATGGTTTTTGAACTCATCAACGGCTTCTGTCAACGAAACTCGTTGTCCACTCATTTTATTCTTGATGTTCGGGAACAAAAAGAAGACATTGTGAGCCAAAACAGGACTTTAGGGTGGATGAGTCATCACTTCGATCAAATAATCGGTTGTTAGACGAGATGTGTGAGTGCTCGCGTTTTTTCTTTACGAAGAACCATCCAATGGCATCTGTTTGTTTTGCTCGTTTCACCAAATACTTCTAGCAAACAAATGGTTGTATACCATTCAGGATTGACTGGTTTACGTTCCCTTAAAGTCTTTATTGCCACATTACCAGTTTTTCTGAAATGCTTCTAGTGTGAACTTTTGTTGGATTTGGTTCATCTTGAAAACCCCACATAGTCGATGCTGTTTACGTTCCGGCTCATATGCATAGATCCATAATTCGTTACCAGTTAGAATATTTTGTAGATCTTTTGAAGTCTCAGTATTACATTTATTGATCATCTGTGTGCACCAATCGACACGAGCATCCTTTTGAGATTATGTCAAATTATGTGGGCCCAACGAGAGCAAACCTTTTTCATGGCCAATTATCATACTATATTTTATATTTGCTGGTGGAACTAGGGTTGCCTGTATCTCATAGTATGTGGGATGACAATATTGCACTACTAGGTTTTGCACAGCATCAATGCCTTCTGGCACAACTGAGTTTGCACGACCTTCATGAATTTCGTCAGTGAGCGAACGGCGGTCACGATTAAACTCGTTATACCAGCGTTTCACAGTGGCAAAGGATGCAGCTTCATCGCCAAATGAAGTAGTAAGTTGATCAATGCACTCTTGTCTTGATAATCCACGTCAAACATCATAATAAATCATTGCACGAACATTTTCACGAGTTAATTCCATCTTTTCGCTGAGACACTATTTTAAAGTCACAGTAAACAACAGAAAACCTGCAATATTGACAAAATATCTTAAGTAGGTTTTACCTGTCTGAAGAATGAATGCAGACGGCCACGAGTTGAAACTTGGGTAAACACGGTATTACGTCACCACTTCCGATGCAATACTAGCATGAAATAGTTGAGTTTCTTACAGTGTGTGCTCTCTGTCAGTACTTTGGGTGATTTCAACCGACAACTCACATTTATGAAAAAATCGAGAACAGGCCAAATTTGCAATAAGGGATCAACACGGTATCAGCAGACACAAATTATATATGTGTTGCCCCGCTACCTATAATGAACAAAATGGTATCCAGTATAACTTCTATAACAGTAATTATTTCATTAATAAACTATGAAAACTTTAACAATAACAATACATAATGAAATAATAATGTGCGACATTCTTATTAATCTCGAAACAAGATTACAGAGTACCTCATAATTTAACTTTTAACAAATATGAAAATCATTGAAATGCATATAACTGGCAACGAAATAACTAAATGAGAAATCATGGCAGTTAAACTTTTCTCAAAACTCAAATGAATTTAAGTATTTGTTTCACAAAGCAATCATATCCACGCATCACAAAGGAGATCAGTTCAGCCTTTACAATAAAGAATTAACGGCGAATCACGCCATATGAAAACACTTACCGCTCCACTCTGAGAAGACCTGAGTCTAACTGACAGACAGATTTCCCTCTTGAGTCCCGAAAAAAAAAAAAAAAAATAATGCAACTCGCCCGGTAAGAGCCGAACTACTTAACAAGTGCCTCTATGTGTAGCGTGGAGCGTAATTACAGTGTTGCCACATTATATTGTACCAGAATAGTACAAGTGGAGGGGTTGAAACAAGTCAAAATGTAAACACCGCCTCTCGTTGTCACACGCTCACAAAGTAGAAAATTAATATTCATTAGTGATAAAGAAAACAGCAAGTTTAACCTGTTGTGAATCGTTTCGTTTATTCTGTGCTGATGTTTTGGTGGCCACATTGTACTGCACTATTTTCCGGCCTTCTCTGACCGCTCTAAACCGTATCATGCTACACCAACGACCCACCCAAACAAATGCATTCTATCGTCAGACAGGCAGTAATAGTCAACAATTTCAAACTTTCCAGTGCATACACCAAATGGCACCTTCAGCAATCAGTGTTGCCAAGGCACATAATGTAAATAAGAACCGTCGTATGCGACGTTGCAAATTCAAATCCAGTTTTAGATGTCCATTGGCCGATTGACCAACACAGCTGCTCATGCACAAGCACACAAAACGAACGGAGGACTGTGCATTTGGCATTGGAAAGAAGAATCTATGTTCAGAAAGTCCATTTTTACTTTCTCTACACTTACTATGTACATAGTTATAGAGAAGGTATTGCACTCCACCCAAAAATTCGATACCGATATTTCACCGGAAATATATGTTTTAGTGTCCCCTGTATCCCCTGTGTCTGTGAATACGATAACTCAAAAACGAAAAGTCGTTAAAATACCAAAGTTGGTATTTAAGTTTGGTATCTTCCAGGTATGCGACACAAAGATTTTGGGAAAAAGCCACCCATCCCAAACTACCCTTTACGAATTTTTTTTCTCGAAAATGTTGATTTTCTTAAAAATGGCTCTAACGGTTTTGATTAAAATATCGTATAAAATGTATATCATGAATTTTACGAAATTTTGCATAACTGCTAAACTATAAGAGATGGACAAAAATTTACAGCACAAAAAATGTAGAGCACGTTAAAGCACACAATTTATATTAAATACATTTTTTCGTGCAGTTTATCAATTTTTAGATATTGCTTATTTTTGGTTTCATCTTTAAAAATGTGCTCTTTTCTCATACAGAAATTTGTAACACCTGTCCATACAAACAAAGGAACTTCAGTCACATAGCAACCAGCTTTTGACCATCACTTTAACCTATGGTACTTACTTTATTTCGGTTTTACTGCCAAGGTAATAAGTAATAAGACTATTCCTGCTAATTTTTTCTAGATTAGGATGAAGTAGATAGAAGTATAAGTTTTTAACAATAATTTGCTGCAGAGATGTAGAGAAAGACATGTGAATGGATCATATCAGATTTTTACTTCTTATTTCGATCCAGTTCATTTACATACACCTAACCTAACCTAACCTTGACTGAATCTCGAAACCTGTCTTCACCTGTCACGTAGCCATATTGTCTCCGTAACCAATAGGAAAGGCTCGGGAATGAGCCTTGGTCTAATACTGAACTAGAATCTGCAATCTCGCCCGTCGTATAGGGTCTCCCGATTTGTCGGCTCTCGGGATTTGTACACAGAACTTGTCGAATGCAATACATCATGTAATCCAAGGGCTAATAAAAGCCTTCTAACGATATATCTGATCCCTATTTGGTAGGAATTTATTATTTTTTCAAAGTAAAGGGACAGCTTTTATCTTTTTGATGACCAGCATATTCAGACATAGGCTACCTTAAAATTTCAACTCACAAACCCCCTCCTTTGATTCCAACCCCTGTGACACATGAAAGATCAAAGCGCTGCTTTGGAGTTTTCATTCGGTCTAAAATATAGAATTGCTTTTCAGAGCCACGTTGATATTTCGCCGTATGTCACACGTTCTTCTCTTCCTGGTTTCATCCAATAACAGAGAGGGAGATATCAAAAGCTTTGAGGGGTCATATCCTATCTCAATGAAATTTAATATCCGGGTTTTTTCCGGAACGTAGAGCGCGAATATGACAATTTCTGTGATTTGAGTCTACGGATTTTGTTTTTTCTAGCTTGTATACGAGATATTCTCAAATGAGATAGGTTATGTGTTTAAAATTTCATATATTTCATCGGTCATGCTTTTATTGTTTTCCTATTTGAACAAGAGCTGCATTTAGGTAATTGTAAATATGCTAGACTTCTTGTATTATATTGGTGATATTATTATTATTATTATTATTATTATTACTACTACTACTACTTCTCTACTACTATTATTATTAGATAGTATTAAAGATGTTTCCAGGTCATGAGGACCGCATTAACCGGCCGGGAGCGGCTCGAGGCGCTGACCACGTCTCAGCCTCCAATACTGCACTCCATCCACGACGTCTGTAGTGAACCGAGATGGGGGACGCAGCGGCCGGGCGGTAGGCCAAGGTTCCCCGTGAGCTGTCGTGCCATGGAGTTATTAAAGATGTTTCTCCTTTGTTTCATTTTTAGAAGCAACAAAAACTTTGAATTCCTAGTCGAGATTTGAACATTTGACATTTAACCGAAATTTCGTTTTTACTTTCTCTACACGTATTATGTACATAGTGTATATAAAGAAGGAATTGTAATGCACCCAAAAATTTGACACCGAGATTTCACCGGAAAACAAGTTTTAGGACCCCTCTGAATAAAAAATATTTTTAGAAAAACGTCCGGGCAGCCTGGCTCAAAAACGAAGAGTCCGAACACCTAACTTAGCATTTAAGTTCAGTATCTATCAAGGATGAGTCATGAAGATTTTCAAGAAAATCACCCTATCATAAACTACACTTTAGATGGAAAAATTTTAGAAAATTTTAAGTTTCTTAAAAATTACTCTAGCGATTTTGATTAAAATATAATATATTTAAGATATTTACATGACAAAATGTACGTCTTCAATTTCCTGGGAATAGCATCTGAAGACATGTTGATTCTGGATGAATTGATGAACTTTGCATAACTGGTAAACCGTAAGATATAAACAAAAATTTATTTCACAAAAAAGTAGAATTCGTTAATACATACAGCTTACGTTATACATTTTTTTGGTGGAGTTGACCATTTTTGAGATATTCCTTATTATTGGTTTAAGCTTTAAAATGCTTATGCTTTTCTCATACGGGAATTTATTCAACTCCTGTCCATACAAACAAGGAAACTTCAGTCGCATAGCAACCAGTTTTTAAAAAAAATGACTATCGGTTTAGTATAGTGTACTCCCTTATTTCGCTTCTACTTACAAGGATGCAAGTAATAAGACCCTTTCTGCTAATTTTTTCTCGATTAGTATTAAGCAAATAGAAGAATACGCTTTTTAACAAGAATTTATTGTAGAGATGTGGAGAAAGTCATGTGAATGGAACACATCAGGTTTTTTTAATGTGCCATTCACACACATACCTTTGTAAGTTTTGTTTTCTGTACTGCGTACATAGTACATAACTAAAGAAAATATTGCATTCCTCCCAAATTTTGGATTGTACTAAAAACACTAATTTTAGAGGCCCTGAAAACTTAAAAAAAAAAAAAATACATAAATAAATAAATAAAAAGCGTTTTGTAGAAAGTTCTAATGTGTGTGTCTGTGTGCACGAGTGTGTGTCTATTTGTCTGTGAACACGATGACTCAAAAATGGAAACTGCTAAATACCAAACTTAGTATTTAATGTGAATTAATTATTTTTTCACACCAGTCGTGTGAAGAACTGAAGTTAGGTAGAAGCAGACTGAAAAATGTAATGCTATAGTCGGGATTTGTACAACAGATATCCTGGTTTCCGTTCAGTTGAACTGACCACTGAGCTATCATGGTAACGTGCCGGTACGCTATTAAATTCTCCTACTCACTCGTGCTTTTCCCAGTAAACCACAAGGAGTTCTCAAATTATTTTTGAGACGTTATTTCTCATACAAACTCTGTAAGTGTTTAAGTCCCGGGCTTTATAGTTAACCACTTATTAGGTCATGTAATGTGAATTATTTATTTCACACTGGCCGTTTAGGATAGAAGTTGGAGAGATAGAGTATTTCATTTAGTATCTTCCAAGGATGCGGCACGAAGATTTTGAGAAAAATCCCCCCCCCCTCCCGAACTAACCTTCACATGAAAATATTTTCCAACATTTTGATTTTCTCAAAAATGCTCTAACGATTTTGGTTAAAATGCCGTTTATTAGAGAAATTTATAATACAAATAAGATGTATATCCTGAACTTTGCGGAAATCTCTAACTTTTTGATGACTTTAACCTAACTGGTAAACCGTAAGAGATAGAAAAACTTACTACAAAAAATGTAAACTCTTTATAAATCGCAATTTGTGTCATATATATTTTTCGCGCGGAGTTCACCATTTCTAAGATATTCCTTGTTATTGGTTTAAAGCTTTAAATAAATAAACTTTCCTCAAACGTGAATGTGACATTCCTGTTTCTTTTGTTAAATCTGGTCAAGCAAAGATATGCGAATTTTAATTAGATAGCAACCCGTTTTTACTTTCTCTACGTGTACTATGTACATAGATTATAGAGAAAGTATTGCACTCCACAAAAAATTTGATACCGAGATTTCACCGGAAATATATGTATTCAAAAAAAGGATTTTCAGAAAAAGGTCCGTGTGTGTCCGTGTGTCTATGAACACGATAAGTCGGTAAAGTACCAAACTTGGTATTTAAGTTTAGAATATTTCAGGGATACAACACGAAGATCTTGAGAAAAATTCCCCAACCCCAAACTACCCTTTATATGGAACTTTTTTTAAAAATTTTGATTTTCTAAAAAATGGCTCTAACGATTTTGATTAAAATTTTGTATATTAAAGATATTTACCTGACAAATATAATGTATATTTTGAATTTTATGGGAATAGCCTCTGAGTGAATTTTACGGAATTTTGCATAACTGCTAAAACGTAAGAGATACACAAATACTTACCACACAAAAAACGTTGAGCACATTAAAACACACAATTTATGTTGTACTATACATTTTTTTTTTTTCTCGTGGGGTCGATCTTTTTGTGATATTCCTTGCTTTTGTTTTCAGGTTCGGAAAACCTAACTTTTCTCATACAGGAATTTATCAGCTCCTGTCCATACAAATAAAGGAACTTCAGTCACATAGCAAACAGCTTTTGACTATCATTTTAACCTATGGTACTCCCTTATTTCGCTCCTACTTATAAGGAAGCAAGTAATAAGACTATTTCTGCTAATTTTTTGTCGATTAGCATTAAATAAATAGAAACATAAGCTTTTTAACAATAATTGGTTGCAAAGATGTAGAGAAAGTCATGTGAATGGAACACATACGGTTTTTAAAGATTTCACTGTCGCTTAGCCTAGTGTATTCGATTATTTCTTTTCTACTTATAAGGGACGAAGTAATAATACTACTTTGCCTCACTAGCATGACGTGGATAGAAGAATGCTCTCTTTTAAGATTGGTTTGCTGTACAAGTCGTGTGAGTGGAACACATTCACATTTTTATTTGTATCCAAAAATTCGATTCCGAGATTTCACCGAAAATAAATTTCACCCCTGAATCTAAAAAAAGCTTTATGAGAAAAACGTCCGCGAGAAAAGTCGGTTAAATACCAAACTTGGTATTTAGGTTCAGTATCTTCCAAGGATGTGACACGAAGATTTTCAAGAAAATCCTTCCACCCCTAACGACCCTTAACATGGAAAAATGTACAAAAATGTTGATTTCTCAAAGATGATTAAAACTATTTTGATTAAAATGTCGTATATTAAAGATATTTACATGATAATAAACTGCATGTTTTGAGCTTTCTGGGAACAGGTTATGAAGACCTCTTTATTCTGGCTAAACTTTATGGAATTTTGCATAACTGGTAAAACCTAGGATATAGAAAAAAACTTACTACACAAAAAATACAGATCTGCTTAAAAAATACAACTTATATTATACAAATTTTCATCGTGGAGTTGAACGTTTTTGAGATATTTCTTGTTATTGGTTTCAGTTTTAAAATACTCATACGGGAACTTCTCAGCTTCTGCCTCATGCCATGTGAATGGAACACATCAGATTTTTATTTATGTGTATTAACTGAAAATCTGTATCGAATATTTGAATGAAATACACTATATCCCCTACTTATAATTAAATTAAATTTGAGTTTTATTTATAGACGCTCTTTAACTGCTGCGGTTTATAGCGTCCCATTCTACATATATTGGCTCAGAAAGATAGCTTAATTTTGCTCAGAGGCCTCTTTATCAGGCTTGAGGCTCTTTTACGAGCCGTAAATCTTCAGTACGGTACCAACGTCTTTACTTCCCTACCAAAGTGCGGCCGTCAGTCACCTGGTACCCTCGTGGTGTGTGTGGTGTATATGGTTTGTGGTGTGTGTGTGTGTGGTGTGAGTGGTGGGTGTGTGTGGTGTGTGTGGTGTGTGTGGTGTGTGTGTGTGGTGTGTGTGGTGTGTGTGGTGGGTGTGTGTGGTGTGTGTGGTGTGTGTGGTGGGTGTGTGTGGTGTGTGTGGTGGGTGTGTGTGGTGTGTGTGGTGTGTGTGGTGTGTGTGGTGTGTGTGTGGTGTGTGTGGTGTGTGGTGTGTGTGGTGTGTGTGGTGTGTGTGGTGTGTGTGGTGTGTGGTGTGTGTGGTGTGTGTGGTGTGTGTGGTGTGTGTGGTGTGTGTGTGGTGTGTGTGTGGTGTGTGTGTGTGGTGTGAGTGGTGGGTGTGTGTGGTGTGTGTGGTGGGTGTGTGTGGTGTGTGTGGTGGGTGTGTGGTGTGTGTGGTGTGTGTGGTGTGTGTGGTGTGTGTATGTGTGGTGTGTGTGGTGTGTGTGGTGTGTGTGTGTGGTGTGTGTGGTGTGTGGTGTGTGTGGTGTGTGTGGTGTGTGTGGTGTGTGTGGTGTGTGTGTGGTGTGTGTGTGTGGTGTGTGTGGTGGGTGTGTGTGTGGTGTGTGTGGTGTGTGTGGTGTGTGTGGTGGGTGTGTGTGGTGTGTGTGGTGTGTGTGGTGTGTGTGGTGTGAGTGGTGGGTGTGTGTGGTGTGTGTGGTGTGTGTGGTGTGTGTGCGTGTGTGTGGTGGGTGTGTGTGTGGTGTGTGTGGTGTGTGTGGTGTGTGTGGTGTGTGTGGTGTGTGTGGTGGGTGTTTGTGGTGTGTGGTGGGTGTGTGTGTGGTGTGTGTGGTGTGTGGTGTGTGTGGTATAGCTTCTGCGTATCTTCCCTGGAGGAGGATGGTTCAGATTTCGTAATATATGTGGTTTCGGGTGACAATGTTAAGGAGGTAGCGCTAGATAGGCTCCTCGAACGGTTGCATTTTTAGGAGCATCATTCTTTTCCTCTGCTCCGCTTGTGTTTGATTTGATTAACATTTTTTTTGTTGGAGAATTTTGATTGGGAGGGGGAGTACTTTGTTCAGCTAATTTTCTGTTGGCTGCCGGGTGTGCCCGCAAGCTATGTTTGTATCGCGTTCAGTAGGTAAATACTCTCCCAGCGATCTGACAAGTGGCGAAGAAATTCTGAGCCCGGCGCCTAATTACATTCTCCACATATGGGAGGGCCGAAGCTTCATGTAGAAGCCTCACTGGGAAACGTCAACATACAGAATACATTGACCGGAGACCTTTATTCTGTATCCGCTGTAACCAGAGAAGCCAGGAGTCTGCTGCCATGCCCCACATTTCACAGACACGAGCATCAGAGGGGCAATTACGTCCGAAAAAAATCTAATGTGTTCCATTCACATGGCTTTCTCTACATCTCTGTAACAAATTGTTGTTAAAAAGCTTATGCTGCTATTTACTTCATGCTAATCGAGAAAAAAATAGCAGAAATAGTCTTATTACTTGCTACCTTGTGTGTAGAGGCACAATAAGGGAAACCATAGGTTAAACTGACAGTCAAAAGCTGGTTGCTATGTGATCAAGTTCCTTTGTTTGTATGGGCAGGAGTTGACAAATTCCTGTATGAGAAAAGTATACGTTTTTCAAAACTGAAACCATAAACAACGAATACCTTAAAAACGATCACGTCCACGAAAAAAAAGTATATACCTAACATAACTCGTGTGTTTTAATGTGTTTTACATTTTCTGTGTAGTAAGTTTTTATACATCTCTTACGGTTTACCAGATATGCAAAATTGCGTAAAATTCCTTCTGAATAAAGTAGTCTTCAAAGGCTATTCTCAGAAAATTCAAGATATACATTTTATTTGTCAGGTAAATATCTATAATATACGATATTTTAATCAAAATCGTTAGAGCCATTTTTTAGAAAATCAAAATTTTCGAAAAGGTTCCATGTGAAGGGTAGTTGGGTGTGCGGGGATTTTCTTGAAAATGTTGTTGTCGCATTCTTGGAAGATTCTTAACCTAAATACCCTAAATTTGTTTTTAGCGGACTTTTCGTTTTAGAACTATGCTGTCCACAGACACACACACGCATACACACGGACCTTTTTGTAATAATACTTTTTTTGGGATTCAGGGGGATCCAAAATATGTATTTCCGGTAAAATTTCGGTATCGAATTTTTGGGTGGATTCAATACTTTCTCTATACATTGTGTACACAGTACGTATAGAGAAAGTAAAATTCCATCGCCCTCTACATCTTGGACGCTCTCTGATTTGACCCCAGGATTTTGGGAACTAGAAGCTGCTTTGTATACGTCGTAGAGAAGGTAAAAATTCTATATGTAGCTCAAAAATTATTTTTTAGAAAAAGAAAATGGATATAATACATGGCGTGTGGTCAACAGTGCTGACATCTGTTGCACCATTTGCAAACACGTTCAAGGCCCTATCATGAGTGCTGCCATATGATTACCATTTAATTACAGACAATTAACAAGGTAAGATCTTTTTGTGAAAACTCAAAAGTTTTGAAATTATAGCGTGGTCGACCAAAACAATCGTTTGCAGCTTGATTATAGTGGTAATTAAAACGTGCATATGAAAGTCATTACCGCTCGTTTGATAAACACACACGCGTCTTAATTACAACCGTCATTGTCTTGTTGCGTATTTTAATGTTGCCTGCGTTTCTGCACGTTATACTTCAAGGGCATAGGCGTGCGCAGGGATCTGGTCTATGCCCTAGGAAGGAGGAACTTAACGGCCATTCACATCGAACATCAACCGTAGACGTAACGTAGAAACAGAAGCTTGCAACCAATATATGTATAGGCTCATTCACAATGATTACATTGACGTAGACATAACTGCAGTACATTGACATGGAAGCTTGCAAACGCCAAACTTTGGCGTCAAAGTTAACATGAAACGTAAAAATCAACCAATGAGAACCACTGCTCGATGTGTTATTAAAATGTCTTTGCTTGATGATTCTCTCTCATTTCTCCTTCGTTAATTCGTCTATGATTAAGGGGATGAATCCATCATCGTCTACTTTAAAATATAAAACACCAAGCAAATTGGCTACCCTTAGTTTGCATGTACACGAATGGTGCCACACTTTCTTCTCTGTCAGCCATTTTAGTTTGCTATTCACTCGCAAGGCGCAGTGTATTTGTTTTAATTTCTGATTGGTTATTGTTTACCTTTATCATTGAGAATGCTAACACACTTTCTTCTCTGTCAGCCATTTTAGTTTGCTATTCACTCGCAAGGCGCAGTATATTTGTTTTAATTTCTGATTGGTTATTGTTTACCTTTATCATTGAGAATGCTGCCATACATTCTTCCCTGTCAGCCATTTTAGTTTGCTACACACTCGCAAGGCGCAGTAAATATGTTTTAATTTCTGATTGGTTATTGCTTACGTTTACGTTTGTCATTGAGATAGCTCATAGTACATTTAATTCTGCGTCTATTTTCTAAGCCTACGGTTAATTTTCAATGTGAATTAACCTTTAGGGTCCTTCCTCCAAAAAATATTGGATTGTGTTTTAGGTGCAATCTCTGCAGAGATGTTGCAGGTTTTCACTTCGAACAGTTCCTTTGGTAACCTTTGTATTTTTATTTTTTCTATTCGTACTATGTACATAGTGTACAGAGAAGGTACTCTATTGTAGCCAAAAATTCAATACCGAGATTGCACCAGAAATACATGTTTTAGGTCCCCCAGAATAAAAAAAAGCATTTTGAGGAAAAGATACGTGTGTATGTATGTGTGTGTGTGCGTGTGCGCGCTCGCAGCATAGCTCAAAAACGAAAAGACTTTAAATACCAAACTTGCGACACGAAGATTTTGAGAAAAATATCCACACCCCAAAATACCCTTTACATAGGAAAAATTTCGAATATTTTTATGTTCTCAAAAATAGCTCTAACGGTTTTGATTAAGATACCGTATATTAAATATATTTATATTGCAAATAAAATGTTTATCTTGAATTTTATGGGAATAGCCCCTAAACAACTCTTTATTCTGAGTTTTGTGCAACTGGTAAACCGTAAGATAAATAATTGCGAGACGCAAGGGAACGTTCTAAATGTAAATATAGGAAAGGTACAATATGTCCCATTTCACTAAGATCACCTCGAAACTGTTGACATCCACCCCTTCTACACATCATATGCTAGTCCTCTGCAAGGCAATACTTGATAATGTCGCTACCTAATATTGATGTCATGCACGGACAAACGACTGGCGGCAAAGGCCGAGTAAAGCTGAAGATAGCTTAACGTCTTTTAACCTGGTTGGTCAAGTCGGATAAGGAATAAAATCGGTGAAATGATGCACAAATAATCTTTAGTCCATGGATCTTAAAGTTCTCGACAGCATATGGGAAAACTCGAGGGAAAAAACCAAACAAACAAACATTATTCGAGTAACTCACCTTAAGCGAGATTCGAACTCGTGACCTGTTGATGTGAGACAGACACTACTGAGACAGGCTCAAACTGTTTTCTTTTTCACGAAGTTCCTCCACTTCAAAACTCTCATATCTATTCAAGAAGAACGGTGTCTCTTCGGATTTGCTGTAATTTTTCAAAACCCTGACAGTTTAAATTGGCTATAATAGATAGCCCAAAGAGATTTTTCTTCCTTCCAAGGTGAACTAAGTGTATCTGTTGTATATCTGTCAGAAAAGACCCTCCAGACTCCACAATTTTTTTGGGCAGTTCTGGTTCCCTTCTTCCGCTTGGTTTATAGCAGTAATTCAAAGATAAGCAAAAGCTAAGTTCCAGCCCAAAAGAGTATTTGTCTCTCCAAAAACAACCTTGAGACTGGTTATAACCAAAGGCAAAATTTCATGTTTACCATTATATTAAAAACATACACATGACTTTCTCTATATCTCTGCAACAAATTATTGATAAAAAGCTTATTCTTCTGTTTACTTCACGCTAATCAAGAAAAAATTAGCAGAAATGGACTTAACACTTGTTTTCTTGTAAGTAGAAGCGAAATAAGGGAGTACACTAGGATAATCCGATAGTCAAAAGTTTTAAAACATGGTTGCAATGGGATTGAAATTCCGTTTCTTTCCGTGGCCAGGAGATGACAAGTTCCCGTATGAGAAAAATTTAAGTATTTTAAAACTGAAATCAACATCAAGGAATACCTTGAAAACGGCCAACTCCACGAAAACAGTATATATGACATAGATTGTGTGTTTTATCGAGATCGCCTTTTGTTTAATATGTCTTTGTCTATCCCTTACGGTTTATTAGTTAAGCAAAGTTCAATAAAAATCATCCAAAATAAAGAGGTCTTCCGAGGCTATTCCCAGAAAATTCAAGATATAAATTTTATTTGTCTGTAAATATCCTAAATATAAGAGATTTTAATCAAAATCGTTAGGGTAAAAATCAAAAATTTCTAAAGTTTTTCCATGTAAAGGGTAGTTTGGTGGTGGGGATTTTTTTTTGTAAATCTTCTTGTCGCATCCTTTTTTTTTTTTTTTTGGTAGTGTTTAACGCCCGCTTTAACTACTAATGGCACCGCAGGCGGTGACAATGATGATGGAGCACCGGTGGAATGCGATGGCGGGGGAAACCGGAGTACCCGGAGAAAACCCACCCCAGCGCCGTTTTGTCCACCACAAATCTCACATGCGGTCGCTTGGGATCGAACCCCGGCCGTCTAGGTGAGAGTCGAGTGGTCTAACCACTCGGCCACGGCGCGGCCCTTGTCGCATCCTTGTAAGATAATAATCTTAAATATCAAGTTTGGTGTTTAACGGACTTTTCATTTTTGAGCTATGCTGTCCAAAGACATACATACACTCGGAGCTTTATCTAATTTCTTTTTCGATTCTTTTTCATGTATTTCCGGTGAAATCTCGGTATCGTATTTTTGGGTGCATTAAAATACCTTCTCTATTCACTACATATATGCATAGTACGTGTAGAGCAAGTAAAATATATATAATATAAATTATGCGTTTTAGGATATCTACATTTTTTGTGCAGTACGTTTTTGTCTATCTGTTACGGTTTACCAGTTATAACAAATTCCGCAAAATTCATCCAGAATAAGGATGTCTTCAGAGGCTACTCCCAGAAAATTCATCCAGAATAAGGATGTCTTCAGAGGCTACTCCCAGAAAATTCATCCAGAATAAGAATGTCTTCAGAGGCTACTCCCAGAAAATTCATCCAGAATAAGGATGTCTTCAGAGGCTACTCCCAGAAAATTCATCCAGAATAAGGATGTCTTCAGAGGCTACTCCCAGAAAATTCATCCAGAATAAGGATGTCTTCAGAGGCTACTCCCAGAAAAGTCATCCAGAATAAGGATGTCTTCAGAGGCTACTCTCAGAAATTTCATCCAGAATAAGGATGTCTTCAGAGGCTACTCCCAGAAAATTCAAGCTATACATGACAACTAGTTTTAATGCATTTAGTTAGTTAAATACTGCAAATATATTATTTAAGCCTCAATAGGAAGAATATTTATCACTTTACTGGAAACATTTTCTTATAGTAGCAAACTTTGTTATTATTACTCTCTGCAAGTACAACTATTAAAGTCCTCTTTGATAATTATATGAAGCAGTGCTTATTGATCAAGCTTATCAAGATGTTATCGCCAGGCTTTTGGACAGATGAATAGAGAATATGAGACTGGTAGCATTCTCACCCAGAATAAACGTCAGAAGCACTATCGAGAAAAATAACCAAAATCTTCTAGAAGTTTCCCTTCTGCCCATTTCCAGAGCATTCTGGAATGCCCTTTAGGACATTTCAGCAGCTATTCGGCAAGGTTATGAGTTCATTTCTGATGTGACATCTGGAGAGTTTCTATGAATTTTATAACAGGTGAGACATAAAGTCGGTGCTGCTAATCTGAGTGATTTGGGTAGTCTTGTGTTCGACTCCCCAGCAATTAAAGAGGACGGAAGAGGAGGTGACTGTACATATTACATTAATCCACTATGTCTCAAAGAAAACTAAAAATTCAAATAGATGGCATTAGATAAGGGAAGTGAGAACCGCACAAATTGCCATCTAATTGCATTAATACTCTGTCTGATAATTTAAGGAAATTTCTTTTTTACCTTATCTAGCACATTTGTACAATGTAAATAGGATAGAGAAGTGATTGTATTCCACACAAAAATTCAATGTCGAGCTTTCACCGGAAATATATGTATTTGGGTCCCCCGAGCCCGAAAAAGCATTTTTAGAAAAAAATCCGTGTGTGATGGACAGATAGCTCAGAAACGAAAATACCGTTAAATACTAAACTTAGTATTTAGGTTTGGTATCTACCAAGAATGCGACACGAAGATTTTCAAGAAAATCCCCCACCACAATTTACCCTTTACATGGAAAAACGTTGACAAATTAAAATTATTTCTTGAATTTTCTTGGAATAGCCTCGGAAGACTTCTTCATTAAGGATGAATTTTGCAAAATTGGTAAATCCTAAGGTACGAACAAAAATTTACAACAAAAAACATATATAGATCTCACTGAAATACACAATTTATATTTTATACATTTTTTGTACAGTTTAACGATTTCCGTGAAATTCCTTGTTATCGGTTTTAATTTCAAAATTCTTCGTATACATTTCTCACAAATGAAGTGGGCATCCGTTGAACTCTTATTTTACCCTTGGTTATGAAAACAGAACCTAACTTAAAGTTACTCGCATAGTGGCAGCTTTTAAAAGAGTTGACTATCGTTTTAACCTAGTGTTCCCTTATTTCCTTTCTAATTACAAACAATTAAGTAGATGATATAATCATTTCTGCTTTTTGTCTATCTCTTAATGCTTGATTAGCATGAAATAGATAGAAGCTGCGGCGGTCCCCTACTCCTATTTATCTCTGATTATTTTTACTATTATTTATGTTTTTAATTTTATATTATTCATATTTGCTCCGAATAGTTGTGTTCTTCGGTCGAGTAAGCATCTCTCAACAGGTCGTGAACGATAAAAGTAACTATTTCAGAGATAACACATTTTAGTTAAAGCAATTTATTTGAACTCTTACCAATAGATTTCGTAATTTACGTACACGTTATAATAGTTCCATGCTGAAACTGTATTACGAGTTCACTTTCACGCCAAACTTATACTTCACGTATCACGTAATTCAAAATAAACTTGTATCTAAACGAGCTCCGTTGCACAGTACACCGACTGTGTTGCACCGTAAATGGCAAAATACACTTATCCTGCTTAAGCATTAAAGCTATGCTCGAATTGGCTAGTCTTCCCGCTTTCAGTAGCGTCTCAGAGGGAATAAAAACTCTCCTAGTATCTCACATAGGCTGCTAGCTCCCCAGTAAGTTTCATATTTTTATTATTCTCACTACCCCTTGTAAGACTTGCGTGGTCTTTTTAACTCAAGGACATTCTTTAATACTTTTCACCCTGGCTATTCTCCACAAAAACCTTGCGAAAGATTTCTGTTTTATGATATACCAGTTTCAGCTATATATTATGTACAATAACCAAACCTCCATGGTGTAATGGTAACCCTAATAGCTTCATATGCTCAAGGTCGTGGGTTCAAACCCGGGAGAGAACGATATATTTTTTTCGGGCGTAAAAATCCATAGCATGGCTTCCTTCTGAATGGAAGTAAAGTCGTTGATCAAGTTTCTTAGATTTACGGCACGTAAAAAAAAAAAAAACCCTCAAGCTTTATTGAGAGGCCTCTGAGCAAAATTAAGTGGTTTTTCACGCCCAGTATAGAATGGGACATTGAGAACCATAGCAGTTAAAGAGCCTCCATAAATAAAACGCCATTTCCATTTCTCTCATAGATAAGTTTAGTCTAACATCCTCATTTCTATATTTATTGACAATATCATGATAGTTAATTATTAAATTTCATTGCAGTCATTAGTATTGCCTCAAAGCATAAACAAATGCGAAGAATACTGTCGCGAACAAGGTTCTGGGACGTGGGGATAGCTATTTGAAAGTGGTGAAAGGAAGGCAGATGGTAGAGCAATGATAACACTGGGACTTAAATTAAGTAATATATTGAGAAAGATTAAATAATTTGTTGATTGCGAATGTTTAGTTTACAAAGGTGGGGAATTGCAATATATTCCATTAATCCTGTGCAATATATTTCTGATTACTGGGTTTACTATACAAAGCCTTACTTTAAGAAATATGTCATGGTGTGTCTAGATGAGGTGAGAGATGAAGTGACAGAACGGTTGTGGGCGTATGAGATGGTGACGTACCTGGTGGTGCTGGGCTGCGCAGCGACGACTGGTCCTCTCTCCGGCGTTGCAGCTGCTAAAGTCGGTTCTCCATGCTCCTCGGCCTATTTATATCTAGCTCAGGTATTTAGCTACGGTGATCTCCAGGGAGTTAACTTAAAATAACGTCGGTATTTTCGTACAGTCAAGGTTTATTTCTCTTCACAAGCGTTCCCGAGAATGTTCCTGGCACGATTGAGCTCCGATAATTTCCCTCGAAAAAGGGCGTAAGGCGCATAAAGGTAACTAAAATTTACGCGGCGACGACTGCAACTGTTACGTGCAGAATAATTGTAGACACTTTAACTTTCCGCCGTGGCTTACTTGTTTCCCACGTCGCAGGCTACACGTGACATTTATTTCAACTGTGTGAATCACTGTAATAACTTTACTATATTTACGAGGATTCTTGTTTCGAGCATCACAGATTCTGTGTGTAGTTACATTCCAACTGCGTGAATCACTATAGTAACTTTGCGTATTCTTGTTTTGGGCGTCGCAGATTCCCCTTGAAGTTACATCTCAACTGCTAGAAAATTGCGGCGAATACTCTATATTTATATCAAATTCTACCCACACGCAAAACTCTCAACTTGTAATCTCATTGGCCCATTTTTGGCGCCGAAAGTGGCTTGGGGTGCGCTTCTGCCGTGACGTGATTAATTCGAATTGGTGATTCTGGACCTGAATTTCCTCGTGGTTCCCCGATTTATATGTCGCCTTCACTTTCTCTTGCGGAGACGTGACAGCACAATAGCGCATTTTCCTTCTTACAATATACTAGCGTAAACAAACTGTATTCGTCGCTTGAGAACTCTCGGGTTGAAGTTTGGAACGCTTTCCAGGGACAATCTCTCTGAACATCCAATATACAATAAATGCATGATATCTTACTTATTAATTAACCTAAACAATTTAATCAACTAAAATATATGCTATGCACTTATTCACCTGGGCGACAATCCGTCTCACCGTTGAGCTCGGAGCGACGCCCCAAGACGCACCAACGAAGCAGAGGTTCCCCGAAGGTAAAGACTTAGTGGTCGGGTTTGCAGTCCGTTAAATAAGCTTAGCGGCATCTCGGAAGGGCTTTCCAACATGGTGGTCGTATACCGAATGTGGAGAGCCAATGCTCTGATAGTGGGGCAGTTTTAGGCAATCATCATCAAATGTTTAAGTGTTCTAGAATATCCGGTGTGACATCAAAATGTGAATGTGCACGTAGCCCAACGGAAGTTGCTGTCATCGAAAAGACCAGTAGCAGTGCCATCGGAAGAAGCTAGTCATCTCCATCCTGTTCCCTAATCAGGTTATAAAAAGCTTGTATTTTTCCAAGAATATGCAAGAATGAAATTCCAATTAATTCAGATTAATTAATTTCTAATTAATAAAATATTACTAAAACAATAAACGTTAAACTCTCGTCAATGACACACGTGACAATAATACTTTGTTGGGGAATAGATACAGTACGTTATGGAACACGTCATATGGTTTCCAATAAACATTGTTTTTACTTTCTCTACACATACTATGTAATAGTGTATAGAGAAGGTATTATAATGCACCCAAAATTCGATACCGAGATTTCACCGGTAATACATGTTTTGAGACCCCCTGAATCCAAAACAAATCTTAGAAAAATGTCCGTGTGTGTGTCTGTTTATCTGAGTGTGTGTGTGTGTGCGTGTGTGTGTCTGTGTGCAGCACAGCTCAAAAACGAAAATTCCGTTAAAAACCAAACTTGGTATTTGGGTTTGGTATCTTCCAAGGATGCGACACCCCCACAACCCCCCCCCCCAACTATCCTTTACGTGGAACTTTTTTCGAAAATTTTGATTTTCTCAAAAATGGCTGTAACGATTTTGATTAAAATATTGTGTATTTTATTGACAAATAAAATTTATATATTGAATTCTCTGGGAATAGTCTCTGAAGACTACTTTATTCTGGATGAATTTTACGGAATTTTGCATAACTACTAAACCGTAAGAGATGGATAATAACTTACCACATAAAAAATGTAGAGCACGCTAAAACACACAATATACGTTATATACTTTTTTTCGTGGAGTTGATGGTTTTTGAGATATTCCTTGTTTTTGGTTTCAGCTTTGAATCACTTATATTTTTCTCATATAGGAATTTGCCAACTCTTGTCCATACAAACAAAGAAACTCAGTCACATGGCAACCAGCTTTTGACTATCACTTTAACCCTGTGGTACTCTCTTATTTTGCTTCTTCTTGCAAGGAAGGGAGATGTAGAGATGTGGAGAAAGTCAAGTTAATGGAACACATAACAATTTTTAGATTTAGAAAACAAATCCATTAGTTATCTATAAATCCTGATGGAACGTTAATTTAGATGAATTAATTGTACTGAATTTAGTTGTTCTATGTACCAATAAGAGTTCATTATCACGTTTTCGCTCACTGCGCTAGTGAACAATTCTAGCCTCCAGTCTTACTCGCATTTTTTTTCTTTCTTTTTTTCTGGCTTTTATTTCTAGTGCATATGAACAAAGCGAAAGTGATAATTCATTTGTTTGCTTTAATATTCATATATATAACGGGAGGAATTTTTATCTATAACCAGAGAATCTAAACGTGTGATGTACCGTTTTTAACTAATTTGAATATCATAGAAACAAATATTTTCAATTCTACATACAATCTCTTTGCCCCTAATTTGATTTTTATAAACATTAGAATGGGTTAAAAGTGCTGCATCTGTGAAATTTAACCAAACATTTTGAGAAATTAAAAAGCCAATCCGGTGGTTTCCATCTAAAGAACTTTCTCTGTATATCTCCATTAGCAGAATTGATATTATTACTTGCATACTTGTAATTAGAAGGCAAATAAGGGAATACATTGCCCTGAAAGGATTAAATGATGTGCTACATTCACATGATTTTCTCTAGCTGTTCTACAAACTTCACACATAAGATTCTTCTTCTTTCTGCACCTTGCTAATCGTGGTACTCATTAGCACAGTGTTCTTATTATTTAGTTCCGTATAGGAAGAAAATAAAGGAATACACTAGGCTAAACCAATAGTCGAATGTTTTAAAAGCTGTCGTTATGCGATTGTCATTACAAATCGCTTCTTTTCTTGGCCAGGAGTAGAACAAAAGAAAAACGGACACTCCCGTCTGAGAAAAGTATAAGTACTTCACAACTGAGTCTAATAATAATGAATACCTCCAAAACGGTAAGCCCCACGACAAAAATGTATATCACATAACTTGTGTATTTTAAAAAGACCTACATTTTTTTCTTGTAAGTTTTTGTCTATCTCTTACGGTTTACTAGTTATGCCAAATTAAGCAACATGCATCCAGAATAAACAGGTCTTGAGAAGCTATTTCCGGAAAATTAAAGATATACATTTTATTTCTTAGGTAAATATCTTTAATATATGATATCTTAATCAAAATCGTAAGAGCCATTTTTAAGAAAATCAAAATTTTCGAAAAAAGTTCCATGTAAAGGGTAGTTAGGGATGGGGAAATTTTTCTCAAAATCTTCGTGTCGCATCCCTGGAAGATACTAAACTTAAATACTACTTTTCGTTTTTGAGTTATCGTGTTCACAGACACACGGACACACGGACACATACACACGGACCTTTTTCTGAAAATGCCTTTTTTGTATACATGGGGTCCTAAAATATGTATTTCCGGTGAAATCTCGATATCGAATTTTTTGATGGAATACCATACTTCTCTATCCCTATGTACATTGTATATATAGGGCTAGAGAAAGTAAAAATAGTTTAAAAGATGTGTGAAACAATTGAGGTTCAGTTCGCTTTGCATGATCCCGTTTGAGAAGGGTTAGATAGTTAACATTTAAAACAAAAATAAAAAGGAATGTCTCGGAAACGGCCAACTCCACAAGAAAAGCGTATATGACATAAACGAAACGTTCTAACGAGATCTATATGCTGTGTGTTATAAGAATTTGTGTATCGCTTACGGTTTAACAGTTATGCAAAAATTCTGCAAAGCTCATCCGAAATACAGATGTGTTCAGAGATTATTGCCAGAAAATTCAAAATGCACATTTTACCTGTGGTATTTTAATCAAAACCGTTAAATTATTTTTAAGAAAAACAAAATGTATAGAGAAGGCACCAAAAAATTCGACAGAGATATTCTACCGGAAATTCACGTTTTATGGTCCCTTTGTCAAAAAAAAACATTTTTAGAAAAAAGGTTCGTGTCTGTCCGTGTGCCTAAACACGCTAACTCAAAAACGAAAATTTAGTAAAATACCAAACTTGGTATTTAAGTTTAGTATCTTCCAGGAAGGCGACACGAAGATTTTGAGAAAAATACTCCCACCCCAAACTACCCTTTACGTGGAAAACATTTCGAAAATTTTGATTTTCTCAAAAATGGTTCTGAAGCTTTAATACCGTATTTTAAAGATATTTACATTTTGAATTTTCTGGGAACAGCTTCTAAGCATGTCTTTATTCTGGATGAATGTTACTGAATTTTGTATAGCTGATAAACCGTAACAGACTAAAACATACTGCATTAAAATGCAGATCTCATAAAAACACATAATTTATCTCATATAAGTTTTTTTCTGTGGAGCTAACCATTTCTGAGATATTCTCATATATTTTTTCAGATTTATAATAATTAAAATTTCCCCAAGCATGGTGGATATAAACTACATGGCAAATAGTTTTTAAAAAACGTTGACTATCGTTTTGGCCTAGCTACTTCCTTAATTACCTTAAGTAATTAAAACAATTTCTGCTAATGTTTATCTCGATTATCATAAAGCAGTAGAAGAATAAGCTGTTTCATAAAGTTTGTTACAGCGATGTAGAGAAAGTCATGTGAATGGAACACAGTAAATTTTCATTGAAACTTACCAATGCACTGCTCTACACATTCACATGACTTTCTCTACCAAGTTTGGTATTTTACCGACTTTTCGTTTTTGAGTTATCGTGTTCATAGACACACGGACACACACACACACACGGACCTTTTTCTGAAAATACTTTTTTTTTGGATACAGGGGACCCTAAAACATATATTTCCGGTGAAATCTCGGTATCGAATTTTTTGGTGGTGTGCAATACTTTCTCTATACACTATGTACATAGTACGTATAGAGAACCTTAAACGATACTTGTGCTATTTGTAACAAACAAGATACACCCGAACACGTCCTGTTTGAATGTCCGCGATATGGTGAACAAATAACTCAATTACGAACTGAACTAACTGGGCACAAAATAGCGGACATATTAAGAAATGAAGACTTATGTATATCCACCTAGAGAAGTTAGCGAATATAATTAGTAAAATTTCCTGGTAAGAGAGAATTGAACAAGTGGAAATACTAACCCGTGCACCAGCCAGAGACGAACTAAGAAGATCCAATAGAATTCGAAATCAGTAATTCTAAATGGAGACTGGAGACTAATGGAAGATGGAGAGCCGAGCACAGTAGAAGGAGGCGAAGAAGAAGGAGCCAGTGTAGACCAGAGTGATAAGAGGGATGCAGAAGGCGTGTGAGAGCAGGAATGGTGGATTATGGGCTTCTGGCGGTGGACAGTACGAGGCAAGGGGAGATGATGTTGAGGAGGAAGTGTTAGTGAAGTGCTAAATGGTGTTAAAAAGTTAAATAATGATGATGTAAAAGATTAGGTATAATTAGCAACAGATACTAGCCAAAGGAAGTAAAAGAGAATTTACTATAGTTTACTACAATGCAAAGAAATTATTGTATAATATAATTATTTAGTTGCGCTGGTTACCAGTGCATATTCTGCTGGATACCAGTAGTATAGGATTAGTTTTTCATTTATCTTAATAATCTAGAGCATAGTTTTATGGGTAAATAGCTGGTTACCAGTTATTTGGTTACTGGTTTCCAGTAATTAATAATAGATGATTTAGTGTTAGTGAAAGTTGATTTATGGTTGGAATTTATTTTATTTCAGTTTATATTAATTTGTTTTGTTTTAAATTAAATTTTGAGTTATTAGTATATAAGTATTATCTGTAAAATAATGATGTATATCAATAATTTAAAAGTGGGAAATGAATTATAAAGTTTGCAATAGACAGCCTGGTATAGGGAACAAGATGCCAGGATGTTGTATTACAGATTTTATTGTATTTTATTTTATTTTTAGTACGTATAGAGAAAGCAAAAAAAAATATATGATGTGTTACACTTACATGACTTTCTGTAGCTGCTCTACAAACTTTTTACATAAGATTATTCTTCTTTCTACACCATGCTAATCGAGATAAACTTTGGCAGAATATTCTTAGTGCATAATTCATTATAAGTTGAAGGGAACTAAGGGAATGTGTTAGGCTGAAGTGATGCTGTCGGTATGCGATTGTCGTAGCAAATCGCTTCTTTGCTTGGCCAGCAGTAGAACAAAAGAAAAAGAATAAGTACTTCACAATTGAAACCAATCGGAAACGGTTACCTCCACAACAAAAATGTAAGGGACATAAATTGTGTGTTATGACGAGATCTATGTTTTTTGTGCGGTACGTTTTTGTCTATCTCTTGCGGTTTAGCAGTTAAGCAAAATTCGGCAAAATTCATCTAGAAAATTTCTAGAAAATTCAAGATATATATTTAATAAGCCGTATAGATATCTTTAAGATACGGTATTTTAATCAAAATCATTAGAGTCATTTTTGAGAAAACCAAAATTTTGGAAATTTTTGCCTTGTAATGGGTATTTGGGGATGGGGGAATTTTTTTGTTTTTTTGAAAATCGTGTCGCATCCTTGAACTTCAACATCAAGGTTTGTTTTTAAAGAAATTTCCTTTTTTGAGCTATGCTGACCACAGACACACTCTCACACATACACGGACATTTATCTAAAAATACTTCATTTTTTTATTTACGGGGATCTCAAAACGTTTATTTCCGGTGAAATGTCGGTATCGAATTATTGGGTGCATTAAAATACCTTCTCTATACACTATGTACATAGTATATACATAGAAAGTAAAAAGTCATGTGAAGGAATGCACCAAACTTTTAAATATATTTTCATTGACACTTAGTACTGCACTGAGAAGTCATTCCCAAGATCAGATCTCTTGTGAAGCATCGTTAATAAAAAATGGTAATGGATTTCCAAGCTTTAAAGACTAACCTTCTAGAAACGCTATTCAGCGTAATTAATTTGCGCTTTAAACATTCTACCAAGATGGTGAAGGGATTACGAAACGAGCTGTGTGGTTAATGTTAGCAAGTATAAGGTGTTAATTATTTTTTATCTCTATTTCTGCATTAGGTTGAACCTGTTAGAGATATCCTTATTTGAATTGCATATAAGTAAATGCATGTTTGGACTTTTAATTTCACGCTTGTTTTGAAATTATTTGAAATGTAATAGAGCATTTTAATAGCAGGGGGGGGCAACGAAAAGGACGTTGCCTCTTAAATAACATTCTTTAAGGGCATATATGACCGACAGTTTGTAATTCCAAAGTATATATTTCATTACAAGTGAATTGAAATGTACAAATATGTTAAAAATATAGCAATATAATAAATATAATTACGAATAACATTATCTTAAAATAAATTCACAAGTTAAAAAAATCTAGCTTTTATTTGCTTCTATCCATTTTGCTTCTCGCTGCCCAATTATTGGCAATTCTTTCCGTTTCTGTAGGGGAGATGCAGGGAATGACGGTCGCTTGAGTTGCAGTCCCCCCACCCAGCATGTGCAGGTAATCAGCTCGCTAAGATATAGTAGCGTAAAATAGAGAAGTTAAACATTTAAACCTTATCATTCTTCTCTTATTAGAACATTTCTTAAAGAAATGAAGTTAAATAAAAAAAGTGTCTCTACAAGTTATGAAAGTTATTAAAACTGCTTTCCCAGAAAAATGACTCTAACGATTTTGATTAAAATATCACATATAAAAGATATTTACCTGACAAGTGTATATATAGAATTTTCTGGGAATGGTCTCTGAAGACTACTTTATTCTGGATGAAGTTTACGAAATATTGCATAACTGCTAAACCGTACTACACAAAAAATATAGATCACAATAAAACATACAATTGATGTAATGTATTTTTTTTCGTGGAAAAACTGTAAATGGCGTGTTATTTATGGACGCTCTTTAACTGCTGTGGTTCTCAGCGTCCCATTCTAAATTGGGCGTGAAAGGCCGCTTAATTTTGCTTAGAGGCCTCTCTATCAGGCTTGAGGTTCTTTTACATGCCGTAAATCTATGACACGGGAACAACGGCTTTACTTCTCTACCGAAGGAAGGCATGCTAAGGATCTTTACACCCGAAAAAATCCATCGTTCTTCGCCGGGTTTGAACCCACAACCTTCGGTATATGAAGGCAGCACGGTAACCATTACACCACGGAGGGCGACTTTTTGTGGAGTTTTCACTTTTTTTTTTTTTTTTTTTTTTTACATATTCTATGTTATTGGTTTCAGTTTTAAAAAACTTAAACTTTTCTCATACAGGAATTTGTCAACTAAATTAGTATGTATTGACATTTTTACTTTCTCTATACGCACTATGTACATAGTGTACAGAGAAAGTGTTGCACTCCATCCAAAAAGTCGATACCAGGATTTCAACGGAAATATATGTTTTAGGGTCCCCTGTATAAAAAAAAAAAAAACATTTTCAGAAAAAGGTCCGAGTGTGTGTCCATGTGTCCGTGTGACTGTGTACACGGTAACTCGAAAACGAAAAGTCGGTAAATACCAAACTTGGTATTTACGTTTAGTATCTTCCAGGGATGCGACACTAAGATTTTGAGAAAAATTCCCCCACCCCAAACTACCCTTTATATGGAACTTTTTTCGAAAATTTTGATTTTCTAAAAAATGGCTCAAACGATTTTGATTAAAATAGTATATATTAACGATATTTACCTGGCAAATAAAATGTATATTTTGAATATTCTGGGAATAGCCTGTGAAGACTACTTTGTTCTGGATGAATTTTACGGAATTTTGCATAACTGCTAAACCGTAAGAAATAGACGAAAACTTACTGAACAAAAAATGTAGAGTACATCAAAACACACAATTTATGCTGTATACATTTTTTTCGTGGAGTTGATTGTTTTTGAGATATTCCTTGTTATTGTTTTCAGGTTCGAAAAACAACTTTTCTCACACAGGGATTTATCAAATCCAATCCATACAAACAAAGTAACATCAGTCCATAGCAACCAGCTTTTGACTATCCCTTTAACCTATAATACTCCCTTATTTCGCTTCTACTTATAAGGAAGCAAGTAATAAGACTATTTCTGCTAATCTTTTTGTCGATTAGCATGAAGTAAATAGAAGCATGAGCATTTTAAAACTAATTTGCCATGTGAATGGAACACATCAGATTTTTACTTTCTCTATACGTGCTATGTACATAGTGTATAGAGAAGATTTTCTAATGCACCCAAAAATTCGATACCGAGATTTCATCGGAAATACATGTTTTGAGACCTCCTGTTGTCCCTGTTTTTAGAAAAATGTCCCTGTGTGTATCTGTCTATCACTCCGTGTGTGTGTCTGTATGTATGTGAGTGTGAGTGTGAGTGTGTGTGTGTGTGTCTGTGGGCAGTAGAACTCAAAAACTAAAAGTCCGTTAAAAACCAAACTTGTTATTTAGGTTTGGTATCTTCCAAATATGCGACACGAAGATTTTCAATAAAAATCTTCCCAATCCCAACTACCCTTTACTGGAACTTTTTCTGAAATGTTTGCTTTCCTAAAAAATGGCTCTAACAATTAAAAATGGATCTTATATTAAGATATTTACCTGGCAAATAAAATGTATATTTTGAATTTTCTGGGAATAGCCTCTGAAGACTACTTTATTCTGGATGAATTTTGCATAACTACTAAACCATAAGAAATGGACAAAAACTTAACACACAAAAAGTGTAGAGTTAAATTGTAGAGTGTTGTGTTAAATAACACAATTCATTTTATATACATTTTTTGTGGAGTTGGTCGTTTTTGAGATAGTCCTTGTTTTTGGTTTCAGCTTTGAAAAACATACTTTTCTCATACAGAAATTTGCCAACTCGTGTCCATAGAAACAAACGAACTTCAGTCACATAGCAACCAGCTTTTGGTTTTCACTTTAACCTATGGAACTGCCTTGTTTCACTTCTACTTACAATAAAGCAAGAAATAAGACTATTTCTGCTAATTTTTTTCGATTAGCATGAAATAAATAAAATAATAATCTTATTAATAATAATAATAATTTGTTACAAAGATATAGAGAAATAATGTAAATGGAACACATCAGAATTTTTTGGATACAGGGGACCCTAAAACATATATTTCCGGTGAAATCTCGGTATCGCATTTTTGGTGGAGTGCAATACCTTCTCTATAAACTATGAACATATTACGTGTAGAGAAAGTAAAAATAGCAAGTAATAAGACTATGTCTGTTAATTTTTACTTTCTCTATACGTACTATGTACATAGTATATAGAAGCAGTATTCTATTCCACCCAAAAATTCGATACCGAGATTTCACCGGAAATACATGTTTTAGGACCTCTGTCTGTGTGTGTGTCTGTGGACAGCATAGCTCAAAAACGAAAAGACCGTTAAATACTAAACTTGATATTTAGGTTTGGTATCTTCCAATGATGCCACACGATGGTCTTCAAGAAAATCCCCCTACCCCCAAATACCCTTTACATGGAAAAAAAAATCGAAAATTTTGACTTTCTAAAAAATGACTAACGGTTTTGATTAAAATCCCGTATATTAAAGACATTTACATACCAAACAACATGTATACCTTGAAATTTCTGAGAATAGCCTCTGAAGTGCTCTTTATTCTGGATGAATTTTGCTAAATTTTGCTTCCTTGCTAAACGGTAAGAAATAACCAAAAATTTACCACACAGAAAATGTTGATCTGATCAAAACACACCGTTACATTTTTGTTGTGGAGGTAACCGTTTCCGAGATATACTTTTCTCAGACAGGAAGTGTCCGTTTTTCTTTTGTTCTACTTCTGGCCAAGCAAAGAAGCGATTTGCAATGACAATCGAATAACGACAGAGTTTAAAACAATTGACTATCGGTTTAGCCTAGTGTATTCCCTTGTTTTCTTTCCACTTATAAGGAACTAAGTAGTAAGAACATTCTGCTAATGATTATCTCGATTAGCAAGGTGCAGAGGTGTACAGAAGTCATGTGAATGGAACACATCAGATATTTTTCAAACTCTTGCAGTGTTCTGATCATTTAGAAACCTTAAAAGGCTCCACCAAAAGACATTAAATGATTAAGAGGCGCCGGCTGGCAAGGTTCAGTTATATGCCCCGTTACTTTGGTCATGCACTTAGTGGGCGTAGCAACCATATTTTTGTTTGCTGGCAACAGAGACCCTCCTCTGGAAGAAATAGACGCGGTCTTGAGAAATGATCATTAGGAAACAACAGTAATGATTTCTGCTCGTGCGCTGGATGCAGCATCACACGGTGTTCCGTAATTCTACCACCAATCTTATGTATACCATTCACATGACTTTCTCTACATCTCTGAAACAAATTAGTCTTAAAAAGCTTATAATTCTATTTACTTGCTTCCTTGTAAGTAGAAGCGAAATAAGGGAGTGCCATAGGTTAAAGTGACAGTCAAAAGCTGGTTGCTATGTGACTGAAGTTCCTTTGTTTGTATGGACAGCAGTTGACAAATTCCTGTATGGGAAAAGTATAAGTTTACTCAAAGCAGAAACAAAAAATGATGAACTCCACAAAAAAAAAAAAAAATATATATATAACATAAATTGTGTGTTGTAACGTGATATACATTTTTTGTGTAGTAAGATTTTGTCCATTTCTTACGGTTTAGCAGTTATGGAAAATTCCGTAAAATTCATCCAGAATAAACTGTTCTTTAGAGGATATTCCCAGAAAATTCAAGATATACAGTTTATTTGTCAGGTAAATATCTTTAATATACGAAAATTTAATCAAAATCGTTACAGCCATTTTTAAGAAACTTAAAATGTTCGAAAAAAATTCCATATAAAGGGTAGTTTGGGGTGGGGGGATTTTTCTCAAAATCTTCGTGTCGCATCCCTGAAAGATACTAAACTTAAATACCAAGTTTGGAGACACACGGACACACACAAACACACACACAGGGACCTTTTTCTGAAAATGCTTTTTTTTTTTGGATTCAGGGGACCCTTAAACATATATTTCAAGTGCAATCTCGGTATCTAATTTTCGGGTGGAGTGCAATATGTTCTCTTACACTATGTACATAATACGTGTAGAGAAAGTAAAAATCTGACGTGATCCATTATTATGACTTTCTTTGTAACAAATTATTAATTAGCTTATTCTTCTATCTATTTAATCTAAAAACAGTCTTTTTGGTTACTTTATAAGTAGAAGGAGAAACTGGACTAAACCGATGCTATGGCAATAAAATCCGGTTTTTTTTTTTTTTTTTTTTTTTTTTTTTTTTGCGTGGCTAGGAGTTAACGGGTGAGAAAGATATAAGTAATTTAAAGCTGAAATTAATAGCAAGGAATATCTCTAAAACGGTCAATTCCAAGAAAGAATGTGTATGACATAAATTATCTGTTTTACCGTGATCTACATGTTTATGTTTTGGGTAGCTCTGAATCCAAAAAGGTGCGTATGTATGTGTGTCTGTGGACAGCATTGCTCAAAAACAAAAAGACCATTAAATACCAAACTTGGTGTTTAAGTTTGTTATCTTCCAAGGATGCGACGTGCAGATGTTCAAGAAAATCCTTCCATCACAAACTACGCTTTAAGTGGAAACATTTTTTGATTTTCTCAAAAATGGAGCAAACGATTTGGATTAAAATCTCTTAGATTTAAGATATTTTTTGCCAAATAAAATGTATATCTTGAATTTTATGGAAATAGCCTCTAAAGACCTCTATATTCTGGTTGATTTTTATTGAATTTTGCATAACCGGTAAACCGTAACAAGTTGACAAAAGCTACTACACAAAAAATGTAGATTACGATAAAACACACAATTTATGTACTATACATTTTTTTCGTGGAGTTGATCGTTTTGGAGATACGTCTTGTTATTCATTTCAGCTTTAAAAAAAACTTTTGCTTTTCTCATACGGGAATTTGTCAACTGTTCATAGAAACAAAGGAACTTCAGTTACATAGAAACCAGCTTTTGATTATCGCTTTAACCTATTTTACTCCCTTATATAGCTTCTGCTTACAAGGAATCAAGTAATAAAACTATTTCTGCTAAATTTTTCTCGATTAGCATGAGGTAAATAGAATCATAAGCTTTTTAAAAATAATTTGTTGCAGAAATGTAGAGAAAGTCCTGTGAGTGTAACACATTAGATTCTTTTATTTTATACTGTATCAAATATGAAATACTCGTACATTGAATTATTATTCGCATATAATAAAATGCCTAAAATTGGGAGAAGCTGGTATTTTAGATTATGGTGTACATGGCATTGAATTGTGTTAATCCCAAAATGAATAGATTTTTCAAGTCTTGAACGCATCTATATATTGAGAGAGCAATACATCCAATTTTCGGATGACGTAAACTATAAAATTGGACAGTATAAAATAAAACAAAGTAAATGTGAGACTGCCTCCGTACTGACTTATCATCCGGAGGTCCGGCGTTCGATTCCCACCTGGGGCGGGTAATTTTTCTTTAACCAGAATTACTCCCTATCCCCCTCAGAGTCTGGAAGTATGTGTGTGAGAGTGAATGTGTGAGTGTTTGAGGAAATAAAATGGTTTAAACCTAACGTAAACCTACAGACGAGTTGTTTCTAATTCGAAGCCCCCGATATGACCTTAGATGTTAAAGGGAGCTATATAAATGGAAATAAAAAAAAATCTGATGTATACCATTCACATGACTTTCTCTATATCCCTGCAACAAATTATTCTTAAAAAGCTTATACTTCTATTTACTAATCTTTACTAATCAGAAAAATTTAACAGAAATAGACTTATTACTTGCTTCCTTGTAATTAGAAGCGAAAAAAGGGAGTACCATTGGTTAAAGTTATAGTCAAAAGCTGGTTGCTTTGTCAATGAAGTTCCTTTGTTTATATGGATCGGAGTTTACAAGTTCCTGTATGAGAAAAATTTAATTTTTTCATAGCAGAAACCAAAAATAAGAAATGTCTCAAAAACGACGAACTCCATGAAAAATATGTATATAACATAAATTGTGTGTTTTAATGTGCTCTACATTTTTGTGTAGTAATTTTTTGTCTATCTCTTACTGTTTAGCAGTTATTCAAAATTCAGTAAAACTCATCCATAATAAACTACTCTTCAGAGGCTATTCTCAGAAAATTCAAGATATACATTTTAATTGACAGGTACAAATGTTTAATATACGAAATTTTAATCAAAATCGTTAGAGCCATTTTGGAGAAAATCAATATTTTCGAAAAAAAGTTCCATGAAATGGAAATGGCCTGTTATTTATGGACGCTCTTTAACTGCTTTGGTTCTCAGCGTCCCATTCTATATTGGTCGTGAAAGATCGCTTAATTTTGCTCAGAGGCCTCTCTTATCAGGCTTGAGGTTCTTTTACGTGCCGTAAATCTATGACACGGGACCCACAGCTTTACTTCCCTTCCGAAGGAAGCCATGCTAAGGACTTTTACGCCCGAAGCAATCCATCGCCCTCCGCCGGGTTTGAACCCGCGACCTTGGGTATATAAAGTTAGCATGGTAACCATTACACCACGGAGGGCGACAAAAAAAAAAAAAAAAAAAAGGTCCATGTAAAGGGTAGTTGGAAGATACTAAACTTAAATATCAAGTTTGGTATTTTACCGATTTTTTGTGAAAATGCTTTTTTAGGGTATTGGGGACCCTAAAACGATTTCCGGTGAAATCACGCTATCGAATTTTCTATACACTATGTACATATTGCGTATAGAGAAAGTAAAAAAAAAAAAAAATGTGGCTGCCTCCGTCGTGGTCGAGTGGTCAGCGAGCTGACTTCTCACCAGGAGGTTCCGCGTTCGATTCCCAGAATTATTCTCTGCCCCCCACAGAGTCTGGAAGTATGTATGTGGGAGTGAATGTGTGTGTTTGAGGAAAATAAATGAAGTAAACCAAACGTAAAAGAACCTATAGAGAACGAGTTGTTTCAAGTGCAAAGCCCCCGATATGGTCTGTATAATTAAAACAAAAAATAAATGAATAAATGTATAACTAAATAAAATAATATACTCTCCAAAGTTGGTGCTAAGCAACCAATTAACACCCAAATTATCTCCATTTTATGGTAAAAGGTTCAATAAATGAAATATGGTAACTCATCCCAGATACAAAATATTAAATAAAAAATTGAAGTAATATTCAAATTTGAAAGAATTTAACTAAAATGCGTCCAGAATTGATGCCACTAGTGTAGCAGCTACCATTGCTAGAGAAAGTAATGTGAATGTAACACATTAGGTTTTATTTAATACGCCTATAAGTACACTCCATAACAAGCGTACAACAGAAATTGGAGTAAACATCGTCAGGCCATATATACGTAATTTATATGGAAAAGACAACTTACTGACAATTGAAGTAAAGGCAGTACTGCAAATGTGCATCTGACAATGAGGTGGAATGGATGACGTCATTTAATAAAAACGCAGTAAGACAATGAAGCATTAACTCGAGGGTCGTTCTGTGATCGAGGTCATGTACCTCAGAATATGAGAAAAAATCTGATGTGTTCCATTCACATGACTTTCTGGATATATCTCTGGGACAAATTATTGTTAAAAAGCTTATGCTTCTGTTTACTTCATGGTAATTGAGAAAAATTAGCAGAAATAGTCTTATTACTTGCCTCCTTGCAAATAGCAGCGAAATAAGGTAGTACTATAGGTTAAAGTGATAGTCAGAAGCTGGTTGCTATGTGACTGAAGTTCCTTTCTTTGTATGGACAAATTCCTGTATGAGAAATGTATTAGTTTTTCAAAGCTGAAACCACGAAGAAAATAAAAATGGCATAAATTATCTGCTTTAACGTGATCCACTTTTTTTGTGCAGTAAGCCTTTGTCTATCTCTTACGGTTTACCAGTTATGCAAAATTCAATAAAATTCATCCAGAATAAAGTGGTCTTTTAAGGCTATTCCCAGAAAATTCAAGATATATATTGTATTTGACAAGTAAATATGTTAAATATAAGAGATTTTAATCAAAATCGTTACAGACATTTTTAAGAAAATCAAAATTTTCGAAATGTTTCCATATATAGGGCAATTTGGGGTGGCGGAATTTTCTTGAAAATCCTCATGTCGCATCCCTGGAAGGTACCAAACTTAAACTACTAAGTTTTGTTTGTAACCGTCTTTTTGTTTTTGAGCTATGCTATTCACAGACACACACACATACACACACGGACGTTTTTCTGAAAATGCTTTTTTTGGATATATGGGGTCTCAAAATATATAATTCTGGTGAAATCTCGGTTTCGAATTTTTGGCTGCAATACAATACCTTCTCTATACACTATGTACATAGTACGTATAGAGAAAGTAAAAATTGCAGTGGTTTCAAAATGTATTACAGCCTGACTCATGACCTCAGAATTTGTCAAGGCAGTTCTATTCGCAGCTTCTGACTGTGTTTTAAATGTTGTTTAAATTTCCACGACGGATCCAGATTTGAAAGTGTTGAAAAGAATAAAATGTACAGATTTGAATTCCACTAGATTGCCAAGGTTTTGACTTCTTGTTTGTGTGTGTGTGTGTTTATGTCTGTTCCATTGCACGTCAGACCTCTCAATGAGAGGATGTTGGTGTAACTTCAAAGGGTGGCCGACATCCGGAGAGGGAGAGAGCTGGTATGGAGTGTCCCTAACAGTTGACAAGCTCTCCAGAGGCGATAGCTCAGTCCCGGATAGACCGCCTGAGTCCACAGCGCCATCCCGCTTTCCAGATGCAGTCACCTCCACGGAATGGCGTCTCTGCGTCACCTACAATCCTGAAAGAAACCGAGAAGGATGAAATGGAGACAAACTGAAGGGCCAGGAAGTACGTAAGAATAAAGAAGGCTTTCCAGCATTCACCTAGTGACCCAGGAAAACCCCCGAAAATCCCATGGGTCCACGAGGTCGACCGGGGGGGAATTGATCGCAGGACCTCCCGAATGCCAGTCCCGACGAAACGTCTGAGCTCTTGTGATCATTGGTGTTTTAGCTTCACAGAACCCTCAGCAACGCCCTCGCAATACCTCTACTTCTCTACAAATAAAAACATTCCTCGGGTATGCATTGCCGCTTAGGGCCTTCCAACCTTTGCAGCTCAGAACGCTAGAAGCTCATAACAAACCAGTAAGTAGTTACAAAGAGGCTTTACTGGCAGAATAACAAAAGAACCAAATTCGGATCAAGTAAGGAAGTAAATCGTTTTACCTTTATCACGTATATAGTAATAGAGAAAGTACTGTATTCTTCCAAAAATGCCACCTTTATATTTCACCGGAAGGCTCCCTGGTATAAAAATCTGATGTTTCCCATTCACATGACATTCTCTACATCTCTGCAACAAATTATTGTTAAAAAGCGTATACTTCTATTTACTTCATATTAATCGAGAAAAAATTAGCAGAAACAGTCTTATTACTTGCTTCCATGCAAGTAGAAGCGAAATAAGGGAGTGCCATAGGTTAAAGTGAAGCCAAAAGCTGGTTGCTATGTGACTGATGTTCCTTTGTTTGTATGGCCAGGAGTTGACAAATTCCTGTATGAGAAAAGTATAAGTTTTCCAACACAGAAAGCAAAAACAAGGAATACCTCAAAAACGATCATCTCCACGAAATAAAATGTGTATTTTAACGTGCTCTACACGTTTATTGTTTTAAGATATTTTCCACCTCTTACGGTTTAGCACTTATGCAAAATTCCGTAAAATTCATCCAAAATAAAGCAGTCTTCAGAGGCTATTCCCAGAAAATTGAAGATATACATTTTATTTCTCAGGTAAATATCATTAATATATGGTATTTTAATCAAAATCGTTAGAGCCATTTTTGAGATAGTGAAACTTTTAAAAAAAGTTCCATGTAAAGGTTAAGTGGGGGTGGGAGGATTTTTCTGAAAATTTTCGTATCGCATCCCTGGAAGATACTAAACTTACATACCAAGTTTGGTATTTTACGGACTTTTCGTTTTTCAGTTATCGTGTTCACAGACACACGTACACATGGACAAACGGACGCACATACAGACACACACAGACGGACCTTTTTCTGAAAATGCTTTTTTTGGATATTGGGGACCCTAAATCATATATTTCCGGTGAAATCTCGGTATCAAAATTTTGGGTCGAGTGCAATACCTTCTCTATACACTATATACATAGTATGTGTAGAGAAAGTAAAAATTACTTGCTTCCTTGTAAGTAGAAGCGAAATAATGGAGAATCATAGGTTAAAGTGATAGTCTAATGCTGGTTGCTATGTGACTGAAGTTCCCTTGTTTGTATGTACAGCAGTTGTCAAATTCCTGTATGAGAAAGGTATGTTTCTCAAAGCAGAAACCAAAAACAAGGAACGTTTCAAAAACGATGAACTCCACGAAAATATGTATAAAACATAACTTCTGTCTTTTAACGTGCTCTACTTTTTTCGTGTTTTAAGTTTTTGCTCACCTCTAATGGTTCGGCAATTATTCAAAATTCCGCAAAATTCATCCAGAATAAAGTACTCTTCAGAAGCTATTCCCAGAAAATTCAAGATATACATTTTATTTGTCAGCTAAATATGTTTAATATACGATATTTTAATCAAAATTGTTAGAGCCACTTTGAGAAAATAAAAATTTTCGAAAAAAGTTTCATGTAAATGGTAGTTGGGGGTGGTTTTTTTTTTCTCAAAATCTTCATGTCGCATCCCTGGAAGATAATAAAACTTAAATACCAAGTTTGATATTTTACTGACTTTTCGTTTTTGGGTTATCGTGTTCACAGACACACGAACACACACACACACACATTGGCCGCGAAGTGGCCGAGTGGTTAGACCACTCGCCGCTCACCTAGACGGCCCGGGTTCGATCCCAAGCGACCGCATGTGAGATTTGTGGTGGACAAAGCGGCGCTGGGGCGTTTTTTCTCCGGGTTCTCCGGTTTCCCCCGCCATCGCATTCCACTGATGCTCCATCTTCATTCATGTATCATCAGTGTCACCGCCTGCGGTGCCATAAGTAGTTAAAGCGGGCGTTAAACACTACCAAAAAAAAAAACACACACACACACGTATCTTTTTCCGAAAATGCTTTTTTTTAGATAAAGGGGAACCTAAAACATATATTTCCGGTGAAATCTCGGTGTCGAATTGTTGGGTGAAGTGCAATACCTTCTCCATACACTATGTACATAGTACATATAGAGAAAGTAAAAATAGGTATTTTAGAAAAAGTAGCATGTGTTTGTGAACACCTTAACGAAAAACCAAACTTGGTGAATTACTATATTTAGTACTTTCCAAAGTTACATGGAACACATTTCGAAATGTTTTATTTTCTCAAATGTTTATAACAATTTTGATTATAACTTCTTTTCGTAGTCGCCTTACCCTGCCCACATATAAGACTGACACGCCCCTAAATCTTACAAGTGGATACCTTGGGGTCAGAAGACTATCGGTGAACGAAAAGTACGAAACCACAAAACGAGGAACCTAGAATGAGAGGCCAAGCATGAGCAAGAGGAAGCGGATATGAAATGCAAGCAAAATGGAAAAACTCTGATGTGTACCGTTCACATGACTTTCTCTACATCTCCGCAACAAATTATTCTTAAAAAGCTTATGCTTCTATTTACTTCATGCTAATTGAGAAAACATTAACAGAAATAGTCTTATTACTTGCTTCCTTGTAAGTAGAAGTGAAATAAGGGAGTACCATAGGTTAAAGTGATAGTTAAAAGCTGGTTACTATGTGACTGATGTTCCTTTGTTTGTATGGACAGGAGTTGACAAATTCCTGTATGAGAAAAGTAAAAGTTTTTCATAGCAGAAGCCAAAAACAAGGAATGTCACAAAACCGATGAACTCTACGAAAAAAATGTGTATCATAAATTGTGTGTTTTAACGTGCTCTACATTTTTTGTGTAGTAAGTTTGTGTCTATCTCTTACTGTTTAGCAGTTATTCAAAATTCCATAAAATTCATCCAGAATAAACAACTCTTCAGAGGCTATTCCCAGAAAATTCAAGATATACATTTTATTTGTCAGGTAAATGTCTTTAATATACGATATTTTATTCAAAATCGTTAGTCATTTTTGAGAAAATAAAAAAAATTTCGAAAAAACGTCCACGGAAAGGGTAGTTTGGGGTGGGAGGGATTTTTCTCAAAATGTTTAGTTGCATCCCTGGAAGATACTAAACTTAAATACCAAGTTTGGTATTTTACCCAATTTTCGTTTTTCAGTTATCGTGTTCACAGACACACGGACACACACACATTCACACGCGGACCTTTTTGTGAATATGCTTTTCTTGCATATTGGGGACCGTAAAACATATATTTCCGGTGAAATCTCGGTATCGAATTTTTGGGTGGAGTGCAATACCTTCTCTACACATTATGTACATAGTAAGTGTAGAAAAAGTAAAAAGGTGATGAAGGAGCACCTGGGGAATGAGTGGCGGAGGGAAACCCTTGGACCCGGAGGAAACCCGTTCAGATGCTGCTTCGTCCACCACAAACCTCACATGCGGGCGCTTAGGTTCGAGCCCGGGACGCCTAGATGTGAGGCGACCAGTCTAACCACTCTAACACGACTCCATCTTTGATTTAAATACCATATATATTTTCATGATAAATAAAATGTATACCTTGAACTTCTGAAAATGCCCTGTGACGTGCTTTCCGTTTGGAAGTGTAATCTTGCATAACAGGTAAACGTTGACATGTAAAAAGGTAGATCCGTTTAAGGTTTATTTGATTCCAACATAGTGTATAGAGAAAGTATTGCAATGCACCCAAAAATTCAATACCGAGATTTTACCGGCAATGTATGTTTTGAGACTCCCTGAATCTGAATCCAAAAAAAGCATTTTTAGAAAAAATGTACGTGTGTGTGTGTCTGGCTGTCTGTTTGTCTGTCTGTGTGTATGTGTGTGTGTACAGAATAGCTCAAAAACGAAAATACCGTTAAAGCCCAAACTTGATATTTAAGTTTGGTATCTTTCGAGAATGCGACACGAAGATTTTCAAGAAAATCCCCCCACCCTAAACTACCCTTTACATGGAAAAAATTTCGAAAATTTTGATTTTCCCTAAAACGGCTCTAACAATTTTGATTAAAATATCGAATATTAAAGATATTTGCCTGACAAATAAAATGTACCTATATCTTGAATTTTCTGAGAATAGCCTCTAAAGATCACTTTATTCTGAATGAATTTTATGAAATTAAGCATAACTGCTAAACTGTAAGAGATGAACAGAACAGAAAATATAGAGCACATTAAAACACAATTTATGTCATATACATTTTTTGGTGGACTTGATCATTTTAGAGATATTCCTTGTTATTGATTTTAGCTTTAAAATATTTAAACTTTTCACATACGGGATTTTGTCAGCTCCTGGTAATGCAAAGAAACAGATTTCACCCACATAGCAAGCAGCGTTAATAAGATTTGACCATACTTTTAGCAGGATGTATTTCCTTATTTCCCTTCTATTTACAATAAAGCATTTCTGCTAATGTTTATCTCGATTAGCATGGAGTAGACAGAAGAATAAGCTTTCTAACAATAAGCTGTTATACAGATGTAGGGAAAGCCATGTGAATGGGACGCATCAGATTTTTGAATTGTAGTGCGGTTGTTAAATGTGTTATAAAACTCGTTTTCTAAACTATCCCCACTACTAAATATCAGTAGTATTGAAATCTGGACACTGAGGTGGGAACCTTGGTGCTGGGCTGCGCAGCAACGACTGGTCCTCTTCCCTCCTTCCTCTCCGACGTCGCAGCTGGTGAAGTCGATTCTTGATGCTCCTCGGCTGTTTGTGGACTCAGCGGCGAGCAATGGAGATTTATTTGTTTAGGTCAAGGTAATGAGCGCCGGTGATCTGGGATGTGGAACAGGAATTTAGCTCAAAAGAAACTTTGACACTTTCATTAAGACAAAAGTTTATTCCCTTTCATAAGCGTTCTCAAGAACAGTTCCTGGCGCAATTATATCACCGTAATTTCTCTCGCAGTAGAGCGTAACGCGCACAAACGAAACTTTAACTTACTTGGCGATATTTACAATTTTTACGTGCAGAACTATTATGGACACTTTAACTTTCTATGTAAATTCCGCGCGTACTTAACTCACGACAGTGGTTGAATCACAATTATAACATTTAAACTTTTTGTAGACACTTAACTTTTTAGCGCGGATTTCTTGTTCTGAGCTTCGCAGGTTCTGCGTGACGTTACATTTCACAGTGCCTTGAATCACAATAATAAACTTTGCGAACACCTTACCATTTGACGCGGATTTCTTGTTCGCGTGACATTACATTTCATAGTGCCTGAAAATTAGGGCGAATACTCTACATTTATAGTTAATTCTACCCACGCGCAAAACTCTCCACTTGCAATCTCATTGGCCCATTTTGGCGCCGAAAACAGCTTGGGGTATGCTTCTGACGTGACGTAATTATTTAGAATTGTACGACATGCCTTTCTCGTGATTTTCTCTTTCCCAGACGTGACTATACAATAGCATCTCTCCCTTCCTGCAATAGACAAAGCAACTATTTGTAAATATCTGAAATCGTCGCTTGAAAACTCTCTGGTTAAAGTTAGAAAACGCTTTCCAAGAACAGTCTCTCTGAATGGCAATAAACACATGAAATTATACTTAGCAATTAACTTAAACAATCTAATTACTTAAAACGTAGGTTAATGCGCTCTTTCGGCCGAGCGACAATCCGTCTGAAGATTGTGGAGCCCATATTGCTGGAGATTGCCTAATGATGGCATTTGGCACGGTGTAATAATGGCTTAAAGTGCCATCTTATATGAAGAGTATATTTTCCATTTCATGATTTCTCGGTTTATAATGAGGTTCTTCATAGGATGTAGTGACCTCTTATTTACTGTAATACTTTGTGTTACATCATTATTGTCTTCTTTGAAGAAATATGGGCCAATAATGAATTGTGAAGTGAAGCCATACCATACAGTGTTTTTAAAATCATGGAAAACTTGTTAAATTAAAAGTCTGAGGGCCATTTTTTTATCAATCTGTGTAATTACTCCACTATTAAGAAGGAGGAGTGCTTGATCTGTCAACAAATCCGTGTTAGCTGGAATCTCTCCCAGCACAAATAAAGCAAAATGATAACTTTCTCCCTGTCTCTTTTAAGTGCAAAGTTGGTTTAAGTTTATAGATACAGATGAAAGTGTTTTACCAGAATTTTCCAAATATTGCGTTGCCTGGAAACCTGAACAACCTATTAATTCGATAACAATTATTTCTTCGAGAGTCATTCTGTAAGTTTTGAAGGGTATGTATGAATGAAATTTAATGAAAAATCACAAAAATAATTTTTTTTATTTTAATTCCATAAAACTATTTAAATATTCTTGAATACAAAAAAGTATAATTGCCCACCAGGCGCCATTTTTAAATGCCTTAAGTCGCTGGAGCTACAACAAAACATTAGAGGTGAAATTTTACTGGACTTGGTAAGAATAAAAAACTTCAGTTACGAGATTTCAATTGCATCATGCAAAGTAAAACACGAACTTGTGCAGCAATGCAAAAAGAAAAGGCAGCAGCAGCAGAGTTGAGGAAGAAGGAAAACTGAGAGTCTAACTTAACAACCTGGTGGATTTTAATGTGAACTGTGCATTCAAATCTTTCCTTGTTTTCCCGCTATTAATATTTTCAGCATTTTTCTTCCTATAGAAAGCATAGTAGTTTTTCTGTAACATAAATAAAATTTGCTACACACGTTCATAAAGGCACATTGAATAATAATTACTCTAGATTTTGCTCCCAGATATATTTAAGCACATATTTTCAATCTTCCAACAAAAAAATATTTTTATGGCAGAAAGGCACAGCATAACTTTAAAAATGTTTTGGGTCTAAACCAAAGGAGATACAGAGTAAACTAAAGTAATTTCAAAAAATATATGTATCGTGAACCTAGGGTTAAAATATTAAGATCAAAATTAGTATTTTTTGTCGCAAGGGACTTCTTTATTGATGTGACACAAACATAAACATATTTGACCATAACTTAGAAACCTTTAGAGCAAAGTAATGAAATTTTCACTGTGATTTATTTGAATTATATTACATCTGTGGTATTAAAAGCTAGTTTTATTAGTTTGGAATTTCAAACTTTTAGCCTTACATGTCTTTAAAAACATTGCATATTTTACATTGCATTCTCTACAACATATCATCCTTTCAAATCAACTTTCAAATGTAGAAGAATATTGTTTCTTGGAGAGAGAGAGAGAGAGAGAGAGAGAGAGAGAGAGAGGGAGAGAGAAATTGTGTTTTTCGGATGCAGCTACTGCAGCTTCATATGATTTCTATCGTTGTCTTGACTCTTAATCTTTGAACGAGGAATAAAAAAAGCGGCATGGGGTCAGTTCTGGACTGTAGAGAAGATGACTCCTAATTTCTGTTGAAGTTGGATTGCTTGTCTTTGGGTAGAGGCGTTGTTGTGATACAACAAAACTGACTTTCGACGCCTTGCTTTCAGTTCATTGAAGACTTCATTTTGTGGTGTACTCTGTGGCAGTGACAGTCTTTTGTCTCTCAAGCGGAATAGTCACAATATGGCCACTAGCTGAGAGGACTTCAGTAACTTGCAGCCCAGCTCGACTTAGCTGTTGCTTAACTTAAAATGGCAAGCAAATACATTAACAAATAAAAAGGTAGTAAAGGAGTAGGTATTATTTAAATAATAAAATGCAACTGTCAAACATGATATGCATCATAAGTTTGAGGATTAACGAAGAATTGAACTGTTTCGCGTATTTACTCCTGTGATAGAGTGTAAGTTTTTCTCTCAGGGTATGCCTGGGTGGGATAAAATGGACAAAGCCAGTTAAATTTGCTGAAATATTTTACGGAGGCTAATAACTGAATCTGTTTGGAACGAGTTAACAATTTTAGCCTGTAGCACGAGGAAGCATAACTGTGACGTATTAAATCTGTCAAATTCCCGAATGTTAAGAACTTTAAGTTACCGTGACTCGCTAAACTGCTATACAGAAAATTCCTTTACAACCACCGTTAAATGTATGATGAGCCCAGCCCTGCGCTACCTATCTCAGTAATTATTCTATAACTTGTATAAACTGTAGCAAGAGTATAACAGAGGCTAACAAAGAACAGTAAAATTGTAGTAAAGGATGCGCTTTTATTCACCTAAGTCCCGCCTACTTCTGAATACCCGTCATTGTTTCTATGTTTTACGTAGCTGAATTGTACACCTCAAATTACCTTCATTCTCTTTGACTGCTAAATCTTATACATCCCTTCCCTTTGTAAGGTCTCAGAAATGGTCTATGTAGACTTTCCAACTACCTTTAATTTTACAAGATACATTTCTCATGAACTCATTTTGAGCTTAATGGAATTCTTGCTTACCGCGATTCTCGGAACTAAATTACCTTCGAGCTAACTGTTTTCTCCAACGTAACTTACTTTAACTAATGACTTTTTATGTAGGAAAAGAAATGTAACTTGCGTTATTTTAACACTATATCTATCTGTTGACTTACAGCAGAATTATTACGTTGCATTTTTATCTTATTCGTTGATTTAATTATATTAAACTATATTTTATAGCAAATATTTCTGCATTTCTTATAGAATAAAGTAATAATTTAATAATTTAACACGAACCTAATTTCCACATTAACTCGTCTCTGTAATGCGATGTAGGTATCTGCAATATATTCAAGAGGTCCTCAGTTCGAAACTCGAACAGCATGAGCTATTCGGATGTTTTTCCGGTGTTTCCCTTTATCTTGAAAACACTAATACCGGGTAACTCTTAAGCTCTAGGATCCCGAGCTCATTTGAGCATCATTTCACCCGTTTCATTCATTTATCATCGCATATGAACTACCAAGTTAGAGGACGTTAAAACGTTAAACAATAACACAAAATTAAATTTCCGGTTTCAGATTTAATAAAGATCATGCACATAAATATAGTAATATAGACAAAAGACGCAGTTATTAGGCCTGTTTCAGTGTTACCTAACCTCATAAAGAAAGCATCAAAATTTGGGGGGAAAACATCTTTATTTCTCTATATAGTCTCCTTTCAGCTCGATACACTTTTCCCAGGGATGTTCAATAGCTTCGATATCCTGTTTTTAGTGAGAACTTTTGAGGCCAGCAAAACAGCCTCAACTGCAGACTCCACCTCTTCATTATTGACAAATATTCTACCACCAAGCCATTTCTTCAAGGTTGGAAACAGAACATTATCAGAGGGGGCTAAATCTGGCGAATAGGGTGCATGAGGAAGCAATTCGAACTTTAAATAATTGATTTTGGCCTTGGAGATAATGGACGTGTGAACTGGTGTACTGTCTTGGTGAAACAAAACTTTCTTTTTCGCTAAATACGACCGTTTTTGCTCGATTTCATCACTCAAACGCTGTAACAAGTTTACATAATATTCGCCATTGATAAATTTTCCTTTTTCGAGATAATAAATAAAAATTATTCCGCGTACATCCCAGAAAACTAACGCCATGTCCTTGCCTACAAATGGGACTACCTTCGCCTTCTTTGGTGCCGATTCTCCCCTCCCAATCCACTGTTTTGATTGTTCCTTCGTCTCAGGTGTGAAGTAATGGATCCAGGTTTCATCCGTTTTTATGAATCGAAACAAAAATTCAGCTTTGTTGCAGCGAAACATTGGCAAACACTCGACTGAAACATAATCACGACGATGTTTTTGTTCTATAGTGAGCAAACGCGGCACCCATTTTGCACAGAACTTTCTCATATCCAAATGTTTCAGTCAGTATGCCATGTATTTTTGAAATGCCTGCAATGTCTGCTAGCTGGCGCACTTTCAGTCTACGGTAATCCAATACCATGTTGTGGATTTTCTTTGTAATTTCTGGACTGGTAACCTCATTTGGTCGACCACTGCGATGTTCGTCTTGGCAGCTCGTAAGCCGGCGTGAATGCAGATTCTAGTTCAGTTTTAGACTAAGGCTCCTTCCTGAGTCTTTCCTATTGGTTTCGGAGACAATATGGCTACGTGACAGGTGAACGACAGGTTTCGAGATTTCGTCGAGGTTAGGTTAAGTAAGGTGCATATAAATGATCTGGATCGAAATAAAGGGTAAAAATGGACTTTCTGAAAGAGGGTTCTGCTTTTCAAAGTGAAATGCGCGGTCTTCCGTTCGTGTTGCCTGGTTGAGCAATGGACCAATGGCAGAGTCAAATCTAAAATTGAACTAGAATCTACAATGTCGCTTTGGCCGAGCTTAAACTCTGCTACCCAATATTTCACTGTTGTAAACGAAGGCGCAGACTTCCCCAAAGTAGAATTTAGCTCAGCTTTAATATTAGTTGGACTAAGACCTTTCAAATGAAAGTATTGTATCACATAACGATGACCAGTTTTATCCATGTTTACAAATTCGCTGAGAGTGTTCACTAATGATGGATGCCAAACAAATGCTAAACAATGCAAAATCGTAAAACCTAGACTTAAGACGTCAGAACGGGTGCTTCTGGGTAGTTTATGTTACGAGCATTAGATGCAGTAAATTCATCTTAACATCCTGAACCACGAGCGGGAAGTGAATGAAAACTCTATCGTCAAAAAAAGACGTTTGTTGAAATGATATTTTGTTCTCTTCATCCAAATGCGATGAAGGGATACAGCAGCAGCTGTTGTGAATCACCCGGTGGCTTCAGTTAACGACCTTATAACAAGAGGAAGCAGATGACAAGGTAAGAAGAACTGGAGTCAGTGGTCACCTGCGTGATCTTCCGTGACCTCATTACTCCGGATGACCCCCGCCCCTCTTCCGCTCCGATTAGCTACGCTCTACGGGTCATAGCGACCTCTGCAGTCTGCCTGCTCAACCTTCAACTCACGCACTGCATTTCCCATCACCAATCTAGATCTATTTAAATATATTTACTCCCGAATTCGGCCATCTTTCGGCCGATCTGGTAATTACCTTTCCAGTGAAAAACTGAGGAGAACAAGAAGAAGAAGAAGAAAATTGTGTGCTCCATTCACATGACTTTTTCTACATCTCTGCAATAGATTAACGCTAATAGAGAAAGAATCTCATGTGTTACACTCACATGACTTTTTCTAGCTACTCTACACACAAACTTCTTACAAAAAATAATTCTTTTTCAACACCATACTAATTGAAATAAACATTAGCAGAACTTTATTGCTTAGTTCCTTATAAGTAGAATGGAACTAAGGGAAAGCACTAGGCTAAAGTGATAGTCAAATGCTTTAAAAACGGTTATTATGCGATTGTCATTGCAAATCATTTGTTTACTTGGCCAGGAATAGAACAAAAGAGAAAAAGGACAATTTGTGTCTAAAAAAAGTATAAGTGCTTATCAATTAAAATTAATAACAAGCAGTACCTCGAAAACGGTAAACTCCATGAAAAAATGTATATGACATAACTTGTGTATTTTAACAAGATCTACGTTTTTTGTGTTGTAAGTTTTTGTCTAGCTCTTATGGTTGACTACTTATACCAAATTAAGCAGAATTAATCCAGAATAAAGAAGTCTTCAGAAGCTATTCCCAGAAAATTCAGGATATACGTTTTATTTGTGATAGAAATGGTTTTAATATGTAGTATTTTAATCAAAATCGTTAGAGCCATTTTTAAGAAAAACAAAATTTTTGAAAATGTTTCCATGTAAAGGGTAGTCAGGGGTAGGAGTGTTGGTGCCGCGTCCTTGGAAGATACCGAATTTATATACCAAACACACAGACACACACACACTGACCTGTTTCTGAAAATGCTATTTTATGGAATCAGGGGGTCCTAAAACATATATTTCTGATGAAATATCGACATCGAATTTTTGGGTGGAATACAATACTATTAGCAGAAAATGTCTTATAACTTGCTTCCTTGTAAGTAGAAGGGAAATAAGGGAGTACCGTAAGCTAAATCTATACTCAAATCTTTTAAAAGCTGGTTGCTAAGTGATTAAAGTATCTCTACGACAAAAAATGATATAACATAAATTGTATGCTATAACGTGATCTAAATTTTTATGTAGTAATTTTCTATCTCTTACGGATTACCAGTTACGCAATTACAAAGAGATTTGTGTTTATTTTACGTCTGAATAACATAATGTAGCAACACTAAGAGATTTGTGTTTATTTTACGTCACAATAACATAATGTAGCAACCCTAACAGATTTGTGTTTATTCTACGTCACAATAACATAATGTAGCAACACTAAGAGATTTGTGTTTACTTTACGTCACAATAAAATAATGTAGCAACACTAAGAGATTTGTGTTTATTTTACGTCACAATAACATAATGTAGCAACACTAAGAGATTTGTCTTTATTTTACGTCACAATAACATATTGTAGCAACACTAAGAGATTTGTGTTTATTTTACGTCACAATAACATAATGTAGCGACACATAGAGATCTGTGTTTATTTTACGTCACAATAACATAATGTAGCGACACATAGAGATATGTGTTTATTTTAAGTCACAATAACATAATGTAGCGATACATAGAGATCTGTGTTTATTTTACGTCACAATAACATATTGTAGCAATACAAAGAGATTTGTGTTTATTTTACGCCACAATAACATATTGTAGCAACACTAAATGATTTGTGTTTATTTTACGTCACAATAACATATTGTAGCAACACTAAGAGATTTGTGTTTATTTTACGCCACAATAACATATTGTAGCAACACTAAGAGATTTGTGTTTATTTTACGTCACAAAAACATATTGTAGCAACACTAAGAGATTTGTGTTTCTTTTACGTCACAATAAAATAATGTGGAAACACAGAGACATCTGTGTTTATTTTAAATCACAATAACATAATGTGGAAACACAGAGACATCTGTGTTTATTTTAAGTCACTATACATAGAGATCTGTGTTTATTTTAAGTCACAATATATAAAGATCTGTGTTTATTTTAAGTCACAATACATAGAGATCTGTGTTTATTTTAAGTCACAATACATAGAGATCTGTGTTTATTTTAAGTCACAATACATAGAGATCTGTGTTTATTTTAAGTCACAATAAATAGAGATCTGTGTTTATTTTAAGTCACAATACATAGAGATCTGCGTTTATTTTAAGTCACAATACATAGAGATCAGTGTTTATTTTAAGTCACAACACATAGAGATCTGTGTTTATTTTAAGTCACAATGCAAATAGATCTGTGTTTATTTTAGGTCACAATACGAAGAGATCTGTGTTTTTTTAGGTCACAATAGATAGAGATTTGTGTTTATTTTAAGCCACAATACAAAGAGTACTGTGTTTATTTTAAGTCAAAATACAAAGAGTACTGTGTTTATTTTAAGTCACAATACAAAGAGATCTGTGTTTATTTTAAGTCACAATATATAGAGATCTGTGTTTATTTTAAGTCGCAATACATAGAGATTTGTGTTTATTTTAGGTCACTATAGATAGAGATCTGTGTTTATTTTAGATCACAGTACATAGAGATCTGTGTTTATTTTAAGTCACAATATATAGAGATCTGTGTTTATTTTAATTCGCAATACATAGAGAATTGTGTTTATTTTAAGTCACAATACAAAGAGATTTGTGTTTATTTTAAGTCACAATACATAGAGATTTGTGTTTATTTTAAGTCACAATATATAGAGATCTGTGTTTATTTTAATTCGCAATACATAGAGAATTGTGTTTATTTTAATTCGCAATACATAGAGAATTGTGTTTATTTTAAGTCACAATACAAAGAGATTTGTGTTTATTTTAAGTCACAATATATAGAGATTTGTGTTTATTTTAAGTCACAATATATAGAGATCTGTGTTTATTTTAATTCGCAATACATAGAGAATTGTGTTTATTTTAAGTCACAATACAAAGAGATTTGTGTTTATTTTAAGTCACAATACATAGAGATTTGTGTTTATTTCAAGTCACAATACAAAGAGATCTGTGTTTATTTAAGTCACAATACAAAGAGATCTGAGTTTATTTTAAGTGACAATTTATAGAGATCTGTGTTTATTTTAAGTCACAATACATAGAGATCTGTGTTTATTTTACGTCACAATAACATAATGTAGCGATACACAGAGATATGTGTTTATTTTAAGTCACAATAACATAATGTAGCGATACATCGAGATCTGTGTTTATTTTACGTCACAATAACATAATGTAGCAACACTAAGAGATTTGTGTTTATTTTACGTCACAATAACATATTGTAGCAACAGTAAGAGATTTGTGTTTATTTTACGTCACAAAAACATATTGTAGCAACACTAAGAGATTTGTGTTTCTTTTATGTCACAATACATAGAGATCTGTGCTTAGTTTAAGTCACAATACATAGAGATCTGTGTTTATTTTAGGTCACAACACATAGAGATCTGTGTTTATTTTAAGTCACAATACATAGAGATCTGTGTTTATTTTAAGTCACAATACTTAGAGATCTGTGTTTATTTTAGGTCACAACACATAGAGATCTGTGTTTATTTTAAGTGACAATACAAAGAGACCTGTATTTATTTTAAGTCACAATACTTAGAGATCTGTGTTTATTTGTGTTTATTTTAATTCACAATACATAGAGATCTGTGTTTATTTGTGTTTATTTTAATTCACAATACATAGAGATCTGTGTTTATTTTAAGTCACAATACATAGAGATCTGTGTTTATTTTAAGTCACAATACATAGAGATCTGTGTTTATTTTAGATCACAACACATAGAGATCTGTGTTTATTTTAAGTCACAATACAAAGAGATCTGTGTTTATTTTAAGTCACAATACATAGAGATCTGTTTTTATTTGTGTTTATTTTAATTCACAATACATAGAGATCTGTGTTTATTTTAAGTCACAATACATAGAGATCTGTGTTTATTTTAAGTCACAATACATAGAGATCTGTGTTTATTTTAAGTCACAATACATAGAGATCTGTGTTTATTTTAGATCACAACACATAGAGATCTGTGTTTATTTTAAGTCACAATACAAAGAGATCTGTGTTTATTTTAAGTCACAATACATAGAGATCTGTGTTTATTTTAAGTCACAATACAAAGAGATCTGTGTTTATTTTAAGTCACAATACATAGAGATCTGTGTTTATTTTAAGTCACAATACAAAGAGATCTGTGTTTATTTTAAGTCACAACACATAGAGATCTGTGTTTATTTTAAGTCGCAATACATAGAGATCTGTGTTTATTTTAAGTCACAATACATAGAGATCTGTGTTTATTTTAAGTCACAATACATAGAGATCTGTGTTTATTTTAAGTCACAACACATAGAGATCTGTGTTTATTTTAAGTCACAACACAAAGAGATCTGTGTTTATTTTAAGTCACAACACATAGAGATCTGTGTTTATTTTAAGTCGCAATACATAGAGATCTGTGTTTATTTTAAGTCACAATACATAGAGATCTGTGTTTATTTTAGGTCACAATACATAGAGATCTGTGTTTATTTTGAGTCACAATATATAGAGATCTGTGTTTATTTTAAGTCACAATACATAGAGATCTGTGTTTATTTTAAGTCACAATACAAAGAGATATTTGTGTTTATTTTAAGTCACAATACAAAGAGATCCGTGTTTATTTTAAGTCACAATACATAGAGATCTGTGTTTATTTTGAGTCACAATATATAGAGATCTGTGTTTATTTTAAGTCACAATACATAGAGATCTGTGTTTATTTTAAGTCACAATACAAAGAGATATTTGTGTTTATTTTAAGTCACAATACAAAGAGATCTGTGTTTATTTTAAGTCACAATACATAGAGATCTGTGTTTATTTTGAGTCACAATATATAGAGATCTGTGTTTATTTTAAGTCACAATACATAGAGATCTGAGATTATTTTAAGTCACAATACATAGAGATCTGTGTTTATTTTAAGTCACAATACAAAGAGATCTGTGTTTATTTTAAGTCACAATACAAAGAGATCTGTGTTTATTTAAGTCACAATACAAAGAGATCTGTGTTTATTTTAAGTCACAATACAAAGAGATCTGTGTTTATTTTAAGTCACAATACATAGAGATCTGAGATTATTTTAAGTCACAATACATAGAGATCTGTGTTGATTTTAGATCACAATATATAGAGATCTGTGAGTATTTTACGTCACAATATATAGAGATCTGTTTTATTTTAGGTCACAATATATAGAGATCTGTGAGTATTTTACGTCACAATATATAGAGATCTGTTTTATTTTAGATCACAATATATAGAGATCTGTGAGTATTTTACGTCACAATATATAGAGATCTGTTTTATTTTAGGTCACAATATATAGAGATCTGTGAGTATTTTACGTCACAATATATAGAGATCTGTTTTATTTTAGATCACAATATATAGAGATCTGTGAGTATTTTACGTCACAATATATAGAGATCTGTTTTATTTTAGGTCACAATATATAGAGATCTGTGAGTATTTTACGTCACAATATATAGAGATCTGTGTTAATTTTAAGTTACAATACATAGAGATCTGTCTTTATTTTAAGTCACAATACATAGAGATCTGTGTTTATTTTAGATCACAATACAAAGAGATCTGTGTTTATTTTAAGTCACAATACATAGAGATCTGTGTTTATTTTAAGTCACAATACATAGAGATCTGTGTTTATTTTATATCACAATACAAAGAGATCTGTGTTTATTTTAAGTCACAATACATAGAGATCTGTGTTTATTTTAAGTCACAATACATAGAGATTTGTGTTTATTTTAAGTCATAATGCATAGAGATATGTGTTTATTTTAGGTCATTATACATAGAGATCTGTGTTTATTTTAAGTCACAATACAAAGAGATCTGTGTTTATTTAAAGGTCACAACACATAGAGAACTGTGTTTATTTTAAATCACAATACAAAGAGATCTGTGTTTATTTTAAGTCACAACACAAAGAGATCTGTGTTTATTTTAGGTCACAACACATAGAGATCTGTGTTTATTTTAGGTCAAAACACATAGAGATCTGTGTTTATTTTAGGTCACAACACATAGAGATCTGTGTTTATTTTAGGTCACAATACATAGAGATATGTGATTATTTTAGGTCACAACACATAGAGATCTGTGTTTATTTTAGGTCACAACACATAGAGATCTGTGTTTATTTCAAATCACAATACAAAGAGATCTGTGTTTATTTTAAGTCACAATACATAGAGATCTGTGTTTATTTTAGGTCACAACACATAGAGATCTGTGTTTATTTTAAATGACAATACATAGAGATCTGTGTTTATTTTAGGTCACAACACATAGAGATCTGTGTTTATTTTAAGTCACAATGCAAATAGATCTGTGTTTATTTTAGGTCACAATACGAAGAGATCTGTGTTTTTTTAGGTCACAATAGATAGAGATTTGTGTTTATTTTAAGCCACAATACAAAGACTACTGTGTTTATTTTAAGTCAAAATACAAAGAGTACTGTGTTTATTTTAAGTCACAATACAAAGAGATCTGTGTTTATTTTAAGTCACAATATATAGAGATCTGTGTTTATTTTAAGTCGCAATACATAGAGATCTGTGTTTATTTTAAGTAACAATATATAGAGATCTGTGTTTATTTTAGGTCACAATACATAGAGATCTGTGTTTATTTTAATTCACAATGCATAGAGATCTGTGTTTATTTTAGGCCACAATATATAGAGATCTGTGTTTATTTTAAGTCACAATATATAGAGATGTGTGTTTATTTTAAGTCACAATATATAGAGATCTGTGATTATTTTAGGTCACAATATATAGAGATCTGTGTTTATTTTAATCCACAATATATAGAGATTTGTGTTTATTTTAGGTCACAATGCATAGATATTTATGGTTATTTTAGGTCACAATTCATAGAGATCTGTGTTTATTTTAAGTCACAATACATAGAGATCTGTGTTTATTTTAAGTCACAATTCAAAGAGATCTGTGTTTATTTTAAGTCACAATACATAGAGATGTGTCTTTATTTTAAGTCACAATACATACAGATTTTTGTTTATTTTAAGTCACAATACATAGAGATCTGTGTTTATTTTAGGTCACAACACATAGAGATCTGTGTTTATTTTAAGTCACAATACAAATAGATCTGTGTTTATTTTAAGTCACAATACATAGACATCTGTGGCTATTTTAAGTCACAATACATAGAGATCTATGTTTATTTTAAGTCACAAAACATAGAGATCTGTGTTTATTTTAAGTCACAATACAAAGAGATCTGTGTTTATATTAAGTCACAATGCAAAGAGATCTGTGTTTATTTTAGGTCACAATACGAAGAGATTTGTGTTTATTTTAAGTCACAATACATAGAGATCTGTGTTTATTTTAAGTCACAATACAAAGAGTACTGTGTTTATTTTAAGTCAAAATACAAAGAGTACTGTGTTTATTTTAAGTCACAATATAAAGAGATCTGTGTTTATTTTAAGTCACAATACATAGAGATTTGTGTTTATTTTAAGTCGCAATACATAGAGATCTGTGTTTATTTTAAGTTACAATATATAGAGATCTGTGTTTATTTTAGGTCACAATACATAGAGATCTGTGTTTATTTTAGGTCACAACACATAGAGATTTGTGTTTATTTTAAGTCACAATGCATAGAGATCTGGGTTTATTTTAGGTCACAATACATAGAGATCTGTGTTTATTTTAAGTCACAATACATAGAGATCTGTGTTTATTTTAGGACACAACACATAGAGATCTGTGTTTATTTTAGGTCACAACACATAGAGATCTGTGTTTATTTCAAATCACAATACAAAGAGATCTGTGTTTATTTTAAATCACAATACATAGAGATCTGTGTTTATTTTAGGTATCAACACATAGAGATCTGTGTTTATTTTAGGTCACAACACATAGAGATCTGTGTTTATTTTAAGTCATAATGCAAAGAGATATGCGTTTATTTTAGGTCACAATACGAAGAGATCTGTGTTTATTTTAAGTCACAATACATAGAGATGTGTGTTTATTTTAAGTCACAATTAAAGAGTACTGTGTTTATTTTAAGTCAAAATACAAAGAGTACTGTGTTTATTTTAAGTACAATATAAAGAGATCTGTGTTTATTTTAAGTCACAATACATAGAGATCTGTGTTTATTTTAAGTCGCAATACATAGAGATCTGTGTTTATTCTAAGTTACAATATATAGAGATCTGTGTTTATTTTAGGTCACAATACATAGAGATCTGTGTTTATTTTAAGTCACAATACATAGAGATCTGTGTTTATTTTAAGTCACAATACATAGAGATATGTGTTTATTTTAGGTCACAGCACATAGAGATCTGTGTTTATTTTAAGTGACAATACATAGAGATCTGTGTTTATTTTAAGTCACAATACAAAGAGATCTGTGTTTATTTTAGGTCACAACACATAGAGATCTGTGTTTATTTTAAATCACAATACAAAGAGATCTGTGTTTATTTTAAGTCACAACACAAAGAGATCTGTGTTTATTTTAGGTCACAACACATAGAGATCTGTGTTTATTTTAGGTCAAAACACATAGAGATCTGTGTTTATTTTAGGTCACAACACATAGAGACCTGTGTTTATTTTAGGTCACAATACATAGAGATATGTGTTTATTTTAGGTCACAACACATAGAGATCTGTGTTTATTTTAGGTCACAACACATAGAGATCTGTGTTTATTTCAAATCACAATACAAAGAGATGTGTGTTTATTTTAAGTCACAATACATAGAGATCTGTGTTTATTTTAGATCACAATACAAAGAGATCTGTGTTTATTTTAAGTCACAATACATAGAGATCTGTGTTTATTTTAAGTCACAATACATAGAGATTTGTGTTTATTTTAAGTCACAATACATAGAGATCTGTGTTTATTTTATATCACAATACAAAGAGATCTGTGTTTATTTTAAGTCACAATACATAGAGATCTGTGTTTATTTTAAGTCACAATACATAGAGATTTGTGTTTATTTTAAGTCATAATGCATAGAGATATGTGTTTATTTTAGGTCATTATACATAGAGATCTGTGTTTATTTTAAGTCACAATACAAAGAGATCTGTGTTTATTTAAAGGTCACAACACATAGAGAACTGTGTTTATTTTAAATCACAATACAAAGAGATCTGTGTTTATTTCAAGTCACAACACAAAGAGATCTGTGTTTATTTTAGGTCACAACACATAGAGATCTGTGTTTATTTTAGGTCAAAACACATAGAGATCTGTGTTTATTTTAGGTCACAACACATAGAGATCTGTGTTTATTTTAGGTCACAATACATAGAGATATGTGATTATTTTAGGTCACAACACATAGAGATCTGTGTTTGTTTTAGGTCACAACACATAGAGATCTGTGTTTATTTCAAATCACAATACAAAGAGATCTGTGTTTATTTTAAGTCACAATACATAGAGATCTGTGTTTATTTTAGGTCACAACACATAGAGATCTGTGTTTATTTTAAATGACAATACATAGAGATCTGTGTTTATTTTAGGTCACAACACATAGAGATCTGTGTTTATTTAAATCACAATGCAAATAGATCTGTGTTTATTTTAGGTCACAATACGAAGAGATCTGTGTTTTTTTAGGTCACAATAGATAGAGATTTGTGTTTATTTTAAGCCACAATACAAAGAGTACTGTGTTTATTTTAAGTCAAAATACAAAGAGTACTGTGTTTATTTTAAGTCACAATATATAGAGATCTGTGTTTATTTTAAGTCGCAATACATAGAGATCTGTGTTTATTTTAAGTTACAATATATAGAGATCTGTGTCTATTTTAGGTCACAATACATAGAGATCTGTGTTTATTTTAATTCACAATGCATAGAGATCTGTGTTTATTTTAGGCCACAATATATAGAGATCTGTGTTTATTTTAAGTCACAATATATAGAGATGTGTGTTTATTTTAAGTCACAATATATAGAGATCTGTGATTATTTTAGGTCACAATATATAGAGATCTGTGTTTATTTTAATCCACAATATATAGAGATTTGTGTTTATTTTAGGTCACAATGCATAGATATTTATGGTTATTTTAGGTCACAATTCATAGAGATCTGTGTTTATTTTAAGTCACAATACATAGAGATCTGTGTTTATTTTAAGTCACAATTCAAAGAGATCTGTGTTTATTTTAAGTCACAATACATAGAGATGTGTCTTTATTTTAAGTCACAATACATAGAGATTTTTGTTTATTTTAAGTCGCAATACATAGAGATCTGTGTTTATTTTAGGTCACAACACATAGAGATCTGTGTTTATTTTAAGTCACAATACAAATAGATCTGTGTTTATTTTAAGTCACAATACATAGACATCTGTTTTTATTTTAAGTCACAATACAAAGAGATCTGTGGCTATTTTAAGTCACAATACATAGAGATCTATGTTTATTTTAAGTCACAAAACATAGAGATCTGTGTTTATTTTAAGTCACAATACAAAGAGATCTGTGTTTATATTAAGTCACAATGCAAAGAGATCTGTGTTTATTTTAAGTCACAATACAAAGAGATCTGTGTTTATTTTAAGTCACAATACAAAGAGTACTGTGTTTATTTTAAGTCAAAATACAAAGAGTACTGTGTTTATTTTAAGTCACAATATAAAGAGATCTGTGTTTATTTTAAGTCACAATACATAGAGATTTGTGTTTATTTTAAGTCGCAATACATAGAGATCTGTGTTTATTTTAAGTTACAATATATAGAGATCTGTGTTTATTTTAGGTCACAATACATAGAGATCTGTGTTTATTTCAGGTCACAACACATAGAGATTTGTGTTTATTTTAAGTCACAATGCATAGAGATCTGGGTTTATTTTAGGTCACAATACATAGAGATCTGTGTTTATTTTAAGTCACAATACATAGAGATCTGTGTTTATTTTAGGACACAACACATAGAGATCTGTGTTTATTTTAGGTCACAACACATAGAGATCTGTGTTTATTTCAAATCACAATACAAAGAGATCTGTGTTTATTTTAAATCACAATACATAGAGATCTGTGTTTATTTTAGGTATCAACACATAGAGATCTGTGTTTATTTTAAGTGACAATACATAGAGATCTGTGTTTATTTTAGGTCACAACACATAGAGATCTGTGTTTATTTTAAGTCATAATGCAAAGAGATATGCGTTTATTTTAGGTCACAATACGAAGAGATCTGTGTTTATTTTAAGTCACAATACATAGAGATGTGTGTTTATATTAAGTCACAATTAAAGAGTACTGTGTTTATTTTAAGTCAAAATACAAAGAGTACTGTGTTTATTTTAAGTACAATATAAAGAGATCTGTGTTTATTTTAAGTCACAATACATAGAGATCTGTGTTTATTTTAAGTCGCAATACATAGAGATCTGTGTTTATTCTAAGTTACAATATATAGAGATCTGTGTTTATTTTAGGTCACAATACATAGAGATCTGTGTTTATTTTAAGTCACAATACATAGAGATCTGTGTTTATTTTAAGTCACAATACATAGAGATATGTGTTTATTTTAGGTCACAGCACATAGAGATCTGTGTTTATTTTAAGTGACAATACATAGAGATCTGTGTTTATTTTAAGTCACAATACAAAGAGATCTGTGTTTATTTTAGGTCACAACACATAGAGATCTGTGTTTATTTTAAATCACAATACAAAGAGATCTGTGTTTATTTTAAGTCACAACACAAAGAGATCTGTGTTTATTTTAGGTCACGACACATAGAGATCTGTGTTTATTTTAGGTCAAAACACATAGAGATCTGTGTTTATTTTAGGTCACAACACATAGAGATCTGTGTTTATTTTAGGTCACAATACATAGAGATATGTGTTTATTTTAGGTCACAACACATAGAGATCTGTGTTTATTTTAGGTCACAACACATCGAGATCTGTGTTTATTTCAAATCACAATACAAAGAGATCTGTGTTTATTTTAAGTCACAATACATAGAGATCTGTGTTTATTTTAGGTCACAAAACATAGAGATTGTGTTTATTTTAAGTGACAATACATAGAGATCTGTGTTTATTTTAGGTCACAACACATAGAGATCTGTGTTTATTTTAGGTCAAAACACATATAGATCTGTGTTTATTTTAGGTCACAACACATAGAGATGTGTGTTTATTTTAGGTCACAAAACATAGAGATTGTGTTTATTTTAAGTGACAATACATAGAGATCTGTGTTTATTTTAGGTCACAACACATAGAGATCTGTGTTTATTTTAGGTCAAAACACATATAGATCTGTGTTTATTTTAGGTCACAACACATAGAGATGTGTGTTTATTTTAGGTCACAACACATAGAGATCTGTGTTTATTTTAAGTCACAATACATAGAGATGTGTGTTTATTTTAAGTCACAATACAAAGAGTACTGTGTTTATTTTAAGTCAAAATACAAAGAGTACTGTGTTTATTTTAAGTACAATATAAAGAGATCTGTGTTTATTTTAAGTCACAATACATAGAAATCTGTGTTTATTTTAAGTCGCAATACATAGAGATCTGTGTTTATTTTAAGTTACAATATATAGAGATCTGTGTTTATTTTAGGTCACAATACATAGAGATCTGTGTTTATTTTAAGTCACAATACATAGAGATCTGTGTTTATTTTAAGTCACAATACATAGAGATATGTGTTTATTTTAGGTCACAACACATAGAGATCTGTGTTTATTTTAAGTGACAATACATAGAGATCTGTGTTTATTTTAGTTCACAACATATAGAGATCTGTGTTTATTTTAGGTCACAATACATAGAGATCTGTGTTTATTTTAGGTCACAACACATAGAGATCTGTGTTTATTTTAAGTCACAATGCAAAGAGATCTGTGTTTATTTTAGGTCACAATACGAAGAGATCTGTGTTTATTTTAAGTCACAATACATAGAGATCTGTGTTTATTTTAAGTCACAATACAAAGAGTACTGTGTTTATTTTAAGTCAAAATACAAAGAGTACTGTGTTTATTTTAAGTCACAATACAAAGAGATCTGTGTTTATTTTAAGTCACAATACATAGAGATCTGTGTTTATTTTAAGTCGCAATACATAGAGATCTGTGTTTATTTTAAGTCACAATATATAGATATCTGTGTTTATTTTTGGTCACAATACATAGAGATCTGTGTTTATTTTAAGTCACAATACATAGAGATCTGTGTTTATTTTAGGTCACAATATATAGAGATCTGTGTTTATTTTAAGTCACAATATATAGAGATCTGTGTTTATTTTAGGTCAAAATATATAGAGATCTGTGTTTATTTTAAGTCACAATATATAGAGATCTGTGTTTATTTTAGGTCACAATACACAGAGATCTGTGTTTATTTTAAGTCACAATACATAGAGATCTGTGTTTATTTTAGATCACAATCCAAAGAGATCTGTGTTTATTTTAAGTCACAATATATAGAGATCTGTGTTTATTTTAAGTCACAATATATAGAGATCTGTGATTATTTTAGGTCACAATATATAGAGATCTGTGTTTATTTTAATCCACAATATATAGAGATTTATGTTTATTTTAGGTCACAATGCATAGATATTTATGTTTATTTTAGGTCACAATTCATAGAGATCTGTGTTTATTTTAAGTCACAATACATAGAGATCTGTGTTTATTTTAAGTCACAATTCAAAGAGATCTGTGTTTATTTTAAGTCACAATACATAGAGATCTGTCTTTATTTTAAGTCACAATACATAGAGATTTTTGTTTATTTTAAGTCACAATACATAGAGATATGTGTTTATTTTAGGTCACAACACATAGAGATCTGTGTTTATTTTAAGTCACAATACAAATAGATCTGTGTTTATTTTAAGTCACAATACATAGAGATCTGTGTTTATTTTAAGTCACAATACAAATAGATCTGTGTTTATTTTAAGTCACAATACATAGAGATCTGTGTTTATTTTAAGTCACAATACAAAGAGATCTGTGGCTATTTTAAGTCACAATACATAGAGATCTATGTTTATTTTAAGTCACAACACATAGAGATCTGTGTTTATTTTAAGTCACAATACAAAGATATCTGTGTTTATATTAAGTCACAATACATAGAGATCTGTGTTTATTTTAAGTCACAATACAAAGAGTACTGTGTTTATTTTAAGTCAAAATACAAAGAGTACTGTGTTTATTTTAAGTCACAATATAAAGAGATCTGTGTTTATTTTAAGTCACAATACATAGAGATTTGTGTTTATTTTAAGTCGCAATACGTAGAGATCTGTGTTTATTTTAAGTTACAATATATAGAGATCTGTGTTTATTTTAGGTCACAATACATAGAGATCTGTGTTTATTTTAAGTCACAATTCATAGAGATCTGTGTTTATTTTAAGTCACAATACATAGAGATCTGTGTTTATTTTAAGTCACAATTCAAAGAGAACTGTGTTTATTTTAAGTCACAATACATAGAGATGTGTCTTTATTTTAAGTCACAATACATAGAGATTTTTGTTTATTTTAAGTCACAATACATAGAGATCTGTGTTTATTTTAGGTCACAACACATAGAGATCTGTGTTTATTTTAAGTCACAATACAAAAAGATCTGTGTTTATTTTAAGTCACAATACATAGACATCTGTGTTTATTTTAAGTCACAATACAAAGAGATCTGTGTTTATTTTAAGTCACAATACATAGAGATCTGTGTTTATTTTAAGTCACAATACAAAGAGATCTGTGTTTATTTTAAGTCACAATGCAAAGAGATCTGTGTTTATTTTAGGTCACAATGCAAAGAGATCTGTGTTTATTTTAGGTCACAATGCAAAGAGATCTGTGTTTATTTTAGGTCACAATACAAAGAGATCTGTGTTTATTTTAAGTCACAATGCAAAGAGATCTGTGTTTATTTTAAGTCACAATACATAGAGATCTATGTTTATTTTAAGTCACAATACAAAGAGATCTGTGTTTATTTTAAGTCACAATGCAAAGAGATCTGTGTTTATTTTAGGTCACAATACGAAGAGATTTGTGTTTATTTTAAGTCACAATACATAGAGATCTGTGTTTATTTTAAGTCAAAATACAAAGAGTACTGTGTTTATTTTAAGTCACAATATAAAGAGATCTGTGTTTATTTTAAGTCACAATACATAGAGATTTGTGTTTATTTTAAGTCGCAATACATAGAGATCTGTGTTTATTTTAAGTTACAATACATAGAGATATGTGTTTATTTTAGGTCACAACACATAGAGATCCGTGTTTATTTTAAGTGACAATACATAGAGATCTGTGTTTATTTTAGTTCACAACACATAGAGATATGTGTTTATTTTAGGTCACAATACATAGAGATCTGTGTTTATTTTAGGTCACAACACATAGAGATCTGTGTTTATTTTAAGTCACAATGCAAAGAGATCTGTGTTTATTTTAGGTCACAATACGAAGAGATCTGTGTTTATTTTAAGTCACAATACATAGAGATCTGTGTTTATTTTAGGTCACAATACGAAGAGATCTGTGTTTATTTTAAGTCACAATACAAAGAGTACTGTGTTTATTTTAAGTCAAAATACAAAGAGTACTGTGTTTATTTTAAGTCACAATACAAAGAGTACTGTGTTTATTTTAAGTCACAATACAAAGAGATCTGTGTTTATTTTAAGTCACAATACATAGAGATCTGTGTTTATTTTAAGTCACAATATATAGAGATCTGTGTTTATTTTAGGTCACAATACATAGAGATCTGTGTTTATTTTAAGTCGCAATACATAGAGATCTGTGTTTATTTTAAGTCACAATATATAGAGATCTGTGTTTATTTTTGGTCACAATACATAGAGATCTGTGTTTATTTTAAGTCACAATACATAGAGATCTGTGTTTATTTTAGGTCACAATATATAGAGATCTGTGTTTATTTTAAGTCACAATATATAGAGATCTGCGTTTATTTTAAGTCACAATATATAGATATCTATGTTTATTTTAGGTCAAAATATATAGAGATCTGTGTTTATTTTAAGTCACAATATATAGAGATCTGTGTTTATTTTAGGTCACAATACACAGAGATCTGTGTTTATTTTAAGTCACAATACATAGAGATCTGTGTTTATTTTAGAACACAATCCAAAGAGATCTGTGTTTATTTTAAGTCACAATGCATAGAGATCTGTGTTTATTTTAAGTCACAATACATAGAGATCTGTGTTTATTTTAAGTCACAATACATAGAGATTTGTGTTTATTTTAAGTGACAACACATAGAGATCTGTGTTTATTTTAGGTCACAATACATAGAGATCCGTGTTTATTTTAAGTCACAATACATAGAGATCTGTGTTTATTTTAAGTCACAATACAAAGAGATCTGTGTTTATTTTAAGTCACAATACATAGAGATCTGTGTTTATTTTAGGTCACAATACATAGAGATCTGTGTTTATTTTAAGTCACGCCACAAAGAGATCTGTGTTTATTTTAAATCACAATACTTAGAGATCTGTGTTTATTTTAGGTCACAACACATAGAGATCTGTGTTTATTTTAAGTGACAATACAAAGAAATCTGTGTTTATTTTAGGTCACAACACATAGAGATCTGTGTTTATTTTAAGTCACAATACAAAGAAATCTGTGTTTATTTTAGGTCACAACACATAGAGATCTGTGTTTATTTTAAATCACAATACAAAGAGATCTGTGTTTATTTTAAGTCACAACACATCGAGATCTGTGTTTATTTTAAGTGACAATACATAGAGATCTGTGTTTATTTTAGTTCACAACACATAGAGATCTGTGTTTGTTTTAGGTCACAATACATAGAGATCTGTGTTTATTTTAGGTCACAACACATAGAGATCTGTGTTTATTTTAAGTCACAATGCAAAGAGATCTGTGTTTATTTTAGGTCACAATACGAAGAGATCTGTGTTTATTTTAAGTCACAATACATAGAGATCTGTGTTTATTTTAAGTCACAATACAAAGAGTACTGTGTTTATTTTAAGTCAAAATACAAAGAGTACTGTGTTTATTTTAAGTCACAATACAAAGAGATCTGTGTTTATTTTAAGTCGCAATACATAGAGATCTGTGTTTATTTTAAGTCACAATATATAGAGATCTGTGTTTATTTTTGGTCACAATACATAGAGATCTGTGTTTATTTTAAGTCACAATACATAGAGATCTGTGTTTATTTTAGGTCACAATATATAGAGATCTGTGTTTATTTTAAGTCACAATATATAGAGATCTGCGTTTATTTTAAGTCACAATATATAGAGATCTGTGTTTATTTTAGGTCAAAATATATAGAGATCTGTGTTTATTTTAAGTCACAATATATAGAGATCTGTGTTTATTTTAGGTCACAATACACAGAGATCTGTGTTTATTTTAAGTCACAATACATAGAGATCTGTGTTTATTTTAGATCACAATCCAAAGAGAGCTGTGTTTATTTTAAGTCACAATATATAGAGATCTGTGTTTATTTTAAGTCACAATATATAGAGATCTGTGATTATTTTAGGTCACAATATATAGAGATCTGTGTTTATTTTAATCCACAATATATAGAGATTTATGTTTATTTTAGGTCACAATACACAGAGATCTGTGTTTATTTTAAGTCACAATACATAGAGATCTGTGTTTATTTTAGATCACAATCCAAGGAGATCTGTGATTATTTTAGGTCACAATTCATAGTGATCTGTGTTTATTTTAAGTCACAATACATAGAGATCTGTGTTTATTTTAAGTCACAATTCAAAGAGATCTGTGTATATTTTAAGTCACAATACATAGAGATCTGTCTTTATTTTAAGTCACAATACATAGAGATTTTTGTTTATTTTAAGTCACAATACATAGAGATCTGTGTTTATTTTAGGTCACAACACATAGAGATCTATGTTTATTTTAAGTCACAACACATAGAGATCTGTGTTTATATTAAGTCACAATACATAGAGATCTGCGTTTATTTTAAGTCACAATACAAAGAGTACTGTGTTTATTTTAAGTCAAAATACAAAGAGTACTGTGTTTATTTTAAGTCACAATATAAAGAGATCTGTGTTTATTTTAAGTCACAATACATAGAGATTTGTGTTTATTTTAAGTCGCAATACGTAGAGATCTGTGTTTATTTTAAGTTACAATATATAGAGATCTGTGTTTATTTTAGGTCACAATACATAGAGATCTGTGTTTATTTTAAGTCACAATACATAGAGATCTGTGTTTATTTTAGGTCACAACACATAGAGATTTGTGTTTATTTTAAGTCACAATGCATAGAGATCTGTGTTTATTTTAGGTCACAATACATAGAGATCTGTGTTTATTTTAAGTCACAATACATAGAGATCTGTGTTTATTTTAGGACACAACACATAGAGATCTGTGTTTATTTTAGGTCACAACACATAGAGATCTGTGTTAATTTCAAATCACAATACAAAGAGATCTGTGTTTATTTTAAGTCACAATACATAGAGATCTATGTTTATTTTAGGTATCAACACATAGAGATCTGTGTTTATTTTAAGTGACAATACATAGAGATCTGTGTTTATTTTAGGTCACAACACATAGAGATCTGTGTTTATTTTAAGTCACAATGCAAAGAGATATGTGTTTATTTTAGGTCACAATACGAAGAGATCTGTGTTTATTTTAAGTCACAATACATAGAGATGTGTGTTTATTTTAAGTCACAATACAAAGAGTACTGTGTTTATTTTAAGTACAATACATAGAGATCTGTGTTTATTTTAAGTCACAATACAAAGAGATCTGTGGCTATTTTAAGTCACAATACATAGAGATCTGTGTTTATTTTAAGTCACAATACAAAGAGTACTGTGTTTATTTTAAGTCAAAATACAAAGAGTACTGTGTTTATTTTAAGTCACAATATAAAGAGATCTGTGTTTATTTTAAGTCACAATACATAGAGATTTGTGTTTATTTTAAGTCGCAATACGTAGAGATCTGTGTTTATTTTAAGTTACAATATATAGAGATCTGTGTTTATTTTAGGTCACAATACATAGAGATCTGTGTTTATTTTAAGTCACAATACATAGAGATCTGTGTTTATTTTAGGTCACAAAACATAGAGATTGTGTTTATTTTAAGTGACAATACATAGAGATCTGTGTTTATTTTAGGTCACAACACATAGAGATCTGTGTTTATTTTAGGTCAAAACACATATAGATCTGTGTTTATTTTAGGTCACAACACATAGAGATGTGTGTTTATTTTAGGTCACAAAACATAGAGATTGTGTTTATTTTAAGTGACAATACATAGAGATCTGTGTTTATTTTAGGTCACAACACATAGAGATCTGTGTTTATTTTAGGTCAAAACACATATAGATCTGTGTTTATTTTAGGTCACAACACATAGAGATGTGTGTTTATTTTAGGTCACAACACATAGAGATCTGTGTTTATTTTAAGTCACAATGCAAAGAGATATGTGTTTATTTTAGGTCACAATACGAAGAGATCTGTGTTTATTTTAAGTCACAATACATAGAGATGTGTGTTTATTTTAAGTCACAATACAAAGAGTACTGTGTTTATTTTAAGTCAAAATACAAAGAGTACTGTGCTTATTTTAAGTACAATATAAAGAGATCTGTGTTTATTTTAAGTCACAATACATAGACATCTGTGTTTATTTTAAGTCACAATACAAAGAGATCTGTGTTTATATTAAGTCACAATGCAAAGAGATCTGTGTTTATTTTAGGTCACAATACGAAGAGATTTGTGTTTATTTTAAGTCACAATACATAGAGATCTGTGTTTATTTTAAGTCACAATACAAAGAGTACTGTGTTTATTTTAAGTCAAAATACAAAGAGTACTGTGTTTATTTTAAGTCACAATATAAAGAGATCTGTGTTTATTTTAAGTCACAATACATAGAGATTTGTGTTTATTTTAAGTCGCAATACATAGAGATCTGTGTTTATTTTAAGTTACAATATATAGAGATCTGTGTTTATTTTAGGTCACAATACATAGAGATCTGTGTTTATTTTAGGTCACAACACATAGAGATTTGTGTTTATTTTAAGTCACAATGCATAGAGATCTGGGTTTATTTTAGGTCACAATACATAGAGATCTGTGTTTATTTTAAGGCACAATACATAGAGATCTGTGTTTATTTTAGGACACAACACATAGAGATCTGTGTTTATTTTAGGTCACAACACATAGAGATCTGTGTTTATTTCAAATCACAATACAAAGAGATCTGTGTTTATTTTAAATCACAATACATAGAGATCTGTGTTTATTTTAGGTATCAACACATAGAGATCTGTGTTTATTTTAAGTGACAATACATAGAGATCTGTGTTTATTTTAGGTCACAACACATAGAGATCTGTGTTTATTTTAAGTCATAATGCAAAGAGATATGCGTTTATTTTAGGTCACAATACGAAGAGATCTGTGTTTATTTTAAGTCACAATACATAGAGATGTGTGTTTATTTTAAGTCACAATTAAAGAGTACTGTGTTTATTTTAAGTCAAAATACAAAGAGTACTGTGTTTATTTTAAGTACAATATAAAGAGATCTGTGTTTATTTTAAGTCACAATACATAGAGATCTGTGTTTATTTTAAGTCGCAATACATAGAGATCTGTGTTTATTTTAAGTTACAATATATAGAGATCTGTGTTTATTTTAGGTCACAATACATAGCGATCTGTGTTTATTTTAAGTCACAATACATAGAGATCTGTGTTTATTTTAAGTCACAATACATAGAGATATGTGTTTATTTTAGGTCACAGCACATAGAGATCTGTGTTTATTTTAAGTGACAATACATAGAGATCTGTGTTTATTTTAAGTCACAATACAAAGAGATCTGTGTTTATTTTAGGTCACAACACATAGAGATCTGTGTTTATTTTATATCACAATACAAAGAGATCTGTGTTTATTTTAAGTCACAACACAAAGAGATCTGTGTTTATTTTAGGTCACAACACATAGAGATCTGTGTTTATTTTAGGTCAAAACACATAGAGATCTGTGTTTATTTTAGGTCACAACACATAGAGATCTGTGTTTATTTTAGGTCACAACACATAGAGATCTGTGTTTATTTCAAATCACAATACAAAGAGATCTGTGTTTATTTTAAGTCACAATACATAGAGATCTGTGTTTATTTTAGGTCACAAAACATAGAGATTGTGTTTATTTTAAGTGACAATACATAGAGATCTGTGTTTATTTTAGGTCACAACACATAGAGATCTGTGTTTATTTTAGGTCAAAACACATATAGATCTGTGTTTATTTTAGGTCACAACACATAGAGATGTGTGTTTATTTTAGGTCACAAAACATAGAGATTGTGTTTATTTTAAGTGACAATACATAGAGATCTGTGTTTATTTTAGGTCACAACACATAGAGATGTGTGTTTATTTTAGGTCACAACACATAGAGATCTGTGTTTATTTTAAGTCACAATGCAAAGAGATATGCGTTTATTTTAGGTCACAATAGGAAGAGATCTGTGTTTATTTTAAGTCACAATACATAGAGATGTGTGTTTATTTTAAGTCACAATACAAAGAGTACTGTGTTTATTTTAAGTCAAAATACAAAGAGTACTGTGTTTATTTTAAGTACAATATAAAGAGATCTGTGTTTATTTTAAGTCACAATACATAGAAATCTGTGTTTATTTTAAGTCGCAATACATAGAGATCTGTGTTTATTTTAAGTTACAATATATAGAGATCTGTGTTTATTTTAGGTCACAATACATAGAGATCTGTGTTTATTTTAAGTCACAATACATAGAGATCTGTGTTTAGTTTAAGTCCCAATACATAGAGATATGTGTTTATTTTAGGTCACAACACATAGAGATCTGTGTTTATTTTAAGTGACAATACATAGAGATCTGTGTTTATTTTAGTTCACAACACATAGAGATCTGTGTTTATTTTAGGTCACAATACATAGAGATCTGTGTTTATTTTAGGTCACAACACATAGAGATCTGTGTTTATTTTAAGTCACAATGCAAAGAGATCTGTGTTTATTTTAGGTCACAATACGAAGAGATCTGTGTTTATTTTAAGTCACAATACATAGAGATCTGTGTTTATTTTAAGTCACAATACAAAGAGAACTGCGTTTATTTTAAGTCAAAATACAAAGAGATCTGTGTTTATTTTAAGTCACAATACATAGAGATCTGTGTTTATTTTAAGTCAAAATACAAAGAGATCTGTGTTTATTTTAAGTCAAAATACAAAGAGATCTGTGTTTATTTTAAGTCACAATACAAAGAGATCTGTGTTTATTTTAAGTCAAAATACAAAGAGAACTGCGTTTATTTTAAGTCACAATACATAGAGATCTGTGTTTATTTTAAGTCGCAATACATAGAGATCTGTGTTTATTTTAAGTCACAATATATAGATATCTGTGTTTATTTTTGGTCACAATACATAGAGATCTGTGTTTATTTTAAGTCACAATACATAGAGATCTGTGTTTATTTTAGGTCACAATATATAGAGATCTGTGTTTATTTTAAGTCACAATATATAGAGATCTGTGTTTATTTTAGGTCAAAATATATAGAGATCTGTGTTTATTTTAAGTCACAATATATAGAGATCTGTGTTTATTTTAGGTCACAATACACAGAGATCTGTGTTTATTTTAAGTCACAATACATAGAGATCTGTGTTTATTTTAGATCACAATCCAAAGAGATCTGTGTTTATTTTAAGTCACAATATATAGAGATCTGTGTTTATTTTAAGTCACAATATATAGAGATCTGTGATTATTTTAGGTCACAATATATAGAGATCTGTGTTTATTTTAATCCACAATATATAGAGATTTATGTTTATTTTAGGTCACAATGCATAGATATTTATGTTTATTTTAGGTCACAATTCATAGAGATCTGTGTTTATTTTAAGTCACAATACATAGAGATCTGTGTTTATTTTAAGTCACAATTCAAAGAGATCTGTGTTTATTTTAAGTCACAATACATAGAGATCTGTCTTTATTTTAAGTCACAATACATAGAGATTTTTGTTTATTTTAAGTCACAATACATAGAGATATGTGTTTATTTTAGGTCACAACACATAGAGATCTGTGTTTATTTTAAGTCACAATACAAATAGATCTGTGTTTATTTTAAGTCACAATACAAAGAGATCTGTGGCTATTTTAAGTCACAATACATAGAGATCTATGTTTATTTTAAGTCACAACACATAGAGATCTGTGTTTATTTTAAGTCACAATACAAAGATATCTGTGTTTATATTAAGTCACAATACATAGAGATCTGCGTTTATATTAAGTCACAATACAAAGAGTACTGTGTTTATTTTAAGTCAAAATACAAAGAGTACTGTGTTTATTTTAAGTCACAATATAAAGAGATCTGTGTTTATTTTAAGTCACAATACATAGAGATTTGTGTTTATTTTAAGTCGCAATACGTAGAGATCTGTGTTTATTTTAAGTTACAATATATAGAGATCTGTGTTTATTTTAGGTCACAATACATAGAGATCTGTGTTTATTTTAAGTCACAATACATAGAGATCTGTGTTTATTTTAGGTCACAACACATAGAGATTTGTGTTTATTTTAAGTCACAATGCATAGAGATCTGTGTTTATTTTAGGTCACAATACATAGAGATCTGTGTTTATTTTAAGTCACAATACATAGAGATCTGTGTTTATTTTAGGACACAACACATAGAGATCTGTGTTTATTTTAGGTCACAACACATAGAGATCTGTGTTAATTTCAAATCACAATACAAAGAGATCTGTGTTTATTTTAAGTCACAATACATAGAGATCTATGTTTATTTTAGGTATCAACACATAGAGATCTGTGTTTATTTTAAGTGACAATACATAGAGATCTGTGTTTATTTTAGGTCACAACACATAGAGATCTGTGTTTATTTTAAGTCACAATGCAAAGAGATATGTGTTTATTTTAGGTCACAATACGAAGAGATCTGTGTTTATTTTAAGTCACAATACATAGAGATGTGTGTTTATTTTAAGTCACAATACAAAGAGTACTGTGTTTATTTTAAGTACAATACATAGAGATCTGTGTTTATTTTAAGTCACAATACAAAGAGATCTGTGGCTATTTTAAGTCACAATACATAGAGATCTATGTTTATTTTAAGTCACAACACATAGAGATCTGTGTTTATTTTAGGTCACAATACAAAGAGATCTGTGTTTATTTTAAGTCACAATACATAGAGATCTGTGTTTATTTTAAGTCGCAATACATAGAGATCTGTGTTTATTTTAAGTTACAATATATAGAGATCTGTGTTTATTTTAGGTCACAATACATAGAGATCTGTGTTTATTTTAAGTCACAATACATAGAGATATGTGTTTATTTTAGGTCACAACACATAGAGATCTGTGTTTATTTTAAGTGACAATACGTAGAGATCTGTGTTTATTTTAGTTCACAACACATAGAGATATGTGTTTATTTTAGGTCACAATACATAGAGATCTGTGTTTATTTTAGGTCACAACACATAGAGATTTGTGTTTATTTTAAGTCACAATGCAAAGAGATCTGTGTTTATTTTAGGTCACAATACGAAGAGATCTGTGTTTATTTTAAGTCACAATACATAGAGATCTGTGTTTATTTTAAGTCACAATACAAAGAGTACTGTGTTTATTTTAAGTCAAAATACAAAGAGTACTGTGTTTATTTTAAGTCACAATACAAAGAGATCTGTGTTTATTTTAAGTCACAATACATAGAGATCTGTGTTTATTTTAAGTCGCAATACATAGAGATCTGTGTTTATTTTAAGTCACAATATATAGAGATCTGTGTTTATTTTTGGTCACAATACATAGAGATCTGTGTTTATTTTAAGTCACAATACATAGAGATCTGTGTTTATTTTAGGTCACAATATATAGAGATCTGTGTTTATTTTAAGTCACAATATATAGAGATCTGCGTTTATTTTAAGTCTTAATATATAGATATCTGTGTTTATTTTAGGTCAAAATATATAGAGATCTGTGTTTATTTTAAGTCACAATATATAGAGATCTGTGTTTATTTTAGGTCACAATACACAGAGATCTGTGTTTATTTTAAGTCACAATACATAGAGATCTGTGTTTATTTTAGAACACAATCCAAAGAGATCTGTGTTTATTTTAAGTCACAATGCATAGAGATCTGTGTTTATTTTAAGTCACAATACATAGAGATCTGTGTTTATTTTAAGTCACAATACATAGAGATTTGTGTTTATTTTAAGTGACAACACATAGAGATCTGTGTTTATTTTAGGTCACAATACATAGAGATCCGTGTTTATTTTAAGTCACAATACATAGAGATCTGTGTTTATTTTAAGTCACAATACAAAGAGATCTGTGTTTATTTTAAGTCACAATACATAGAGATCTGTGTTTATTTTAGGTCACAATACATAGAGATCTGTGTTTATTTTAAGTCACGCCACAAAGAGATCTGTGTTTATTTTAAATCACAATACTTAGAGATCTGTGTTTATTTTAGGTCACAACACATAGAGATCTGTGTTTATTTTAAGTGACAATACATAGAGATCTGTGTTTATTTTAAGTCACAATACAAAGAAATCTGTGTTTATTTTAGGTCACAACACATAGAGATCTGTGTTTATTTTAAATCACAATACAAAGAGATCTGTGTTTATTTTAAGTCACAACACATAGAGATCTGTGTTTATTTTAAGTGACAATACATAGAGATCTGTGTTTATTTTAGTTCACAACACATAGAGATCTGTGTTTATTTTAGGTCACAATACATAGAGATCTGTGTTTATTTTAGGTCACAACACATAGAGATCTGTGTTTATTTTAAGTCACAATGCAAAGAGATCTGTGTTTATTTTAGGTCACAATACGAAGAGATCTGTGTTTATTTTAAGTCACAATACATAGAGATCTGTGTTTATTTTAAGTCACAATACAAAGAGTACTGTGTTTATTTTAAGTCAAAATACAAAGAGTACTGTGTTTATTTTAAGTCACAATACAAAGAGATCTGTGTTTATTTTAAGTCACAATACATAGAGATCTGTGTTTATTTTAAGTCGCAATACATAGAGATCTGTGTTTATTTTAAGTCACAATATATAGAGATCTGTGTTTATTTTTGGTCACAATACATAGAGATCTGTGTTTATTTTAAGTCACAATACATAGAGATCTGTGTTTATTTTAGGTCACAATATATAGAGATCTGTGTTTATTTTAAGTCACAATATATAGAGATCTGCGTTTATTTTAAGTCACAATATATAGAGATCTGTGTTTATTTTAGGTCAAAATATATAGAGATCTGTGTTTATTTTAAGTCACAATATATAGAGATCTGTGTTTATTTTAGGCCACAATACACAGAGATCTGTGTTTATTTTAAGTCACAATACATAGAGATCTGTGTTTATTTTAGATCACAATCCAAAGAGAGCTGTGTTTATTTTAAGTCACAATATATAGAGATCTGTGTTTATTTTAAGTCACAATATATAGAGATCTGTGATTATTTTAGGTCACAATATATAGAGATCTGTGTTTATTTTAATCCACAATATATAGAGATTTATGTTTATTTTAGGTCACAATACACAGAGATCTGTGTTTATTTTAAGTCACAATACATAGAGATCTGTGTTTATTTTAGATCACAATCCAAAGAGATCTGTGATTATTTTAGGTCACAATTCATAGAGATCTGTGTTTATTTTAAGTCACAATACATAGAGATCTGTGTTTATTTTAAGTCACAATTCAAAGAGATCTGTGTATATTTTAAGTCACAATACACAGAGATCTGTCTTTATTTTAAGTCACAATACATAGAGATTTTTGTTTATTTTAAGTCACAATACATAGAGATCTGTGTTTATTTTAGGTCACAACACATAGAGATCTGTGTTTATTTTAAGTCACAATACAAATAGATCTGTGTTTTTTTTAAGTCACAATACATAGAGATCTGTGTTTATTTTAAGTCACAATACAAATAGATCTGTGTTTTTTTTAAGTCACAATACATAGAGATCTGTGTTTATTTTAAGTCACAATACAAAGAGATCTGTGGCTATTTTAAGTCACAATACATAGAGATCTATGTTTACTTTAAGTCACAACACATAGAGATCTGTGTTTATTTTAAGTCACAATACAAAGATATCTGTGTTTATATTAAGTCACAATGCAAAGAGATCTGTGTTTATTTTAGGTCACAATACGAAGAGGTTTGTGTTTATTTTAAGTCACAATACATAGAGATCTGTGTTTATTTTAAGTCACAATACAAAGAGTACTGTGTTTATTTTAAGTCAAAATACAAAGAGTACTGTGTTTATTTTAAGTCACAATATAAAGAGATCTGTGTTTATTTTAAGTCACAATACATAGAGATTTGTGTTTATTTTAAGTCGCAATACGTAGAGATCTGTGTTTATTTTAAGTTACAATATATAGAGATCTGTGTTTATTTTAGGTCACAATACATAGAGATCTGTGTTTATTTTAAGTCAAAATACATAGAGATCTGTGTTTATTTTAGGTAACAACACTTAGAGATTTGTGTTTATTTTAAGTCACAATGCATAGAGATCTGTGTTTATTTTAGGTCACAATACATAGAGATCTGTGTTTATTTTAAGTCACAATACATAGAGATCTGTGTTTATTTTAGGACACAACACATAGAGATCTGTGTTTATTTTAGGTCACAACACATAGAGATCTGTGTTAATTTCAAATCACAATACAAAGAGATCTGTGTTTATTTTAAGTCACAATACATAGAGATCTGTGTTTATTTTAGGTATCAACACATAGAGATCTGTGTTTATTTTAAGTGACAATACATAGAGATCTGTGTTTATTTTAGGTCACAACACATAGAGATCTGTGTTTATTTTAAGTCACAATGCAAAGAGATATGTGTTTATTTTAGGTCACAATACGAAGAGATCTGTGTTTATTTTAAGTCACAATAGATAGAGATCTGTGTTTATTTTAAGTCACAATACATAGAGATGTGTGTTTATTTTAAGTCACAATACAAAGAGTACTGTGTTTATTTTAAGTACAATATAAAGAGATCTGTGTTTATTTTAAGTCACAATACATAGAGATCTGTGTTTATTTTAAGTCGCAATACATAGAGATCTGTGTTTATTTTAAGTTACAATATATAGAGATCTGTGTTTATTTTAGGTCACAATACATAGAGATCTGTGTTTATTTTAAGTCACAATACATAGAGATCTGTGTTTATTTTAAGTCACAATACATAGAGATATGTGTTTATTTTAGGTCACAACACATAGAGATCTGTGTTTATTTTAAGTGACAATACATAGAGATCTGTGTTTATTTTAGTTCACAACACATAGAGATCTGTGTTTATTTTAGGTCACAATACATAGAGATCTGTGTTTATTTTAGGTCACAACACATAGAGATCTGTGTTTATTTTAAGTCACAATGCAAAGAGATCTGTGTTTATTTTAGGTCACAATACGAAGAGATCTGTGTTTATTTTAAGTCACAATACATAGAGATCTGTGTTTATTTTAAGTCACAATACAAAGAGTACTGTGTTTATTTTAAGTCAAAATACAAAGAGTACTGTGTTTATTTTAAGTCACAATACAAAGAGTACTGTGTTTATTTTAAGTCACAATACAAAGAGATCTGTGTTTATTTTAAGTCACAATACATAGAGATCTGTGTTTATTTTAAGTCGCAATACATAGAGATCTGTGTTTATTTTAAGTCACAATATATAGAGATCTGTGTTTATTTTTGGTCACAATACATAGAGATCTGTGTTTATTTTAAGTCACAATACATAGAGATCTGTGTTTATTTTAGGTCACAATATATAGAGATCTGTGTTTATTTTAAGTCACAATACATAGAGATTTGTGTTTATTTTAAGTGACAACACATAGAGATCTGTGTTTATTTTAGGTCACAATACATAGAGATCTGTGTTTATTTTAAGTCACAATACATAGAGATCTGTGTTTATTTTAAGTCACAATACATAGAGATATGTGTTTATTTTAGGTCACAGCACATAGAGATCTGTGTTTATTTTAAGTGACAATACATAGAGATCTGTGTTTATTTTAAGTCACAATACAAAGAGATCTGTGTTTATTTTAGGTCACAACACATAGAGATCTCTGTTTATTTTAAATCACAATACAAAGAGATCTGTGTTTATTTTAAGTCACAACACAAAGAGATCTGTGTATATTTTAGGTCACAACACATAGAGATCTGTGTTTATTTTAGGTCAAAACACATAGAGATCTGTGTTTATTTTAGGTCACAACACATAGAGATCTGTGTTTATTTTAGGTCACAATACATAGAGATATGCGTTTATTTTAGGTCACAACATATAGAGATCTGTGTTTATTTTAGGTCACAACACATAGAGATCTGTGTTTATTTCAAATCACAATACAAAGAGATCTGTGTTTATTTTAAGTCACAAAACATAGAGATTGTGTTTATTTTAAGTGACAATACATAGAGATCTGTGTTTATTTTAGGTCTCAACACATAGAGATCTGTGTTTATTTTAGGTCAAAACACATATAGATCTGTGTTTATTTTAGGTCACAACACATAGAGATGTGTGTTTATTTTAGGTCACAAAACATAGAGATTGTGTTTATTTTAAGTGACAATAAATAGAGATCTGTGTTTATTTTAGGTCACAACACATAGAGATCTGTGTTTATTTTAGGTCAAAACACATATAGATCTGTGTTTATTTTAGGTCACAACACATAGAGATGTGTGTTTATTTTAGGTCACAAAACATAGAGATTGTGTTTATTTTAAGTGACAATACATAGAGATCTGTGTTTATTTTAGGTCACAACACATAGAGATCTGTGTTTATTTTAAGTCACAATGCAAAGAGATATGCGTTTATTTTAGGTCAAAACACATAGAGATCTGTGTTTATTTTAGGTCACAACACATACAGATCTGTGTTTATTTTAGGTCACAATACATAGAGATATGTGTTTATTTTAGGTCACAACACATAGAGATCTGTGTTTATTTTAGGTCACAACACATAGAGATCTGTGTTTATTTCAAATCACAATACAAAGAGATCTGTGTTTATTTTAAGTCACAATACATAGAGATCTGTGTTTATTTTAGGTCACAAAACATAGAGATTGTGTTTATTTTAAGTGACAATACATAGAGATCTGTGTTTATTTTAGGTCACAACACATAGAGATCTGTGTTTATTTTAGGTCAAAACACATATAGATCTGTGTTTATTTTAGGTCACAACACATAGAGATGTGTGTTTATTTTAGGTCACAAAACATAGAGATTGTGTTTATTTTAAGTGACAATACATAGAGATCTGTGTTTATTTTAGGTCACAACACATAGAGATCTGTGTTTATTTTAGGTCAAAACACATATAGATCTGTGTTTATTTTAGGTCACAACACATAGAGATGTGTGTTTATTTTAGGTCACAACACATAGAGATCTGTGTTTATTTTAAGTCACAATGCAAAGAGATATGCGTTTATTTTAGGTCACAATACGAAGAGATCTGTGTTTATTTTAAGTCACAATACATAGAGATGTGTGTTTATTTTAAGTCACAATACAAAGAGTACTGTGTTTATTTTAAGTCAAAATACAAAGAGTAATGTGTTTATTTTAAGTACAATATAAAGAGATCTGTGTTTATTTTAAGTCACAATACATAGAGATCTGTGTTTATTTTAAGTCGCAATACATAGAGATCTGTGTTTATTTTAAGTTACAATATATAGAGATCTGTGTTTATTTTAGGTCACAATACATAGAGATCTGTGTTTATTTTAAGTCACATACATAGAGATCTGTGTTTATTTTAAGTCACAATACATAGAGATATGTGTTTATTTTAGGTCACAACACATAGAGATCTGTGTTTATTTTAAGTGACAATACATAGAGATCTGTGTTTATTTTAGTTCACAACACATAGAGATCTGTGTTTATTTTAGGTCACAATACATTGAGATCTGTGTTTATTTTAGGTCACAACACATAGAGATCTGTGTTTATTTTAAGTGACAATACATAGAGATCTGTGTTTATTTTAGTTCACAACACATAGAGATCTGTGTTTATTTTAGGTCACAATACATAGAGATCTGTGTTTATTTTAGGTCACAACACATAGAGATCTGTGTTTATTTTAAGTCACAATGCAAAGAGATCTGTGTTTATTTTAGGTCACAATACATAGAGATCTGTGTTTATTTTAAGTCACAATACATAGAGATCTGTGTTTATTTTAGGACACAACACATAGAGATCTGTGTTTATTTTAGGTCACAACACATAGAGATCTGTGTTTATTTCAAATCACAATACAAAGATATCTGTGTTTATTTTAAGTCACAATACATAGAGATCTGTGTTTGTTTTAGGTATCAACACATAGAGATCTGTGTTTATTTTAAGTGACAATACATAGAGATCTGTGTTTATTTTAGGTCACAACACATAGAGATCTGTGTTTATTTTAAGTCACAATGCAAAGAGATATGTGTTTATTTTAGGTCACAATAGGAAGAGATCTGTGTTTATTTTAAGTCACAATAGATAGAGAATTGTGTTTATTTTAAGTCACAATACAAAGAGTACTGTGTTTATTTTAAGTCAAAATACAAAGAGTACTGTGTTTATTTTAAGTCACAATATAAAGAGATCTGTGTTTATTTTAAGTCACAATACATAGAGATCTGTGTTTATTTTAAGTCGCAATACATAGAGATCTGTGTTTATTTTAAGTTACAATATATAGAGATCTGTGTTTATTTTAGGTCACAATACATAGATATTTGTGTTTATTTTAAGTCACAATACATAGAGATCTGTGTTTATTTTAAGTCACAATACATAGAGATATGGGTTTATTTTAGGTCACAACACATAGAGATCTGTGTTTATTTTAAGTGACAATACATAGAGATCTGTGTTTATTTTAGTTCACAACACATAGAGATCTGTGTTTATTTTAAGTCACAATACAAAGAGATCTGTGTTTATTTTAAGTCACAATACATAGAGATCTGTGTTTATTTTAGGTCACAATACATAGAGATCTGTGTTTATTTTAAGTCACGCCACAAAGAGATCTGTGTTTATTTTAAATCACAATACTTAGAGATCTGTGTTTATTTTAGGTCACAACACATAGAGATCTGTGTTTATTTTAAGTGACAATACATAGAGATCTGTGTTTATTTTAAGTCACAATACAATGAGATCTGTGTTTATTTTAGGTCACAACACATAGAGACCTGTGTTTATTTTAAATCACAATACAAAGAGATCTGTGTTTATTTTAAGTCACAACACAAAGGGATCTGTGTTTATTTTAGGTCACAACACATAGAGATCTGTGTTTATTTTAGGTCAAAACACATAGAGATCTGTGTTTATTTTAGGTCACAACAAATAGAGATCTGTGTTTATTTTAGGTCACAATACATAGAGATATGTGTTTATTTTAGGTCACAACACATAGAGATCTGTGTTTATTTTAGGTCACAACACATAGATATCTGTGTTTATTTCAAATCACAATACAAAGAGATCTGTGTTTATTTTAAGTCACAATACATAGAGATCTGTGTTTATTTTAGGTCACAAAACATAGAGATTGTGTTTATTTTAAGTGACAATACATAGAGATCTGTGTTTATTTTAGGTCACAACACATAGAGATCTGTGTTTATTTTAGGTCACAATACATAGAGATCTGTGTTTATTTTAAGTCACAATACATAGAGATCTGTGTTTATTTTAGGTCACAACACATAGAGATTTGTGTTTATTTTAAGTCACAATGCATAGAGATCTGTGTTTATTTTAGGTCACAATACATAGAGATCTGTGTTTATTTTAAGTCACAATACATAGAGATCTGTGTTTATTTTAGGACACGACACATAGAGATCTGTGTTTATTTTAGGTCACAACACATAGAGATCTGTGTTTATTTCAAATCACAATACAAAGATATCTGTGTTTATTTTAAGTCACAATACATAGAGATCTGTGTTTATTTTAGGTATCAACACATAGAGATCTGTGTTTATTTTAAGTCACAATGCAAAGAGATATGTGTTTATTTTAGGTCACAATACGAAGAGATCTGTGTTTATTTTAAGTCACAATAGATAGAGATTTATGTTTATTTTAAGTCACAATACAAAGAGTACTGTGTTTATTTTAAGTCAAAATACAAAGAGTACTGTGTTTATTTTAAGTCACAATATAAAGAGATCTGTGTTTATTTTAAGTCACAATACATAGAGATCTGTGTTTATTTTAAGTCGCAATACATAGAGATCTGTGTTTATTTTAAGTTACAATATATAGAGATCTGTGTTTATTTTAGGTCACAATACATAGAGATCTGTGTTTATTTTAAGTCACAATACATAGAGATCTGTGTTTATTTTAAGTCACAATACATAGAGATATGTGTTTATTTTAGGTCACAACACATAGAGATCTGTGTTTATTTTAAGTGACAATACATAGAGATCTGTGTTTATTTTAGTTCACAGCACATAGAGATGTGTGTTTATTTTAGGACACAACACATAGAGATCTGTGTTTATTTTAGGTCACAACACATAGAGATCTGTGTTTATTTCAAATCACAATACAAAGATATCTGTGTTTATTTTAAGTCACAATACATAGAGATCTGTGTTTATTTTAGGTATCAACACATAGAGATCTGTGTTTATTTTAAGTGACAATACATAGAGATCTGTGTTTATTTTAGGTCACAACACATAGAGATCTGTGTTTATTTTAAGTCACAATGCAAAGAGATATGTGTTTATTTTAGGTCACAATACGAAGAGATCTGTGTTTATTTTAAGTCACAATACATAGAGATCTGTGTTTATTTTAAGTCAAAATACAAAGAGTACTGTGTTTATTTTAAGTCACAATATAAAGAGATCTGTGTTTATTTTAAGTCACAATACATAGAGATCTGTGTTTATTTTAAGTCGCAATACATAGTGATCTGTGTTTATTTTAAGTTACAATATATAGAGATCTGTGTTTATTTTAGGTCACAATACATAGAGATCTGTGTTTATTTTAAGTCACAATACATAGAGATCTGTGTTCATTTTAAGTCACAATACATAGAGATATGTGTTTATTTTAGGTCACAACACATAGAGATCTGTGTTTATTTTAAGTGACAATACATAGAGATCTGTGTTTATTTTAGTTCACAACACATAGAGATCTGTGTTTATTTTAGGTCACAATACATAGAGATCTGTGTTTATTTTAGGTCACAACACATAGAGATCTGTGTTTATTTTAAGTCACAATGCAAAGAGATCTGTGTTTATTTTAGGTCACAATACGAAGAGATCTGTGTTTATTTTAAGTCACAATACATAGAGATCTGTGTTTATTTTAAGTCACAATACAAAGAGTACTGTGTTTATTTTAAGTCAAAATACAAAGAGTACTGTGTTTATTTTAAGTCACAATACAAAGAGATCTGTGTTTATTTTAAGTCACAATACATAGAGATCTGTGTTTATTTTAAGTCGCAATACATAGAGGTCTGTGTTTATTTTAAGTTACAATATATAGAGATCTGTGTTTATTTTAGGTCACAATACATAGAGATTTGTGTTTATTTTAAGTCACATACATAGAGATCTGTGTTTATTTTAAGTCACAATACATAGAGATATGTGTTTATTTTAGGTCACAACACATAGAGATCTGTGTTTATTTTAAGTGACAATACATAGAGATCTGTGTTTATTTTAGTTCACAACACATAGAGATCTGTGTTTATTTTAGGTCACAATACATAGAGATCTGTGTTTATTTTAGGTCACAACACATAGAGATCTGTGTTTATTTTAAGTGACAATACATAGAGATCTGTGTTTATTTTAGTTCACAACACATAGAGATCTGTGTTTATTTTAGGTCACAATACATAGAGATCTGTGTTTATTTTAGGTCACAACACATAGAGATCTGTGTTTATTTTAAGTCACAATGCAAAGAGATCTGTGTTTATTTTAGGTCACAATACATAGAGATCTGTGTTTATTTTAAGACACAATACATAGAGATCTGTGTTTATTTTAGGACACAACACATTGAGATCTGTGTTTATTTTAGGACACAACACATAGAGATCTGTGTTTATTTTAGGTCACAACACATAGAGATCTGTGTTTATTTCAAATCACAATACAAAGATATCTGTGTTTATTTTAAGTCACAATACATAGAGATCTGTGTTTGTTTTAGGTATCAACACATAGAGATCTGTGTTTATTTTAAGTGACAATACATAGAGATCTGTGTTTATTTTAGGTCACAACACATAGAGATCTGTGTTTATTTTAAGTCACAATGCAAAGAGATATGTGTTTATTTTAGGTCACAATAGGAAGAGATCTGTGTTTATTTTAAGTCACAATAGATAGAGATTTGTGTTTATTTTAAGTCACAATACAAAGAGTACTGTGTTTATTTTAAGTCAAAATACAAAGAGTACTGTGTTTATTTTAAGTCACAATATAAAGAGATCTGTGTTTATTTTAAGTCACAATACATAGAGATCTGTGTTTATTTTAAGTCGCAATACATAGAGATCTGTGTTTATTTTAAGTTACAATATATAGAGATCTGTGTTTATTTTAGGTCACAATACATAGATATCTGTGTTTATTTTAAGTCACAATACATAGAGATCTGTGTTTATTTTAAGTCACAATACATAGAGATATGTGTTTATTTTAGGTCACAACACATAGAGATCTGTGTTTATTTTAAGTGACAATACATAGAGATCTGTGTTTATTTTAGTTCACAACACATAGAGATCTGTGTTTATTTTAAGTCACAATACAAAGAGATCTGTGTTTATTTTAAGTCACAATACATAGAGATCTGTGTTTATTTTAGGTCACAATACATAGAGATCTGTGTTTATTTTAAGTCACGCCACAAAGAGATCTGTGTTTATTTTAAATCACAATACTTAGAGATCTGTGTTTATTTTAGGTCACAACACATAGAGATCTGTGTTTATTTTAAGTGACAATACATAGAGATCTGTGTTTATTTTAAGTCACAATACAAAGAGATCTGTGTTTATTTTAGGTCACAACACATAGAGACCTGTGTTTATTTTAAATCACAATACAAAGAGATCTGTGTTTATTTTAAGTCACAACACAAAGGGATCTGTGTTTATTTTAGGTCACAACACATAGAGATCTGTGTTTATTTTAGGTCACAACAAATAGAGATCTGTGTTTATTTTAGGTCACAATACATAGAGATATGTGTTTATTTTAGGTCACAACACATAGAGATCTGTGTTTATTTTAGGTCACAACACATAGAGATCTGTGTTTATTTCAAATCACAATACAAAGAGATCTGTGTTTATTTTAAGTCACAATACATAGAGATCTGTGTTTATTTTAGGTCACAAAACATAGAGATTGTGTTTATTTTAAGTGACAATACATAGAGATCTGTGTTTATTTTAGGTCACAACACATAGAGATCTGTGTTTATTTTAGGTCACAATACATAGAGATCTGTTTTTATTTTAAGTCACAATACATAGAGATCTGTGTTTATTTTAGGTCACAACACATAGAGATTTGTGTTTATTTTAAGTCACAATGCATAGAGATCTGTGTTTATTTTAGGTCACAATACATAGAGATCTGTGTTTATTTTAAGTCACAATACATAGAGATCTGTGTTTATTTTAGGACACAACACATAGAGATCTGTGTTTATTTTAGGTCACAACACATAGAGATCTGTGTTTATTTCAAATCACAATACAAAGATATCTGTGTTTATTTTATGTCACAATACATAGAGATCTGTGTTTATTTTAGGTATCAACACATAGAGATCTGTGTTTATTTTAAGTCACAATGCAAAGAGATATGTGTTTATTTTAGGTCACAATACGAAGAGATCTGTGTTTATTTTAAGTCACAATAGATAGAGATTTATGTTTATTTTAAGTCACAATACAAAGAGTACTGTGTTTATTTTAAGTCAAAATACAAAGAGTACTGTGTTTATTTTAAGTCACAATATAAAGAGATCTGTGTTTATTTTAAGTCACAATACATAGAGATCTGTGTTTATTTTAAGTCGCAATACATAGAGATCTGTGTTTATTTTAAGTTACAATATATAGAGATCTGTGTTTATTTTAGGTCACAATACATAGAGATCTGTGTTTATTTTAAGTCACAATACATAGAGATCTGTGTTTATTTTAAGTCACAATACATAGAGATATGTGTTTATTTTAGGTCACAACACATAGAGATCTGTGTTTATTTTAAGTGACAATACATAGAGATCTGTGTTTATTTTAGTTCACAGCACATAGAGATGTGTGTTTATTTTAGGACACAACACATAGAGATCTGTGTTTATTTTAGGTCACAACACATAGAGATCTGTGTTTATTTCAAATCACAATACAAAGATATCTGTGTTTATTTTAAGTCACAATACATAGAGATCTGTGTTTATTTTAGGTATCAACACATAGAGATCTGTGTTTATTTTAAGTGACAATACATAGAGATCTGTGTTTATTTTAGGTCACAACACATAGAGATCTGTGTTTATTTTAAGTCACAATGCAAAGAGATATGTGTTTATTTTAGGTCACAATACGAAGAGATCTGTGTTTATTTTAAGTCACAATACATAGAGATCTGTGTTTATTTTAAGTCAAAATACAAAGAGTACTGTGTTTATTTTAAGTCACAATATAAAGAGATCTGTGTTTATTTTAAGTCACAATACATAGAGATCTGTGTTTATTTTAAGTCGCAATACATAGTGATCTGTGTTTATTTTAAGTTACAATATATAGAGATCTGTGTTTATTTTAGGTCACAATACATAGAGATCTGTGTTTATTTTAAGTCACAATACATAGAGATCTGTGTTCATTTTAAGTCACAATACATAGAGATATGTGTTTATTTTAGGTCACAACACATAGAGATCTGTGTTTATTTTAAGTGACAATACATAGAGATCTGTGTTTATTTTAGTTCACAACACATAGAGATCTGTGTTTATTTTAGGTCACAATACATAGAGATCTGTGTTTATTTTAGGTCACAACACATAGAGATCTGTGTTTATTTTAAGTCACAATGCAAAGAGATCTGTGTTTATTTTAGGTCACAATACGAAGAGATCTGTGTTTATTTTAAGTCACAATACATAGAGATCTGTGTTTATTTTAAGTCACAATACAAAGAGTACTGTGTTTATTTTAAGTCAAAATACAAAGAGTACTGTGTTTATTTTAAGTCACAATACAAAGAGATCTGTGTTTATTTTAAGTCACAATACATAGAGATCTATGTTTATTTTAAGTCGCAATACATAGAGATCTGTGTTTATTTTAAGTTACAATATATAGAGATCTGTGTTTATTTTAGGTCACAATACATAGAGATTTGTGTTTATTTTAAGTCACATACATAGAGATCTGTGTTTATTTTAAGTCACAATACATAGAGATATGTGTTTATTTTAGGTCACAACACATAGAGATCTGTGTTTATTTTAAGTGACAATACATAGAGATCTGTGTTTATTTTAGTTCACAACACATAGAGATCTGTGTTTATTTTAGGTCACAATACATAGAGATCTGTGTTTATTTTAGGTCACAACACATAGAGATCTGTGTTTATTTTAAGTGACAATACATAGAGATCTGTGTTTATTTTAGTTCACAACACATAGAGATCTGTGTTTATTTTAGGTCACAATACATAGAGATCTGTGTTTATTTTAGGTCACAACACATAGAGATCTGTGTTTATTTTAAGTCACAATGCAAAGAGATCTGTGTTTATTTTAGGTCACAATACATAGAGATCTGTGTTTATTTTAAGTCACAATACATAGAGATCTGTGTTTATTTTAGGACACAACACATTGAGATCTGTGTTTATTTTAGGACACAACACATAGAGATCTGTGTTTATTTTAGGTCACAACACATAGAGATCTGTGTTTATTTCAAATCACAATACAAAGATATCTGTGTTTATTTTAAGTCACAATACATAGAGATCTGTGTTTGTTTTAGGTATCAACACATAGAGATCTGTGTTTATTTTAAGTGACAATACATAGAGATCTGTGTTTATTTTAGGTCACAACACATAGAGATCTGTGTTTATTTTAAGTCACAATGCAAAGAGATATGTGTTTATTTTAGGTCACAATAGGAAGAGATCTGTGTTTATTTTAAGTCACAATAGATAGAGATTTGTGTTTATTTTAAGTCACAATACAAAGAGTACTGTGTTTATTTTAAGTCAAAATACAAAGAGTACTGTGTTTATTTTAAGTCACAATATAAAGAGATCTGTGTTTATTTTAAGTCACAATACATAGAGATCTGTGTTTATTTTAAGTCGCAATACATAGAGATCTGTGTTTATTTTAAGTTACAATATATAGAGATCTGTGTTTATTTTAGGTCACAATACATAGATATCTGTGTTTATTTTAAGTCAGAATACATAGAGATCTGTGTTTATTTTAAGTCACAATACATAGAGATATGTGTTTATTTTAGGTCACAACACATAGAGATCTGTGTTTATTTTAAGTGACAATACATAGAGATCTGTGTTTATTTTAGTTCACAACACATAGAGATCTGTGTTTATTTTAAGTCACAATACAAAGAGATCTGTGTTTATTTTAAGTCACAATACATAGAGATCTGTGTTTATTTTAGGTCACAATACATAGAGATCTGTGTTTATTTTAAGTCACGCCACAAAGAGATCTGTGTTTATTTTAAATCACAATACTTAGAGATCTGTGTTTATTTTAGGTCACAACACATAGAGATCTGTGTTTATTTTAAGTGACAATACATAGAGATCTGTGTTTATTTTAAGTCACAATACAAAGAGATATGTGTTTATTTTAGGTCACAATACGAAGAGATCTGTGTTTATTTTAAGTCACAATAGATAGAGATTTATGTTTATTTTAAGTCACAATACAAAGAGTACTGTGTTTATTTTAAGTCAAAATACAAAGAGTACTGTGTTTATTTTAAGTCACAATATAAAGAGATCTGTGTTTATTTTAAGTCACAATACATAGAGATCTGTGTTTATTTTAAGTCGCAATACATAGAGATCTGTGTTTATTTTAAGTTACAATATATAGAGATCTGTGTTTATTTTAGGTCACAATACATAGAGATCTGTGTTTATTTTAAGTCACAATACATAGAGATCTGTGTTTATTTTAAGTCACAATACATAGAGATATGTGTTTATTTTAGGTCACAACACATAGAGATCTGTGTTTATTTTAAGTGACAATACATAGAGATCTGTGTTTATTTTAGTTCACAGCACATAGAGATGTGTGTTTATTTTAGGACACAACACATAGAGATCTGTGTTTATTTTAGGTCACAACACATAGAGATCTGTGTTTATTTCAAATCACAATACAAAGATATCTGTGTTTATTTTAAGTCACAATACATAGAGATCTGTGTTTATTTTAGGTATCAACACATAGAGATCTGTGTTTATTTTAAGTGACAATACATAGAGATCTGTGTTTATTTTAGGTCACAACACATAGAGATCTGTGTTTATTTTAAGTCACAATGCAAAGAGATATGTGTTTATTTTAGGTCACAATACGAAGAGATCTGTGTTTATTTTAAGTCACAATACATAGAGATCTGTGTTTATTTTAAGTCAAAATACAAAGAGTACTGTGTTTATTTTAAGTCACAATATAAAGAGATCTGTGTTTATTTTAAGTCACAATACATAGAGATCTGTGTTTATTTTAAGTCGCAATACATAGTGATCTGTGTTTATTTTAAGTTACAATATATAGAGATCTGTGTTTATTTTAGGTCACAATACATAGAGATCTGTGTTTATTTTAAGTCACAATACATAGAGATCTGTGTTCATTTTAAGTCACAATACATAGAGATATGTGTTTATTTTAGGTCACAACACATAGAGATCTGTGTTTATTTTAAGTGACAATACATAGAGATCTGTGTTTATTTTAGTTCACAACACATAGAGATCTGTGTTTATTTTAGGTCACAATACATAGAGATCTGTGTTTATTTTAGGTCACAACACATAGAGATCTGTGTTTATTTTAAGTCACAATGCAAAGAGATCTGTGTTTATTTTAGGTCACAATACGAAGAGATCTGTGTTTATTTTAAGTCACAATACATAGAGATCTGTGTTTATTTTAAGTCACAATACAAAGAGTACTGTGTTTATTTTAAGTCAAAATACAAAGAGTACTGTGTTTATTTTAAGTCACAATACAAAGAGATCTGTGTTTATTTTAAGTCACAATACATAGAGATCTGTGTTTATTTTAAGTCGCAATACATAGAGATCTGTGTTTATTTTAAGTTACAATATATAGAGATCTGTGTTTATTTTAGGTCACAATACATAGAGATTTGTGTTTATTTTAAGTCACATACATAGAGATCTGTGTTTATTTTAAGTCACAATACATAGAGATATGTGTTTATTTTAGGTCACAACACATAGAGATCTGTGTTTATTTTAAGTGACAATACATAGAGATCTGTGTTTATTTTAGTTCACAACACATAGAGATCTGTGTTTATTTTAGGTCACAATACATAGAGATCTGTGTTTATTTTAGGTCACAACACATAGAGATCTGTGTTTATTTTAAGTGACAATACATAGAGATCTGTGTTTATTTTAGTTCACAACACATAGAGATCTGTGTTTATTTTAGGTCACAATACATAGAGATCTGTGTTTATTTTAGGTCACAACACATAGAGATCTGTGTTTATTTTAAGTCACAATGCAAAGAGATCTGTGTTTATTTTAGGTCACAATACATAGAGATCTGTGTTTATTTTAAGTCACAATACATAGAGATCTGTGTTTATTTTAGGACACAACACATTGAGATCTGTGTTTATTTTAGGACACAACACATAGAGATCTGTGTTTATTTTAGGTCACAACACATAGAGATCTGTGTTTATTTCAAATCACAATACAAAGATATCTGTGTTTATTTTAAGTCACAATACATAGAGATCTGTGTTTGTTTTAGGTATCAACACATAGAGATCTGTGTTTATTTTAAGTGACAATACATAGAGATCTGTGTTTATTTTAGGTCACAACACATAGAGATCTGTGTTTATTTTAAGTCACAATGCAAAGAGATATGTGTTTATTTTAGGTCACAATAGGAAGAGATCTGTGTTTATTTTAAGTCACAATAGATAGAGATTTGTGTTTATTTTAAGTCACAATACAAAGAGTACTGTGTTTATTTTAAGTCAAAATACAAAGAGTACTGTGATTATTTTAAGTCACAATATAAAGAGATCTGTGTTTATTTTAAGTCACAATACATAGAGATCTGTGTTTATTTTAAGTCGCAATACATAGAGATCTGTGTTTATTTTAAGTTACAATATATAGAGATCTGTGTTTATTTTAGGTCACAATACATAGATATCTGTGTTTATTTTAAGTCAGAATACATAGAGATCTGTGTTTATTTTAAGTCACAATACATAGAGATATGTGTTTATTTTAGGTCACAACACATAGAGATCTGTGTTTATTTTAAGTGACAATACATAGAGATCTGTGTTTATTTTAGTTCACAACACATAGAGATCTGTGTTTATTTTAAGTCACAATACAAAGAGATCTGTGTTTATTTTAAGTCACAATACATAGAGATCTGTGTTTATTTTAGGTCACAATACATAGAGATCTGTGTTTATTTTAAGTCACGCCACAAAGAGATCTGTGTTTATTTTAAATCACAATACTTAGAGATCTGTGTTTATTTTAGGTCACAACACATAGAGATCTGTGTTTATTTTAAGTGACAATACATAGAGATCTGTGTTTATTTTAAGTCACAATACAAAGAGATCTGTGTTTATTTTAGGTCACAACACATAGAGACCTGTGTTTATTTTAAATCACAATACAAAGAGATCTGTGTTTATTTTAAGTCACAACACAAAGGGATCTGTGTTTATTTTAGGTCACAACACATAGAGATCTGTGTTTATTTTAGGTCAAAACACATAGAGATCTGTGTTTATTTTAGGTCACAACAAATAGAGATCTGTGTTTATTTTAGGTCACAATACATAGAGATATGTGTTTATTTTAGGTCACAACACATAGAGATCTGTGTTTATTTTAGGTCACAACACATAGAGATCTGTGTTTATTTCAAATCACAATACAAAGAGATCTGTGTTTATTTTAAGTCACAATACATAGAGATCTGTGTTTATTTTAGGTCACAAAACATAGAGATTGTGTTTATTTTAAGTGACAATACATAGAGATCTGTGTTTATTTTAGGTCACAACACATAGAGATCTGTGTTTATTTTAGGTCACAATACATAGAGATCTGTTTTTATTTTAAGTCACAATACATAGAGATCTGTGTTTATTTTAGGTCACAACACATAGAGATTTGTGTTTATTTTAAGTCACAATGCATAGAGATCTGTGTTTATTTTAGGTCACAATACATAGAGATCTGTGTTTATTTTAAGTCACAATACATAGAGATCTGTGTTTATTTTAGGACACAACACATAGAGATCTGTGTTTATTTTAGGTCACAACACATAGAGATCTGTGTTTATTTCAAATCACAATACAAAGATATCTGTGTTTATTTTATGTCACAATACATAGAGATCTGTGTTTATTTTAGGTATCAACACATAGAGATCTGTGTTTATTTTAAGTCACAATGCAAAGAGATATGTGTTTATTTTAGGTCACAATACGAAGAGATCTGTGTTTATTTTAAGTCACAATAGATAGAGATTTATGTTTATTTTAAGTCACAATACAAAGAGTACTGTGTTTATTTTAAGTCAAAATACAAAGAGTACTGTGTTTATTTTAAGTCACAATATAAAGAGATCTGTGTTTATTTTAAGTCACAATACATAGAGATCTGTGTTTATTTTAAGTCGCAATACATAGAGATCTGTGTTTATTTTAAGTTACAATATATAGAGATCTGTGTTTATTTTAGGTCACAATACATAGAGATCTGTGTTTATTTTAAGTCACTATACATAGAGATCTGTGTTTATTTTAAGTCACAATACATAGAGATATGTGTTTATTTTAGGTCACAACACATAGAGATCTGTGTTTATTTTAAGTGACAATACATAGAGATCTGTGTTTATTTTAGTTCACAGCACATAGAGATGTGTGTTTATTTTAGGACACAACACATAGAGATCTGTGTTTATTTTAGGTCACAACACATAGAGATCTGTGTTTATTTCAAATCACAATACAAAGATATCTGTGTTTATTTTAAGTCACAATACATAGAGATCTGTGTTTATTTTAGGTATCAACACATAGAGATCTGTGTTTATTTTAAGTGACAATACATAGAGATCTGTGTTTATTTTAGGTCACAACACATAGAGATCTGTGTTTATTTTAAGTCACAATGCAAAGAGATATGTGTTTATTTTAGGTCACAATACGAAGAGATCTGTGTTTATTTTAAGTCACAATAGATAGAGATTTGCGTTTATTTGAAGTCACAATACAAAGAGTACTGTGTTTATTTTAAGTCAAAATACAAAGAGTACTGTGTTTATTTTAAGTCACAATATAAAGAGATCTGTGTTTATTTTAAGTCACAATACATAGAGATCTGTGTTTATTTTAAGTCGCAATACATAGTGATCTGTGTTTATTTTAAGTTACAATATATAGAGATCTGTGTTTATTTTAGGTCACAATTCATAGAGATCTGTGTTTATTTTAAGTCACAATACATAGAGATCTGTGTTTATTTTAAGTCACAATACATAGAGATATGTGTTTATTTTAGGTCACAACACATAGAGATCTGTGTTTATTTTAAGTGACAATACATAGAGATCTGTGTTTATTTTAGTTCACAACACATAGAGATCTGTGTTTATTTTAGGTCACAATACATAGAGATCTGTGTTTATTTTAGGTCACAACATATAGAGATCTGTGTTTATTTTAAGTCACAATGCAAAGAGATCTGTGTTTATTTTAGGTCACAATACGAAGAGATCTGTGTTTATTTTAAGTCACAATACATAGAGATCTGTGTTTATTTTAAGTCACAATACAAAGAGTACTGTGTTTATTTTAAGTCAAAATACAAAGAGTACTGTGTTTATTTTAAGTCACAATACAAAGAGATCTGTGTTTATTTTAGGTCACAACACATAGAGATCTGTGTTTATTTTAAGTGACAATACATAGAGATCTGTGTTTATTTTAGTTCACAACACATAGAGATCTGTGTTTATTTTAGGTCACAATACATAGAGATCTGTGTTTATTTTAGGTCACAACACATAGAGATCTGTGTTTATTTTAAGTCACAATGCAAAGAGATCTGTGTTTATTTTAGGTCACAATACATAGAGATCTGTGTTTATTTTAAGTCACAATACATAGAGATCTGTGTTTATTTTAGGACACAACACATAGAGATCTGTGTTTATTTTAGGTCACAACACATAGAGATCTGTGTTTATTTCAAATCACAATACAAAGATATCTGTGTTTATTTTAAGTCACAATACATAGAGATCTGTGTTTGTTTTAGGTATCAACACATAGAGATCTGTGTTTATTTTAAGTGACAATACATAGAGATCTGTGTTTATTTTAGGTCACAACACATAGAGATCTGTGTTTATTTTAAGTCACAATGCAAAGAGATATGTGTTTATTTTAGGTCACAATAGGAAGAGATCTGTGTTTATTTTAAGTCACAATAGATAGAGAATTGTGTTTATTTTAAGTCACAATACAAAGAGTACTGTGTTTATTTTAAGTCAAAATACAAAGAGTACTGTGTTTATTTTAAGTCACAATATAAAGAGATCTGTGTTTATTTTAAGTCACAATACATAGAGATCTGTGTTTATTTTAAGTCGCAATACATAGAGATCTGTGTTTATTTTAAGTTACAATATATAGAGATCTGTGTTTATTTTAGGTCACAATACATAGATATTTGTGTTTATTTTAAGTCACAATACATAGAGATCTGTGTTTATTTTAAGTCACAATACATAGAGATATGGGTTTATTTTAGGTCACAACACATAGAGATCTGTGTTTATTTTAAGTGACAATACATAGAGATCTGTGTTTATTTTAGTTCACAACACATAGAGATCTGTGTTTATTTTAAGTCACAATACAAAGAGATCTGTGTTTATTTTAAGTCACAATACATAGAGATCTGTGTTTATTTTAGGTCACAATACATAGAGATCTGTGTTTATTTTAAGTCACGCCACAAAGAGATCTGTGTTTATTTTAAATCACAATACTTAGAGATCTGTGTTTATTTTAGGTCACAACACATAGAGATCTGTGTTTATTTTAAGTGACAATACATAGAGATCTGTGTTTATTTTAAGTCACAATACAATGAGATCTGTGTTTATTTTAGGTCACAACACATAGAGACCTGTGTTTATTTTAAATCACAATACAAAGAGATCTGTGTTTATTTTAAGTCACAATACATAGAGATCTGTGTTTATTTTAAGTCGCAATACATAGAGATCTGTGTTTATTTTAAGTTACAATATATAGAGATCTGTGTTTATTTTAGGTCACAATACATAGAGATTTGTGTTTATTTTAAGTCACATACATAGAGATCTGTGTTTATTTTAAGTCACAATACATAGAGATATGTGTTTATTTTAGGTCACAACACATAGAGATCTGTGTTTATTTTAAGTGACAATACATAGAGATCTGTGTTTATTTTAGTTCACAACACATAGAGATCTGTGTTTATTTTAGGTCACAATACATAGAGATCTGTGTTTATTTTAGGTCACAACACATAGAGATCTGTGTTTATTTTAAGTGACAATACATAGAGATCTGTGTTTATTTTAGTTCACAACACATAGAGATCTGTGTTTATTTTAGGTCACAATACATAGAGATCTGTGTTTATTTTAGGTCACAACACATAGAGATCTGTGTTTATTTTAAGTCACAATGCAAAGAGATCTGTGTTTATTTTAGGTCACAATACATAGAGATCTGTGTTTATTTTAAGTCACAATACATAGAGATCTGTGTTTATTTTAGGACACAACACATTGAGATCTGTGTTTATTTTAGGACACAACACATAGAGATCTGTGTTTATTTTAGGTCACAACACATAGAGATCTGTGTTTATTTCAAATCACAATACAAAGATATCTGTGTTTATTTTAAGTCACAATACATAGAGATCTGTGTTTGTTTTAGGTATCAACACATAGAGATCTGTGTTTATTTTAAGTGACAATACATAGAGATCTGTGTTTATTTTAGGTCACAACACATAGAGATCTGTGTTTATTTTAAGTCACAATGCAAAGAGATATGTGTTTATTTTAGGTCACAATAGGAAGAGATCTGTGTTTATTTTAAGTCACAATAGATAGAGATTTGTGTTTATTTTAAGTCACAATACAAAGAGTACTGTGTTTATTTTAAGTCAAAATACAAAGAGTACTGTGTTTATTTTAAGTCACAATATAAAGAGATCTGTGTTTATTTTAAGTCACAATACATAGAGATCTGTGTTTATTTTAAGTCGCAATACATAGAGATCTGTGTTTATTTTAAGTTACAATATATAGAGATCTGTGTTTATTTTAGGTCACAATACATAGATATCTGTGTTTATTTTAAGTCACAATACATAGAGATCTGTGTTTATTTTAAGTCACAATACATAGAGATATGTGTTTATTTTAGGTCACAACACATAGAGATCTGTGTTTATTTTAAGTGACAATACATAGAGATCTGTGTTTATTTTAGTTCACAACACATAGAGATCTGTGTTTATTTTAAGTCACAATACAAAGAGATCTGTGTTTATTTTAAGTCACAATACATAGAGATCTGTGTTTATTTTAGGTCACAATACATAGAGATCTGTGTTTATTTTAAGTCACGCCACAAAGAGATCTGTGTTTATTTTAAATCACAATACTTAGAGATCTGTGTTTATTTTAGGTCACAACACATAGAGATCTGTGTTTATTTTAAGTGACAATACATAGAGATCTGTGTTTATTTTAAGTCACAATACAAAGAGATCTGTGTTTATTTTAGGTCACAACACATAGAGACCTGTGTTTATTTTAAATCACAATACAAAGAGATCTGTGTTTATTTTAAGTCACAACACAAAGGGATCTGTGTTTATTTTAGGTCACAACACATAGAGATCTGTGTTTATTTTAGGTCAAAACACATAGAGATCTGTGTTTATTTTAGGTCACAACAAATAGAGATCTGTGTTTATTTTAGGTCACAATACATAGAGATATGTGTTTATTTTAGGTCACAACACATAGAGATCTGTGTTTATTTTAGGTCACAACACATAGAGATCTGTGTTTATTTCAAATCACAATACAAAGAGATCTGTGTTTATTTTAAGTCACAATACATAGAGATCTGTGTTTATTTTAGGTCACAAAACATAGAGATTGTGTTTATTTTAAGTGACAATACATAGAGATCTGTGTTTATTTTAGGTCACAACACATAGAGATCTGTGTTTATTTTAGGTCACAATACATAGAGATCTGTTTTTATTTTAAGTCACAATACATAGAGATCTGTGTTTATTTTAGGTCACAACACATAGAGATTTGTGTTTATTTTAAGTCACAATGCATAGAGATCTGTGTTTATTTTAGGTCACAATACATAGAGATCTGTGTTTATTTTAAGTCACAATACATAGAGATCTGTGTTTATTTTAGGACACAACACATAGAGATCTGTGTTTATTTTAGGTCACAACACATAGAGATCTGTGTTTATTTCAAATCACAATACAAAGATATCTGTGTTTATTTTATGTCACAATACATAGAGATCTGTGTTTATTTTAGGTATCAACACATAGAGATCTGTGTTTATTTTAAGTCACAATGCAAAGAGATATGTGTTTATTTTAGGTCACAATACGAAGAGATCTGTGTTTATTTTAAGTCACAATAGATAGAGATTTATGTTTATTTTAAGTCACAATACAAAGAGTACTGTGTTTATTTTAAGTCAAAATACAAAGAGTACTGTGTTTATTTTAAGTCACAATATAAAGAGATCTGTGTTTATTTTAAGTCACAATACATAGAGATCTGTGTTTATTTTAAGTCGCAATACATAGAGATCTGTGTTTATTTTAAGTTAAAATATATAGAGATCTGTGTTTATTTTAGGTCACAATACATAGAGATCTGTGTTTATTTTAAGTCACAATACATAGAGATCTGTGTTTATTTTAAGTCACAATACATAGAGATATGTGTTTATTTTAGGTCACAACACATAGAGATCTGTGTTTATTTTAAGTGACAATACATAGAGATCTGTGTTTATTTTAGTTCACAGCACATAGAGATGTGTGTTTATTTTAGGACACAACACATAGAGATCTGTGTTCATTTTAGGTCACAACACATAGAGATCTGTGTTTATTTCAAATCACAATACAAAGATATCTGTGTTTATTTTAAGTCACAATACATAGAGATCTGTGTTTATTTTAGGTATCAACACATAGAGATCTGTGTTTATTTTAAGTGACAATACATAGAGATCTGTGTTTATTTTAGGTCACAACACATAGAGATCTGTGTTTATTTTAAGTCACAATGCAAAGAGATATGTGTTTATTTTAGGTCACAATACGAAGAGATCTGTGTTTATTTTAAGTCACAATAGATAGAGATTTGTGTTTATTTTAAGTCACAATACAAAGAGTACTGTGTTTATTTTAAGTCAAAATACAAAGAGTACTGTGTTTATTTTAAGTCACAATATAAAGAGATCTGTGTTTATTTTAAGTCACAATACATAGAGATCTGTGTTTATTTTAAGTCGCAATACATAGTGATCTGTGTTTATTTTAAGTTACAATATATAGAGATCTGTGTTTATTTTAGGTCACAATTCATAGAGATCTGTGTTTATTTTAAGTCACAATACATAGAGATCTGTGTTTATTTTAAGTCACAATACATAGAGATATGTGTTTATTTTAGGTCACAACACATAGAGATCTGTGTTTATTTTAAGTGACAATACATAGAGATCTGTGTTTATTTTAGTTCACAACACATAGAGATCTGTGTTTATTTTAGGTCACAATACATAGAGATCTGTGTTTATTTTAGGTCACAACATATAGAGATCTGTGTTTATTTTAAGTCACAATGCAAAGAGATCTGTGTTTATTTTAGGTCACAATACGAAGAGATCTGTGTTTATTTTAAGTCACAATACATAGAGATCTGTGTTTATTTTAAGTCACAATACAAAGAGTACTGTGTTTATTTTAAGTCAAAATACAAAGAGTACTGTGTTTATTTTAAGTCACAATACAAAGAGATCTGTGTTTATTTTAGGTCACAACACATAGAGATCTGTGTTTATTTTAAGTGACAATACATAGAGATCTGTGTTTATTTTAGTTCACAACACATAGAGATCTGTGTTTATTTTAGGTCACAATACATAGAGATCTGTGTTTATTTTAGGTCACAACACATAGAGATCTGTGTTTATTTTAAGTCACAATGCAAAGAGATCTGTGTTTATTTTAGGTCACAATACATAGAGATCTGTGTTTATTTTAAGTCACAATACATAGAGATCTGTGTTTATTTTAGGACACAACACATAGAGATCTGTGTTTATTTTAGGTCACAACACATAGAGATCTGTGTTTATTTCAAATCACAATACAAAGATATCTGTGTTTATTTTAAGTCACAATACATAGAGATCTGTGTTTGTTTTAGGTATCAACACATAGAGATCTGTGTTTATTTTAAGTGACAATACATAGAGATCTGTGTTTATTTTAGGTCACAACACATAGAGATCTGTGTTTATTTTAAGTCACAATGCAAAGAGATATGTGTTTATTTTAGGTCACAATAGGAAGAGATCTGTGTTTATTTTAAGTCACAATAGATAGAGAATTGTGTTTATTTTAAGTCACAATACAAAGAGTACTGTGTTTATTTTAAGTCAAAATACAAAGAGTACTGTGTTTATTTTAAGTCACAATATAAAGAGATCTGTGTTTATTTTAAGTCACAATACATAGAGATCTGTGTTTATTTTAAGTCGCAATACATAGAGATCTGTGTTTATTTTAAGTTACAATATATAGAGATCTGTGTTTATTTTAGGTCACAATACATAGATATTTGTGTTTATTTTAAGTCACAATACATAGAGATCTGTGTTTATTTTAAGTCACAATACATAGAGATATGGGTTTATTTTAGGTCACAACACATAGAGATCTGTGTTTATTTTAAGTGACAATACATAGAGATCTGTGTTTATTTTAGTTCACAACACATAGAGATCTGTGTTTATTTTAAGTCACAATACAAAGAGATCTGTGTTTATTTTAAGTCACAATACATAGAGATCTGTGTTTATTTTAGGTCACAATACATAGAGATCTGTGTTTATTTTAAGTCACGCCACAAAGAGATCTGTGTTTATTTTAAATCACAATACTTAGAGATCTGTGTTTATTTTAGGTCACAACACATAGAGATCTGTGTTTATTTTAAGTGACAATACATAGAGATCTGTGTTTATTTTAAGTCACAATACAATGAGATCTGTGTTTATTTTAGGTCACAACACATAGAGACCTGTGTTTATTTTAAATCACAATACAAAGAGATCTGTGTTTATTTTAAGTCACAACACAAAGGGATCTGTGTTTATTTTAGGTCACAACACATAGAGATCTGTGTTTATTTTAGGTCAAAACACATAGAGATCTGTGTTTATTTTAGGTCACAACAAATAGAGATCTGTGTTTATTTTAGGTCACAATACATAGAGATATGTGTTTATTTTAGGTCACAACACATAGAGATCTGTGTTTATTTTAGGTCACAACACATAGAGATCTGTGTTTATTTCAAATCACAATACAAAGAGATCTGTGTTTATTTTAAGTCACAATACATAGAGATCTGTGTTTATTTTAGGTCACAAAACATAGAGATTGTGTTTATTTTAAGTGACAATACATAGAGATCTGTGTTTATTTTAGGTCACAACACATAGAGATCTGTGTTTATTTTAGGTCACAATACATAGAGATCTGTGTTTATTTTAAGTCACAATACATAGAGATCTGTGTTTATTTTAGGTCACAACACATAGAGATTTGTGTTTATTTTAAGTCACAATGCATAGAGATCTGTGTTTATTTTAGGTCACAATACATAGAGATCTGTGTTTATTTTAAGTCACAATACATAGAGATCTGTGTTTATTTTAGGACACAACACATAGAGATCTGTGTTTATTTTAGGTCACAACACATAGAGATCTGTGTTTATTTCAAATCACAATACAAAGATATCTGTGTTTATTTTAAGTCACAATACATAGAGATCTGTGTTTATTTTAGGTATCAACACATAGAGATCTGTGTTTATTTTAAGTCACAATGCAAAGAGATATGTGTTTATTTTAGGTCACAATACGAAGAGATCTGTGTTTATTTTAAGTCACAATAGATAGAGATTTATGTTTATTTTAAGTCACAATACAAAGAGTACTGTGTTTATTTTAAGTCAAAATACAAAGAGTACTGTGTTTATTTTAAGTCACAATATAAAGAGATCTGTGTTTATTTTAAGTCACAATACATAGAGATCTGTGTTTATTTTAAGTCGCAATACATAGAGATCTGTGTTTATTTTAAGTTACAATATATAGAGATCTGTGTTTATTTTAGGTCACAATACATAGAGATCTGTGTTTATTTTAAGTCACAATACATAGAGATCTGTGTTTATTTTAAGTCACAATACATAGAGATATGTGTTTATTTTAGGTCACAACACATAGAGATCTGTGTTTATTTTAAGTGACAATACATAGAGATCTGTGTTTATTTTAGTTCACAGCACATAGAGATGTGTGTTTATTTTAGGACACAACACATAGAGATCTGTGTTTATTTTAGGTCACAACACATAGAGATGTGTGTTTATTTCAAATCACAATACAAAGATATCTGTGTTTATTTTAAGTCACAATACATAGAGATCTGTGTTTATTTTAGGTATCAACACATAGAGATCTGTGTTTATTTTAAGTGACAATACATAGAGATCTGTGTTTATTTTAGGTCACAACACATAGAGATCTGTGTTTATTTTAAGTCACTATGCAAAGAGATATGTGTTTATTTTAGGTCACAATACGAAGAGATCTGTGTTTATTTTAAGTCACAATACATAGAGATCTGTGTTTATTTTAAGTCAAAATACAAAGAGTACTGTGTTTATTTTAAGTCACAATATAAAGAGATCTGTGTTTATTTTAAGTCACAATACATAGAGATCTGTGTTTATTTTAAGTCGCAATACATAGTGATCTGTGTTTATTTTAAGTTACAATATATAGAGATCTGTGTTTATTTTAGGTCACAATACATAGAGATCTGTGTTTATTTTAAGTCACAATACATAGAGATCTGTGTTCATTTTAAGTCACAATACATAGAGATATGTGTTTATTTTAGGTCACAACACATAGAGATCTGTGTTTATTTTAAGTGACAATACATAGAGATCTGTGTTTATTTTAGTTCACAACACATAGAGATCTGTGTTTATTTTAGGTCACAATACATAGAGATCTGTGTTTATTTTAGGTCACAACACATAGAGATCTGTGTTTATTTTAAGTCACAATGCAAAGAGATCTGTGTTTATTTTAGGTCACAATACGAAGAGATCTGTGTTTATTTTAAGTCACAATACATAGAGATCTGTGTTTATTTTAAGTCACAATACAAAGAGTACTGTGTTTATTTTAAGTCAAAATACAAAGAGTACTGTGTTTATTTTAAGTCACAATACAAAGAGATCTGTGTTTATTTTAAGTCACAATACATAGAGATCTGTGTTTATTTTAAGTCGCAATACATAGAGATCTGTGTTTATTTTAAGTTACAATATATAGAGATCTGTGTTTATTTTAGGTCACAATACATAGAGATTTGTGTTTATTTTAAGTCACATACATAGAGATCTGTGTTTATTTTAAGTCACAATACATAGAGATATGTGTTTATTTTAGGTCACAACACATAGAGATCTGTGTTTATTTTAAGTGACAATACATAGAGATCTGTGTTTATTTTAGTTCACAACACATAGAGATCTGTGTTTATTTTAGGTCACAATACATAGAGATCTGTGTTTATTTTAGGTCACAACACATAGAGATCTGTGTTTATTTTAAGTGACAATACATAGAGATCTGTGTTTATTTTAGTTCACAACACATAGAGATCTGTGTTTATTTTAGGTCACAATACATAGAGATCTGTGTTTATTTTAGGTCACAACACATAGAGATCTGTGTTTATTTTAAGTCACAATGCAAAGAGATCTGTGTTTATTTTAGGTCACAATACATAGAGATCTGTGTTTATTTTAAGTCACAATACATAGAGATCTGTGTTTATTTTAGGACACAACACATTGAGATCTGTGTTTATTTTAGGACACAACACATAGAGATCTGTGTTTATTTTAAATCACAACACATAGAGATCTGTGTTTATTTCAAATCACAATACAAAGATATCTGTGTTTATTTTAAGTCACAATACATAGAGATCTGTGTTTGTTTTAGGTATCAACACATAGAGATCTGTGTTTATTTTAAGTGACAATACATAGAGATCTGTGTTTATTTTAGGTCACAACACATAGAGATCTGTGTTTATTTTAAGTCACAATGCAAAGAGATATGTGTTTATTTTAGGTCACAATAGGAAGAGATCTGTGTTTATTTTAAGTCACAATAGATAGAGATTTGTGTTTATTTTAAGTCACAATACAAAGAGTACTGTGTTTATTTTAAGTCAAAATACAAAGAGTACTGTGTTTATTTTAAGTCACAATATAAAGAGATCTGTGTTTATTTTAAGTCACAATACATAGAGATCTGTGTTTATTTTAAGTCGCAATACATAGAGATCTGTGTTTATTTTAAGTTACAATATATAGAGATCTGTGTTTATTTTAGGTCACAATACATAGATATCTGTGTTTATTTTAAGTCACAATACATAGAGATCTGTGTTTATTTTAAGTCACAATACATAGAGATATGTGTTTATTTTAGGTCACAACACATAGAGATCTGTGTTTATTTTAAGTGACAATACATAGAGATCTGTGTTTATTTTAAGTCACAATACATAGAGATCTGTGTTTATTTTAGGTAACAATACATAGAGATCTGTGTTTATTTTAAGTCACGCCACAAAGAGATCTGTGTTTATTTTAAATCACAATACTTAGAGATCTGTGTTTATTTTAGGTCACAACACATAGAGATCTGTGTTTATTTTAAGTGACAATACATAGAGATCTGTGTTTATTTTAAGTCACAATACAAAGAGATCTGTGTTTATTTTAGGTCACAACACATAGAGACCTGTGTTTATTTTAAATCACAATACAAAGAGATCTGTGTTTATTTTAAGTCACAACACAAAGGGATCTGTGTTTATTTTAGGTCACAACACATAGAGATCTGTGTTTATTTTAGGTCAAAACACATAGAGATCTGTGTTTATTTTAGGTCACAACAAATAGAGATCTGTGTTTATTTTAGGTCACAATACATAGAGATATGTGTTTATTTTAGGTCACAACACATAGAGATCTGTGTTTATTTTAGGTCACAACACATAGAGATCTGTGTTTATTTCAAATCACAATACAAAGAGATCTGTGTTTAGTTTAAGTCACAATACATAGAGATCTGTGTTTATTTTAGGTCACAAAACATAGAGATTGTGTTTATTTTAAGTGACAATACATAGAGATCTGTGTTTATTTTAGGTCACAACACATAGAGATCTGTGTTTATTTTAGGTCACAATACATAGAGATCTTCTTTTATTTTAAGTCACAATACATAGAGATCTGTGTTTATTTTAGGTCACAACACATAGAGATTTGTGTTTATTTTAAGTCACAATGCATAGAGATCTGTGTTTATTTTAGGTCACAATACATAGAGATCTGTGTTTATTTTAAGTCACAATACATAGAGATCTGTGTTTATTTTAGGACACAACACATAGAGATCTGTGTTTATTTTAGGTCACAACACATAGAGATCTGTGTTTATTTCAAATCACAATACAAAGATATCTGTGTTTATTTTATGTCACAATACATAGAGATCTGTGTTTATTTTAGGTATCAACACATAGAGATCTGTGTTTATTTTAAGTCACAATGCAAAGAGATATGTGTTTATTTTAGGTCACAATACGAAGAGATCTGTGTTTATTTTAAGTCACAATAGATAGAGATTTATGTTTATTTTAAGTCACAATACAAAGAGTACTGTGTTTATTTTAAGTCAAAATACAAAGAGTACTGTGTTTATTTTAAGTCACAATATAAAGAGATCTGTGTTTATTTTAAGTCACAATACATAGAGATCTGTGTTTATTTTAAGTCGCAATACATAGAGATCTGTGTTTATTTTAAGTTACAATATATAGAGATCTGTGTTTATTTTAGGTCACAATACATAGAGATCTGTGTTTATTTTAAGTCACAATACATAGAGATCTGTGTTTATTTTAAGTCACAATACATAGAGATATGTGTTTATTTTAGGTCACAACACATAGAGATCTGTGTTTATTTTAAGTGACAATACATAGAGATCTGTGTTTATTTTAGTTCACAGCACATAGAGATGTGTGTTTATTTTAGGACACAACACATAGAGATCTGTGTTTATTTTAGGTCACAACACATAGAGATCTGTGTTTATTTCAAATCACAATACAAAGATATCTGTGTTTATTTTAAGTCACAATACATAGAGATCTGTGTTTATTTTAGGTATCAACACATAGAGATCTGTGTTTATTTTAAGTGACAATACATAGAGATCTGTGTTTATTTTAGGTCACAACACATAGAGATCTGTGTTTATTTTAAGTCACAATGCAAAGAGATATTTTTTTTATTTTAGGTCACAATACGAAGAGATCTGTGTTTATTTTAAGTCACAATACATAGAGATCTGTGTTTATTTTAAGTCAAAATACAAAGAGTACTGTGTTTATTTTAAGTCACAATATAAAGAGATCTGTGTTTATTTTAAGTCACAATACATAGAGATCTGTGTTTATTTTAAGTCGCAATACATAGTGATCTGTGTTTATTTTAAGTTACAATATATAGAGATCTGTGTTTATTTTAGGTCACAATACATAGAGATCTGTGTTTATTTTAAGTCACAATACATAGAGATCTGTGTTCATTTTAAGTCACAATACATAGAGATATGTGTTTATTTTAGGTCACAACACATAGAGATCTGTGTTTATTTTAAGTGACAATACATAGAGATCTGTGTTTATTTTGGTTCACAACACATAGAGATCTGTGTTTATTTTAGGTCACAATACATAGAGATCTGTGTTTATTTTAGGTCACAACACATAGAGATCTGTGTTTATTTTAAGTCACAATGCAAAGAGATCAGTGTTTATTTTAGGTCACAATACGAAGAGATCTGTGTTTATTTTAAGTCACAATACATAGAGATCTGTGTTTATTTTAAGTCACAATACAAAGAGTACTGTGTTTATTTTAAGTCAAAATACAAAGAGTACTGTGTTTATTTTAAGTCACAATACAAAGAGATCTGTGTTTATTTTAAGTCACAATACATAGAGATCTGTGTTTATTTTAAGTCGCAATACATAGAGATCTGTGTTTATTTTAAGTTACAATATATAGAGATCTGTGTTTATTTTAGGTCACAATACATAGAGATTTGTGTTTATTTTAAGTCACATACATAGAGATCTGTGTTTATTTTAAGTCACAATACATAGAGATATGTGTTTATTTTAGGTCACAACACATAGAGATCTGTGTTTATTTTAAGTGACAATACATAGAGATCTGTGTTTATTTTAGTTCACAACACATAGAGATCTGTGTTTATTTTAGGTCACAATACATAGAGATCTGTGTTTATTTTAGGTCACAACACATAGAGATCTGTGTTTATTTTAAGTGACAATACATAGAGATCTGTGTTTATTTTAGTTCACAACACATAGAGATCTGTGTTTATTTTAGGTCACAATACATAGAGATCTGTGTTTATTTTAGGTCACAACACATAGAGATCTGTGTTTATTTTAAGTCACAATGCAAAGAGATCTGTGTTTATTTTAGGTCACAATACATAGAGATCTGTGTTTATTTTAAGTCACAATACATAGAGATCTGTGTTTATTTTAGGACACAACACATTGAGATCTGTGTTTATTTTAGGACACAACACATAGAGATCTGTGTTTATTTTAGGTCACAACACATAGAGATCTGTGTTTATTTCAAATCACAATACAAAGATATCTGTGTTTATTTTAAGTCACAATACATAGAGATCTGTGTTTGTTTTAGGTATCAACACATAGAGATCTGTGTTTATTTTAAGTGACAATACATAGAGATCTGTGTTTATTTTAGGTCACAACACATAGAGATCTGTGTTTATTTTAAGTCACAATGCAAAGAGATATGTGTTTATTTTAGGTCACAATAGGAAGAGATCTGTGTTTATTTTAAGTCACAATAGATAGAGATTTGTGTTTATTTTAAGTCACAATACAAAGAGTACTGTGTTTATTTTAAGTCAAAATACAAAGAGTACTGTGTTTATTTTAAGTCACAATATAAAGAGATCTGTGTTTATTTTAAGTCACAATACATAGAGATCTGTGTTTATTTTAAGTCGCAATACATAGAGATCTGTGTTTATTTTAAGTTACAATATATAGAGATCTGTGTTTATTTTAGGTCACAATACATAGATATCTGTGTTTATTTTAAGTCACAATACATAGAGATCTGTGTTTATTTTAAGTCACAATACATAGAGATATGTGTTTATTTTAGGTCACAACACATAGAGATCTGTGTTTATTTTAAGTGACAATACATAGAGATCTGTGTTTATATTAGTTCACAACACATAGAGATCTGTGTTTATTTTAAGTCACAATACAAAGAGATCTGTGTTTATTTTAAGTCACAATACATAGAGATCTGTGTTTATTTTAGGTCACAATACATAGAGATCTGTGTTTATTTTAAGTCACGCCACAAAGAGATCTGTGTTTATTTTAAATCACAATACTTAGAGATCTGTGTTTATTTTAGGTCACAACACATAGAGATCTGTGTTTATTTTAAGTGACAATACATAGAGATCTGTGTTTATTTTAAGTCACAATACAAAGAGATCTGTGTTTATTTTAGGTCACAGCACATAGAGACCTGTGTTTATTTTAAATCACAATACAAAGAGATCTGTGTTTATTTTAAGTCACAACACAAAGGGATCTGTGTTTATTTTAGGTCACAACACATAGAGATCTGTGTTTATTTTAGGTCAAAACACATAGAGATCTGTGTTTATTTTAGGTCACAACAAATAGAGATCTGTGTTTATTTTAGGTCACAATACATAGAGATATGTGTTTATTTTAGGTCACAACACATAGAGATCTGTGTTTATTTTAGGTCACAACACATAGAGATCTGTGTTTATTTCAAATCACAATACAAAGAGATCTGTGTTTATTTTAAGTCACAATACATAGAGATCTGTGTTTATTTTAGGTCACAAAACATAGAGATTGTGTTTATTTTAAGTGACAATACATAGAGATCTGTGTTTATTTTAGGTCACAACACATAGAGATCTGTGTTTATTTTAGGTCACAATACATAGAGATCTGTTTTTATTTTAAGTCACAATACATAGAGATCTGTGTTTATTTTAGGTCACAACACATAGAGATTTGTGTTTATTTTAAGTCACAATGCATAGAGATCTGTGTTTATTTTAGGTCACAATACATAGAGATCTGTGTTTATTTTAAGTCACAATACATAGAGATCTGTGTTTATTTTAGGACACAACACATAGAGATCTGTGTTTATTTTAGGTCACAACACATAGAGATCTGTGTTTATTTCAAATCACAATACAAAGATATCTGTGTTTATTTTATGTCACAATACATAGAGATCTGTGTTTATTTTAGGTATCAACACATAGAGATCTGTGTTTATTTTAAGTCACAATGCAAAGAGATATGTGTTTATTTTAGGTCACAATACGAAGAGATCTGTGTTTATTTTAAGTCACAATAGATAGAGATTTATGTTTATTTTAAGTCACAATACAAAGAGTACTGTGTTTATTTTAAGTCAAAATACAAAGAGTACTGTGTTTATTTTAAGTCACAATATAAAGAGATCTGTGTTTATTTTAAGTCACAATACATAGAGATCTGTGTTTATTTTAAGTCGCAATACATAGAGATCTGTGTTTATTTTAAGTTACAATATATAGAGATCTGTGTTTATTTTAGGTCACAATACATAGAGATCTGTGTTTATTTTAAGTCACAATACATAGAGATCTGTGTTTATTTTAAGTCACAATACATAGAGATATGTGTTTATTTTAGGTCACAACACATAGAGATCTGTGTTTATTTTAAGTGACAATACATAGAGATCTGTGTTTATTTTAGTTCACAGCACATAGAGATGTGTGTTTATTTTAGGACACAACACATAGAGATCTGTGTTTATTTTAGGTCACAACACATAGAGATCTGTGTTTATTTCAAATCACAATACAAAGATATCTGTGTTTATTTTAAGTCACAATACATAGAGATCTGTGTTTATTTTAGGTATCAACACATAGAGATCTGTGTTTATTTTAAGTGACAATACATAGAGATCTGTGTTTATTTTAGGTCACAACACATAGAGATCTGTGTTTATTTTAAGTCACAATGCAAAGAGATATGTGTTTATTTTAGGTCACAATACGAAGAGATCTGTGTTTATTTTAAGTCACAATAGATAGAGATTTGTGTTTATTTTAAGTCACAATACAAAGAGTACTGTGTTTATTTTAAGTCAAAATACAAAGAGTACTGTGTTTATTTTAAGTCACAATATAAAGAGATCTGTGTTTATTTTAAGTCACAATACATAGAGATCTGTGTTTATTTTAAGTCGCAATACATAGTGATCTGTGTTTATTTTAAGTTACAATATATAGAGATCTGTGTTTATTTTAGGTCACAATTCATAGAGATCTGTGTTTATTTTAAGTCACAATACATAGAGATCTGTGTTTATTTTAAGTCACAATACATAGAGATATGTGTTTATTTTAGGTGACAACACATAGAGATCTGTGTTTATTTTAAGTGACAATACATAGAGATCTGTGTTTATTTTAGTTCACAACACATAGAGATCTGTGTTTATATTAGGTCACAATACATAGAGATCTGTGTTTATTTTAGGTCACAACATATAGAGATCTGTGTTTATTTTAAGTCACAATGCAAAGAGATCTGTGTTTATTTTAGGTCACAATACGAAGAGATCTGTGTTTATTTTAAGTCACAATACATAGAGATCTGTGTTTATTTTAAGTCACAATACAAAGAGTACTGTGTTTATTTTAAGTCAAAATACAAAGAGTACTGTGTTTATTTTAAGTCACAATACAAAGAGATCTGTGTTTATTTTAAGTCACAATACATAGAGATCTGTGTTTATTTTAAGTCGCAATACATAGAGATCTGTGTTTATTTTAAGTCACAATATATAGAGATCTGTGTTTATTTTTGGTCACAATACATAGAGATCTGTGTTTATTTTAAGTCACAATACATAGAGATCTGTGTTTATTTTAGGTCACAATATATAGAGATCTGCGTTTATTTTAAGTCACAATACATAGAGATCTGCGTTTATTTTAAGTCACAATATATAGAGTTCTGTGTTTATTTTAGGTCAAAATATATAGAGATCTGTGTTTATTTTAAGTCACAATATATAGAGATCTGTGTTTATTTTAGGTCACAATACACAGAGATCTGTGTTTATTTTAAGTCACAATACATAGAGATTTGTGTTTATTTTAAGTCACAATACATAGAGATCTGTGTTTATTTTAGGACACAACACATAGAGATCTGTGTTTATTTTAGGTCACAACACATAGAGATCTGTGTTTATTTCAAATCACAATACAAAGATATCTGTGTTTATTTTAAGTCACAATACATAGAGATCTGTGTTTGTTTTAGGTATCAACACACAGAGATCTGTGTTTATTTTAAGTGACAATACATAGAGATCTGTGTTTATTTTAGGTCACAACACATAGAGATCTGTGTTTATTTTAAGTCACAATGCAAAGAGATCTGTGTTTATTTTAGGTCACAATACATAGAGATCTGTGTTTATTTTAAGTCACAATACATAGAGATCTGTGTTTATTTTAGGACACAACACATTGAGATCTGTGTTTATTTTAGGACACAACACATAGAGATCTGTGTTTATTTTAGGTCACAACACATAGAGATCTGTGTTTATTTCAAATCACAATACAAAGATATCTGTGTTTATTTTAAGTCACAATACATAGAGATCTGTGTTTGTTTTAGGTATCAACACATAGAGATCTGTGTTTATTTTAAGTGACAATACATAGAGATCTGTGTTTATTTTAGGTCACAACACATAGAGATCTGTGTTTATTTTAAGTCACAATGCAAAGAGATATGTGTTTATTTTAGGTCACAATAGGAAGAGATCTGTGTTTATTTTAAGTCACAATACATAGAGATCTGTGTTTATTTTAAGTCAAAATACAAAGAGTACTGTGTTTATTTTAAGTCACAATATAAAGAGATCTGTGTTTATTTTAAGTCACAATACATAGAGATCTGTGTTTATTTTAAGTCACAATACAAAGAGTACTGTGTTTATTTTAAGTCAAAATACAAAGAGTACTGTGTTTATTTTAAGTCACAATATAAAGAGATCTGTGTTTATTTTAAGTCACAATACATAGAGATCTGTGTTTATTTTAAGTCGCAATACATAGAGATCTGTGTTTATTTTAAGTTACAATATATAGAGATCTGTGTTTATTTTAGGTCACAATACATAGATATCTGTGTTTATTTTAAGTCACAATACATAGAGATCTGTGTTTATTTTAAGTCACAATACATAGAGATATGTGTTTATTTTAGGTCACAACACATAGAGATCTGTGTTTATTTTAAGTGACAATACATAGAGATCTGTGTTTATTTTAGTTCACAACACATAGAGATCTGTGTTTATTTTAAGTCACAATACAAAGAGATCTGTGTTTATTTTAAGTCACAATACATAGAGATCTGTGTTTATTTTAGGTCACAATACATAGAGATCTGTGTTTATTTTAAGTCACGCCTTAAGAGATCTGTGTTTATTTTAAATCACAATACTTAGAGATCTGTGTTTATTTTAGGTCACAACACATAGAGATCTGTGTTTATTTTAAGTGACAATACATAGAGATCTGTGTTTATTTTAAGTCACAATACAAAGAGATCTGTGTTTATTTTAGGTCACAACACATAGAGACCTGTGTTTATTTTAAATCACAATACAAAGAGATCTGTGTTTATTTTAAGTCACAACACAAAGGGATCTGTGTTTATTTTAGGTCACAACACATAGAGATCTGTGTTTATTTTAGGTCAAAACACATAGAGATCTGTGTTTATTTTAGGTCACAACAAATAGAGATCTGTGTTTATTTTAGGTCACAATACATAGAGATATGTGTTTATTTTAGGTCACAACACATAGAGATCTGTGTTTATTTTAGGTCACAACACATAGAGATCTGTGTTTATTTCAAATCACAATACAAAGAGATCTGTGTTTATTTTAAGTCACAATACATAGAGATCTGTGTTTATTTTAGGTCACAAAACATAGAGATTGTGTTTATTTTAAGTGACAATACATAGAGATCTGTGTTTATTTTAGGTCACAACACATAGAGATCTGTGTTTATTTTAGGTCACAATACATAGAGATCTGTTTTTATTTTAAGTCACAGCACATAGAGATGTGTGTTTATTTTAGGACACAACACATAGAGATCTGTGTTTATTTTAGGTCACAACACATAGAGATCTGTGTTTATTTCAAATCACAATACAAAGATATCTGTGTTTATTTTAAGTCACAATACACAGAGATCTGTGTTTATTTTAGGTATCAACACATAGAGATCTGTGTTTATTTTAAGTGACAATACATAGAGATCTGTGTTTATTTTAGGTCACAACACATAGAGATCTGTGTTTATTTTAAGTCACAATGCAAAGAGATATGTGTTTATTTTAGGTCACAATACGAAGAGATCTGTGTTTATTTTAAGTCACAATACATAGAGATCTGTGTTTATTTTAAGTCAAAATACAAAGAGTACTGTGTTTATTTTAAGTCACAATATAAAGAGATCTGTGTTTATTTTAAGTCACAATACATAGAGATATGTGTTTATTTTAGGTCACAACACATAGAGATCTGTGTTTATTTTAAGTGACAATACATAGAGATCTGTGTTTATTTTAGTTCACAACACATAGAGATCTGTGTTTATTTTAGGTCACAATACATTGAGATCTGTGTTTATTTTAGGTCACAACACATAGAGATCTGTGTTTATTTTAAGTGACAATACATAGAGATCTGTGTTTATTTTAGTTCACAACACATAGAGATCTGTGTTTATTTTAGGTCACAATACATAGAGATCTGTGTTTATTTTAGGTCACAACACATAGAGATCTGTGTTTATTTTAAGTCACAATGCAAAGAGATCTGTGTTTATTTTAGGTCACAATACATAGAGATCTGTGTTTATTTTAAGTCACAATACATAGAGATCTGTGTTTATTTTAGGACACAACACATAGAGATCTGTGTTTATTTTAGGTCACAACACATAGAGATCTGTGTTTATTTCAAATCACAATACAAAGATATCTGTGTTTATTTTAAGTCACAATACATAGAGATCTGTGTTTGTTTTAGGTATCAACACATAGAGATCTGTGTTTATTTTAAGTGACAATACATAGAGATCTGTGTTTATTTTAGGTCACAACACATAGAGATCTGTGTTTATTTTAAGATACAATGCAAAGAGATATGTGTTTATTTTAGGTCACAATAGGAAGAGATCTGTGTTTATTTTAAGTCACAATAGATAGAGAATTGTGTTTATTTTAAGTCACAATACAAAGAGTACTGTGTTTATTTTAAGTCAAAATACAAAGAGTACTGTGTTTATTTTAAGTCACAATATAAAGAGATCTGTGTTTATTTTAAGTCACAATACATAGAGATCTGTGTTTATTTTAAGTCGCAATACATAGAGATCTGTGTTTATTTTAAGTTACAATATATAGAGATCTGTGTTTATTTTAGGTCACAATACATAGATATTTGTGTTTATTTTAAGTCACAATACATAGAGATCTGTGTTTATTTTAAGTCACAATACATAGAGATATGGGTTTATTTTAGGTCACAACACATAGAGATCTGTGTTTATTTTAAGTGACAATACATAGATATCTGTGTTTATTTTAGTTCACAACACATAGAGATCTGTGTTTATTTTAAGTCACAATACAAAGAGATCTGTGTTTATTTTAAGTCACAATACATAGAGATCTGTGTTTATTTTAGGTCACAATACATAGAGATCTGTGTTTATTTTAAGTCACGCCACAAAGAGATCTGTGTTTATTTTAAATCACAATACTTAGAGATCTGTGTTTATTTTAGGTCACAACACATAGAGATCTGTGTTTATTTTAAGTGACAATACATAGAGATCTGTGTTTATTTTAAGTCACAATACAATGAGATCTGTGTTTATTTTAGGTCACAACACATAGAGACCTGTGTTTATTTTAAATCACAATACAAAGAGATCTGTGTTTATTTTAAGTCACAACACAAAGGGATCTGTGTTTATTTTAGGTCACAACACATAGAGATCTGTGTTTATTTTAGGTCAAAACACATAGAGATCTGTGTTTATTTTAGGTCACAACAAATAGAGATCTGTGTTTATTTTAGGTCACAATACATAGAGATCTGTGTTTATTTTAGGTCACAACACATAGAGATCTGTGTTTATTTCAAATCACAATACAAAGAGATCTGTGTTTATTTTAAGTCACAATACATAGAGATCTGTGTTTATTTTAGGTCACAAAACATAGAGATTGTGTTTATTTTAAGTGACAATACATAGAGATCTGTGTTTATTTTAGGTCACAACACATAGAGATCTGTGTTTATTTTAGGTCACAATACATAGAGATCTGTGTTTATTTTAAGTCACAATACATAGAGATCTGTGTTTATTTTAGGTCACAACACATAGAGATTTGTGTTTATTTTAAGTCACAATGCATAGAGATCTGTGTTTATTTTAGGTCACAATACATAGAGATCTGTGTTTATTTTAAGTCACAATACATAGAGATCTGTGTTTATTTTAGGACACGACACATAGAGATCTGTGTTTATTTTAGGTCACAACACATAGAGATCTGTGTTTATTTCAAATCACAATACAAAGATATCTGTGTTTATTTTAAGTCACAATACATAGAGATCTGTGTTTATTTTAGGTATCAACACATAGAGATCTGTGTTTATTTTAAGTCACAATGCAAAGAGATATGTGTTTATTTTAGGTCACAATACGAAGAGATCTGTGTTTATTTTAAGTCACAATAGATAGAGATTTATGTTTATTTTAAGTCACAATACAAAGAGTACTGTGTTTATTTTAAGTCAAAATACAAAGAGTACTGTGTTTATTTTAAGTCACAATATAAAGAGATCTGTGTTTATTTTAAGTCACAATACATAGAGATCTGTGTTTATTTTAAGTCGCAATACATAGAGATCTGTGTTTATTTTAAGTTACAATATATAGAGATCTGTGTTTATTTTAGGTCACAATACATAGAGATCTGTGTTTATTTTAAGTCACAATACATAGAGATCTGTGTTTATTTTAAGTGACAATACATAGAGATCTGTGTTTATTTTAGTTCACAGCACATAGAGATGTGTGTTTATTTTAGGACACAACACATAGAGATCTGTGTTTATTTTAGGTCACAACACATAGAGATCTGTGTTTATTTCAAATCACAATACAAAGATATCTGTGTTTATTTTAAGTCACAATACATAGAGATCTGTGTTTATTTTAGGTATCAACACATAGAGATCTGTGTTTATTTTAAGTGACAATACATAGAGATCTGTGTTTATTTTAGGTCACAACACATAGAGATCTGTGTTTATTTTAAGTCACAATGCAAAGAGATATGTGTTTATTTTAGGTCACAATACGAAGAGATCTGTGTTTATTTTAAGTCACAATACATAGAGATCTGTGTTTATTTTAAGTCAAAATACAAAGAGTACTGTGTTTATTTTAAGTCACAATATAAAGAGATCTGTGTTTATTTTAAGTCACAATACATAGAGATCTGTGTTTATTTTAAGTCGCAATACATAGTGATCTGTGTTTATTTTAAGTTACAATATATAGAGATCTGTGTTTATTTTAGGTCACAATACATAGAGATCTGTGTTTATTTTAAGTCACAATACATAGAGATCTGTGTTCATTTTAAGTCACAATACATAGAGATATGTGTTTATTTTAGGTCACAACACATAGAGATCTGTGTTTATTTTAAGTGACAATACATAGAGATCTGTGTTTATTTTAGTTCACAACACATAGAGATCTGTGTTTATTTTAGGTCACAATACATAGAGATCTGTGTTTATTTTAGGTCACAACACATAGAGATCTGTGTTTATTTTAAGTCACAATGCAAAGAGATCTGTGTTTATTTTAGGTCACAATACGAAGAGATCTGTGTTTATTTTAAGTCACAATACATAGAGATCTGTGTTTATTTTAAGTCACAATACAAAGAGTACTGTGTTTATTTTAAGTCAAAATACAAAGAGTACTGTGTTTATTTTAAGTCACAATACAAAGAGATCTGTGTTTATTTTAAGTCACAATACATAGAGATCTGTGTTTATTTTAAGTCGCAATACATAGAGATCTGTGTTTATTTTAAGTTACAATATATAGAGATCTGTGTTTATTTTAGGTCACAATACATAGAGATTTGTGTTTATTTTAAGTCACAATACATAGAGATATGTGTTTATTTTAGGTCACAACACATAGAGATCTGTGTTTATTTTAAGTGACAATACATAGAGATCTGTGTTTATTTTAGTTCACAACACATAGAGATCTGTGTTTATTTTAGGTCACAATACATAGAGATCTGTGTTTATTTTAGGTCACAACACATAGAGATCTGTGTTTATTTTAAGTGACAATACATAGAGATCTGTGTTTATTTTAGTTCACAACACATAGAGATCTGTGTTTATTTTAGGTCACAATACATAGAGATCTGTGTTTATTTTAGGTCACAACACATAGAGATCTGTGTTTATTTTAAGTCACAATGCAAAGAGATCTGTGTTTATTTTAGGTCACAATACATAGAGATCTGTGTTTATTTTAAGTCACAATACATAGAGATCTGTGTTTATTTTAGGACACAACACATTGAGATCTGTGTTTATTTTAGGACACAACACATAGAGATCTGTGTTTATTTTAGGTCACAACACATAGAGATCTGTGTTTATTTCAAATCACAATACAAAGATATCTGTGTTTATTTTAAGTCACAATACATAGAGATCTGTGTTTGTTTTAGGTATCAACACATAGAGATCTGTGTTTATTTTAAGTGACAATACATAGAGATCTGTGTTTATTTTAGGTCACAACACATAGAGATCTGTGTTTATTTTAAGTCACAATGCAAAGAGATATGTGTTTATTTTAGGTCACAATAGGAAGAGATCTGTGTTTATTTTAAGTCACAATAGATAGAGATTTGTGTTTATTTTAAGTCACAATACAAAGAGTACTGTGTTTATTCTAAGTCAAAATACAAAGAGTACTGTGTTTATTTTAAGTCACAATATAAAGAGATCTGTGTTTATTTTAAGTCACAATACATAGAGATCTGTGTTTATTTTAAGTCGCAATACATAGAGATCTGTGTTTATTTTAAGTTACAATATATAGAGATCTGTGTTTATTTTAGGTCACAATACATAGATATCTGTGTTTATTTTAAGTCACAATACATAGAGATCTGTGTTTATTTTAAGTCACAATACATAGAGATATGTGTTTATTTTAGGTCACAACACATAGAGATCTGTGTTTATTTTAAGTGACAATACATAGAGATCTGTGTTTATTTTAGTTCACAACACATAGAGATCTGTGTTTATTTTAAGTCACAATACAAAGAGATCTGTGTTTATTTTAAGTCACAATACATAGAGATCTGTGTTTATTTTAGGTCACAATACATAGAGATCTGTGTTTATTTTAAGTCACGCCACAAAGAGATCTGTGTTTATTTTAAATCACAATACTTAGAGATCTGTGTTTATTTTAGGTCACAACACATAGAGATCTGTGTTTATTTTAAGTGACAATACATAGAGATCTGTGTTTATTTTAAGTCACAATACAAAGAGATCTGTGTTTATTTTAGGTCACAACACATAGAGACCTGTGTTTATTTTAAATCACAATACAAAGAGATCTGTGTTTATTTTAAGTCACAACACAAAGGGATCTGTGTTTATTTTAGGTCACAACACATAGAGATCTGTGTTTATTTTAGGTCAAAACACATAGAGATCTGTGTTTATTTTAGGTCACAACAAATAGAGATCTGTGTTTATTTTAGGTCACAATACATAGAGATATGTGTTTATTTTAGGTCACAACACATAGAGATCTGTGTTTATTTTAGGTCACAACACATAGAGATCTGTGTTTATTTCAAATCACAATACAAAGAGATCTGTGTTTATTTTAAGTCACAATACATAGAGATCTGTGTTTATTTTAGGTCACAAAACATAGAGATTGTGTTTATTTTAAGTGACAATACATAGAGATCTGTGTTTATTTTAGGTCACAACACATAGAGATCTGTGTTTATTTTAGGTCACAATACATAGAGATCTGTTTTTATTTTAAGTCACAATACATAGAGATCTGTGTTTATTTTAGGTCACAACACATAGAGATTTGTGTTTATTTTAAGTCACAATGCATAGAGATCTGTGTTTATTTTAGGTCACAATACATAGAGATCTGTGTTAATTTAAGTCACAATACATAGAGATCTGTGTTTATTTTAGGACACAACACATAGAGATCTGTGTTTATTTTAGGTCACAACACATAGAGATCTGTGTTTATTTCAAATCACAATACAAAGATATCTGTGTTTATTTTATGTCACAATACATAGAGATCTGTGTTTATTTTAGGTATCAACACATAGAGATCTGTGTTTATTTTAAGTCACAATGCAAAGAGATATGTGTTTATTTTAGGTCACAATACGAAGAGATCTGTGTTTATTTTAAGTCACAATAGATAGAGATTTATGTTTATTTTAAGTCACAATACAAAGAGTACTGTGTTTATTTTAAGTCAAAATACAAAGAGTACTGTGTTTATTTTAAGTCACAATATAAAGAGATCTGTGTTTATTTTAAGTCACAATACATAGAGATCTGTGTTTATTTTAAGTCGCAATACATAGAGATCTGTGTTTATTTTAAGTTACAATATATAGAGATCTGTGTTTATTTTAGGTCACAATACATAGAGATCTGTGTTTATTTTAAGTCACAATACATAGAGATCTGTGTTTATTTTGAGTCACAATACATAGAGATATGTGTTTATTTTAGGTCACAACACATAGAGATCTGTGTTTATTTTAAGTGACAATACATAGAGATCTGTGTTTATTTTAGTTCACAGCACATAGAGATGTGTGTTTATTTTAGGACACAACACATAGAGATCTGTGTTTATTTTAGGTCACAACACATAGAGATCTGTGTTTATTTCAAATCACAATACAAAGATATCTGTGTTTATTTTAAGTCACAATACATAGAGATCTGTGTTTATTTTAGGTATCAACACATAGAGATCTGTGTTTATTTTAAGTGACAATACATAGAGATCTGTGTTTATTTTAGGTCACAACACATAGAGATCTGTGTTTATTTTAAGTCACAATGCAAAGAGATATGTGTTTATTTTAGGTCACAATACGAAGAGATCTGTGTTTATTTTAAGTCACAATACATAGAGATCTGTGTTTATTTTAAGTCAAAATACAAAGAGTACTGTGTTTATTTTAAGTCACAATATAAAGAGATCTGTGTTTATTTTAAGTCACAATACATAGAGATCTGTGTTTATTTTAAGTCGCAATACATAGTGATCTGTGTTTATTTTAAGTTACAATATATAGAGATCTGTGTTTATTTTAGGTCACAATACATAGAGATCTGTGTTTATTTTAAGTCACAATACATAGAGATCTGTGTTCATTTTAAGTCACAATACATAGAGATATGTGTTTATTTTAGGTCACAACACATAGAGATCTGTGTTTATTTTAAGTGACAATACATAGAGATCTGTGTTTATTTTAGTTCACAACACATAGAGATCTGTGTTTATTTTAGGTCACAATACATAGAGATCTGTGTTTATTTTAGGTCACAACACATAGAGATCTGTGTTTATTTTAAGTCACAATGCAAAGAGATCTGTGTTTATTTTAGGTCACAATACGAAGAGATCTGTGTTTATTTTAAGTCACAATACATAGAGATCTGTGTTTATTTTAAGTCACAATACAAAGAGTACTGTGTTTATTTTAAGTCAAAATACAAAGAGTACTGTGTTTATTTTAAGTCACAATACAAAGAGATCTGTGTTTATTTTAAGTCACAATACATAGAGATCTGTGTTTATTTTAAGTCGCAATACATAGAGATCTGTGTTTATTTTAAGTTACAATATATAGAGATCTGTGTTTATTTTAGGTCACAATACATAGAGATTTGTGTTTATTTTAAGTCACATACATAGAGATCTGTGTTTATTTTAAGTCACAATACATAGAGTATGTGTTTATTTTAGGTCACAACACATAGAGATCTGTGTTTATTTTAAGTGACAATACATAGAGATCTGTGTTTATTTTAGTTCACAACACATAGAGATCTGTGTTTATTTTAGGTCACAATACATAGAGATCTGTGTTTATTTTAGGTCACAACACATAGAGATCTGTGTTTATTTTAAGTGACAATACATAGAGATCTGTGTTTATTTTAGTTCACAACACATAGAGATCTGTGTTTATTTTAGGTCACAATACATAGAGATCTGTGTTTATTTTAGGTCACAACACATAGAGATCTGTGTTTATTTTAAGTCACAATGCAAAGAGATCTGTGTTTATTTTAGGTCACAATACATAGAGATCTGTGTTTATTTTAAGTCACAATACATAGAGATCTGTGTTTATTTTAGGACACAACACATTGAGATCTGTGTTTATTTTAGGACACAACACATAGAGATCTGTGTTTATTTTAGGTCACAACACATAGAGATCTGTGTTTATTTCAAATCACAATACAAAGATATCTGTGTTTATTTTAAGTCACAATACATAGAGATCTGTGTTTGTTTTAGGTATCAACACATAGAGATCTGTGTTTATTTTAAGTGACAATACATAGAGATCTGTGTTTATTTTAGGTCACAACACATAGAGATCTGTGTTTATTTTAAGTCACAATGCAAAGAGATATGTGTTTATTTTAGGTCACAATAGGAAGAGATCTGTGTTTATTTTAAGTCACAATAGATAGAGATTTGTGTTTATTTTAAGTCACAATACAAAGAGTACTGTGTTTATTTTAAGTCAAAATACAAAGAGTACTGTGTTTATTTTAAGTCACAATATAAAGAGATCTGTGTTTATTTTAAGTCACAATACATAGAGATCTGTGTTTATTTTAAGTCGCAATACATAGAGATCTGTGTTTATTTTAAGTTACAATATATAGAGATCTGTGTTTATTTTAGGTCACAATACATAGATATCTGTGTTTATTTTAAGTCACAATACATAGAGATCTGTGTTTATTTTAAGTCACAATACATAGAGATATGTGTTTATTTTAGGTCACAACACATAGAGATCTGTGTTTATTTTAAGTGACAATACATAGAGATCTGTGTTTATTTTAGTTCACAACACATAGAGATCTGTGTTTATTTTAAGTCACAATACAAAGAGATCTGTGTTTATTTTAAGTCACAATACATAGAGATCTGTGTTTATTTTAGGTCACAATACATAGAGACCTGTGTTTATTTTAAATCACAATACAAAGAGATCTGTGTTTATTTTAAGTCACAACACAAAGGGATCTGTGTTTATTTTAGGTCACAACACATAGAGATCTGTGTTTATTTTAGGTCAAAACACATAGAGATCTGTGTTTATTTTAGGTCACAACAAATAGAGATCTGTGTTTATTTTAGGTCACAATACATAGAGATATGTGTTTATTTTAGGTCACAACACATAGAGATCTGTGTTTATTTTAGGTCACAACACATAGAGATCTGTGTTTATTTCAAATCACAATACAAAGAGATCTATGTTTATTTTAAGTCACAATACATAGAGATCTGTGTTTATTTTAGGTCACAAAACATAGAGATTGTGTTTATTTTAAGTGACAATACATAGAGATCTGTGTTTATTTTAGGTCACAACACATAGAGATCTGTGTTTATTTTAGGTCACAATACATAGAGATCTGTTTTTATTTTAAGTCACAATACATAGAGATCTGTGTTTATTTTAGGTCACAACACATAGAGATTTGTGTTTATTTTAAGTCACAATGCATAGAGATCTGTGTTTATTTTAGGTCACAATACATAGAGATCTGTGTTTATTTTAAGTCACAATACATAGAGATCTGTGTTTATTTTAGGACACAACACATAGAGATCTGTGTTTATTTTAGGTCACAACACATAGAGATCTGTGTTTATTTCAAATCACAATACAAAGATATCTGTGTTTATTTTATGTCACAATACATAGAGATCTGTGTTTATTTTAGGTATCAACACATAGAGATCTGTGTTTATTTTAAGTCACAATGCAAAGAGATATGTGTTTATTTTAGGTCACAATACGAAGAGATCTGTGTTTATTTTAAGTCACAATAGATAGAGATTTATGTTTATTTTAAGTCACAATACAAAGAGTACTGTGTTTATTTTAAGTCAAAATACAAAGAGTACTGTGTTTATTTTAAGTCACAATATAAAGAGATCTGTGTTTATTTTAAGTCACAATACATAGAGATCTGTGTTTATTTTAAGTCGCAATACATAGAGATCTGTGTTTATTTTAAGTTACAATATATAGAGATCTGTGTTTATTTTAGGTCACAATACATAGAGATCTGTGTTTATTTTAAGTCACTATACATAGAGATCTGTGTTTATTTTAAGTCACAATACATAGAGATATGTGTTTATTTTAGGTCACAACACATAGAGATCTGTGTTTATTTTAAGTGACAATACATAGAGATCTGTGTTTATTTTAGTTCACAGCACATAGAGATGTGTGTTTATTTTAGGACACAACACATAGAGATCTGTGTTTATTTTAGGTCACAACACATAGAGATCTGTGTTTATTTCAAATCACAATACAAAGATATCTGTGTTTATTTTAAGTCACAATACATAGAGATCTGTGTTTATTTTAGGTATCAACACATAGAGATCTGTGTTTATTTTAAGTGACAATACATAGAGATCTGTGTTTATTTTAGGTCACAACACATAGAGATCTGTGTTTATTTTAAGTCACAATGCAAAGAGATATGTGTTTATTTTAGGTCACAATACGAAGAGATCTGTGTTTATTTTAAGTCACAATAGATAGAGATTTGCGTTTATTTGAAGTCACAATACAAAGAGTACTGTGTTTATTTTAAGTCAAAATACAAAGAGTACTGTGTTTATTTTAAGTCACAATATAAAGAGATCTGTGTTTATTTTAAGTCACAATACATAGAGATCTGTGTTTATTTTAAGTCGCAATACATAGTGATCTGTGTTTATTTTAAGTTACAATATATAGAGATCTGTGTTTATTTTAGGTCACAATTCATAGAGATCTGTGTCTATTTTAAGTCACAATACATAGAGATCTGTGTTTATTTTAAGTCACAATACATAGAGATATGTGTTTATTTTAGGTCACAACACATAGAGATCTGTGTTTATTTTAAGTGACAATACATAGAGATCTGTGTTTATTTTAGTTCACAACACATAGAGATCTGTGTTTATTTTAGGTCACAATACATAGAGATCTGTGTTTATTTTAGGTCACAACATATAGAGATCTGTGTTTATTTTAAGTCACAATGCAAAGAGATCTGTGTTTATTTTAGGTCACAATACGAAGAGATCTGTGTTTATTTTAAGTCACAATACATAGAGATCTGTGTTTATTTTAAGTCACAATACAAAGAGTACTGTGTTTATTTTAAGTCAAAATACAAAGAGTACTGTGTTTATTTTAAGTCACAATACAAAGAGATCTGTGTTTATTTTAGGTCACAACACATAGAGATCTGTGTTTATTTTAAGTGACAATACATAGAGATCTGTGTTTATTTTAGGTCACAACACATAGAGATCTGTGTTTATTTTAAGTCACAATGCAAAGAGATCTGTGTTTATTTTAGGTCACAATACATAGAGATCTGTGTTTATTTTAAGTCACAATACATAGAGATCTGTGTTTATTTTAGGACACAACACATAGAGATCTGTGTTTATTTTAGGTCACAACACATAGAGATCTGTGTTTATTTCAAATCACAATACAAAGATATCTGTGTTTATTTTAAGTCACAATACATAGAGATCTGTGTTTGTTTTAGGTATCAACACATAGAGATCTGTGTTTATTTTAAGTGACAATACATAGAGATCTGTGTTTATTTTAGGTCACAACACATAGAGATCTGTGTTTATTTTAAGTCACAATGCAAAGAGATATGTGTTTATTTTAGGTCACAATAGGAAGAGATCTGTGTTTATTTTAAGTCACAATAGATAGAGAATTGTGTTTATTTTAAGTCACAATACAAAGAGTACTGTGTTTATTTTAAGTCAAAATACAAAGAGTACTGTGTTTATTTTAAGTCACAATATAAAGAGATCTGTGTTTATTTTAAGTCACAATACATAGAGATCTGTGTTTATTTTAAGTCGCAATACATAGAGATCTGTGTTTATTTTAAGTTACAATATATAGAGATCTGTGTTTATTTTAGGTCACAATACATAGATATTTGTGTTTATTTTAAGTCACAATACATAGAGATCTGTGTTTATTTTAAGTCACAATACATAGAGATATGGGTTTATTTTAGGTCACAACACATAGAGATCTGTGTTTATTTTAAGTGACAATACATAGAGATCTGTGTTTATTTTAGTTCACAACACATAGAGATCTGTGTTTATTTTAAGTCACAATACAAAGAGATCTGTGTTTATTTTAAGTCACAATACATAGAGATCTGTGTTTATTTTAGGTCACAATACATAGAGATCTGTGTTTATTTTAAGTCACGCCACAAAGAGATCTGTGTTTATTTTAAATCACAATACTTAGAGATCTGTGTTTATTTTAGGTCACAACACATAGAGATCTGTGTTTATTTTAAGTGACAATACATAGAGATCTGTGTTTATTTTAAGTCACAATACAATGAGATCTGTGTTTATTTTAGGTCACAACACATAGAGACCTGTGTTTATTTTAAATCACAATACAAAGAGATCTGTGTTTATTTTAAGTCACAATACATAGAGATCTGTGTTTATTTTAAGTCGCAATACATAGAGATCTGTGTTTATTTTAAGTTACAATATATAGAGATCTGTGTTTATTTTAGGTCACAATACATAGAGATTTGTGTTTATTTTAAGTCACATACATAGAGATCTGTGTTTATTTTAAGTCACAATACATAGAGATATGTGTTTATTTTAGGTCACAACACATAGAGATCTGTGTTTATTTTAAGTGACAATACATAGAGATCTGTGTTTATTTTAGTTCACAACACATAGAGATCTGTGTTTATTTTAGGTCACAATACATAGAGATCTGTGTTTATTTTAGGTCACAACACATAGAGATCTGTGTTTATTTTAAGTGACAATACATAGAGATCTGTGTTTATTTTAGTTCACAACACATAGAGATCTGTGTTTATTTTAGGTCACAATACATAGAGATCTGTGTTTATTTTAGGTCACAACACATAGAGATCTGTGTTTATTTTAAGTCACAATGCAAAGAGATCTGTGTTTATTTTAGGTCACAATACATAGAGATCTGTGTTTATTTTAAGTCACAATACATAGAGATCTGTGTTTATTTTAGGACACAACACATTGAGATCTGTGTTTATTTTAGGACACAACACATAGAGATCTGTGTTTATTTTAGGTCACAACACATAGAGATCTGTGTTTATTTCAAATCACAATACAAAGATATCTGTGTTTATTTTAAGTCACAATACATAGAGATCTGTGTTTGTTTTAGGTATCAACACATAGAGATCTGTGTTTATTTTAAGTGACAATACATAGAGATCTGTGTTTATTTTAGGTCACAACACATAGAGATCTGTGTTTATTTTAAGTCACAATGCAAAGAGATATGTGTTTATTTTAGGTCACAATAGGAAGAGATCTGTGTTTATTTTAAGTCACAATAGATAGAGATTTGTGTTTATTTTAAGTCACAATACAAAGAGTACTGTGTTTATTTTAAGTCAAAATACAAAGAGTACTGTGTTTATTTTAAGTCACAATATAAAGAGATCTGTGTTTATTTTAAGTCACAATACATAGAGATCTGTGTTTATTTTAAGTCGCAATACATAGAGATCTGTGTTTATTTTAAGTTACAATATATAGAGATCTGTGTTTATTTTAGGTCACAATACATAGATATCTGTGTTTATTTTAAGTCACAATACATAGAGATCTGTGTTTATTTTAAGTCACAATACATAGAGATATGTGTTTATTTTAGGTCACAACACATAGAGATCTGTGTTTATTTTAAGTGACAATACATAGAGATCTGTGTTTATTTTAGTTCACAACACATAGAGATCTGTGTTTATTTTAAGTCACAATACAAAGAGATCTGTGTTTATTTTAAGTCACAATACATAGAGATCTGTGTTTATTTTAGGTCACAATACATAGAGATCTGTGTTTATTTTAAGTCACGCCACAAAGAGATCTGTGTTTATTTTAAATCACAATACTTAGAGATCTGTGTTTATTTTAGGTCACAACACATAGAGATCTGTGTTTATTTTAAGTGACAATACATAGAGATCTGTGTTTATTTTAAGTCACAATACAAAGAGATCTGTGTTTATTTTAGGTCACAACACATAGAGACCTGTGTTTATTTTAAATCACAATACAAAGAGATCTGTGTTTATTTTAAGTCACAACACAAAGGGATCTGTGTTTATTTTAGGTCACAACACATAGAGATCTGTGTTTATTTTAGGTCAAAACACATAGAGATCTGTGTTTATTTTAGGTCACAACAAATAGAGATCTGTGTTTATTTTAGGTCACAATACATAGAGATATGTGTTTATTTTAGGTCACAACACATAGAGATCTGTGTTTATTTTAGGTCACAACACATAGAGATCTGTGTTTATTTCAAATCACAATACAAAGAGATCTGTGTTTATTTTAAGTCACAATACATAGAGATCTGTGTTTATTTTAGGTCACAAAACATAGAGATTGTGTTTATTTTAAGTGACAATACATAGAGATCTGTGTTTATTTTAGGTCACAACACATAGAGATCTGTGTTTATTTTAGGTCACAATACATAGAGATCTGTTTTTATTTTAAGTCACAATACATAGAGATCTGTGTTTATTTTAGGTCACAACACATAGAGATTTGTGTTTATTTTAAGTCACAATGCATAGAGATCTGTGTTTATTTTAGGTCACAATACATAGAGATCTGTGTTTATTTTAAGTCACAATACATAGAGATCTGTGTTTATTTTAGGACACAACACATAGAGATCTGTGTTTATTTTAGGTCACAACACATAGAGATCTGTGTTTATTTCAAATCACAATACAAAGATATCTGTGTTTATTTTATGTCACAATACATAGAGATCTGTGTTTATTTTAGGTATCAACACATAGAGATCTGTGTTTATTTTAAGTCACAATGCAAAGAGATATGTGTTTATTTTAGGTCACAATACGAAGAGATCTGTGTTTATTTTAAGTCACAATAGATAGAGATTTATGTTTATTTTAAGTCACAATACAAAGAGTACTGTGTTTATTTTAAGTCAAAATACAAAGAGTACTGTGTTTATTTTAAGTCACAATATAAAGAGATCTGTGTTTATTTTAAGTCACAATACATAGAGATCTGTGTTTATTTTAAGTCGCAATACATAGAGATCTGTGTTTATTTTAAGTTACAATATATAGAGATCTGTGTTTATTTTAGGTCACAATACATAGAGATCTGTGTTTATTTTAAGTCACAATACATAGAGATCTGTGTTTATTTTAAGTCACAATACATAGAGATATGTGTTTATTTTAGGTCACAACACATAGAGATCTGTGTTTATTTTAAGTGACAATACATAGAGATCTGTGTTTATTTTAGTTCACAGCACATAGAGATGTGTGTTTATTTTAGGACACAACACATAGAGATCTGTGTTCATTTTAGGTCACAACACATAGAGATCTGTGTTTATTTCAAATCACAATACAAAGATATCTGTGTTTATTTTAAGTCACAATACATAGAGATCTGTGTTTATTTTAGGTATCAACACATAGAGATCTGTGTTTATTTTAAGTGACAATACATAGAGATCTGTGTTTATTTTAGGTCACAACACATAGAGATCTGTGTTTATTTTAAGTCACAATGCAAAGAGATATGTGTTTATTTTAGGTCACAATACGAAGAGATCTGTGTTTATTTTAAGTCACAATAGATAGAGATTTGTGTTTATTTTAAGTCACAATACAAAGAGTACTGTGTTTATTTTAAGTCAAAATACAAAGAGTACTGTGTTTATTTTAAGTCACAATATAAAGAGATCTGTGTTTATTTTAAGTCACAATACATAGAGATCTGTGTTTATTTTAAGTCGCAATACATAGTGATCTGTGTTTATTTTAAGTTACAATATATAGAGATCTGTGTTTATTTTAGGTCACAATTCATAGAGATCTGTGTTTATTTTAAGTCACAATACATAGAGATCTGTGTTTATTTTAAGTCACAATACATAGAGATATGTGTTTATTTTAGGTCACAACACATAGAGATCTGTGTTTATTTTAAGTGACAATACATAGAGATCTGTGTTTATTTTAGTTCACAACACATAGAGATCTGTGTTTATTTTAGGTCACAATACATAGAGATCTGTGTTTATTTTAGGTCACAACATATAGAGATCTGTGTTTATTTTAAGTCACAATGCAAAGAGATCTGTGTTTATTTTAGGTCACAATACGAAGAGATCTGTGTTTATTTTAAGTCACAATACATAGAGATCTGTGTTTATTTTAAGTCACAATACAAAGAGTACTGTGTTTATTTTAAGTCAAAATACAAAGAGTACTGTGTTTATTTTAAGTCACAATACAAAGAGATCTGTGTTTATTTTAGGTCACAACACATAGAGATCTGTGTTTATTTTAAGTGACAATACATAGAGATCTGTGTTTATTTTAGTTCACAACACATAGAGATCTGTGTTTATTTTAGGTCACAATACATAGAGATCTGTGTTTATTTTAGGTCACAACACATAGAGATCTGTGTTTATTTTAAGTCACAATGCAAAGAGATCTGTGTTTATTTTAGGTCACAATACATAGAGATCTGTGTTTATTTTAAGTCACAATACATAGAGATCTGTGTTTATTTTAGGACACAACACATAGAGATCTGTGTTTATTTTAGGTCACAACACATAGAGATCTGTGTTTATTTCAAATCACAATACAAAGATATCTGTGTTTATTTTAAGTCACAATACATAGAGATCTGTGTTTGTTTTAGGTATCAACACATAGAGATCTGTGTTTATTTTAAGTGACAATACATAGAGATCTGTGTTTATTTTAGGTCACAACACATAGAGATCTGTGTTTATTTTAAGTCACAATGCAAAGAGATATGTGTTTATTTTAGGTCACAATAGGAAGAGATCTGTGTTTATTTTAAGTCACAATAGATAGAGAATTGTGTTTATTTTAAGTCACAATACAAAGAGTACTGTGTTTATTTTAAGTCAAAATACAAAGAGTACTGTGTTTATTTTAAGTCACAATATAAAGAGATCTGTGTTTATTTTAAGTCACAATACATAGAGATCTGTGTTTATTTTAAGTCGCAATACATAGAGATCTGTGTTTATTTTAAGTTACAATATATAGAGATCTGTGTTTATTTTAGGTCACAATACATAGATATTTGTGTTTATTTTAAGTCACAATACATAGAGATCTGTGTTTATTTTAAGTCACAATACATAGAGATATGGGTTTATTTTAGGTCACAACACATAGAGATCTGTGTTTATTTTAAGTGACAATACATAGAGATCTGTGTTTATTTTAGTTCACAACACATAGAGATCTGTGTTTATTTTAAGTCACAATACAAAGAGATCTGTGTTTATTTTAAGTCACAATACATAGAGATCTGTGTTTATTTTAGGTCACAATACATAGAGATCTGTGTTTATTTTAAGTCACGCCACAAAGAGATCTGTGTTTATTTTAAATCACAATACTTAGGGATCTGTGTTTATTTTAGGTCACAACACATAGAGATCTGTGTTTATTTTAAGTGACAATACATAGAGATCTGTGTTTATTTTAAGTCACAATACAATGAGATCTGTGTTTATTTTAGGTCACAACACATAGAGACCTGTGTTTATTTTAAATCACAATACAAAGAGATCTGTGTTTATTTTAAGTCACAACACAAAGGGATCTGTGTTTATTTTAGGTCACAACACATAGAGATCTGTGTTTATTTTAGGTCAAAACACATAGAGATCTGTGTTTATTTTAGGTCACAACAAATAGAGATCTGTGTTTATTTTAGGTCACAATACATAGAGATATGTGTTTATTTTAGGTCACAACACATAGAGATCTGTGTTTATTTTAGGTCACAACACATAGAGATCTGTGTTTATTTCAAATCACAATACAAAGAGATCTGTGTTTATTTTAAGTCACAATACATAGAGATCTGTGTTTATTTTAGGTCACAAAACATAGAGATTGTGTTTATTTTAAGTGACAATACATAGAGATCTGTGTTTATTTTAGGTCACAACACATAGAGATCTGTGTTTATTTTAGGTCACAATACATAGAGATCTGTGTTTATTTTAAGTCACAATACATAGAGATCTGTGTTTATTTTAGGTCACAACACATAGAGATTTGTGTTTATTTTAAGTCACAATGCATAGAGATCTGTGTTTATTTTAGGTCACAATACATAGAGATCTGTGTTTATTTTAAGTCACAATACATAGAGATCTGTGTTTATTTTAGGACACAACACATAGAGATCTGTGTTTATTTTAGGTCACAACACATAGAGATCTGTGTTTATTTCAAATCACAATACAAAGATATCTGTGTTTATTTTAAGTCACAATACATAGAGATCTGTGTTTATTTTAGGTATCAACACATAGAGATCTGTGTTTATTTTAAGTCACAATGCAAAGAGATATGTGTTTATTTTAGGTCACAATACGAAGAGATCTGTGTTTATTTTAAGTCACAATAGATAGAGATTTATGTTTATTTTAAGTCACAATACAAAGAGTACTGTGTTTATTTTAAGTCAAAATACAAAGAGTACTGTGTTTATTTTAAGTCACAATACATAGAGATCTGTGTTTATTTTAAGTCGCAATACATAGAGATCTGTGTTTATTTTAAGTTACAATATATAGAGATCTGTGTTTATTTTAGGTCACAATACATAGAGATCTGTGTTTATTTTAAGTCACAATACATAGAGATCTGTGTTTATTTTAAGTCACAATACATAGAGATATGTGTTTATTTTAGGTCACAACACATAGAGATCTGTGTTTATTTTAAGTGACAATACATAGAGATCTGTGTTTATTTTAGTTCACAGCACATAGAGATGTGTGTTTATTTTAGGACACAACACATAGAGATCTGTGTTTATTTTAGGTCACAACACATAGAGATGTGTGTTTATTTCAAATCACAATACAAAGATATCTGTGTTTATTTTAAGTCACAATACATAGAGATCTGTGTTTATTTTAGGTATCAACACATAGAGATCTGTGTTTATTTTAAGTGACAATACATAGAGATCTGTGTTTATTTTAGGTCACAACACATAGAGATCTGTGTTTATTTTAAGTCACAATGCAAAGAGATATGTGTTTATTTTAGGTCACAATACGAAGAGATCTGTGTTTATTTTAAGTCACAATACATAGAGATCTGTGTTTATTTTAAGTCAAAATACAAAGAGTACTGTGTTTATTTTAAGTCACAATATAAAGAGATCTGTGTTTATTTTAAGTCACAATACATAGAGATCTGTGTTTATTTTAAGTCGCAATACATAGTGATCTGTGTTTATTTTAAGTTACAATATATAGAGATCTGTGTTTATTTTAGGTCACAATACATAGAGATCTGTGTTTATTTTAAGTCACAATACATAGAGATCTGTGTTCATTTTAAGTCACAATACATAGAGATATGTGTTTATTTTAGGTCACAACACATAGAGATCTGTGTTTATTTTAAGTGACAATACATAGAGATCTGTGTTTATTTTAGTTCACAACACATAGAGATCTGTGTTTATTTTAGGTCACAATACATAGAGATCTGTGTTTATTTTAGGTCACAACACATAGAGATCTGTGTTTATTTTAAGTCACAATGCAAAGAGATCTGTGTTTATTTTAGGTCACAATACGAAGAGATCTGTGTTTATTTTAAGTCACAATACATAGAGATCTGTGTTTATTTTAAGTCACAATACAAAGAGTACTGTGTTTATTTTAAGTCAAAATACAAAGAGTACTGTGTTTATTTTAAGTCACAATACAAAGAGATCTGTGTTTATTTTAAGTCACAATACATAGAGATCTGTGTTTATTTTAAGTCGCAATACATAGAGATCTGTGTTTATTTTAAGTTACAATATATAGAGATCTGTGTTTATTTTAGGTCACAATACATAGAGATTTGTGTTTATTTTAAGTCACATACATAGAGATCTGTGTTTATTTTAAGTCACAATACATAGAGATATGTGTTTATTTTAGGTCACAACACATAGAGATCTGTGTTTATTTTAAGTGACAATACATAGAGATCTGTGTTTATTTTAGTTCACAACACATAGAGATCTGTGTTTATTTTAGGTCACAATACATAGAGATCTGTGTTTATTTTAGGTCACAACACATAGAGATCTGTGTTTATTTTAAGTGACAATACATAGAGATCTGTGTTTATTTTAGTTCACAACACATAGAGATCTGTGTTTATTTTAGGTCACAATACATAGAGATCTGTGTTTATTTTAGGTCACAACACATAGAGATCTGTGTTTATTTTAAGTCACAATGCAAAGAGATCTGTGTTTATTTTAGGTCACAATACATAGAGATCTGTGTTTATTTTAAGTCACAATACATAGAGATCTGTGTTTATTTTAGGACACAACACATTGAGATCTGTGTTTATTTTAGGACACAACACATAGAGATCTGTGTTTATTTTAGGTCACAACACATAGAGATCTGTGTTTATTTCAAATCACAATACAAAGATATCTGTGTTTATTTTAAGTCACAATACATAGAGATCTGTGTTTGTTTTAGGTATCAACACATAGAGATCTGTGTTTATTTTAAGTGACAATACATAGAGATCTGTGTTTATTTTAGGTCACAACACATAGAGATCTGTGTTTATTTTAAGTCACAATGCAAAGAGATATGTGTTTATTTTAGGTCACAATAGGAAGAGATCTGTGTTTATTTTAAGTCACAATAGATAGAGATTTGTGTTTATTTTAAGTCACAATACAAAGAGTACTGTGTTTATTTTAAGTCAAAATACAAAGAGTACTGTGTTTATTTTAAGTCACAATATAAAGAGATCTGTGTTTATTTTAAGTCACAATACATAGAGATCTGTGTTTATTTTAAGTCGCAATACAAAGATATCTGTGTTTATTTTATGTCACAATACATAGAGATCTGTGTTTATTTTAGGTATCAACACATAGAGATCTGTGTTTATTTTAAGTCACAATGCAAAGAGATATGTGTTTATTTTAGGTCACAATACGAAGAGATCTGTGTTTATTTTAAGTCACAATAGATAGAGATTTATGTTTATTTTAAGTCACAATACAAAGAGTACTGTGTTTATTTTAAGTCAAAATACAAAGAGTACTGTGTTTATTTTAAGTCACAATATAAAGAGATCTGTGTTTATTTTAAGTCACAATACATAGAGATCTGTGTTTATTTTAAGTCGCAATACATAGAGATCTGTGTTTATTTTAAGTTACAATATATAGAGATCTGTGTTTATTTTAGGTCACAATACATAGAGATCTGTGTTTATTTTAAGTCACAATACATAGAGATCTGTGTTTATTTTAAGTCACAATACATAGAGATATGTGTTTATTTTAGGTCACAACACATAGAGATCTGTGTTTATTTTAAGTGACAATACATAGAGATCTGTGTTTATTTTAGTTCACAGCACATAGAGATGTGTGTTTATTTTAGGACACAACACATAGAGATCTGTGTTCATTTTAGGTCACAACACATAGAGATCTGTGTTTATTTCAAATCACAATACAAAGATATCTGTGTTTATTTTAAGTCACAATACATAGAGATCTGTGTTTATTTTAGGTATCAACACATAGAGATCTGTGTTTATTTTAAGTGACAATACATAGAGATCTGTGTTTATTTTAGGTCACAACACATAGAGATCTGTGTTTATTTTAAGTCACAATGCAAAGAGATATGTGTTTATTTTAGGTCACAATACGAAGAGATCTGTGTTTATTTTAAGTCACAATAGATAGAGATTTGTGTTTATTTTAAGTCACAATACAAAGAGTACTGTGTTTATTTTAAGTCAAAATACAAAGAGTACTGTGTTTATTTTAAGTCACAATATAAAGAGATCTGTGTTTATTTTAAGTCACAATACATAGAGATCTGTGTTTATTTTAAGTCGCAATACATAGTGATCTGTGTTTATTTTAAGTTACAATATATAGAGATCTGTGTTTATTTTAGGTCACAATTCATAGAGATCTGTGTTTATTTTAAGTCACAATACATAGAGATCTGTGTTTATTTTAAGTCACAATACATAGAGATATGTGTTTATTTTAGGTCACAACACATAGAGATCTGTGTTTATTTTAAGTGACAATACATAGAGATCTGTGTTTATTTTAGTTCACAACACATAGAGATCTGTGTTTATTTTAGGTCACAATACATAGAGATCTGTGTTTATTTTAGGTCACAACATATAGAGATCTGTGTTTATTTTAAGTCACAATGCAAAGAGATCTGTGTTTATTTTAGGTCACAATACGAAGAGATCTGTGTTTATTTTAAGTCACAATACATAGAGATCTGTGTTTATTTTAAGTCACAATACAAAGAGTACTGTGTTTATTTTAAGTCAAAATACAAAGAGTACTGTGTTTATTTTAAGTCACAATACAAAGAGATCTGTGTTTATTTTAGGTCACAACACATAGAGATCTGTGTTTATTTTAAGTGACAATACATAGAGATCTGTGTTTATTTTAGTTCACAACACATAGAGATCTGTGTTTATTTTAGGTCACAATACATAGAGATCTGTGTTTATTTTAGGTCACAACACATAGAGATCTGTGTTTATTTTAAGTCACAATGCAAAGAGATCTGTGTTTATTTTAGGTCACAATACATAGAGATCTGTGTTTATTTTAAGTCACAATACATAGAGATCTGTGTTTATTTTAGGACACAACACATAGAGATCTGTGTTTATTTTAGGTCACAACACATAGAGATCTGTGTTTATTTCAAATCACAATACAAAGATATCTGTGTTTATTTTAAGTCACAATACATAGAGATCTGTGTTTGTTTTAGGTATCAACACATAGAGATCTGTGTTTATTTTAAGTGACAATACATAGAGATCTGTGTTTATTTTAGGTCACAACACATAGAGATCTGTGTTTATTTTAAGTCACAATGCAAAGAGATATGTGTTTATTTTAGGTCACAATAGGAAGAGATCTGTGTTTATTTTAAGTCACAATAGATAGAGAATTGTGTTTATTTTAAGTCACAATACAAAGAGTACTGTGTTTATTTTAAGTCAAAATACAAAGAGTACTGTGTTTATTTTAAGTCACAATATAAAGAGATCTGTGTTTATTTTAAGTCACAATACATAGAGATCTGTGTTTATTTTAAGTCGCAATACATAGAGATCTGTGTTTATTTTAAGTTACAATATATAGAGATCTGTGTTTATTTTAGGTCACAATACATAGATATTTGTGTTTATTTTAAGTCACAATACATAGAGATCTGTGTTTATTTTAAGTCACAATACATAGAGATATGGGTTTATTTTAGGTCACAACACATAGAGATCTGTGTTTATTTTAAGTGACAATACATAGAGATCTGTGTTTATTTTAGTTCACAACACATAGAGATCTGTGTTTATTTTAAGTCACAATACAAAGAGATCTGTGTTTATTTTAAGTCACAATACATAGAGATCTGTGTTTATTTTAGGTCACAATACATAGAGATCTGTGTTTATTTTAAGTCACGCCACAAAGAGATCTGTGTTTATTTTAAATCACAATACTTAGGGATCTGTGTTTATTTTAGGTCACAACACATAGAGATCTGTGTTTATTTTAAGTGACAATACATAGAGATCTGTGTTTATTTTAAGTCACAATACAATGAGATCTGTGTTTATTTTAGGTCACAACACATAGAGACCTGTGTTTATTTTAAATCACAATACAAAGAGATCTGTGTTTATTTTAAGTCACAACACAAAGGGATCTGTGTTTATTTTAGGTCACAACACATAGAGATCTGTGTTTATTTTAGGTCAAAACACATAGAGATCTGTGTTTATTTTAGGTCACAACAAATAGAGATCTGTGTTTATTTTAGGTCACAATACATAGAGATATGTGTTTATTTTAGGTCACAACACATAGAGATCTGTGTTTATTTTAGGTCACAACACATAGAGATCTGTGTTTATTTCAAATCACAATACAAAGAGATCTGTGTTTATTTTAAGTCACAATACATAGAGATCTGTGTTTATTTTAGGTCACAAAACATAGAGATTGTGTTTATTTTAAGTGACAATACATAGAGATCTGTGTTTATTTTAGGTCACAACACATAGAGATCTGTGTTTATTTTAGGTCACAATACATAGAGATCTGTGTTTATTTTAAGTCACAATACATAGAGATCTGTGTTTATTTTAGGTCACAACACATAGAGATTTGTGTTTATTTTAAGTCACAATGCATAGAGATCTGTGTTTATTTTAGGTCACAATACATAGAGATCTGTGTTTATTTTAAGTCACAATACATAGAGATCTGTGTTTATTTTAGGACACAACACATAGAGATCTGTGTTTATTTTAGGTCACAACACATAGAGATCTGTGTTTATTTCAAATCACAATACAAAGATATCTGTGTTTATTTTAAGTCACAATACATAGAGATCTGTGTTTATTTTAGGTATCAACACATAGAGATCTGTGTTTATTTTAAGTCACAATGCAAAGAGATATGTGTTTATTTTAGGTCACAATACGAAGAGATCTGTGTTTATTTTAAGTCACAATAGATAGAGATTTATGTTTATTTTAAGTCACAATACAAAGAGTACTGTGTTTATTTTAAGTCAAAATACAAAGAGTACTGTGTTTATTTTAAGTCACAATACATAGAGATCTGTGTTTATTTTAAGTCGCAATACATAGAGATCTGTGTTTATTTTAAGTTACAATATATAGAGATCTGTGTTTATTTTAGGTCACAATACATAGAGATCTGTGTTTATTTTAAGTCACAATACATAGAGATCTGTGTTTATTTTAAGTCACAATACATAGAGATATGTGTTTATTTTAGGTCACAACACATAGAGATCTGTGTTTATTTTAAGTGACAATACATAGAGATCTGTGTTTATTTTAGTTCACAGCACATAGAGATGTGTGTTTATTTTAGGACACAACACATAGAGATCTGTGTTTATTTTAGGTCACAACACATAGAGATGTGTGTTTATTTCAAATCACAATACAAAGATATCTGTGTTTATTTTAAGTCACAATACATAGAGATCTGTGTTTATTTTAGGTATCAACACATAGAGATCTGTGTTTATTTTAAGTGACAATACATAGAGATCTGTGTTTATTTTAGGTCACAACACATAGAGATCTGTGTTTATTTTAAGTCACAATGCAAAGAGATATGTGTTTATTTTAGGTCACAATACGAAGAGATCTGTGTTTATTTTAAGTCACAATACATAGAGATCTGTGTTTATTTTAAGTCAAAATACAAAGAGTACTGTGTTTATTTTAAGTCACAATATAAAGAGATCTGTGTTTATTTTAAGTCACAATACATAGAGATCTGTGTTTATTTTAAGTCGCAATACATAGTGATCTGTGTTTATTTTAAGTTACAATATATAGAGATCTGTGTTTATTTTAGGTCACAATACATAGAGATCTGTGTTTATTTTAAGTCACAATACATAGAGATCTGTGTTCATTTTAAGTCACAATACATAGAGATATGTGTTTATTTTAGGTCACAACACATAGAGATCTGTGTTTATTTTAAGTGACAATACATAGAGATCTGTGTTTATTTTAGTTCACAACACATAGAGATCTGTGTTTATTTTAGGTCACAATACATAGAGATCTGTGTTTATTTTAGGTCACAACACATAGAGATCTGTGTTTATTTTAAGTCACAATGCAAAGAGATCTGTGTTTATTTTAGGTCACAATACGAAGAGATCTGTGTTTATTTTAAGTCACAATACATAGAGATCTGTGTTTATTTTAAGTCACAATACAAAGAGTACTGTGTTTATTTTAAGTCAAAATACAAAGAGTACTGTGTTTATTTTAAGTCACAATACAAAGAGATCTGTGTTTATTTTAAGTCACAATACATAGAGATCTGTGTTTATTTTAAGTCGCAATACATAGAGATCTGTGTTTATTTTAAGTTACAATATATAGAGATCTGTGTTTATTTTAGGTCACAATACATAGAGATTTGTGTTTATTTTAAGTCACATACATAGAGATCTGTGTTTATTTTAAGTCACAATACATAGAGATATGTGTTTATTTTAGGTCACAACACATAGAGATCTGTGTTTATTTTAAGTGACAATACATAGAGATCTGTGTTTATTTTAGTTCACAACACATAGAGATCTGTGTTTATTTTAGGTCACAATACATAGAGATCTGTGTTTATTTTAGGTCACAACACATAGAGATCTGTGTTTATTTTAAGTGACAATACATAGAGATCTGTGTTTATTTTAGTTCACAACACATAGAGATCTGTGTTTATTTTAGGTCACAATACATAGAGATCTGTGTTTATTTTAGGTCACAACACATAGAGATCTGTGTTTATTTTAAGTCACAATGCAAAGAGATCTGTGTTTATTTTAGGTCACAATACATAGAGATCTGTGTTTATTTTAAGTCACAATACATAGAGATCTGTGTTTATTTTAGGACACAACACATTGAGATCTGTGTTTATTTTAGGACACAACACATAGAGATCTGTGTTTATTTTAGGTCACAACACATAGAGATCTGTGTTTATTTCAAATCACAATACAAAGATATCTGTGTTTATTTTAAGTCACAATACATAGAGATCTGTGTTTGTTTTAGGTATCAACACATAGAGATCTGTGTTTATTTTAAGTGACAATACATAGAGATCTGTGTTTATTTTAGGTCACAACACATAGAGATCTGTGTTTATTTTAAGTCACAATGCAAAGAGATATGTGTTTATTTTAGGTCACAATAGGAAGAGATCTGTGTTTATTTTAAGTCACAATAGATAGAGATATGTGTTTATTTTAGGTCACAACACATAGAGATCTGTGTTTATTTTAGGTCACAACACATAGAGATCTGTGTTTATTTCAAATCACAATACAAAGAGATCTGTGTTTAGTTTAAGTCACAATACATAGAGATCTGTGTTTATTTTAGGTCACAAAACATAGAGATTGTGTTTATTTTAAGTGACAATACATAGAGATCTGTGTTTATTTTAGGTCACAACACATAGAGATCTGTGTTTATTTTAGGTCACAATACATAGAGATCTGTTTTTATTTTAAGTCACAATACATAGAGATCTGTGTTTATTTTAGGTCACAACACATAGAGATTTGTGTTTATTTTAAGTCACAATGCATAGAGATCTGTGTTTATTTTAGGTCACAATACATAGAGATCTGTGTTTATTTTAAGTCACAATACATAGAGATCTGTGTTTATTTTAGGACACAACACATAGAGATCTGTGTTTATTTTAGGTCACAACACATAGAGATCTGTGTTTATTTCAAATCACAATACAAAGATATCTGTGTTTATTTTATGTCACAATACATAGAGATCTGTGTTTATTTTAGGTATCAACACATAGAGATCTGTGTTTATTTTAAGTCACAATGCAAAGAGATATGTGTTTATTTTAGGTCACAATACGAAGAGATCTGTGTTTATTTTAAGTCACAATAGATAGAGATTTATGTTTATTTTAAGTCACAATACAAAGAGTACTGTGTTTATTTTAAGTCAAAATACAAAGAGTACTGTGTTTATTTTAAGTCACAATATAAAGAGATCTGTGTTTATTTTAAGTCACAATACATAGAGATCTGTGTTTATTTTAAGTCGCAATACATAGAGATCTGTGTTTATTTTAAGTTACAATATATAGAGATCTGTGTTTATTTTAGGTCACAATACATAGAGATCTGTGTTTATTTTAAGTCACAATACATAGAGATCTGTGTTTATTTTAAGTCACAATACATAGAGATATGTGTTTATTTTAGGTCACAACACATAGAGATCTGTGTTTATTTTAAGTGACAATACATAGAGATCTGTGTTTATTTTAGTTCACAGCACATAGAGATGTGTGTTTATTTTAGGACACAACACATAGAGATCTGTGTTTATTTTAGGTCACAACACATAGAGATCTGTGTTTATTTCAAATCACAATACAAAGATATCTGTGTTTATTTTAAGTCACAATACATAGAGATCTGTGTTTATTTTAGGTATCAACACATAGAGATCTGTGTTTATTTTAAGTGACAATACATAGAGATCTGTGTTTATTTTAGGTCACAACACATAGAGATCTGTGTTTATTTTAAGTCACAATGCAAAGAGATATGTGTTTATTTTAGGTCACAATACGAAGAGATCTGTGTTTATTTTAAGTCACAATACATAGAGATCTGTGTTTATTTTAAGTCAAAATACAAAGAGTACTGTGTTTATTTTAAGTCACAATATAAAGAGATCTGTGTTTATTTTAAGTCACAATACATAGAGATCTGTGTTTATTTTAAGTCGCAATACATAGTGATCTGTGTTTATTTTAAGTTACAATATATAGAGATCTGTGTTTATTTTAGGTCACAATACATAGAGATCTGTGTTTATTTTAAGTCACAATACATAGAGATCTGTGTTCATTTTAAGTCACAATACATAGAGATATGTGTTTATTTTAGGTCACAACACATAGAGATCTGTGTTTATTTTAAGTGACAATACATAGAGATCTGTGTTTATTTTGGTTCACAACACATAGAGATCTGTGTTTATTTTAGGTCACAATACATAGAGATCTGTGTTTATTTTAGGTCACAACACATAGAGATCTGTGTTTATTTTAAGTCACAATGCAAAGAGATCAGTGTTTATTTTAGGTCACAATACGAAGAGATCTGTGTTTATTTTAAGTCACAATACATAGAGATCTGTGTTTATTTTAAGTCACAATACAAAGAGTACTGTGTTTATTTTAAGTCAAAATACAAAGAGTACTGTGTTTATTTTAAGTCACAATACAAAGAGATCTGTGTTTATTTTAAGTCACAATACATAGAGATCTGTGTTTATTTTAAGTCGCAATACATAGAGATCTGTGTTTATTTTAAGTTACAATATATAGAGATCTGTGTTTATTTTAGGTCACAATACATAGAGATTTGTGTTTATTTTAAGTCACATACATAGAGATCTGTGTTTATTTTAAGTCACAATACATAGAGATATGTGTTTATTTTAGGTCACAACACATAGAGATCTGTGTTTATTTTAAGTGACAATACATAGAGATCTGTGTTTATTTTAGTTCACAACACATAGAGATCTGTGTTTATTTTAGGTCACAATACATAGAGATCTGTGTTTATTTTAGGTCACAACACATAGAGATCTGTGTTTATTTTAAGTGACAATACATAGAGATCTGTGTTTATTTTAGTTCACAACACATAGAGATCTGTGTTTATTTTAGGTCACAATACATAGAGATCTGTGTTTATTTTAGGTCACAACACATAGAGATCTGTGTTTATTTTAAGTCACAATGCAAAGAGATCTGTGTTTATTTTAGGTCACAATACATAGAGATCTGTGTTTATTTTAAGTCACAATACATAGAGATCTGTGTTTATTTTAGGACACAACACATTGAGATCTGTGTTTATTTTAGGACACAACACATAGAGATCTGTGTTTATTTTAGGTCACAACACATAGAGATCTGTGTTTATTTCAAATCACAATACAAAGATATCTGTGTTTATTTTAAGTCACAATACATAGAGATCTGTGTTTGTTTTAGGTATCAACACATAGAGATCTGTGTTTATTTTAAGTGACAATACATAGAGATCTGTGTTTATTTTAGGTCACAACACATAGAGATCTGTGTTTATTTTAAGTCACAATGCAAAGAGATATGTGTTTATTTTAGGTCACAATAGGAAGAGATCTGTGTTTATTTTAAGTCACAATAGATAGAGATTTGTGTTTATTTTAAGTCACAATACAAAGAGTACTGTGTTTATTTTAAGTCAAAATACAAAGAGTACAGTGTTTATTTTAAGTCACAATATAAAGAGATCTGTGTTTATTTTAGGTCACAATACATAGATATCTGTGTTTATTTTAAGTCACAATACATAGAGATCTGTGTTTATTTTAAGTCACAATACATAGAGATATGTGTTTATTTTAGGTCACAACACATAGAGATCTGTGTTTATTTTAAGTGACAATACATAGAGATCTGTGTTTATATTAGTTCACAACACATAGAGATCTGTGTTTATTTTAAGTCACAATACAAAGAGATCTGTGTTTATTTTAAGTCACAATACATAGAGATCTGTGTTTATTTTAGGTCACAATACATAGAGATCTGTGTTTATTTTAAGTCACGCCACAAAGAGATCTGTGTTTATTTTAAATCACAATACTTAGAGATCTGTGTTTATTTTAGGTCACAACACATAGAGATCTGTGTTTATTTTAAGTGACAATACATAGAGATCTGTGTTTATTTTAAGTCACAATACAAAGAGATCTGTGTTTATTTTAGGTCACAGCACATAGAGACCTGTGTTTATTTTAAATCACAATACAAAGAGATCTGTGTTTATTTTAAGTCACAACACAAAGGGATCTGTGTTTATTTTAGGTCACAACACATAGAGATCTGTGTTTATTTTAGGTCAAAACACATAGAGATCTGTGTTTATTTTAGGTCACAACAAATAGAGATCTGTGTTTATTTTAGGTCACAATACATAGAGATATGTGTTTATTTTAGGTCACAACACATAGAGATCTGTGTTTATTTTAGGTCACAACACATAGAGATCTGTGTTTATTTCAAATCACAATACAAAGAGATCTGTGTTTATTTTAAGTCACAATACATAGAGATCTGTGTTTATTTTAGGTCACAAAACATAGAGATTGTGTTTATTTTAAGTGACAATACATAGAGATCTGTGTTTATTTTAGGTCACAACACATAGAGATCTGTGTTTATTTTAGGTCACAATACATAGAGATCTGTTTTTATTTTAAGTCACAATACATAGAGATCTGTGTTTATTTTAGGTCACAACACATAGAGATTTGTGTTTATTTTAAGTCACAATGCATAGAGATCTGTGTTTATTTTAGGTCACAATACATAGAGATCTGTGTTTATTTTAAGTCACAATACATAGAGATCTGTGTTTATTTTAGGACACAACACATAGAGATCTGTGTTTATTTTAGGTCACAACACATAGAGATCTGTGTTTATTTCAAATCACAATACAAAGATATCTGTGTTTATTTTATGTCACAATACATAGAGATCTGTGTTTATTTTAGGTATCAACACATAGAGATCTGTGTTTATTTTAAGTCACAATGCAAAGAGATATGTGTTTATTTTAGGTCACAATACGAAGAGATCTGTGTTTATTTTAAGTCACAATAGATAGAGATTTATGTTTATTTTAAGTCACAATACAAAGAGTACTGTGTTTATTTTAAGTCAAAATACAAAGAGTACTGTGTTTATTTTAAGTCACAATATAAAGAGATCTGTGTTTATTTTAAGTCACAATACATAGAGATCTGTGTTTATTTTAAGTCGCAATACATAGAGATCTGTGTTTATTTTAAGTTACAATATATAGAGATCTGTGTTTATTTTAGGTCACAAAACATAGAGATCTGTGTTTATTTTAAGTCACAATACATAGAGATCTGTGTTTATTTTAAGTCACAATACATAGAGATATGTGTTTATTTTAGGTCACAACACATAGAGATCTGTGTTTATTTTAAGTGACAATACATAGAGATCTGTGTTTATTTTAGTTCACAGCACATAGAGATGTGTGTTTATTTTAGGACACAACACATAGAGATCTGTGTTTATTTTAGGTCACAACACATAGAGATCTGTGTTTATTTCAAATCACAATACAAAGATATCTGTGTTTATTTTAAGTCACAATACATAGAGATCTGTGTTTATTTTAGGTATCAACACATAGAGATCTGTGTTTATTTTAAGTGACAATACATAGAGATCTGTGTTTATTTTAGGTCACAACACATAGAGATCTGTGTTTATTTTAAGTCACAATGCAAAGAGATATGTGTTTATTTTAGGTCACAATACGAAGAGATCTGTGTTTATTTTAAGTCACAATAGATAGAGATTTGTGTTTATTTTAAGTCACAATACAAAGAGTACTGTGTTTATTTTAAGTCAAAATACAAAGAGTACTGTGTTTATTTTAAGTCACAATATAAAGAGATCTGTGTTTATTTTAAGTCACAATACATAGAGATCTGTGTTTATTTTAAGTCGCAATACATAGTGATCTGTGTTTATTTTAAGTTACAATATATAGAGATCTGTGTTTATTTTAGGTCACAATTCATAGAGATCTGTGTTTATTTTAAGTCACAATACATAGAGATCTGTGTTTATTTTAAGTCACAATACATAGAGATATGTGTTTATTTTAGGTCACAACACATAGAGATCTGTGTTTATTTTAAGTGACAATACATAGAGATCTGTGTTTATTTTAGTTCACAACACATAGAGATCTGTGTTTATTTTAGGTCACAATACATAGAGATCTGTGTTTATTTTAGGTCACAACATATAGAGATCTGTGTTTATTTTAAGTCACAATGCAAAGAGATCTGTGTTTATTTTAGGTCACAATACGAAGAGATCTGTGTTTATTTTAAGTCACAATACATAGAGATCTGTGTTTATTTTAAGTCACAATACAAAGAGTACTGTGTTTATTTTAAGTCAAAATACAAAGAGTACTGTGTTTATTTTAAGTCACAATACAAAGAGATCTGTGTTTATTTTAAGTCACAATACATAGAGATCTGTGTTTATTTTAAGTCGCAATACATAGAGATCTGTGTTTATTTTAAGTCACAATATATAGAGATCTGTGTTTATTTTTGGTCACAATACATAGAGATCTGTGTTTATTTTAAGTCACAATACATAGAGATCTGTGTTTATTTTAGGTCACAATATATAGAGATCTGCGTTTATTTTAAGTCACAATACATAGAGATCTGCGTTTATTTTAAGTCACAATATATAGAGTTCTGTGTTTATTTTAGGTCAAAATATATAGAGATCTGTGTTTATTTTAAGTCACAATATATAGAGATCTGTGTTTATTTTAGGTCACAATACACAGAGATCTGTGTTTATTTTAAGTCACAATACATAGAGATTTGTGTTTATTTTAAGTCACAATACATAGAGATCTGTGTTTATTTTAGGACACAACACATAGAGATCTGTGTTTATTTTAGGTCACAACACATAGAGATCTGTGTTTATTTCAAATCACAATACAAAGATATCTGTGTTTATTTTAAGTCACAATACATAGAGATCTGTGTTTGTTTTAGGTATCAACACACAGAGATCTGTGTTTATTTTAAGTGACAATACATAGAGATCTGTGTTTATTTTAGGTCACAACACATAGAGATCTGTGTTTATTTTAAGTCACAATGCAAAGAGATCTGTGTTTATTTTAGGTCACAATACATAGAGATCTGTGTTTATTTTAAGTCACAATACATAGAGATCTGTGTTTATTTTAGGACACAACACATTGAGATCTGTGTTTATTTTAGGACACAACACATAGAGATCTGTGTTTATTTTAGGTCACAACACATAGAGATCTGTGTTTATTTCAAATCACAATACAAAGATATCTGTGTTTATTTTAAGTCACAATACATAGAGATCTGTGTTTGTTTTAGGTATCAACACATAGAGATCTGTGTTTATTTTAAGTGACAATACATAGAGATCTGTGTTTATTTTAGGTCACAACACATAGAGATCTGTGTTTATTTTAAGTCACAATGCAAAGAGATATGTGTTTATTTTAGGTCACAATAGGAAGAGATCTGTGTTTATTTTAAGTCACAATAGATAGAGATTTGTGTTTATTTTAAGTCACAATACAAAGAGTACTGTGTTTATTTTAAGTCAAAATACAAAGAGTACTGTGTTTATTTTAAGTCACAATATAAAGAGATCTGTGTTTATTTTAAGTCACAATACATAGAGATCTGTGTTTATTTTAAGTCGCAATACATAGAGATCTGTGTTTATTTTAAGTTACAATATATAGAGATCTGTGTTTATTTTAGGTCACAATACATAGATATCTGTGTTTATTTTAAGTCACAATACATAGAGATCTGTGTTTATTTTAAGTCACAATACATAGAGATATGTGTTTATTTTAGGTCACAACACATAGAGATCTGTGTTTATTTTAAGTGACAATACATAGAGATCTGTGTTTATTTTAGTTCACAACACATAGAGATCTGTGTTTATTTTAAGTCACAATACAAAGAGATCTGTGTTTATTTTAAGTCACAATACATAGAGATCTGTGTTTATTTTAGGTCACAATACATAGAGATCTGTGTTTATTTTAAGTCACGCCTTAAGAGATCTGTGTTTATTTTAAATCACAATACTTAGAGATCTGTGTTTATTTTAGGTCACAACACATAGAGATCTGTGTTTATTTTAAGTGACAATACATAGAGATCTGTGTTTATTTTAAGTCACAATACAAAGAGATCTGTGTTTATTTTAGGTCACAACACATAGAGACCTGTGTTTATTTTAAATCACAATACAAAGAGATCTGTGTTTATTTTAAGTCACAACACAAAGGGATCTGTGTTTATTTTAGGTCACAACACATAGAGATCTGTGTTTATTTTAGGTCAAAACACATAGAGATCTGTGTTTATTTTAGGTCACAACAAATAGAGATCTGTGTTTATTTTAGGTCACAATACATAGAGATATGTGTTTATTTTAGGTCACAACACATAGAGATCTGTGTTTATTTTAGGTCACAACACATAGAGATCTGTGTTTATTTCAAATCACAATACAAAGAGATCTGTGTTTATTTTAAGTCACAATACATAGAGATCTGTGTTTATTTTAGGTCACAAAACATAGAGATTGTGTTTATTTTAAGTGACAATACATAGAGATCTGTGTTTATTTTAGGTCACAACACATAGAGATCTGTGTTTATTTTAGGTCACAATACATAGAGATCTGTTTTTATTTTAAGTCACAATACATAGAGATCTGTGTTTATTTTAGGTCACAACACATAGAGATTTGTGTTTATTTTAAGTCACAATGCATAGAGATCTGTGTTTATTTTAGGTCACAATACATAGAGATCTGTGTTTATTTTAAGTCACAATACATAGAGATCTGTGTTTATTTTAGGACACAACACATAGAGATCTGTGTTTATTTTAGGTCACAACACATAGAGATCTGTGTTTATTTCAAATCACAATACAAAGATATCTGTGTTTATTTTATGTCGCAATACATAGAGATCTGTGTTTATTTTAGGTATCAACACATAGAGATCTGTGTTTATTTTAAGTCACAATGCAAAGAGATATGTGTTTATTTTAGGTCACAATACGAAGAGATCTGTGTTTATTTTAAGTCACAATAGATAGAGATTTATGTTTATTTTAAGTCACAATACAAAGAGTACTGTGTTTATTTTAAGTCAAAATACAAAGAGTACTGTGTTTATTTTAAGTCACAATATAAAGAGATCTGTGTTTATTTTAAGTCACAATACATAGAGATCTGTGTTTATTTTAAGTCGCAATACATAGAGATCTGTGTTTATTTTAAGTTACAATATATAGAGATCTGTGTTTATTTTAGGTCACAATACATAGAGATCTGTGTTTATTTTAAGTCACAATACATAGAGATCTGTGTTTATTTTAAGTCACAATACATAGAGATATGTGTTTATTTTAGGTCACAACACATAGAGATCTGTGTTTATTTTAAGTGACAATACATAGAGATCTGTGTTTATTTTAGTTCACAGCACATAGAGATGTGTGTTTATTTTAGGACACAACACATAGAGATCTGTGTTTATTTTAGGTCACAACACATAGAGATCTGTGTTTATTTTAAGTCACAATGCAAAGAGATATGTGTTTATTTTAGGTCACAATACGAAGAGATCTGTGTTTATTTTAAGTCACAATAGATAGAGATTTGTGTTTATTTTAAGTCACAATACAAAGAGTACTGTGTTTATTTTAAGTCAAAATACAAAGAGTACTGTGTTTATTTTAAGTCACAATATAAAGAGATCTGTGTTTATTTTAAGTCACAATACATAGAGATCTGTGTTTATTTTAAGTCTCAATACATAGTGATCTGTGTTTATTTTAAGTTACAATATATAGAGATCTGTGTTTATTTTAGGTCACAATTCATAGAGATCTGTGTTTATTTTAAGTCACAATACATAGAGATCTGTGTTTATTTTAAGTCACAATACATAGAGATATGTGTTTATTTTAGGTCACAACACATAGAGATCTGTGTTTATTTTAAGTGACAATACATAGAGATCTGTGTTTATTTTAGTTCACAACACATAGAGATCTGTGTTTATTTTAGGTCACAATACATAGAGATCTGTGTTTATTTTAGGTCACAACATATAGAGATCTGTGTTTATTTTAAGTCACAATGCAAAGAGATCTGTGTTTATTTTAGGTCACAATACGAAGAGATCTGTGTTTATTTTAAGTCACAATACATAGAGATCTGTGTTTATTTTAAGTCACAATACAAAGAGTACTGTGTTTATTTTAAGTCAAAATACAAAGAGTACTGTGTTTATTTTAAGTCACAATACAAAGAGATCTGTGTTTATTTTAAGTCACAATACATAGAGATCTGTGTTTATTTTAAGTCGCAATACATAGAGATCTGTGTTTATTTTAAGTCACAATATATAGAGATCTGTGTTTATTTTTGGTCACAATACATAGAGATCTGTGTTTATTTTAAGTCACAATACATAGAGATCTGTGTTTATTTTAGGTCACAATATATAGAGATCTGCGTTTATTTTAAGTCACAATACATAGAGATCTGCGTTTATTTTAAGTCACAATATATAGAGTTCTGTGTTTATTTTAGGTCAAAATATATAGAGATCTGTGTTTATTTTAAGTCACAATATATAGAGATCTGTGTTTATTTTAGGTCACAATACACAGAGATCTGTGTTTATTTTAAGTCACAATACATAGAGATTTGTGTTTATTTTAAGTCACAATACATAGAGATCTGTGTTTATTTTAGGACACAACACATAGAGATCTGTGTTTATTTTAGGTCACAAAACATAGAGATCTGTGTTTATTTCAAATCACAATACAAAGATATCTGTGTTTATTTTAAGTCACAATACATAGAGATCTGTGTTTGTTTTAGGTATCAACACACAGAGATCTGTGTTTATTTTAAGTGACAATACATAGAGATCTGTGTTTATTTTAGGTCACAACACATAGAGATCTGTGTTTATTTTAAGTCACAATGCAAAGAGATATGTGTTTATTTTAGGTCACAATAGGAAGAGATCTGTGTTTATTTTAAGTCACAATAGATAGAGATTTGTGTTTATTTTAAGTCACAATACAAAGAGTACTGTGTTTATTTTAAGTCAAAATACAAAGAGTACTGTGTTTCTTTTAAGTCACAATATAAAGAGATCTGTGTTTATTTTAAGTCACAATACATAGAGATCTGTGTTTATTTTAAGTCGCAATACATAGAGATCTGTGTTTATTTTAAGTTACAATATATAGAGATCTGTGTTTATTTTAGGTCACAATACATCGATATTTGTGTTTATTTTAAGTCACAATACATAGAGATCTGTGTTTATTTTAAGTCACAATACATAGAGATATGGGTTTATTTTAGGTCACAACACATAGAGATCTGTGTTTATTTTAAGTGACAATACATAGAGATCTGTGTTTATTTTAGTTCACAACACATAGAGATCTGTGTTTATTTTAAGTCACAATACAAAGAGATCTGTGTTTATTTTAAGTCACAATACATAGAGATCTGTGTTTATTTTAGGTCACAATACATAGAGATCTGTGTTTATTTTAAGTCACGCCACAAAGAGATCTGTGTTTATTTTAAATCACAATACTTAGAGATCTGTGTTTATTTTAGGTCACAACACATAGAGATCTGTGTTTATTTTAAGTGACAATACATAGAGATCTGTGTTTATTTTAAGTCACAATACAATGAGATCTGTGTTTATTTTAGGTCACAACACATAGAGACCTGTGTTTATTTTAAATCACAATAGAAAGAGATCTGTGTTTATTTTAAGTCACAACACAAAGGGATCTGTGTTTATTTTAGGTCACAACACATAGAGATCTGTGTTTATTTTAGGTCAAAACACATAGAGATCTGTGTTTATTTTAGGTCACAACAAATAGAGATCTGTGTTTATTTTAGGTCACAATACATAGAGATATGTGTTTATTTTAGGTCACAACACATAGAGATCTGTGTTTATTTTAGGTCACAACACATAGAGATCTGTGTTTATTTCAAATCACAATACAAAGAGATCTGTGTTTATTTTAAGTCACAATACATAGAGATCTGTGTTTATTTTAGGTCACAACACATAGAGATTTGTGTTTATTTTAAGTCACAATGCATAGAGATCTGTGTTTATTTTAGGTCACAATACATAGAGATCTGTGTTTATTTTAAGTCACAATACATAGAGATCTGTGTTTATTTTAGGACACAACATATAGAGATCTGTGCTTATTTTAGGTCACAACACATAGAGATCTGTGTTTATTTCAAATCACAATACAAAGATATCTGTGTTTATTTTAAGTCACAATACATAGAGATCTGTGTTTATTTTAGGTATCAACACATAGAGATCTGTGTTTATTTTAAGTCACAATGCAAAGAGATATGTGTTTATTTTAGGTCACAATACGAAGAGATCTGTGTTTATTTTAAGTCACAATAGATAGAGATTTATGTTTATTTTAAGTCACAATACAAAGAGTACTGTGTTTATTTTAAGTCAAAATACAAAGAGTACTGTGTTTATTTTAAGTCACAATATAAAGAGATCTGTGTTTATTTTAAGTCACAATACATAGAGATCTGTGTTTATTTTAAGTCGCAATACATAGAGATCTGTGTTTATTTTAAGTTACAATATATAGAGATCTGTGTTTATTTTAGGTCACAATACATAGAGATCTGTGTTTATTTTAAGTCACAATACATAGAGATCTGTGTTTATTTTAAGTCACAATACATAGAGATATGTGTTTATTTTAGGTCACAACACATAGAGATCTGTGTTTATTTTAAGTGACAATACATAGAGATCTGTGTTTATTTTAGTTCACAGCACATAGAGATGTGTGTTTATTTTAGGACACAACACATAGAGATCTGTGTTTATTTTAGGTCACAACACATAGAGATCTGTGTTTATTTCAAATCACAATACAAAGATATCTGTGTTTATTTTAAGTCACAATACATAGAGATCTGTGTTTATTTTAGGTATCAACACATAGAGATCTGTGTTTATTTTAAGTGACAATACATAGAGATCTGTGTTTATTTTAGGTCACAACACATAGAGATCTGTGTTTATTTTAAGTCACAATGCAAAGAGATATGTGTTTATTTTAGGTCACAATACGAAGAGATTTGTGTTTATTTTAAGTCACAATACAAAGAGTACTGTGTTTATTTTAAGTCAAAATACAAAGAGTACTGTGTTTATTTTAAGTCACAATATAAAGAGATCTGTGTTTATTTTAAGTCACAATACATAGAGATCTGTGTTTATTTTAAGTCGCAATACATAGAGATCTGTGTTTATTTTAAGTTACAATATATAGAGATCTGTGTTTATTTTAGGTCACAATACATAGAGATCTGTGTTTATTTTAAGTCACAATACATAGAGATCTGTGTTTATTTTAAGTCACAATACATAGAGATATGTGTTTATTTTAGGTCACAACACATAGAGATCTGTGTTTATTTTAAGTGACAATACATAGAGATCTGTGTTTATTTTAGTTCACAACACATAGAGATCTGTGTTTATTTTAGGTCACAATACATAGAGATCTGTGTTTATTTTAGGTCACAACATATAGAGATCTGTGTTTATTTTAAGTCACAATGCAAAGAGATCTGTGTTTATTTTAGGTCACAATACGAAGAGATCTGTGTTTATTTTAAGTCACAATACATAGAGATCTGTGTTTATTTTAAGTCACAATACAAAGAGTACTGTGTTTATTTTAAGTCAAAATACAAAGAGTACTGTGTTTATTTTAAGTCACAATACAAAGAGATCTGTGTTTATTTTAAGTCACAATACATAGAGATCTGTGTTTATTTTAAGTCGCAATACATAGAGATCTGTGTTTATTTTAAGTCACAATATATAGAGATCTGTGTTTATTTTTGGTCACAATACATAGAGATCTGTGTTTATTTTAAGTCACAATACATAGAGATCTGTGTTTATTTTAGGTCACAATATATAGAGATCTGCGTTTATTTTAAGTCACAATACATAGAGATCTGCGTTTATTTTAAGTCACAATATATAGAGTTCTGTGTTTATTTTAGGTCAAAATATATAGAGATCTGTGTTTATTTTAAGTCACAATATATAGAGATCTGTGTTTATTTTAGGTCACAATACACAGAGATCTGTGTTTATTTTAAGTCACAATACATAGAGATTTGTGTTTATTTTAGATCACAATCCAAAGAGATCTGTGTTTATTTTAAGTCACAATGCATAGAGATCTGTGTTTATTTTAAGTCACAATACATAGAGATTTGTGTTTATTTTAAGTGACAACACATAGAGATCTGTGTTTATTTTAGGTCACAATACATAGAGATCCGTGTTTATTTTAAGTCACAATACATAGAGATCTGTGTTATTTTAAGTCACAATACAAAGAGATCTGTGTTTATTTTAAGTCACAATACATAGAGATCTGTGTTTATTTTAGGTCACAATACATAGAGATCTGTGTTTATTTTAAGTCACACCACAAAGGGATCTGTGTTTATTTTAAATCACAATACTTAGAGATCTATGTTTATTTTAGGTCACAATACATAGAGATCTGTGTTTATTTTAGGTCACAACACATAGAGATCTGTGTTTATTTTAAGTCACAATACAAAGAGATCTGTGTTTATTTTAGGTCACAACACATAGAGATCTGTGTTTATTTTAAGACACAATATATAGAGATCTGCGTTTATTTTAAATCACAATATATAGAGTTCTGTGTTTATTTTAGGTCAAAATATATAGAGATCTGTGTTTATTTTAAGTCACAATATATAGAGATCTGTGTTTATTTTAGGTCACAATACACAGAGATCTGTGTTTATTTTAAGTTACAATACATCGAGTACTGTGTTTATTTTAAGTCACAATACATAGAGATCTGTGTTTATTTTAAGTCACAATACATAGAGATCTGTGTTTATTTTAAGTCACAATACATAGAAATCTGTGTTTATTTTAAGTCACAATACATAGAGATCTGTGCTTATTTTAAGTCACAATACATAGCGATCAGTGTTTATTTTAGGTCACAACACATAGAGATCTGTGTTTATTTTAAGTCACAATACAAAGAGATCTGTGTTTATTTTAAGTCACAATACTTAGAGATCTGTGTTTATTTTAGGTCACAACACATAGAGATCTGTGTTTATTTTAAGTCACAACACATACAGATCTGTGTTTATTTTAGGTCACAACACATAGAGATCTGTGTTTATTTTAGGTCACAACACATAGACATCTGTGTCTATTTTAAGTCACAATGCAAAGAGATCTGTGTTTATTTTAGGTCACAATACGAAGAGATCTGTGTTTTTTTAAGTCACAATACATAGAGTACTGTGTTTATTTTAAGTCACAATACAAAGAGATCTGTGTTTATTTTAAGTCACAATATATAGAGTTCTGTGTTTATTTTAAGTCGCAATACATAGAGATCTGTGTTTATTTTAAGTTACAATATATAGAGATCTGTGTTTATTTTAGGTCACAATACATAGATATCTGTGTTTATTTTAAGTCACAATACTTAGAGATCTGTGTTTATTTTAGATCACAATATATAGAGATCTGTGTTTATTTTAAGTCACAATATATAGAGATCTGTGTTTATTTTAAGTCACAATATATAGAGATCTGTGATTATTTTAGGTCACAATATATAGAGATCTGTGTTTATTTTAAGTTACAATATATAGAGATCTGTGTTTATTTTAGGTCACAATACATAGAGATCTGTGTTTATTTTAAGTCACAATACATAGAGATCTGTGTTTATTTTAGATCACAATACAAAGAGATCTGTGTTTATTTTACGTCACAATACATAGAGATCTGTGTTTATTTTAAGTCACAATACATAGAGATTTGTGTTTATTTTAAGTCATAATGCATAGAGATATGTGTTTATTTTAGGTCATTATACATAGAGATCTGTGTTTATTTTAAGTCACAATACAAAGAGATCTAAGTTTATTTGAGGTCACAACACATAGAGAACTGTGTTTATTTTAAATCACAATACAAAGAGATCTGTGTTTATTTTAAGTCACAACACAAAGAGATCTGTGTTTATTTTAGGTCACAACACATAGAGATCTGTGTTTATTTTAGGTCAAAACACATAGAGATCTGTGTTTATTTTAGGTCACAACACATAGAGATCTGTGTTTATTTTAGGTCACAATACATAGAGATATGTGTTTATTTTAGGTCACAACACATAGAGATCTGTGTTTATTTTAGGTCACAACACATAGAGATCTGTGTTTATTTCAAATCACAATACAAAGAGATCTGTGTTTATTTAAGTCACAATACATAGAGATCTGTGTTTATTTTAGGTCACAACACATAGAGATCTGTGTTTATTTTAAATGACAATACATAGAGATCTGTGTTTATTTTAGGTCACAACACATAGAGATCTGTGTTTATTTTAAGTCACAATGCAAATAGATCTGTGTTTATTTTAGGTCACAATACGAAGAGATCTGTGTTTTTTTAGGTCACAATAGATAGAGATTTGTGTTTATTTTAAGCCACAATACAAAGAGTACTGTGTTTATTTTAAGTCAAAATACAAAGAGTACTGTGTTTATTTTAAGTCACAATACAAAGAGATCTGTGTTTATTTTAAGTAACAATATATAGAGATCTGCGTTTATTTTAAGTCGCAATACATAGAGATCTGTGTTTATTTTAAGTTACAATATATAGAGATCTGTGTTTATTTTAGGTCACAATACATAGAGATCTGTGTTTATTTTAATTCACAATGCATAGAGATCTGTGTTTATTTTAGGCCACAATATATAGAGATCTGTGTTTATTTTAAGTCACAATATATAGAGATCTGTGTTTATTTTAAGTCACAATATATAGAGATCTTTGATTATTTTAGGTCACAATATATAGAGATCTGTGTTTATTTTAATCCACAATATATAGAGATTTGTGTTTATTTTAGGTCACAATGCATAGATATATGTGTTTATTTTAGGTCACAATTCATAGAGATCTGTGTTTATTTTAAGTCACAATACATAGAGATCTGTGTTTATTTTAAGTCACAATTCAAAGAGATCTGTGTTTATTTTAAGTCACAATACATAGAGATCTGTCTTTATTTTAAGTCACAATACATAGAGATTTTTGTTTATTTTAAGTCACAATACATAGAGATCTGTGTTTATTTTAGGTCACAACACATAGAGATCTGTGTTTATTTTAAGTCATAATACAAATAGATCTGTGTTTATTTTAAGTCACAATACATAGAGATCTGTGTTTATTTTAAGTCACAATACAAAGAGATCTGTGGCTATTTTAAGTCACAATACATAGAGATCTATGTTTATTTTAAGTCACAACACATAGAGATCTGTGTTTATTTTAAGTCACAATACAAAGAGATCCGTGTTTATATTAAGTCACAATGCAAAGAGATCTGTGTTTATTTTAGGTCACAATACGAAGAGATTTGTGTTTATTTTAAGTCACAATACATAGAGATCTGTTTTTATTTTAAGTCACAATACAAAGAGTACTGTGTTTATTTTAAGTCAAAATACAAAGAGTACTGTGTTTATTTTAAGTCACAATACAAAGAGATCTGTGTTTATTTTAAGTCACAATACATAGAGATCTGTGTTTATTTTAAGTCGCAATACATAGAGATCTGTGTTTATTTTAATTCACAATACATAGAGATCTGTGTTTATTTTTGGTCACAATACCTAGAGATCTGTGTTTATTTTAAGTCACAATACATAGAGATCTGTGTTTATTTTAGGTCACAATATATAGAGATCTGCGTTTATTTTAAGTCACAATATATAGAATTCTGGGTTTATTTTAGGTCAAAATATATAGAGATCTGTGTTTATTTTAAGTCACAATATATAGAGATCTGTGTTTATTTTAGGTCACAATACACAGAGATCTGTGTTTATTTTAAGTCACAATACATAGAGATCTGTGTTTATTTTAGATCACAATCCAAAGAGATCTGTGTTTATTTTAAGTCACAATGCATAGAGATCTGTGTTTATTTTAAGTCACAATACATAGAGATCTGTGTTTATTTTAAGTCACAATACATAGAGATTTGTGTTTATTTTAAGTGACAACACATAGAGATCTGTGTTTATTTTAGGTCACAATACATAGAGATCCGTGTTGATTTTAAGTCACAATACATAGAGATCTGTGTTATTTTAAGTCACAATACAAAGAGATCTGTGTTTATTTTAAGTCACAATACATAGAGATCTGTGTTTATTTTAGGTCACAATACATAGAGATCTGTGTTTATTTTAAGTCACACCACAAAGAGATCTGTGTTTATTTTAAATCACAATACTTAGAGATCTGTGTTTATTTTAGGTCACAATACATAGAGATCTGTGTTTATTTTAAATCACAATACTTAGAGATCTGTGTTTATTTTAAATCACAATACTTAGAGATCTGTGTCTATTTTAGGTCACAATACATAGAGATCTGTGTTTATTTAAGGTCAGAACACATAGAGATCTGTGTTTATTTTAAGTCACAATACAAAGAGATCTGTGTTTATTTTAAGTCACAATACATAGAGATCTGTGTTAATTTTAAGTCACAATACATATAGATCTGTGTTTATTTTAAGTTACAATACAACGAGTACTGTGTTTATTTTAAGTCACAATACATAGAGATCTGTGTTTATTTTAAGTCACAATACATAGAGATCTGTGTTTATTTTAAGTCACAATATATAGAAATCTGTGTTTATTTTAAGTCACAATACATAGAGATCTGTGCTTATTTTAAGTCACAGTACATAGCGATCAGTGTTTATTTTAGGTCACAACACATAGAGATCTGTGTTTATTTTAAGTCACAATACAAAGAGATCTGTGTTTATTTTAAGTCACAATACTTAGAGATCTGTGTTTATTTTAGGTCACAACACATAGAGATCTGTGGTAATTTTAAGTAACAACACATACAGATCTGTGTTTATTTTAGGTCACAACACATAGAGATCTGTGTTTATTTTAGGTCACAACACATAGACATCTGTGTTTATTTTAAGTCACAATGCAAAGAGATCTGTGTTTATTTTAGGTCACAATACGAAGAGATCTGTGTTTTTTTAAGTCACAATACATAGAGTACTGTGTTTATTTTAAGACACAATACAAAGAGATCTGTGTTTATTTTAAGTCACAATATATAGAGTTCTGTGTTTATTTTAAGTCGCAATACATAGAGATCTGTGTTTATTTTAAGTTACAATATATAGAGATCTGTGTTTATTTTAGGTCACAATATATAGAGATCTGTGTTTATTTTAAGTCACAATATATAGAGATCTGTGTTTATTTTAAGTCACAATATATAGAGATCTGTGATTATTTTAGGTCACAATATATAGAGATCTGTGTTTATTTTAATCCACAATATATGGAGATTTGTGTTTATTTTAGGTCACAATGCATAGATATATGTGTTTATTTTAGGTCACAATTCATAGAGATCTGTGTTTATTTTAAGTCACAATACATAGAGATCTGTGTTTATTTTAAGTCACAATTCAAAGAGATCTGTGTTTATTTTAAGTCACAATACATAGAGATCTGTCTTTATTTTAAGTCACAATACATAGAGATTTTTGTTTATTTTAGGTCACAATACATAGAGATCTGTGTTTATTTTAGGTCACAACACATAGAGATCTGTGTTTATTTTAAGTCACAATACAAATAGATCTGTGTTTATTTTAAGTCACAATACATAGAGATCTGTGTTTATTTTAAGTCACAATACAAAGAGATTTGTGTTTATTTTAAGTCACAATACATAGAGATCTGTGTTTATTTTAAGTCACAATACAAAGAGATCTGTGGCTATTTTAAGTCACAATACATAGAGATCTATGTTTATTTTAAGTCACAATACATAGAGATTTGTGTTTATTTTAAGTCACAATACATAGAGATCTGTGTTTATTTTAAGTCACAATACATAGAGATTTGTGTTTATTTTAAGTCACAATACATAGAGATCTGTGTTTATTTTAAGTCACAATACAAAGAGATCTGTGGCTATTTTAAGTCACAATACATAGAGATCTATGTTTATTTTAAGTCACAACACATAGAGATCTGTGTTTATTTTAAGTCACAATACAAAGAGATCTGTGTTTATATTAAGTCACAATGCAAAGAGATCTGTGTTTATTTTAGGTCACAATACGAAGAGATTTGTGTTTATTTTAAGTCACAATACATAGAGATCTGTGTTTATTTTAAGTCACAATACAAAGAGTACTGTGTTTATACTAAGTCAAAATACAAAGAGTACTGTGTTTATTTTAAGTCACAATATAAAGAGATCTGTGTTTATTTTAAGTCACAAATACATAGAGATTTGTGTTTATTTTAAGTCGCAATACATAGAGATCTGTGTTTATTTTAAGTTACAATATATAGAGATCTGTGTTTATTTTAAGTCACAAGACATAGAGATCTGTGTTTATTTTAAGTCACAATACAAAGAGTACTGTGTTTATTTTAAGTCAAAATACAAAGAGTACTGTGTTTATTTTAAGTCACAATACAAAGAGATCTGTGTTTATTTTAAGTCAGAATACATAGAGATCTGTGTTTATTTTAAGTCGCAATACATAGAGATCTGTGTTTATTTTAATTCACAATATATAGAGATCTGTGTTTATTTTTGGTCACAATACCTAGAGATCTGTGTTTATTTTAGTCACAATACATAGAGATCTGTGTTTATTTTAGGTCACAATATATAGAGATCTGTGTTTATTTTAAGTCACAATACATAGAGATCTGCGTTTATTTTAAGTCACAATATATAGAGTTCTGTGTTTATTTTAGGTCAAAATATATAGAGATCTGTGTTTATTTTAAGTCACAATATATAGAGATCTGTGTTTATTTTATGTCACAATACACAGAGATCTGTGTTTATTTTAAGTCACAATACATACAGATCTGTGTTTATTTTAGATCACAATCCAAAGAGATCTGTGTTTATTTTAAGTCACAATGCATAGAGATCTGTGTTTATTTTAAGTCACAATACATAGAGATCTGTGTTTATTTTAAGTCACAATACATAGAGATTTGTGTTTATTTTAAGTGACAACACATAGAGATCTGTGTTTATTTTAGGTCACAATACATAGAGATCCGTGTTGATTTTAAGTCACAATACATAGAGATCTGTGTTATTTTAAGTCACAATACAAAGAGATCTGTGTTTATTTTAAGTCACAATACATAGAGATCTGTGTTTATTTTAGGTCACAATACATAGAGATCTGTGTTTATTTTAAGTCACAACACATAGAGATCTGTGTTTATTTTAGGTCACAACACATACAGATCTGTGTTTATTTTAGGTCACAATACATAGAGATCTGTGTTTATTTTAAGTCACAACACATACAGATCTGTGTTTATTTTAGGTCACAACACATAGAGATCTGTGTTTATTTTAGGTCACAACACATAGACATCTGTGTTTATTTTAGGTCACAACACATAGAGATCTGTGTTTATTTTAGGTCACAACACATAGAGATCTGTGTTTATTTTAAGTCACAACACATAGAGATCTGTGTTTATTTTAGGTCACAATACATAGAGATCTGTGTTTATTTTAAGTCACAACACATACAGATCTGTGTTTATTTTAGGTCACAACACATAGAGATCTGTGTTTATTTTAGGTCACAACACATAGACATCTGTGTCTATTTTAAGTCACAATGCAAAGAGATCTGTGTTTATTTTAGGTCACAATACGAAGAGATCTGTGTTTTTTTAAGTCACAATACATAGAGTACTGTGTTTATTTTAAGTCACAATACAAAGAGATCTGTGTTTATTTTAAGTCACAATATATAGAGTTCTGTGTTTATTTTAAGTCGCAATACATAGAGATCTGTGTATATTTTAAGTTACAATATATAGAGATCTGTGTTTATTTTAAGTCACAATACTTAGAGATCTGTGTTTATTTTAGATCACAATATATAGAGATCTGTGTTTATTTTAAGTCACAATATATAGAGATCTGTGTTTATTTTAAGTCACAATATATAGAGATCTGTGATTATTTTAGGTCACAATATATAGAGATCTGTGTTTATTTTAAGTTACAATATATAGAGATCTGTGTTTATTTTAGGTCACAATACATAGAGATCTGTGTTTATTTTAAGTCACAATACATAGAGATCTGTGTTTATTTTAGATCACAATACAAAGAGATCTGTGTTTATTTTAAGTCACAATACATAGAGATCTGTGTTTATTTTTAGTCACAAAACATAGAGATTTGTGTTTATTTTAAGTCACAATACATAGAGATCTGTGTTTATTTTAGATCACAATACAAAGAGATCTGTGTTTATTTTACGTCACAATACATAGAGATCTGTGTTTATTTTAAGTCACAATACATAGAGATTTGTGTTTATTTTAAGTCATAATGCATACAGATATGTGTTTATTTTAGGTCATTATACATAGAGATCTGTGTTTATTTTAAGTCACAATACAAAGAGATCTGTGTTTATTTGAGGTCACAACACATAGAGAACTGTGTTTATTTTAAATCACAATACAAAGAGATCTGTGTTTATTTTAAGTCACAACACAAAGAGATCTGTGTTTATTTTAGGTCACAACACATAGAGATCTGTGTTTATTTTAGGTCAAAACACATAGAGATCTGTGTTTATTTTAGGTCACAACACATAGAGATCTGTGTTTATTTTAGGTCACAATACATAGAGATATGTGTTTATTTTAGGTCACAACACATAGAGATCTGTGTTTATTTTAGGTCACAACACATAGAGATCTGTGTTTATTTCAAATCACAATACAAAGAGAACTGTGTTTATTTTAAGTCAAAATACATAGAGATCTGTGTTTATTTTAGGTCACAACACATAGAGATCTGTGTTTATTTTAAATGACAATACATAGAGATCTGTGTTTATTTTAGGTCACAACACATAGAGATCTGTGTTTATTTTAAGTCACAATGCAAATAGATCTGTGTTTATTTTAGGTCACAATACGAAGAGATCTGTGTTTTTTTAGGTCACAATAGATAGAGATTTGTGTTTATTTTAAGCCACAATACAAAGAGTACTGTGTTTATTTTAAGTCAAAATACAAAGAGTACTGTGTTTATTTTAAGTCACAATACAAAGAGATCTGTGTTTATTTTAAGTAACAATATATAGAGATCTGCGTTTATTTTAAGTCGCAATACATAGAGATCTGTGTTTATTTTAAGTTACAATATATAGAGATCTGTGTTTATTTTAGGTCACAATACATAGAGATCTGTGTTTATTTTAATTCACAATGCATAGAGATCTGTGTTTATTTTAGGCCACAATATATAGAGATCTGTGTTTATTTTAAGTCAAAATATATAGAGATCTGTGTTTATTTTAAGTCACAATATATAGAGATCTGTGATTATTTTAGGTCACAATATATAGAGATCTGTGTTTATTTTAATCCACAATATATAGAGATTTGTGTTTATTTTAGGTCACAATGCATAGATATATGTGTTTATTTTAGGTCACAATTCATAGAGATCTGTGTTTATTTTAAGTCACAATACATAGAGATCTGTGTTTATTTTAAGTCACAATTCAAAGAGATCTGTGTTTATTTTAAGTCACAATACATAGAGATTTTTGTTTATTTTAAGTCACAATACATAGAGATCTGTGTTTATTTTAGGTCACAACACATAGAGATCTGTGTTTATTTTAAGTCACAATACAAATAGATCTGTGTTTATTTTAAGTCACAATACATAGAGATCTGTGTTTATTTTAAGTCACAATACAAAGAGATCTGTGGCTATTTTAAGTCACAATACATAGAGATCTATGTTTATTTTAAGTCACAACACATAGAGATCTGTGTTTATTTTAAGTCACAATACAAAGAGATCTGTGTTTATATTGAGTCACAATGCAAAGAGATCTGTGTTTATTTTAGGTCACAATACGAAGAGATTTGTGTTTATTTTAAGTCACAATACATAGAGATCTGTGTTTATTTTAAGTCACAATACAAAGAGTACTGTGTTTATTTTAAGTCAAAATACAAAGAGTACTGTGTTTATTTTAAGTCACAATATAAAGAGATCTGTGTTTATTTTAAGTCACAAATACATAGAGATTTGTGTTTATTTTAAGTCGCAATACATAGAGATCTGTGTTTATTTTAAGCTACAATATATAGAGATCTGTGTTTATTTTAAGTCACAAGACATAGAGATCTGTGTTTATTTTAAGTCACAATACAAAGAGTACTGTGTTTATTTTAAGTCAAAATACAAAGAGTACTGTGTTTATTTTAAGTCACAATACAAAGAGATCTGTTTTTATTTTAAGTCACAATACATAGAGATCTGTGTTTATTTTAAGTCGCAATACATAGAGATCTGTGTTTATTTTAATTCACAATATATAGAGATCTGTGTTTATTTTTGGTCACAATACCTAGAGATCTGTGTTTATTTTAAGTCACAATACATAGAGATCTGTGTTTATTTTAGGTCACAATATATAGAGATCTGTGTTTATTTTAAGTCACAATATATAGAGATCTGCGTTTATTTTAAGTCACAATATATAGAGTTCTGTGTTTATTTTAGGTCAAAATATATAGAGATCTGTGTTTATTTTAAGTCACAATATATAGAGATCTGTGTTTATTTTAGGTCACAATACACAGAGATCTGTGTTTATTTTAAGTCACAATACATAGAGATCTGTGTTTATTTTAGATCACAATCCAAAGAGATCTGTGTTTATTTTAAGTCACAATGCATAGAGATCTGTGTTTATTTTAAGTCACAATACATAGAGATCTGTGTTTATTTTAAGTCACAATACATAAAGATTTGTGTTTATTTTAAGTGACAACACATAGAGATCTGTGTTTATTTTAGGTCACAATACATAGAGATCCGTGTTGATTTTAAGTCACAATACATAGAGATCTGTGTTATTTTAAGTCACAATACAAAGAGATCTGTGTTTATTTTAAGTCACAATACATAGAGATCTGTGTTTATTTTAGGTCACAATACATAGAGATCTGTGTTTATTTTAAGTCACACCACAAAGAGATCTGTGTTTATTTTAAATCACAATACTTAGAGATCTGTGTTTATTTTAGGTCACAATACATAGAGATCTGTGTTTATTTTAGGTCACAACACATAGAGATCTGTGTTTATTTTAAGTCACAATACAAAGAGATCTGTGTTTATTTTAGTTCACAACACATAGAGATATGTGTTTATTTTAGGTCACAATACATAGAGATGTGTGTCTATTTTAGGTCACAATACATAGAGATGTGTGTTTATTTTAAGTCACAATACATAGAGATATGTGTTTATTTTAGGTCACAATACATAGAGATATGTGTTTATTTTAGGTCACAATACATAGAGATATGTGTTTATTTTAGGTCACAACACATAGAGATGTGTGTTTATTTTAGGTCACAACACATAGAGATATGTGTTTATTTAAGGTCACAACACATAGAGATCTGTGTTTATTTTAAGTCACAATACAAAGAGATCTGTGTTTATTTTAAGTCACAATACATAGAGATCTGTGTTAATTTTAAGTCACAATACATATAGATCTGTGTTTATTTTAAGTTACAATACAACGAGTACTGTGTTTTTTTAAGTCACAATACATAGAGATCTGTGTTTATTTTAAGTCACAATACATAGAGATCTGTGTTTATTTTAAGTCACAATACATAGAAATCTGTGTTTATTTTAAGGCACAATACATAGAGATCTGTGCTTATTTTAAGTCACAATACATAGCGATCAGTGTTTATTTTAGGTCACAACACATAGAGATCTGTGTTTATTTTAAGTCACAATACAAAGAGATCTGTGTTTATTTTAAGTCACAATACTTAGAGATCTGTGTTTATTTTAGGTCACAACACATAGAGATCTGTGGTAATTTTAAGTAACAACACATACAGATCTGTGTTTATTTTAGGTCACAACACATAGAGATCTGTGTTTATTTTAGGTCACAACACATAGACATCTGTGTTTATTTTAAGTCACAATGCAAAGAGATCTGTGTTTATTTTAGGTCACAATACGAAGAGATCTGTGTTTTTTTAAGTCACAATACATAGAGTACTGTGTTTATTTTAAGTCACAATACAAAGAGATCTGTGTTTATTTTAAGTCACAATATATAGAGTTCTGTGTTTATTTTAAGTCGCAATACATAGAGATCTGTGTTTATTTTAAGTTACAATATATAGAGATCTGTTTTTATTTTAGGTCACAATATATAGAGATCTGTGTTTATTTTAAGTCACAATATATAGAGATCTGTGTTTATTTTAAGTCACAATATATAGAGATCTGTGATTATTTTAGGTCACAATATATAGAGATCTGTGTTTATTTTAATCCACAATATATAGAGATTTGTGTTTATTTTAGGTCACAATGCATAGATATATGTGTTTATTTTAGGTCACAATTCATAGAGATCTGTGTTTATTTTAAGTCACAATACATAGAGATCTGTGTTTATTTTAAGTCACAATTCAAAGAGATCTGTGTTTATTTTAAGTCACAATACATAGAGATCTGTCTTTATTTTAAGTCACAATACATAGAGATTTTTGTTTATTTTAAGTCACAATACATAGAGATCTGTGTTTATTTTAGGTCACAACACATAGAGATCTGTGTTTATTTTAAGTCACAATACAAATAGATCTGTGTTTATTTTAAGTCACAATACATAGAGATCTGTGTTTATTTTAAGTCACAATACAAAGAGATCTGTGGCTATTTTAAGTCACAATACATAGAGATCTATGTTTATTTTAAGTCACAATACAAAGAGATCTGTGTTTATATTAAGTCACAATGCAAAGAGATCTGTGTTTATTTTAGGTCACAATACGAAGAGATTTGTGTTTATTTTAAGTCACAATACATAGAGATCTGTGTCTATTTTAAGTCACAATACAAAGAGTACTGTGTTTATTTTAAGTCAAAATACAAAGAGTACTGTGTTTATTTTAAGTCACAATATAAAGAGATCTGTGTTTATTTTAAGTCACAATACATAGAGATCTGTGTCTATTTTAAGTCACAATACATAGAGATCTGTGTCTATTTTAAGTCACAATACATAGAGATCTGTGTCTATTTTAAGTCACAATACAAAGAGTACTGTGTTTATTTTAAGTCACAATACAAAGAGATCTGTGTTTATTTTAAGTCACAATATAAAGAGATCTGTGTTTATTTTAAGTCACAAATACATAGAGATTTGTGTTTATTTTGAGTCGCAATACATAGAGATCTGTGTTTATTTTAAGTTACAATATATAGAGATCTGTGTTTATTTTAAGTCACAAGACATAGAGATCTGTGTTTATTTTAAGTCACAATACAAAGAGATCTGTGTTTATTTTAAGTCACAATACATAGAGATCTGTGTTTATTTTAAGTCGCAATACATAGAGATCTGTGTTTATTTTAATTCACAATATATAGAGATCTGTGTTTATTTTTGGTCACAATACCTAGAGATCTGTGTTTATTTTAGTCACAATACATAGAGATCTGTGTTTATTTTAGGTCACAATATATAGAGATCTGTGTTTATTTTAAGTCACATTATATAGAGATCTGCGTTTATTTTAAGTCACAATATATAGAGTTCTGTGTTTATTTTAGGTCAAAGTATATAGAGATCTGTGTTTATTTTAAGTCACAATATATAGAGATCTGTGTTTATTTTAGGTCACAATACACAGAGATCTGTGTTTATTTTAAGTCACAATACATAGAGATCTGTGTTTATTTTAGATCACAATCCAAAGAGATCTGTGTTTATTTTAAATCACAATGCATAGAGATCTGTGTTTATTTTAAGTCACAATACATAGAGATCTGTGTTTATTTTAAGTCACAATACATAGAGATTTGTGTTTATTTTAAGTGACAACACATAGAGATCTGTGTTTATTTTAGGTCACAATACATAGAGATCCGTGTTGATTTTAAGTCACAATACATAGAGATCTGTGTTATTTTAAGTCACAATACAAAGAGATCTGTGTTTATTTTAAGTCACAATACATAGAGATCTGTGTTTATTTTAGGTCACAATACATAGAGATCTGTGTTTATTTTAAGTCACACCACAAAGAGATCTGTGTTTATTTTAAATCACAATACTTAGAGATCTGTGTTTATTTTAGGTCACAATACATAGAGATCTGTGTTTATTTTAGGTCACAACACATAGAGATCTGTGTTTATTTTAAGTCACAATACAAAGAGATCTGTGTTTATTTTAGGTCAAAACACATAGAGATCTGTGTCTATTTTAGGTCACAATACATAGAGATCTGTGTTTATTTAAGGTCACAACACATAGAGATCTGTGTTTATTTTAAGTCACAATACAAAGAGATCTGTGTTAAATTTAAGTCACAATACATATAGATCTGTGTTTATTTTAAGTTACAATACAACGAGTACTGTGTTTATTTTAAGTCACAATACATAGAGATCTGTGTTTATTTTAAGTCACAATACATAGAGATCTGTGTTTATTTTAAGTCACAATACATAGAAATCTGTGTTTATTTTAAGTCACAATACATAGAGATCAGTGCTTATTTTAAGTCACAATACATAGCGATCAGTGTTTATTTTAGGTCACAACACATAGAGATCTGTGTTTATTTTAAGTCACAATACAAAGAGATCTGTGTTTATTTTAAGTCACAATACTTAGAGATCTGTGTTTATTTTAGGTCACAACACATAGAGATCTGTGGTAATTTTAAGTAACAACACATACAGATCTGTGTTTATTTTAGGTCACAACACATAGAGATCTGTGTTTATTTTAGGTCACAACACATAGACATCTGTGTCTATTTTAAGTCACAATGCAAAGAGATCTGTGTTTATTTTAGGTCACAATACGAAGAGATGTGTGTTTATTTTAAGTCACAATACATAGAGATCTGTGTTTATTTTAAGTCACAATACAAAGAGATCTGTGTTTATTTTAAGTCACAATATATAGAGTTCTGTGTTTATTTTAAGTCGCAATACATAGAGATCTGTGTTTATTTTAAGTTACAATATATAGAGATCTGTGTTTATTTTCGGTCACAATACATAGAGATCTGTGTTTATTTTAAGTCACAATACATAGAGATCTGTGTTTATTTTAGATCACAATATATAGAGATCTGTGTTTATTTTAAGTCACAATATATACAGATCTGTGTTTATTTTAAGTCACAATATATAGAGATCTGTGCTTATTTTAGGTCACAATATATAGAGATCTGTTTTTATTTTAAGTTACAATATATAGAGATCTGTGTTTATTTTAGGTCACAATACATAGAGATCTGTGTTTATTTCAAGTCACAATACATAGAGATCTGTGTTTATTTTAGATCACAATACAAAGAGATCTGTGTTTATTTTAAGTCACAATACATAGTGATCTGTGTTTATTTTAAGTCACAATACATAGAGATTTGTGTTTATTTTAAGTCACAATTCATAGAGATCTGTGTTTATTTTAGATCACAATACAAAGAGATCTGTGTTTATTTTAAGTCACAATACATAGAGATCTGTGTTTATTTTAAGTCACAATACATAGAGATTTGTGTTTATTTTAAGTCATAATGCATAGAGATATGTGTTTATTTTAGGTCATTATACATAGAGATCTGTGTTTATTTTAAGTCACAATACAAAGAGATCTGTGTTTATTTGAGGTCACAACACATAGAGAACTGTGTTTATTTTAAATCACAATACAAAGAGATCTGTGTTTATTTTAAGTCACAACACAAAGAGATCTGTGTTTATTTTAGGTCACAACACATAGAGATCCTTGTTTATTTTAGGTCAAAACACATAGAGATCTGTGTTTATTTTAGGTCACAACACATAGAGATCTGTGTTTATTTTAGGTCACAATACATAGAGATATGTGTTTATTTTAGGTCACAACACATAGAGATCTGTGTTTATTTTAGGTCACAACACATAGAGATCTGTGTTTATTTCAAATCACAATACAAAGAGATCTGTGTTTATTTTAAGTCACAATACATAGAGATCTGTGTTTATTTTAGGTCACAACACATAGAGATCTGTGTTTATTTTAAATGACAATACATAGAGATCTGTGTTTATTTTAGGTCACAACACATAGAGATCTGTGTTTATTTTAAGTCACAATGCAAATAGATCTGTGTTTACTTTAGGTCACAATACGAAGAGATCTGTGTTTTTTTAGGTCACAATAGATAGAGATTTGTGTTTATTTTAAGCCACAATACAAAGAGTACTGTGTTTATTTTAAGTCAAAATACAAAGAGTACTGTGTTTATTTTAAGTCACAATACAAAGAGATCTGTGTTTATTTTAAGTAACAATATATAGAGATCTGTGTTTATTTTAAGTCGCAATACATAGAGATCTGTGTTTATTTTAAGTTTTAATATAAAGAGATCTGTGTTTATTTTAGGTCACAATACATAGAGATCTGTGTTTATTTTAATTCACAATGCATAGAGATGTGTGTTTATTTTAGGCCACAATATATAGAGATCTGTGTTTATTTTAAGTCACAATATATAGAGATCTGTGTTTATTTTGAGTCACAATATATAGAGATCTGTGATTATTTTAGGTCACAATATATAGAGATCTGTGTTTATTTTAATCCACAATATATAGAGATTTGTGTTTATTTTAGGTCACAATGCATAGATATATATGTTTATTTTAGGTCATAATTCATAGAGATCTGTGTTTATTTTAAGTCACAATACATAGAGATCTGTGTTTATTTTAAGTCACAATTCAAAGAGATCTGTGTTTATTTTAAGTCACAATACATAGAGATCTGTCTTTATTTTAAGTCACAATACATAGAGATTTTTGTTTTTTTTAAGTCACACTACATAGAGATCTGTGTTTATTTTAGGTCACAACACATAGAGATCTGTGTTTATTTTAAGTCACAATACAAATAGATCTGTGTTTATTTTAAGTCACAATACATAGAGATCTGTGTTTATTTTAAGTCACAATACAAAGAGATCTGTGGCTATTTTAAGTCACAATACATAGAGATCTATGTTTATTTTAAGTCACAACACATAGAGATCTGTGTTTATTTTAAGTCACAATACAAAGAGATCTGTGTTTATATTAAGTCACAATGCAAAGAGATCTGTGTTTATTTTAGGTCACAATACGAAGAGATTTGTGTTTATTTTAAGTCACAATACATAGAGATCTGTGTTTATTTTAAGTCACAATACAAAGAGTACTGTGTTTATTTTAAGTCAAAATACAAAGAGTACTGTGTTTATTTTAAGTCACAATATAAAGAGATCTGTGTTTATTTTAAGTCACAATACATAGAGATTTGTGTTTATTTTAAGTCGCAATACATAGAGATCTGTGTTTATTTTAAGTTACAATATATAGAGATCTGTGTTTATTTTAGGTCACAATACATAGAGATCTGTGTTTATTTTAAGTCACAATACATAGAGATCTGTGTTTATTTTAGGTCACAACACATAGAGATTTGTGTTTATTTTAAGTCACAATGCATAGAGATCTGTGTTTATTTTAGGTCACAATACATAGAGATCTGTGTTTATTTTAAGTCTCAATACATAGAGATCTGTGTTTATTTTGGGACACAACACATAGAGATCTGTGTTTATTTTAGGTCACAACACATAGAGATCTGTGTTTATTTCAAATCACAATACAAAGAGATCTGTGTTTATTTTAAGTCACAATACATAGAGATCTGTGTTTATTTTAAGTCACAATGCAAAGAGATCTGAGTTTATTTTAAGTCACAATACAAAGAGTACTGTGTTTATTTTAAGGCACAATATAAAGAGATCTGTGTTTATTTTAAGTCACAATACATAGAGATCTGTGTTTATTTTAAGTCGCAATACATAGAGATCTGTGTTTATTTTAAGTTACAATATATAGAGATCTGTGTTTATTTTAGGTCACAATACGAAGAGATCTGTGTTTATTTTAAGTCACAATACATAGAGATGTGTGTTTATTTTAAGTCACAATACAAAGAGTACTGTGTTTATTTTAAGTCAAAATACAAAGAGTACTGTGTTTATTTTAGGTCACAACACATAGAGATCTGTGTTTATTTTAAGTCACAATACATAGAGATCTGTGTTTATTTTAAGTCGCAATACATAGAGATATGTGTTTATTTTAGGTCACAATACATAGAGATCTGTGTTTATTTTAAGTCACAATACATAGAGATCTGTGTTTATTTTAAGTCACAATACATAGAGATATGTGTTTATTTTAAGTCACAATACAAAGAGTACTGTGTTTATTTTAAGTCAAAATACAAAGAGTACTGTGTTTATTTTAAGTCACAATACATAGAGATATGTGTTTATTTTAGGTCACAACACATAGAGATCTGTGTTTATTTTAAGTGACAATACATAGAGATCTGTGTTTATTTTAGTTCACAACACATAGAGATCTGTGTTTATTTTAGGTCACAATACATAGAGATTTGTGTTTATTTTAGGTCACAACACATAGAGATCTATGTTTATTTTAGGTCACAACACAGAGATCTGTGTTTATTTCAAATCACAATACAAAGAGATCTGTGTTTATTTTAAGTCACAATACATAGAGATCTGTGTTTATTTTAGGTCACAACACATAGAGATCTGCGTGTATTTTAAGTGACAATACATAGAGATCTGTGTTTATTTTAGGTCACAACACATAGAGATCTGTGTTTATTTTAGGTCACAATACGAAGAGATCTGTGTTTATTTTAAGTCACAATACATAGAGATCTGTGTTTATTTTAAGTCACAATACAAAGAGTACTGTGTTTATTTTAAGTCAAAATACAAAGAGTACTGTGTTTATTTTAAGTCACAACACATAGAGATCTGTGTTTATTTTAAGTCACAATACATAGAGATCTGTGTTTATTTTAAGTCACAATACAAAGAGATCTATGTTTATTTTAAGTCACAATACATAGAGATCTGTGTTTATTTTAAGTCGCAATACATAGAGATCTGTGTATATCTTAAGTCACAATATATAGAGATCTGTGTTTATTTTTGGTCACAATACATAGAGATCTGTGTTTATTTTAAGTCACAATACATAGAGATCTGTGTTTATTTTAGGTCACAATATATAGAGATCTTTGTTTATTTTAAGTCACAATATATAGAGATCTGCGTTTATTTTAAGTCACAATATATAGAGATCTGCGTTTATTTTAGGTCAAAATATATAGAGATCTGTGTTTACTTTAAGTCACAATATATAGATATCTGTGTTTATTTTAGGTCACAATACACAGAGATCTGTGTTTATTTTAAGTCACAATACATAGAGATCTGTGTTTATTTTAGATCACAATCCAAAGAGATCTGTGTTTATTTTAAGTCACAATACATAGAGATTTGTGTTTATTTTAAGTCACAATGCATAGAGATCTGTGTTTATTTTAGGTCACAATACATAGAGATCTGTGTTTATATTAAGTCACAATACATAGAGATTTGTGTTTATTTTAAGTCACAATGCATAGAGATCTGTGTTTATTTTAGGTCACAACACATAGTGATCTGTGTTTATTTTAAGTCACAATAGATAGAGATTTGTGTTTATTTTAAGTCACAATGCATAGAGATCTGTGTTTATTTTAAGTCACAATACATAGAGATCTATGTTTATTTTAGGTCACAACACAGAGATCTGTGTTTATTTCAAATCACAATACAAAGAGATCTGTGTTTATTTTAAGTCACAATACATAGAGATCTGTGTTTATTTTAGGTCACAACACATAGATCTGTGTTTATTTCAAATCACAATACATAGAGATATGTGTTTATTTTAAGTGACAACACATAGAGATCTGTGTTTATTTTAGGTCACAATACATAGAGATCCGTGTTTATTTTAAGTCACAATACATAGAGATCTGTGTTTATTTTAAGTCACAATACAAAGAGATCTGTGTTTATTTTAAGTCACAATACATAGAGATCTGTGTTTATTTTAGGTCACAATACATAGAGATCTGTGTTTATTTTAAGTCACAACACAAAGAGATCTGTGTTTATTTTAAATCACAATACTGAGAGATCTGTGTTTATTTTAGGTCACAATACATAGAGATCTGTGTTTATTTTAGGTCACAACACATAGAGATCTGTGTTTATTTTAAGTCACAATAGAAAGAGATCTGTGTTTATTTTAGGTCACAACACATAGAGATCTGTGTTTATTTTAAATCACAATACAAAGAGATCTGTGTTTATTTTAAGTCACAAAACAAAGAGATCTGTGTTAATTTTAGGTCACAACACATAGAGATCTGTGTTTATTTTAGGTCAAAACACATAGAGATCTGTGTTTATTCTAAGTCACAGCACATAGAGATCTGTGTTTATTTTAGGTCACAATACATAGAGATATGTGTATATTTTAGGTCACAACACATAGAGATCTGTGTTTATTTTAGGTCACAACACATACAGATCTGTGTTTATTTCAAATCACAATACAAAGAGATCTGTGTTTATTTTAAGTCACAATACATAGAGATCTGTGTTTATTTTAGGACACAACACATAGAGATCTGTGTTTATTTTAGGTCAAAACACATATAGATCTGTGTTTATTTTAGGTCACAACTCAGAGAGATCTATGTTTATTTTAGGTCACAATACATAGAGATCTGTGTTTATTTTAGGTCACAAACATAGAGATCTGTGTTTATTTTAGGTCACAACACATAGAGATCTGTGTTTATTTTAGGTCACAACACATAGAGATCTGTGTTTATTTTAAGTCACAATACAAAGAGATCTGTGTTTATTTTAGGTCACAACACATAGAGATCTGTGCTTATTTTAGGTCACAACACATAGAGATCTGTGTTTATTCTAAGTCACAATACAAAGAGATCTGTGTTTATTTTAGGTCACAACACATAGAGATCTGTGTTTATTTTAAATCACAATACAAAGAGATCTGTGTTTATTTTAAGTCACAACACAAAGAGATCTGTGTTTATTTTAGGTCTCAACACATAGAGATCTGTGTTTACTTTAGGTCAAAACACATAGAGATCTGTGTTTATTTTAGGTCACAACACATAGAGATCTGTGTTTATTTTAGGTCACAATACATAGAGATATGTGTTTATTTTAGGTCACAACACATAGAGATCTGTGTTTATTTTAGGTCACAACACATAGAGATCTGTGTTTATTTCAAATCACAATACAAAGAGATCTGTGTTTATTTTAAGTCACAATACAAAGAGATTTGTGTTTATCTTAATTCACAATACAAAGAGATCTGTGTTTATTTTATGTCATAACACATAGAGATCTGTGTTTATTTTAGGTCACAATACAAAGAGATTTGTGTTTATTTTATGTCTCAACACATAGAGATCTGTGTTTATTTTAGGTCACAACACATAGAGACTTGTGTTTATTTTAAGTCACAATACAAAGAGATCTGTGTTTATTTTAATTCACAACACATAGAGATCTGTGTTTATTTTAAGTCACAATACAAATAGATCTGTGTTTATTTTAAGTCACAATACATAGAGATCTGTGTTTATTTTAAGTCACAATACAAAGAGATCTGTGGCTATTTTAAGTCACAATACATAGAGATCTATGTTTATTTTAAGTCCCAATACATAGAAATCTGTGTTTATTTTATGTCACAATACATAGAGATCAGTGTTTATTTTAAATCAGAATACATAGGGATCTGTGTTTATTTTAGGTCACAATAAACAGAGATTTGTGTTTATTTTAAGTCACAATACAAAGAGATTTGTGTTTATTTTAATTCACAATACAAAGAGATTTGTGTTTATTTTAGGTCACAACACATAGAGATCTATGTTTATTTTAGGTCACAACTCAGAGATCTGTGTTTATTTCAAATCACAATACAAAGAGATCTGTGTTTATTTTAAGTCACAATACATAGAGATCTGTGTTTATTTTAGGTCACAACACATAGAGATCTGTGTTTATTTTAGGTCACAACACATAGAGATCTGTGTTTATTTCAAATCACAATACAAAGAGATCTGTGTTTATTTTAAGTCACAATACATAGAGATCTGTGTTTATTTTAAGTCACAATGCAAAGAGATCTGAGTTTATTTTAAGGCACAATATAAAGAGATCTGTGTTTATTTTAAGTCGCAATACATAGAGATCTGTGTTTATTTTAAGTTACAATATATAGAGATCTGTGTTTATTTTAGGTCACAATACGAAGAGATCTGTGTTTATTTTAAGTCACAATACATAGAGATGTGTGTTTATTTTAAGTCACAATACAAAGAGTACTGTGTTTATTTTAAGTCAAAATACAAAGAGTACTGTGTTTATTTTAAGTCACAATACAAAGAGATCTGTGTTTATTTTAAGTCACAATACATAGAGATCTGTGTTTATTTTAAGTCGCAATACATACAGATCTGTGTTTATTTTAAGTTACAATATATAGAGATCTGTGTTTATTTTAGGTCACAATACATAGAGATCTGTGTTTATTTTAAGTCACAATACATAGAGATCTGTGTTTATTTTAAGTCACAATACATAGAGATATGTGTTTATTTTAGGTCACAACACATAGAGATCTGTGTTTATTTTAAGTGACAATACATAGAGATCTGTGTTTATTTTAGTTCACAACACATAGAGATCTGTGTTTATTTTAGGTCACAATACATAGAGATTTGTGTTTATTTTAGGTCACAACACATAGAGATCTATGTTTATTTTAGGTCACAACACAGAGATCTGTGTTTATTTCAAATCACAATACAAAGAGATCTGTGTTTATTTTAAGTCACAATACATAGAGATCTGTGTTTATTTTAGGTCACAACACATAGAGATCTGCGTGTATTTTAAGTGACAATACATAGAGATCTGTGTTTATTTTAGGTCACAACACATAGAGATCTGTGTTTATTTTAAGTCAAAATACAAAGAGTACTGTGTTTATTTTAAGTCACAATACAAAGAGATCTGTGTTTATTTTAAGTCACAATACATAGAGATCTGTGTTTATTTTTGGTCACAATACATAGAGATCTGTGTTTATTTTAAGTCACAATACATAGAGATCTGTGTTTATTTTAGGTCACAATATATAGAGATCTTTGTTTATTTTAAGTCACAATATATAGAGATCTGTGTTTATTTTAAGTCACAATACATAGAGATCTGTGTTTATTTTAGGTCACAATATATAGAGATCTTTGTTTATTTTAAGTCACAATATATAGAGATCTGCGTTTATTTTAAGTCACAATATATAGAGATCTGCTTTTATTTTAGGTCAAAATATATAGAGATCTGTGTTTACTTTAAGTCACAATATATAGATATCTGTGTTTATTTTAGGTCACAATACACAGAGATCTGTGTTTATTTTAAGTCACAATACATAGAGATCTGTGTTTATTTTAGATCACAATCCAAAGAGATCTGTGTTTATTTTAAGTCACAATACATAGAGATTTGTGTTTATTTTAAGTCACAATGCATAGAGATCTGTGTTTATTTTAGGTCACAATACATAGAGATCTGTGTTTATATTAAGTCACAATACATAGAGATTTGTGTTTATTTTAAGTCACAATGCATAGAGATCTGTGTTTATTTTAGGTCACAACACATAGTGATCTGTGTTTATTTTAAGTCACAATAGATAGAGATTTGTGTTTATTTTAAGTCACAATGCATAGAGATCTGTGTTTATTTTAAGTGACAACACATAGAGATATGTGTTTATTTTAAGTGACAACACATAGAGATCTGTGTTTATTTTAGGTCACAATACATAGAGATCCGTGTTTATTTTAAGTCACAATACATAGAGATCTGTGTTTATTTTAAGTCACAATACAAAGAGATCTGTGTTTATTTTAAGTCACAATACATAGAGATCTGTGTTTATTTTAGGTCACAATACATAGAGATCTGTGTTTATTTTAAGTCACAACACAAAGAGATCTGTATTTATTTTAAATCACAATACTGAGAGATCTGTGTTTATTTTAGGTCACAATACATAGAGATCTGTGTTTATTTTAGGTCACAACACATAGAGATCTGTGTTTATTTTAAGTCACAATAGAAAGAGATCTGTGTTTATTTTAGGTCACAACACATAGAGATCTGTGTTTATTTTAAATCACAATACAAAGAGATCTGTGTTTATTTCAAGTCACAACACAAAGAGATCTGTGTTAATTTTAGGTCACAACACATAGAGATCTGTGTTTATTTTAGGTCAAAACACATAGAGATCTGTGTTTATTCTAAGTCACAGCACATAGAGATCTGTGTTTATTTTAGGTCACAATACATAGAGATATGTGTTTATTTTAGGTCACAACACATAGAGATCTGTGTTTATTTTAGGTCACAACACATAGAGATCTGTGTTTATTTCAAATCACAATACAAAGAGATCTGTGTTTATTTTAAGTCACAATACATAGAGATCTGTGTTTATTTTAGGTCACAACACATAGAGATCTGTGTTTATTTTAAGTGACAATACATAGAGATCTGTGTTTATTTTAGGACACAACACATAGAGATCTGTGTTTATTTTAGGTCAAAACACATATAGATCTGTGTTTATTTTAGGTCACAACTCAGAGAGATCTATGTTTATTTTAGGTCACAATACATAGAGATCTGTGTTTATTTTAGGTCACAAACATAGAGATCTGTGTTTATTTTAGGTCACAACACATAGAGATCTGTGTTTATTTCAAATCACAATACTTAGAGATCTGTGTTTATTTTAGGTCACAATACATAGAGATCTGTGTTTATTTTAGGTCACAACACATAGAGATCTGTGTTTATTTTAAGTCACAATACAAAGAGATCTGTGTTTATTTTAGGTCACAACACATAGAGATCTGTGTTTATTTTAGGTCACAACACATAGAGATCTGTGTTTATTCTAAGTCACAATACAAAGAGATCTGTGTTTATTTTAGGTCACAATACGAAGAGATCTGTGTTTATTTTAAGTCACAATACATAGAGATCTGTGTTTATTTTAAGTCACAATACAAAGAGTACTGTGTTTATTTTAAGTCAAAATACAAAGAGTACTGTGTTTATTTTAAGTCACAATACAAAGAGATCTATGTTTATTTTAAGTCACAATACATAGAGATCTGTGTTTATTTTAAGTCGCAATACATAGAGATCTGTGTATATCTTAAGTCACAATATATAGAGATCTGTGTTTATTTTTGGTCACAATACATAGAGATCTGTGTTTATTTTAAGTCACAATACATAGAGATCTGTGTTTATTTTAGGTCACAATATATAGAGATCTTTGTTTATTTTAAGTCACAATATATAGAGATCTGCGTTTATTTTAAGTCACAATATATAGAGATCTGCGTTTATTTTAGGTCAAAATATATAGATATCTGTGTTTACTTTAAGTCACAACATATAGATATCTGTGTTTATTTTAGGTCACAATACACAGAGATCTGTGTTTATTTTAAGTCACAATACATAGAGATCTGTGTTTATTTTAGATCACAATCCAAAGAGATCTGTGTTTATTTTAAGTCACAATACATAGAGATTTGTGTTTATTTTAAGTCACAATGCATAGAGATCTGTGTTTATTTTAGGTCACAATACATAGAGATCTGTGTTTATATTAAGTCACAATACATAGAGATTTGTGTTTATTTTAAGTCACAATGCATAGAGATCTGTGTTTATTTTAGGTCACAACACATAGTGATCTGTGTTTATTTTAAGTCACAATAGATAGAGATTTGTGTTTATTTTAAGTCACAATGCATAGAGATCTGTGTTTATTTTAAGTGACAACACATAGAGATATGTGTTTATTTTAAGTGACAATTCATAGAGATCTGTGTTTATTTTAGGTCACAATACATAGAGATCCGTGTTTATTTTAAGTCACAATACATAGAGATCTGTGTTTATTTTAAGTCACAATACAAAGAGATCTGTGTTTATTTTAAGTCACAATACATAGAGATCTGTGTTTATTTTAGATCACAATCCAAAGAGATCTGTGTTTATTTTAAGTCACAATACATAGAGATTTGTGTTTATTTTAAGTCACAATGCATAGAGATCTGTGTTTATTTTAGGTCACAATACATAGAGATCTGTGTTTATATTAAGTCACAATACATAGAGATTTGTGTTTATTTTAAGTCACAATGCATAGAGATCTGTGTTTATTTTAGGTCACAACACATAGTGATCTGTGTTTATTTTAAGTCACAATAGATAGAGATTTGTGTTTATTTTAAGTCACAATGCATAGAGATCTGTGTTTATTTTAAGTGACAACACATAGAGATATGTGTTTATTTTAAGTGACAACACATAGAGATCTGTGTTTATTTTAGGTCACAATACATAGAGATCCGTGTTTATTTTAAGTCACAATACATAGAGATCTGTGTTTATTTTAAGTCACAATACAAAGAGATCTGTGTTTATTTTAAGTCACAATACATAGAGATCTGTGTTTATTTTAGGTCACAATACATAGAGATCTGTGTTTATTTTAAGTCACAACACAAAGAGATCTGTGTTTATTTTAAATCACAATACTGAGAGATCTGTGTTTATTTTAGGTCACAATACATAGAGATCTGTGTTTATTTTAGGTCACAACACATAGAGATCTGTGTTTATTTTAAGTCACAATAGAAAGAGATCTGTGTTTATTTTAGGTCACAACACATAGAGATCTGTGTTTATTTTAAATCACAATACAAAGAGATCTGTGTTTATTTTAAGTCACAAAACAAAGAGATCTGTGTTAATTTTAGGTCACAACACATAGAGATCTGTGTTTATTTTAGGTCAAAACACATAGAGATCTGTGTTTATTCTAAGTCACAGCACATAGAGATCTGTGTTTATTTTAGGTCACAATACATAGAGATATGTGTATATTTTAGGTCACAACACATAGAGATCTGTGTTTATTTTAGGTCACAACACATACAGATCTGTGTTTATTTCAAATCACAATACAAAGAGATCTGTGTTTATTTTAAGTCACAATACATAGAGATCTGTGTTTATTTTAGGACACAACACATAGAGATCTGTGTTTATTTTAGGTCAAAACACATATAGATCTGTGTTTATTTTAGGTCACAACTCAGAGAGATCTATGTTTATTTTAGGTCACAATACATAGAGATCTGTGTTTATTTTAGGTCACAAACATAGAGATCTGTGTTTATTTTAGGTCACAACACATAGAGATCTGTGTTTATTTTAGGTCACAACACATAGAGATCTGTGTTTATTTTAAGTCACAATACAAAGAGATCTGTGTTTATTTTAGGTCACAACACATAGAGATCTGTGCTTATTTTAGGTCACAACACATAGAGATCTGTGTTTATTCTAAGTCACAATACAAAGAGATCTGTGTTTATTTTAGGTCACAACACATAGAGATCTGTGTTTATTTTAAATCACAATACAAAGAGATCTGTGTTTATTTTAAGTCACAACACAAAGAGATCTGTGTTTATTTTAGGTCTCAACACATAGAGATCTGTGTTTACTTTAGGTCAAAACACATAGAGATCTGTGTTTATTTTAGGTCACAACACATAGAGATCTGTGTTTATTTTAGGTCACAATACATAGAGATATGTGTTTATTTTAGGTCACAACACATAGAGATCTGTGTTTATTTTAGGTCACAACACATAGAGATCTGTGTTTATTTCAAATCACAATACAAAGAGATCTGTGTTTATTTTAAGTCACAATACAAAGAGATTTGTGTTTATCTTAATTCACAATACAAAGAGATCTGTGTTTATTTTATGTCATAACACATAGAGATCTGTGTTTATTTTAGGTCACAATACAAAGAGATTTGTGTTTATTTTATGTCTCAACACATAGAGATCTGTGTTTATTTTAGGTCACAACACATAGAGACTTGTGTTTATTTTAAGTCACAATACAAAGAGATCTGTGTTTATTTTAATTCACAACACATAGAGATCTGTGTTTATTTTAAGTCACAATACAAATAGATCTGTGTTTATTTTAAGTCACAATACATAGAGATCTGTGTTTATTTTAGGTCACAATACAAAGAGATCTGTGGCTATTTTAAGTCACAATACAAATAGATCTGTGTTTATTTTAAGTCACAATACATAGAGATCTGTGTTTATTTTAAGTCACAATACAAAGAGATCTGTGGCTATTTTAAGTCACAATACATAGAGATCTATGTTTATTTTAAGTCCCAATACATAGAAATCTGTGTTTATTTTATGTCACAATACATAGAGATCAGTGTTTATTTTAAATCAGAATACATAGGGATCTGTGTTTATTTTAGGTCACAATAAACAGAGATTTGTGTTTATTTTAAGTCACAATACAAAGAGATTTGTGTTTATTTTAATTCACAATACAAAGAGATTTGTGTTTATTTTAGGTCACAACACATAGAGATCTATGTTTATTTTAGGTCACAACTCAGAGATCTGTGTTTATTTCAAATCACAATACAAAGAGATCTGTGTTTATTTTAAGTCACAATACATAGAGATCTGTGTTTATTTTAGGTCACAACACATAGAGATCTGTGTTTATTTTAGGTCACAACACATAGAGATCTGTGTTTATTTCAAATCACAATACAAAGAGATCTGTGTTTATTTTAAGTCACAATACATAGAGATCTGTGTTTATTTTAAGTCACAATGCAAAGAGATCTGAGTTTATTTTAAGGCACAATATAAAGAGATCTGTGTTTATTTTAAGTCGCAATACATAGAGATCTGTGTTTATTTTAAGTTACAATATATAGAGATCTGTGTTTATTTTAGGTCACAATACGAAGAGATCTGTGTTTATTTTAAGTCACAATACATAGAGATGTGTGTTTATTTTAAGTCACAATACAAAGAGTACTGTGTTTATTTTAAGTCAAAATACAAAGAGTACTGTGTTTATTTTAAGTCACAATACAAAGAGATCTGTGTTTATTTTAAGTCACAATACATAGAGATCTGTGTTTATTTTAAGTCGCAATACATACAGATCTGTGTTTATTTTAAGTTACAATATATAGAGATCTGTGTTTATTTTAGGTCACAATACATAGAGATCTGTGTTTATTTTAAGTCACAATACATAGAGATCTGTGTTTATTTTAAGTCACAATACATAGAGATATGTGTTTATTTTAGGTCACAACACATAGAGATCTGTGTTTATTTTAAGTGACAATACATAGAGATCTGTGTTTATTTTAGTTCACAACACATAGAGATCTGTGTTTATTTTAGGTCACAATACATAGAGATTTGTGTTTATTTTAGGTCACAACACATAGAGATCTATGTTTATTTTAGGTCACAACACAGAGATCTGTGTTTATTTCAAATCACAATACAAAGAGATCTGTGTTTATTTTAAGTCACAATACATAGAGATCTGTGTTTATTTTAGGTCACAACACATAGAGATCTGCGTGTATTTTAAGTGACAATACATAGAGATCTGTGTTTATTTTAGGTCACAACACATAGAGATCTGTGTTTATTTTAAGTCAAAATACAAAGAGTACTGTGTTTATTTTAAGTCACAATACAAAGAGATCTGTGTTTATTTTAAGTCACAATACATAGAGATCTGTGTTTATTTTTGGTCACAATACATAGAGATCTGTGTTTATTTTAAGTCACAATACATAGAGATCTGTGTTTATTTTAGGTCACAATATATAGAGATCTTTGTTTATTTTAAGTCACAATATATAGAGATCTGTGTTTATTTTAAGTCACAATACATAGAGATCTGTGTTTATTTTAGGTCACAATATATAGAGATCTTTGTTTATTTTAAGTCACAATATATAGAGATCTGCGTTTATTTTAAGTCACAATATATAGAGATCTGCTTTTATTTTAGGTCAAAATATATAGAGATCTGTGTTTACTTTAAGTCACAATATATAGATATCTGTGTTTATTTTAGGTCACAATACACAGAGATCTGTGTTTATTTTAAGTCACAATACATAGAGATCTGTGTTTATTTTAGATCACAATCCAAAGAGATCTGTGTTTATTTTAAGTCACAATACATAGAGATTTGTGTTTATTTTAAGTCACAATGCATAGAGATCTGTGTTTATTTTAGGTCACAATACATAGAGATCTGTGTTTATATTAAGTCACAATACATAGAGATTTGTGTTTATTTTAAGTCACAATGCATAGAGATCTGTGTTTATTTTAGGTCACAACACATAGTGATCTGTGTTTATTTTAAGTCACAATAGATAGAGATTTGTGTTTATTTTAAGTCACAATGCATAGAGATCTGTGTTTATTTTAAGTGACAACACATAGAGATATGTGTTTATTTTAAGTGACAACACATAGAGATCTGTGTTTATTTTAGGTCACAATACATAGAGATCCGTGTTTATTTTAAGTCACAATACATAGAGATCTGTGTTTATTTTAAGTCACAATACAAAGAGATCTGTGTTTATTTTAAGTCACAATACATAGAGATCTGTGTTTATTTTAGGTCACAATACATAGAGATCTGTGTTTATTTTAAGTCACAACACAAAGAGATCTGTATTTATTTTAAATCACAATACTGAGAGATCTGTGTTTATTTTAGGTCACAATACATAGAGATCTGTGTTTATTTTAGGTCACAACACATAGAGATCTGTGTTTATTTTAAGTCACAATAGAAAGAGATCTGTGTTTATTTTAGGTCACAACACATAGAGATCTGTGTTTATTTTAAATCACAATACAAAGAGATCTGTGTTTATTTCAAGTCACAACACAAAGAGATCTGTGTTAATTTTAGGTCACAACACATAGAGATCTGTGTTTATTTTAGGTCAAAACACATAGAGATCTGTGTTTATTCTAAGTCACAGCACATAGAGATCTGTGTTTATTTTAGGTCACAATACATAGAGATATGTGTTTATTTTAGGTCAAAACACATAGAGATCTGTGTTTATTCTAAGTCACAGCACATAGAGATCTGTGTTTATTTTAGGTCACAATACATAGAGATATGTGTTTATTTTAGGTCACAACACATAGAGATCTGTGTTTATTTTAGGTCACAACACATAGAGATCTGTGTTTATTTCAAATCACAATACAAAGAGATCTGTGTTTATTTTAAGTCACAATACATAGAGATCTGTGTTTATTTTAGGTCACAACACATAGAGATCTGTGTTTATTTTAAGTGACAATACATAGAGATCTGTGTTTATTTTAGGACACAACACATAGAGATCTGTGTTTATTTTAGGTCAAAACACATATAGATCTGTGTTTATTTTAGGTCACAACTCAGAGAGATCTATGTTTATTTTAGGTCACAATACATAGAGATCTGTGTTTATTTTAGGTCACAAACATAGAGATCTGTGTTTATTTTAGGTCACAACACATAGAGATCTGTGTTTATTTCAAATCACAATACTTAGAGATCTGTGTTTATTTTAGGTCACAATACATAGAGATCTGTGTTTATTTTAGGTCACAACACATAGAGATCTGTGTTTATTTTAAGTCACAATACAAAGAGATCTGTGTTTATTTTAGGTCACAACACATAGAGATCTGTGTTTATTTTAGGTCACAACACATAGAGATCTGTGTTTATTCTAAGTCACAATACAAAGAGATCTGTGTTTATTTTAGGTCACAATACGAAGAGATCTGTGTTTATTTTAAGTCACAATACATAGAGATCTGTGTTTATTTTAAGTCACAATACAAAGAGTACTGTGTTTATTTTAAGTCAAAATACAAAGAGTACTGTGTTTATTTTAAGTCACAATACAAAGAGATCTATGTTTATTTTAAGTCACAATACATAGAGATCTGTGTTTATTTTAAGTCGCAATACATAGAGATCTGTGTATATCTTAAGTCACAATATATAGAGATCTGTGTTTATTTTTGGTCACAATACATAGAGATCTGTGTTTATTTTAAGTCACAATACATAGAGATCTGTGTTTATTTTAGGTCACAATATATAGAGATCTTTGTTTATTTTAAGTCACAATATATAGAGATCTGCGTTTATTTTAAGTCACAATATATAGAGATCTGCGTTTATTTTAGGTCAAAATATATAGATATCTGTGTTTACTTTAAGTCACAACATATAGATATCTGTGTTTATTTTAGGTCACAATACACAGAGATCTGTGTTTATTTTAAGTCACAATACATAGAGATCTGTGTTTATTTTAGATCACAATCCAAAGAGATCTGTGTTTATTTTAAGTCACAATACATAGAGATTTGTGTTTATTTTAAGTCACAATGCATAGAGATCTGTGTTTATTTTAGGTCACAATACATAGAGATCTGTGTTTATATTAAGTCACAATACATAGAGATTTGTGTTTATTTTAAGTCACAATGCATAGAGATCTGTGTTTATTTTAGGTCACAACACATAGTGATCTGTGTTTATTTTAAGTCACAATAGATAGAGATTTGTGTTTATTTTAAGTCACAATGCATAGAGATCTGTGTTTATTTTAAGTGACAACACATAGAGATATGTGTTTATTTTAAGTGACAATTCATAGAGATCTGTGTTTATTTTAGGTCACAATACATAGAGATCCGTGTTTATTTTAAGTCACAATACATAGAGATCTGTGTTTATTTTAAGTCACAATACAAAGAGATCTGTGTTTATTTTAAGTCACAATACATAGAGATCTGTGTTTATTTTAGGTCACAATACATAGAGATCTGTGTTTATTTTAAGTCACAACACAAAGAGATCTGTGTTTATTTTAAATCACAATACTGAGATCTGTGTTTATTTTAGGTCACAATACATAGAGATCTGTGTTTATTTTAGGTCACAACACAAAGAGATCTGTGTTTATTTTAAGTCACAATAGAAAGAGATCTGTGTTTATTTTAGGTCACAACACATAGAGATCTGTGTTTATTTTAAATCACAATACAAAGAGATCTGTGTTTATTTTAAGTCACAACACAAAGAGATCTGTGTTAATTTTAGGTCACAACACATAGAGATCTGTGTTTATTTTAGGTCAAAACACATAGAGATCTGTGTTTATTCTAAGTCACAGCACATAGAGATCTGTGTTTATTTTAGGTCACAATACATAGAGATATGTGTTTATTTTAGGTCACAACACATAGAGATCTGTGTTTATTTTAGGTCACAACACATAGAGATCTGTGTTTATTTCAAATCACAATACAAAGAGATCTGTGTTTATTTTAAGTCACAATACATAGAGATCTGTGTTTATTTTAGGTCACAACACATAGAGATCTGTGTTTATTTTAAGTGACAATACATAGAGATCTGTGTTTATTTTAGGACACAACACATAGAGATCTGTGTTTATTTTAGGTCAAAACACATATAGATCTGTGTTTATTTTAGGTCACAATACATAGAGATCTGTGTTTATTTTAGGTCACAACACATAGAGATCTGTGTTTATTTTAAGTCACAATACAAAGAGATCTGTGTTTATTTTAGGTCACAACAAATAGAGATCTGTGTTTATTTTAGGTCACAACACATAGAGATCTGTGTTTATTCTAAGTCACAATACAAAGAGATCTGTGTTTATTTTAGGTCACAACACATAGAGATCTGTGTTTATTTTAAATCACAATACAAAGAGATCTGTGTTTATTTTAAGTCACAACACAAAGAGATCTGTGTTTATTTTAGGTCACAACACATAGAGATCTGTGTTTACTTTAGGTCAAAACACATAGAGATCTGTGTTTATTTTAGGTCACAACACATAGAGATCTGTGTTTATTTTAGGTCACAATACATAGAGATATGTGTTTATTTTAGGTCACAACACATAGAGATCTGTGTTTATTTTAGGTCACAACACATAGAGATCTGTGTTTATTTCAAATCACAATACAAAGAGATCTGTGTTTATTTTAAGTCACAATACAAAGAGATCTGTGTTTATTTTATGTCATAACACATAGAGATCTGTGTTTATTTTAGGTCACAATACAAAGAGATTTGTGTTTATTTTATGTCTCAACACATAGAGATCTGTGTTTATTTTAGGTCACAACACATAGAGACTTGTGTTTATTTTAAGTCACAATACAAATAGATCTGTGTTTATTTTAAGTCACAATACATAGAGATCTGTGTTTATTTTAAGTCACAATACAAATAGATCTGTGTTTATTTTAAGTCACAATACATAGAGATCTGTGTTTATTTTAAGTCACAATACAAAGAGATCTGTGGCTATTTTAAGTCACAATACATAGAGATCTATGTTTATTTTAAGTCCCAATACATAGAAATCTGTGTTTATTTTATGTCACAATACATAGAGATCAGTGTTTATTTTAAATCAGAATACATAGGGATCTGTGTTTATTTTAGGTCACAATAAACAGAGATTTGTGTTTATTTTAAGTCACAATACAAAGAGATTTGTGTTTATTTTAATTCACAATACAAAGAGATCTGTGTTTATTTTAAGTCACAATACAAAGAGATCTGTGTTTATTTTATGTCATAACACATAGAGATCTGTGTTTATTTTAGGTCACAATACAAAGAGATTTGTGTTTATTTTATGTCACAACACATAGAGATCTGTGTTTATTTTAGGTCACAACACATAGATTTTGTGTTTATTTTAAGTCACAATACAAAGAGATCTGTGTTTATTTTAAGTCACAATGCAAAGAGATCTGTGTTTATTTTAAGTCACAATACAAAGAGATTTGTGTTTATTTTAAGTCACAATATATAGAGATCTGTGTTTATTTTAGGTCACAATACATAGAGATCTGTGTTTATTTAAGGTCACAACACATAGAGATCTGTGTTTATTTTAAGTCACAATACAAAGAGATCTGTGTTTATTTTAAGTCACAATACATAGCGATCTGTGTTTATTTTAAGTCACAATACATAGCGATCTGTGTTTATTTTAAGTCACAATACTTAGAGATCTGTGTTTATTTTAGGTCACAACACATAGATATCTGTGTCTATTTTAAGTCACAACACATAGAGATCTGTGTTTATTTTAGGTCACAACACATAGAGATCTGTGTTTATTCTAAGTCACAATACAAAGAGATCTGTGTTTATTTTATGTCACAACACATAGAGATCTGTGTTTATTTTGAATCACAATACAAAGAGATCTGTGTTTATTTTAAGTCACAACACAAAGAGATCTGTGTTTATTTTAGGTCACAACACATAGAGATCTGTGTTTACTTTAGGTCAAAACACATAGAGATCTGTGTTTATTTTAGGTCACAACACATAGAGATCTGTGTTTATTTTAGATCACAATACATAGAGATATGTGTTTATTTTAGGTCACAACACATAGAGATCTGTGTTTATTTTAGGTCACAACACATAGAGATCTGTGTTTATTTCAAATCACAATACAAAGAGATCTGTGTTTATTTTAAGTCACAATACAAAGAGATTTGTGTTTATCTTAATTCACAATACAAAGAGATCTGTGTTTATTTTAAGTCACAATACAATGAGATCTGTGTTTATTTTATGTCATAACACATAGAGATCTGTGTTTATTTTAGGTCACAATACAAAGAGATTTGTGTTTATTTTATGTCTCAACACATAGAGATCTGTGTTTATTTTAGGTCACAACACATAGAGACTTGTGTTTATTTTAAGTCACAATACAAAGAGATCTGTGTTTATTTTAATTCACAACACATAGAGATCTGTGTTTATTTTAAGTCACAATACAAATAGATCTGTGTTTATTTTAAGTCACAATACATAGAGATCTGTGTTTATTTTAAGTCACAATACAAAGAGATCTGTGGCTATTTTAAGTCACAATACATAGAGATCTATGTTTATTTTAAGTCCCAATACATAGAAATCTGTGTTTATTTTATGTCACAATACATAGAGATCAGTGTTAATTTTAAATCAGAATACATAGGGATCTGTGTTTATTTTAGGTCACAATAAACAGAGATTTGTGTTTATTTTAAGTCACAACACATAGAGATCTGTGTTTATTTTAAGTCACAATACATAGAGATCTGTGTTTATTTTAGGTCACAACACATATAGATCTGTGTTTATTTTATGTCACAATACATAGAGATATGTGTTTATTTTATGTCACAACACATAGAGATCTGTGTTTATTTTAAGTCACAATACATAGAGATCTGTGTTTATTTTATGTCACAACACATAGAGATCTGTGTTTATTTTAGGTCACAACACATAGAGATCTGTGTTTATTTTAAGTCACAACACATAGAGATCTGTGTTTATTTTTAGTCACAATACTAAGAGATCTGTGTTTATTTTAAGTCACAATACAAAGAGATCTGTGTTTATTTTAGGTCACAATACATAGAGATATGTGTTTATTTTAGGTCACAACACATAGAGATCTGTGTTTATTTTAGGTCACATTACATAGTGATCTGTGTTTATTTTAAGTCACAATACAAAGAGATCTGTGTTTATTTTAAGTCACAAAACTTAGAGATCTGTGTTTATTTTAGGTCACAATACATAGAGATCTGTGTTTATTTTAAGTCACAATACATAGAGATCTGTTTTTATTTTAAGTCACAATACATAGAGATCTGTGTTTATTTTAAGTCAAAATACATAGAGATCTGTGTTTATTTTAGGTCACAACACATAGAGATCTGTGTTTATTTTAAGTCACAATACAAAGAGATCTGTGTTTATTTTAAGTCACAATACATAGAGATCTGTGTTTATTTTAGGTCACAACACATAGAGATCTGTGTTTATTTTAAGTCACAATACATAGAGATCTGTGTTTATTTTAGGTCACAACACATATAGATCTGTGTTTATTTTATGTCACAACATATAGAGATTTGTGTTTATTTTAGGTCACAACACATAGAGATTTGTGTTTATTTTAAGTCACAATAAAGAGATCTGTGTTTATTTTAAGTGACAATGCAAAGAGATCTGTGTTTATTTTAAGTCATAATACAAAGAGATTTGTGTTTATTTTAAGTCACAATACATAGAGATCTGTGTTTATTTTAGGTCAAAATACATAGAGATCTGTGTTTATTTTAGGTCACAACACATAGAGATCTATGTTTATTTTAAGTCACAATACAAAGAGATCTGTGTTTATTTTAAGTCACAATACATAGAGATCTGTGTTTATTTTAAGTAACAATACATAGAGATATGTGTTTATTTTAAGTCACAATGCATAGAGATCTGTGTTTATTTTAAGTCACAATACATAGAGATCTGTGTAATTTTAAATCACAATACATAGAGATCTGTGTTTGTTTTAAGTCACAATACATAGAGATCTGTGTTTATTTTAAGTCACAATACATAGAGATCTGTGTTAATTTTAGGTCACAACACATAGAGATCTGTGTTTATTTTAAGTCACAATACAAAGAGATCTGTGTTTATTTTAAGTCACAATACTTAGAGATCTGTGTTTATTGTAGGCCACAACAAATAGAGATCTGTGTTTATTTTAAGTGACAATACATAGAGATCTGTGTTTATTTTAGGTCACAACACATATAGATCTGTGTTTATTTTATGTCACAACAAATAGAGATCTGTGTTTATTTTATGTCACAACACATAGAGATCTGTGTTTATTTTAAGTCACAATACATAGAGATCTGTGTTTATTTTAGGTCACAACACATAGAGATCTGTGTTTATTTTTAGTCACAATACTTAGAGATCTGTGTTTATTTTAAGTCACAATACAAAGAGATCTGTGTTTATTTTAGGTCACAATACATAGAGATATGTGTTTATTTTAGGTCACAACACATAGAGATCTGTGTTTATTTTAGGTCACAACACATAGAGATCTGTGTTTATTTCAAATCACACTACAAAGAGATCTGTGTTTATTTTAAGTCACAATACATAGAGATCTGTGTTTATTTTAGGTCACAACACATAGAGATCTGTGTTTATTTTAAGTGACAATACATAGAGATCTGTGTTTATTTTAGGTCACAATACAACGAGTACTGTGTTTATTTTAAGGCACAATACATAGAGATCTGTGTTTATTTTAAGTCACAATACAACGAGTACTGTGTTTATTTTAAGGCACAATACATAGAGATCTGTGTTTATTTTAGGTCACAACACATAGAGATCTGTGTTTATTTTAAGGCACAATACATAGAGATCTGTGTTTATTTTAAGTCACAATACATAGAGATCTGTGTTTATTTTAAGTCACAATACATAGAGATCTGTGTTTATTTTAAGTCACAATACATAGAAATCTGTGTTTATTTTAAGTCACAATACATAGAGATCTGTGCTTATTTTAAGTCACAATACATAGCGATCTGTGTTTATTTTAAGTCACAACACATAGAGATCTGTGTTTATTTTAAGTCACAATACTTAGAGATCTGTGTTTATTTTAGGTCACAACACATAGAGATCTGTGTCTATTTTAAGTCACAACACATAGAGATCTGTGTTTATTTTAGGTAACAACACATAGAGATCTGTGTTTATTTTAGGTCACAACACATAGAGATCTGTGTTTATTTTAGTTCACAATACAAAGAGTACTGTGTTTATTTTAAGTCACAATACAAAGAGTACTGTGTTTATTTTAAGTCAAAATACAAAGAGATCTGTGTTTATTTTAAGTCACAATACATAGAGATTTGTGTTTATTTTAAGTCACAATACAAAGAGATCTGTGTTTATTTTAAGTCACAATACAAAGAGATCTGTGTTTATTTTAGGTCACAATATATAGAGATCTTTGTTTATTTTAAGTCACAATATATAGAGATCTGCGTTTATTGTAAGTCACAATATATAGAGATCTGTGTTTATTTTAGGTCAAAATATATAGAGATCTGTGTTTGCTTTAAGTCACAATATATAGATATCTGTGTTTATTTTAGGTCACAATACACAGAGATCTGTGTTTATTTTAAGTCACAATACATAGAGATCTGTGTTTATTTTAGATCACAATCCAAAGAGATCTGTGTCTATTTTAAGTCAAAATACATAGAGATTTGTGTTTATTTTAAGTCACAATGCATAGAGATCTGTGTTTATTTTAGGTCACAATACATACAGATCTGTGTTTATATTAAGTCACAATACATAGAGATTTGTGTTTATTTTAAGTCACAATGCATAGAGATCTGTGTTTATTTTAGGTCACAACACATAGTGATCTGTGTTTATTTTAAGTCACAATACATAGAGATTTGTGTTTATTTTAAGTCACAATGCATAGAGATCTGTGTTTATTTTAAGTGACAACACATAGAGATCTGTGTTTATTTTAAGTGACAACACATAGAGATCTGTGTTTATTTTAGGTCACAATACATAGAGATCCGTGTTTATTTTAAGTCACAATACATAGAGATCTGTGTTTATTTTAAGTCACAATATAAAGAGATCTGTGTTTATTTTAAGTCACAATACATAGAGATCTGTGTTTATTTTAGGTCACAATACATAGAGATCTGTGTTTATTTTAAGTCACAACACAAAGAGATCTGTGTTTATTTTAAATCACAATACTGAGAGATCTGTGTTTATTTTAGGTCACAATACATAGAGATCTGTGTTTATTTTAGGTCACAACACATAGAGATCTGTGTTTATTTTAAGTCACAATACAAAGAGATCTGTGTTAATTTTTGGTCACAACACATAGAGATCTGTGTTTATTTTAAGTCACAATAGAAAGAGATCTGTGTTTATTTTAGGTCACAACACATAGAGATCTGTGTTTATTTTAAATCACAATACAAAGAGATCTGTGTTTATTTTAAGTCACAACACAAAGAGATCTGTGTTTATTTTAGGTCACAACACATAGAGATCTGTGTTTATTTTAGGTCAAAACACATAGAGATCTGTGTTTATTCTAGGTCACAGCACATAGAGATCTGTCTTTATTTTAGGTCACAATATATAGAGATATGTGTTTATTTTAGGTCACAACACATAGAGATCTGTGTTTATTTTAGGTCACAACACATAGAGATCTGTGTTTATTTCAAATCACAATACAAAGAGATCTGTGTTTATTTTAAGTCACAATACACAGAGATCTGTGTTTATTTTAGGTCACAACACATAGAGATCTGTGTTTATTTTAAGTGACAATACATAGAGATCTGTGTTTATTTTAGGTCACAACACATAGAGATCTATGTTTATTTTAGGTCACAATACATAGAGATCTGTGTTTATTTTAGGTCACAACACATAGAGATCTGTGTTTATTTTAGGTCACAACACATAGAGATCTGTGTTTATTTCAAATCACAATACTTAGAGATCTGTGTTTATTTTAGGTCACAATACATAGAGATCTGTGTTTATTTTAGGTCACAACACATAGAGATCTGTGTTTATTTTAAGTCACAATACAAATAGATCTGTGTTTATTTTAAGTCACAATACAAATAGATCTGTGTTTATTTTAAGTCACAATACAAATAGATCTGTGTTTATTTTAATTCACAACACATAGAGATTTGTGTTTATTTTAAGTCACAATACATAGAGATCTGTGTTTATTTTAAGTCACAATACAAAGAGATCTGTGGCTATTTTAAGTCACAATACATAGAGATCTATGTTTATTTTAAGTCCCAATACATAGAAATCTGTGTTTATTTTATGTCACAATACATAGAGATCAGTTTTTATTTTAAATCAGAATACATAGGGATCTGTGTTTATTTTAGGTCACAATAAACAGAGATATGTGTTTATTTTAAGTCACAATACAAAGAGATCTGTGTTTATTTTAGGTCACAACACATAGAGATCTGTGTTTATTTTAGGTCACAACACATAGAGATCTGTGTTTATTCTTAGCCACAATACAAAGAGATCTGTGTTTATTTTAGGTCACAACACATAGAGATCTGTGTTTATTTTAAATCACAATACAAAGAGATCTGTGTTTATTTTAAGTCACAACACAAAGAGATCTGTGTTTATTTTAGGTCACAACACATAGAGATCTGTGTTTACTTTAGGTCAAAACACATAGAGATCTGTGTTTATTTTAGGTCACAACACATAGAGATCTGTGTTTATTTTAGGTCACAATACATAGAGATATGTGTTTATTTTAGGTCACAACACATAGAGATCTGTGTTTATTTTAGGTCACAACACATAGAGATCTGTGTTTATTTCAAATCACAATACAAAGAGATCTGTGTTTATTTTAAGTCACAATACAAAGAGATTTGTGTTTATCTTAATTCACAATACAAAGAGATCTGTGTTTATTTTAAGTCACAATACAAAGAGATCTGTGTTTATTTTATGTCATAACACATAGAGATCTGTGTTTATTTTAGGTCACAATACAAAGAGATTTGTGTTTATTTTATGTCTCAAAACATAGAGATCTGTGTTTATTTTAGGTCACAACACATAGAGATTTGTGTTTATTTTAAGTCACAATACAAAGAGATCTGTGTTTATTTTAATTCACAACACATAGAGATCTGTGTTTATTTTAAGTCACAATACAAATAGATCTGTGTTTATTTTAAGTCACAATACATAGAGATTTGTGTTTATTTTAAGTCACAATACATAGAGATCTGTGTTTATTTTAAGTCACAATACAAAGAGATCTGTGGCTATTTTAAGTCACAATACATAGAGATCTATGTTTATTTTAAGTCCCAATACATAGAAATCTGTGTTTATTTTATGTCACAATACATAGAGATCAGTTTTTATTTTAAATCAGAATACATAGGGATCTGTGTTTATTTTAGGTCACAATAAACAGAGATTTGTGTTTATTTTAAGTCACAATACAAAGAGATTAGTGTTTATTTTAATTCACAATACAAAGAGATCTGTGTTTATTTTAAGTCACAATACAAAGAGATCTGTGTTTATTTTATGTCATAACACATAGAGATCTGTGTTTATTTTAGGTCACAATACAAAGAGATTTGTGTTTATTTTATGTCACAACACATAGAGATCTGTGTTTATTTTAGGTCACAACACATAGATTTTGTGTTTATTTTAAGTCACAATACAAAGAGATCTGTGTTTATTTTAAGTCACAATGCACAGAGATCTGTGTTTATTTTAAGTCACAATACAAAGAGATTTGTGTTTATTTTAAGTCACAATATATAGAGATCTGTGTTTATTTTAGGTCACAATACATAGAGATTTGTGTTTATTTAAGGTCACAACACATAGAGATCTGTGTTTATTTTAAGTCACAATACAAAGAGATCTGTGTTTATTTTAAGTCACAATACATAGAAATCTGTGTTTATTTTAAGTCACAATATATAGAGATCTGTGTTTATTTTAAGTCACAATACATAGAAATCTGTGTTTATTTTAAGTCACAATACATAGGGATCTATGCTTATTTTAAGTCACAATACATAGCGATCTGTGTTTATTTTAAGTCACAATACATAGAGATCTGTGTTTATTTTAAGTCACAATACTTAGAGATCTGTGTTTATTTTAGGTCACAACACATAGAGATCTGTGTCTATTTTAAGTCACAACACATAGTGATCTGTGTTTATTTTAGGTCACAACACATATAGATCTGTGTTTATTTTAGGTCACAACACATAGAGATCTGAGTTTATTTTAGTTCACAATACAAAGAGTACTGTGTTTATTTTAAGTCACAATACAAAGAGTACTGTGTTTATTTTAAGTCACAATACAAAGAGATCTGTGTTTATTTTAGGTCACAACACATATAGATCTGTGTTTATTTTATGTCACAACATATAGAGATTTTTGTTTATTTTAGGTCACAACACATAGAGATTTGTGTTTATTTTAAGTCACAATACAAAGAGATCTGTGTTTTTTTTAAGTGACAATGCAAAGAGATCTGTGTTTATTTTAAGTCATAATACAAAGAGATTTGTGTTTATTTTAAGTCACAATACATAGAGATCTGTGTTTATTTTAGGTCACAATACATAGAGATCTGTGTTTATTTTAGGTCAAAACACATAGAGATCAATGTTTATTTTAAGTCACAATACAAAGAGATCTGTGTTTATTTTAAGTCAAAATACATAGAGATCTGTGTTTATTTTAAGTCACAATACATAGAGATCTGTGTTTATTTTAAGTCACAATGCATAGAGATCTGTGTTTATTTTAAGTCACAATACATAGAGATCTGTGTTTATTTTAAATCACAATACATAGAGATCTGTGTTTGTTTTAAGTCACAATACAAGAGATCTGTGTTTATTTTAGGTCACAATACATAGAGATCTGTGTTAATTTTAGGTCACAACACATAGAGATCTGTGTTTATTTTAAGTCACAATACAAAGAGATCTGTGTTTATTTTAAGTCACAAAACTTAGAGAACTGTTTTTATTGTAGGTCACAACACATAGAGATCTGTGTTTATTTTAAGTCACAATACATAGAGATCTGTGTTTATTTTAGGTCACAACACATATAGATCTGTGTTTATTTTATGTCACAATACATAGAGATATGTGTCTATTTTATGTCACAACACATAGAGATCTGTGTTTATTTTAAGTCACAATACATAGAGATCTGTGTTTATTTTATGTCACAACACATAGAGATCTGTGTTTATTTTAGGTCACAACACATAGAGATCTGTGTTTATTTTAAGTCACAACACATAGAGATCTGTGTTTATTTTTAGTCACAATACTAAGAGATCTGTGTTTATTTTAAGTCACAATACAAAGAGATCTGTGTTTATTTTAAGTCACAATACAAAGAGATCTGTGTTTATTTTAAGTCACAATACAAAGAGATCTGTGTTTATTTTAAGTCACAATACATAGAGATCTGTGTTTATTTTAAGTCACAATACAAAGAGATCTGTGTTTATTTTAAGTCACAATACTAAGAGATCTGTGTTTATTTTAAGTCACAATACAAAGAGATCTGTGTTTATTTTAAGTCACAATACAAAGAGATCTGTGTTTATTTTAAGTCACAACACATAGAGATTTGTGTTTATTTTAAGTCACAATACAAAGAGATCTGTGTTTATTTTAAGTCACAATACTAAGAGATCTGTGTTTATTTTAAGTCACAATACAAAGAGATCTGTGTTTATTTTAAGTCACAATACATAGAGATCTGTGTTTATTTTAGGTCACAATACATAGAGATCTGTGTTTATTTTAAGTCACAATACATAGAGATCTGTGTTTATTTTAGGTCACAACACATATAGATCTGTGTTTATTTTATGTCACAACATATAGAGATTTGTGTTTATTTTAAGTCACAACACATAGAGATTTGTGTTTGTTTTAAGTCACAATACAAAGAGATCTGTGTTTATTTTAAGTGACAATGCAAAGAGATCTGTGTTTATTTTAAGTCATAATACAAAGAGATTTGTGTTTATTTTAAGTCATAATACAAAGAGATCTGTGTTTATTTTAAGTGACAATACAAAGAGTACTGTGTTTATTTTAAGTCATAATACAAAGAGATTTGTGTTTATTTTAAGTCACAATACATAGAGATCTGTGTTTATTTTAGGTCACAATACATAGAGATATGTGTTTATTTTAGGTCACAACACATAGAGATCTATGTTTATTTTAAGTCACAATACAAAGAGATCTGTGTTTATTTTAAGTCACAATACATAGAGATCTGTGTTTATTTTAAGTCACAATACATAGAGATCTGTGTTAATTTTAGGTCACAACACATAGAGATCTGTGTTTATTTTAAGTCACAATACAAAGAGATCTGTGTTTATTTTAAGTCACAATACTTAGAGATCTGTGTTTATTGTAGGCCACAACAAATAGAGATCTGTGTTTATTTTAAGTCACAATACATAGAGATCTGTGTTTATTTTAGGTCACAACACATATAGATCTGTGTTTATTTTATGTCACAACAAATAGAGATCTGTGTTTATTTTATGTCACAACACATAGAGATCTGTGTTTATTTTAAGTCACAATACATAGAGATCTGTGTTTATTTTATGTCACAACACATAGAGATCTGTGTTTATTTCAAATCACACTACAAAGAGATCTGTGTTTATTTTAAGTCACAATACATAGAGATCTGTGTTTATTTTAGGTCACAACACATAGAGATCTGTGTTTATTTTAAGTGACAATACATAGAGATCTGTGTTTATTTTAGGTCACAACACATAGAGATCTGTGTTTATTTTAGGTTACAACACATAGAGATCTGTGTTTATTTTAGGTCACAACACATAGAGATCTGTGTTTATTTTAAGTCACAATACATAGAGATCTGTGTTAATTTTAAGTCACAATACATAGAGATCTGTGTTTATTTTAGGTCACAACACATAGAGATCAGTGTTTATTTTAGGTCACAATATATAGAGATCTTTGTTTATTTTAAGTCACAATATATAGAGATCTGCGTTTATTTTAAGTCACAATATATAGAGATCTGTGTTTATTTTAGGTCAAAATATATAGAGATCTGTGTTTACTTTAAGTCACAATGTATAGATATCTGTGTTTATTTTAGGTCACAATACACAGAGATCTGTGTTTATTTTAAGTCACAATACATAGAGATCTGTGTTTATTTTAGATCACAATCCAAAGAGATCTGTGTTTATTTTAAGTCAAAATACATAGAGATTTGTGTTTATTTTAAGTCACAATGCATAGAGATCTGTGTTTATTTTAGGTCACAATACATAGAGATCTGTGTTTATATTAAGTCACAATACATAGAGATTTGTGTTTATTTTAAGTCACAATGCATAGAGATCTGTGTTTATTTTAGGTCACAACACATAGTGATCTGTGTTTATTTTAAGTCACAATACATAGAGATTTGTGTTTATTTTAAGTCACAATGCATAGAGATCTGTGTTTATTTTAAGTGACAACACATAGAGATCTGTGTTTATTTTAAGTGACAACACATAGAGATCTGTGTTTATTTTAGGTCACAATACATAGAGATCCGTGTTTATTTTAAGTCACAATACATAGAGATCTGTGTTTATTTTAAGTCACAATATAAAGAGATCTGTGTTTATTTTAAGTCACAATACATAGAGATCTGTGTTTATTTTAGGTCACAATACATAGAGATCTGTGTTTATTTTAAGTCACAACACAAAGAGATCTGTGTTTATTTTAAATCACAATACTGAGAGATCTGTGTTTATTTTAGGTCACAATACATAGAGATCTGTGTTTATTTTAGGTCACAACACATAGAGATCTGTGTTTATTTTAAGTCACAATACAAAGAGATCTGTGTTTATTTTAGGTCACAACACATAGAGATCTGTGTTTATTTTAAGTCACAATAGAAAGAGATCTGTGTTTATTTTAGGTCACAACACATAGAGATCTGTGTTTATTTTAAATCACAATACAAAGAGATCTGTGTTTATTTTAAGTCACAACACAAAGAGATCTGTGTTTATTTTAGGTCACAACACATAGAGATCTGTGTTTATTTTAGGTCAAAACACATAGAGATCTGTGTTTATTCTAGGTCACAGCACATAGAGATCTGTGTTTATTTTAGGTCACAATACATAGAGATATGTGTTTATTTTAGGTCACAACACATAGAGATCTGTGTTTATTTTAGGTCACAACACATAGAGATCTGTGTTTATTTCAAATCACAATACAAAGAGATCTGTGTTTATTTTAAGTCACAATACATAGAGATCTGTGTTTATTTTAGGTCACAACACAGAGATATCTGTGTTTATTTTAAGTGACAATACATAGAGATCTGTGTTTATTTTAGGACACAACACATAGAGATCTGTGTTTATTTTAGGTCAAAACACATATAGATCTGTGTTTATTTTAGGTCACAACACATAGAGATCTATGTTTATTTTAGGTCACAATACATAGAGATCTGTGTTTATTTTAGGTCACAACACATAGAGATCTGTGTTTATTTTAGGTCACAACACATAGAGATCTGTGTTTATTTCAAATCACAATACTTAGAGATCTGTGTTTATTTTAGGTCACAATACATAGAGATCTGTGTTTATTTTAGGTCACAACACATAGAGATCTGCGTTTATTTTAAGTCACAATATATAGAGATCTGTGTTTATTTCAGGTCAAAATATATAGAGATCTGTGTTTACTTTAAGTCACAATAAATAGATATCTGTGTTTATTTTAGGTCACAATACACAGAGATCTGTGTTTATTTTAAGTCACAATACATAGAGATCTGTGTTTATTTTAGATCACAATCCAAAGAGATCTGTGTTTATTTTAAGTCAAAATACATAGAGATTTGTGTTTATTTTAAGTCACAATGCATAGAGATCTGTGTTTATTTTAGGTCACAACACATAGTGATCTGTGTTTATTTTAAGTCACAATACATAGAGATTTGTGTTTATTTTAAGTCACAATGCATAGAGATCTGTGTTTATTTTAAGTGACAACACATAGAGATCTGTGTTTATTTTAAGTGACAACACATAGAGATCTGTGTTTATTTTAGGTCACAATACATAGAGATCCGTGTTTATTTTAAGTCACAATACATAGAGATCTGTGTTTATTTTAAGTCACAATACATAGAGATCTGTGTTTATTTTAGGTCACAATACATAGAGATCTGTGTTTATTTTAAGTCACAACACAAAGAGATCTGTGTTTATTTTAAATCACAATACTGAGAGATCTGTGTTTATTTTAGGTCACAATACATAGAGATCTGTGTTTATTTTAGGTCACAACACATAGAGATCTGTGTTTATTTTAAGTCACAATACAAAGAGATCTGTGTTTATTTTAGGTCACAACACATAGAGATCTGTGTTTATTTTAAGTCACAATAGAAAGAGATCTGTGTTTATTTTAGGTCACAACACATAGAGATCTGTGTTTATTTTAAATCACAATACAAAGAGATCTGTGTTTATTTTAAGTCACAACACAAAGAGATCTGTGTTTATTTTAGGTCACAACGCATAGAGATCTGTGTTTATTTTAGGTCAAAACACATAGAGATCTGTGTTTATTCTAGGTCACAGAACATAGAGATCTGTGTTTATTTTAGGTCACAATACATAGAGATATGTGTTTATTTTAGGTCACAACACATAGAGATCTGTGTTTATTTTAGGTCACAACACATAGAGATCTGTGTTTATTTCAAATCACAATACAAAGAGATCGGTGTTTATTTTAAGTCACATTACATAGAGATCTGTGTTTATTTTAGGTCACAACACATAGAGATCTGTGTTTATTTTAAGTGACAATACATAGAGATCTGTGTTTATTTTAGGACACAACACATAGAGATCTGTGTTTATTTTAGGTCAAAACACATATAGATCTGTGTTTATTTTAGGTCACAACACATAGACATCTATGTTTATTTTAGGTCACAATACATAAAGATCTGTGTTTATTTTAGGTCACAACACATAGAGATCTGTGTTTATTTTAGGTCACAACACATAGAGATCTGTGTTTATTTCAAATCACAATACTTAGAGATCTGTGTTCATTTTATGTCACAATACATAGAGATCTGTGTTTATTTTAGGTCACAACACATAGAGATCTGTGTTTATTTTAAGTCACAATACAAAGAGATCTGTGTTTATTTCAAATCACAATACTTAGAGATCTGTGTTCATTTTAGGTCACAATACATAGAGATCTGTGTTTATTTTAAGTCACAACACAAAGAGATCTGTGTTTATTTTAGGTCACAACACATAGAGATCTGTGTTTACTTTAGGTCAAAACACATAGAGATCTGTGTTTATTTTAGGTCACAACACATAGAGATCTGTGTTTATTTTAGGTCACAATACATAGAGATATGTGTTTATTTTAGGTCACAACACATAGAGATCTGTGTTTATTTTAAGTCACAACACAAAGAGATCTGTGTTTATTTTAGGTCACAACACATAGAGATCTGTGTTTATTTTAGGTCAAAACACATAGAGATCTGTGTTTATTCTAGGTCACAGCACATAGAGATCTGTGTTTATTTTAGGTCACAATACATAGAGATATGTGTTTATTTTAGGTCACAACACATAGAGATCTGTGTTTATTTTAGGTCACAACACATAGAGATCTGTGTTTATTTCAAATCACAATACAAAGAGATCTGTGTTTATTTTAAGTCACAATACATAGAGATCTGTGTTTATTTTAGGTCACAACACATAGAGATCTGTGTTTATTTTAAGTGACAATACATAGAGATCTGTGTTTATTTTAGGACACAACACATAGAGATCTGTGTTTATTTTAGGTCAAAACACATATAGATCTGTGTTTATTTTAGGTCACAACACATAGAGATCTATGTTTATTTTAGGTCACAATACATAGAGATCTGTGTTTATTTTAGGTCACAACACATAGAGATCTGTGTTTTTTTTAGGTCACAACACATAGAGATCTGTGTTTATTTCAAATCACAATACTTAGAGATCTGTGTTTATTTTAGGTCACAATACATAGAGATCTGTGTTTATTTTAGGTCACAACACATAGAGATCTGCGTTTATTTTAAGTCACAATATATAGAGATCTGTGTTTATTTCAGGTCAAAATATATAGAGATCTGTGTTTACTTTAAGTCACAATATATAGATATCTGTGTTTATTTTAGGTCACAATACACAGAGATCTGTGTTTATTTTAAGTCACAATACATAGAGATCTGTGTTTATTTTAGATCACAATCCAAAGAGATCTGTGTTTATTTTAAGTCAAAATACATGGAGATTTGTGTTTATTTTAAGTCACAATGCATAGAGATCTGTGTTTATTTTAGGTCACAATACATAGAGATCTGTGTTTATATTAAGTCACAATACATAGAGATTTGTGTTTATTTTAAGTCACAATGCATAGAGATCTGTGTTTATTTTAGGTCACAACACATAGTGATCTGTGTTTATTTTAAGTCACAATACATAGAGATTTGTGTTTATTTTAAGTCAGAATGCATAGAGATCTGTGTTTATTTTAAGTGACAACACATAGAGATCTGTGTTTATTTTAAGTGACAACACATAGAGATCTGTGTTTATTTTAGGTCACAATACATAGAGATCCGTGTTTATTTTAAGTCACAATACATAGAGATCTGTGTTTATTTTAAGTCACAATATAAAGAGATCTGTGTTTATTTTAAGTCACAATACATAGAGATCTGTGTTTATTTTAGGTCACAATACATAGAGATCTGTGTTTATTTTAAGTCACAACACAAAGAGATCTGTGTTTATTTTAAATCACAATACTGAGAGATCTGTGTTTATTTTAGGTCACAATACATAGAGATCTGTGTTTATTTTAGGTCACAACACATAGAGATCTGTGTTTATTTTAAGACACAATACAAAGAGATCTGTGTTTATTTTAGGTCACAACACATAGAGATCTGTGTTTATTTTAAGTCACAATAGAAAGAGATCTGTGTTTATTTTAGGTCACAACACATAGAGATCTGTGTTTATTTTAAATCACAATACAAAGAGATCTGTGTTTATTTTAAGTCACAACACAAAGAGATCTGTGTTTATTTTAGGTCACAACACATAGAGATCTGTGTTTATTTTAAGTCACAATAGAAAGAGATCTGTGTTTATTTTAGGTCACAACACATAGAGATCTGTGTTTATTTTAAATCACAATACAAAGAGATCTGTGTTTATTTTAAGTCACAACACAAAGAGATCTGTGTTTATTTTAGGTCACAACGCATAGAGATCTGTGTTTATTTTAGGTCAAAACACATAGACATCTGTGTTTATTCTAGGTCACAGAACATAGAGATCTGTGTTTATTTTAGGTCACAATACATAGAGATATGTGTTTATTTTAGGTCACAACACATAGAGATCTGTGTTTATTTTAGGTCACAACACATAGAGATCTGTGTTTATTTCAATTCACAATACAAAGAGATCTGTGTTTATTTTAAGTCACAATACATAGAGATCTGTGTTTATTTTAGGTCACAACACATAGAGATCTGTGTTTATTTTAGGTCAAAACACATATAGATCTGTGTTTATTTTAGGTCACAACACATAGAGATCTATGTTTATTTTAGGTCACAATACATAGAGATCTGTGTTTATTTTAGGTCACAACACATAGAGATCTGTGTTTATTTTAGGTCACAACACATAGAGATCTGTGTTTATTTCAAATCACAATACTTAGAGATCTGTGTTTATTTTAGGTCACAATACATAGAGATCTGTGTTTATTTTAGGTCACAACACATAGAGATCTGTGTTTATTTTAAGTCACAATACAAAGAGATCTGTGTTTATTTTAGGTCACAACACATAGAGATCTGTGTTTATTTTAGGTCACAACACATAGAGATCTGTGTTTATTCTAAGTCACAATACAAAGAGATCTGTGTTTATTTTAGGTCACAACACATAGAGATCTGTGTTTATTTTAAATCACAATACAAAGAGATCTGTGTTTATTTTAAGTCACAACACAAAGAGATCTGTGTTTATTTTAGGTCACAACACATAGAGATCTGTGTTTACTTTAGGTCAAAACACATAGAGATCTGTGTTTATTTTAGGTCACAACACATAGAGATCTGTGTTTATTTTAGGTCACAATACATAGAGATATGTGTTTATTTTAGGTCACAACACATAGAGATCTGTGTTTATTTTAAGTCACAACACAAAGAGATCTGTGTTTATTTTAGGTCACAACACATAGAGATCTGTGTTTATTTTAGGTCAAAACACATAGAGATCTGTGTTTATTTTAGGTCACAATACATAGAGATATGTGTTTATTTTAGGTCACAACACATAGAGATCTGTGTTTATTTTAGGTCACAACACATAGAGATCTGTGTTTATTTCAAATCACAATACAAAGAGATCTGTGTTTATTTTAAGTCACAATACATAGAGATATGTGTTTATTTTAGGTCACAACACATAGAGATCTGTGTTTATTTTAAGTGACAATACATAGAGATCTGTGTTTATTTTAGGACACAACACATAGAGATCTGTGTTTATTTTAGGTCAAAACACATATAGATCTGTGTTTATTTTAGGTCACAACACATAGAGATCTATGTTTATTTTAGGTCACAATACATAGAGATCTGTGTTTATTTTAGGTCACAACACATAGAGATCTGTGTTTATTTTAGGTCACAACACATAGAGATCTGTGTTTATTTCAAATCACAATACTTAGAGATCTGTGTTTATTTTAGGTCACAATACATAGAGATCTGTGTTTATTTTAGGTCACAACACATAGAGATCTGCGTTTATTTTAAGTCACAATATATAGAGATCTGTGTTTATTTCAGGTCAAAATATATAGAGATCTGTGTTTACTTTAAGTCACAATATATAGATATCTGTGTTTATTTTAGGTCACAATACACAGAGATCTGTGTTTATTTTAAGTCACAATACATAGAGATCTGTGTTTATTTTAGATCACAATCCAAAGAGATCTGTGTTTATTTTAAGTCAAAATACATGGAGATTTGTGTTTATTTTAAGTCACAATGCATAGAGATCTGTGTTTATTTTAGGTCACAATACATAGAGATCTGTGTTTATATTAAGTCACAATACATAGAGATTTGTGTTTATTTTAAGTCACAATGCATAGAGATCTGTGTTTATTTTAGGTCACAACACATAGTGATCTGTGTTTATTTTAAGTCACAATACATAGAGATTTGTGTTTATTTTAAGTCACAATGCATAGAGATCTGTGTTTATTTTAATAACAACACATAGAGATCTGTGTTTATTTTAAGTGACAACACATAGAGATCTGTGTTTATTTTAGGTCACAATACATAGAGATCCGTGTTTATTTTAAGTCACAATACATAGAGATCTGTGTTTATTTTAAGTCACAATATAAAGAGATCTGTGTTTATTTTAAGTCACAATACATAGAGATCTGTGTTTATTTTAGGTCACAATACATAGAGATCTGTGTTTATTTTAAGTCACAACACAAAGAGATCTGTGTTTATTTTAAATCACAATACTGAGAGATCTGTGTTTATTTTAGGTCACAATACATAGAGATCTGTGTTTATTTTAGGTCACAACACATAGAGATCTGTGTTTATTTTAAGTCACAATACAAAGAGATCTGTGTTTATTTTAGGTCACAACACATAGAGATCTGTGTTTATTTTAAGTCACAATAGAAAGAGATCTGTGTTTATTTTAGGTCACAACACATAGAGATCTGTGTTTATTTTAAATCACAATACAAAGAGATCTGTGTTTATTTTAAGTCACAACACAAAGAGATCTGTGTTTATTTTAGGTCACAACACATAGAGATCTGTGTTTATTTTAGGTCAAAACACATAGATATCTGTGTTTATTCTAGGTCACAGCACATAGAGATCTGTGTTTATTTTAGGTCACAATACATAGAGATATGTGTTTATTTTAGGTCACAACACATAGAGATCTGTGTTTATTTTAGGTCACAACACATAGAGATCTGTGTTTATTTAAAATCACAATACAAAGAGATCTGTTTTTATTTTAAGTCACAATACATAGAGATCTGTGTTTATTTTAGGTCACAACACATAGAGATCTGTGTTTATTTTAAGTGACAATACATAGAGATCTGTGTTTATTTTAGGACACAACACATAGAGATCTGTGTTTATTTTAGGTCAAAACACATATAGATCTTTGTTTATTTTAGGTCACAACACATAGAGATCTATGTTTATTTTAGGTCACAATACATAGAGATCTGTGTTTATTTTAGGTCACAACACATAGAGATCTGTGTTTATTTTAGGTCACAACACATAGAGATCTGTGTTTATTTCAAATCACAATACTTAGAGATCTGTGTTTATTTTAGGTCACAATACATAGAGATCTGTGTTTATTTTAGGTCACAACACATAGAGATCTGTGTTTATTTTAAGTCACAATACAAAGAGATCTGTGTTTATTTTATGTCATAACACATAGAGATCTGTGTTTATTTTAGGTCACAACACATAGAGATCTGTGTTTACTTTAGGTCAAAACACATAGAGATCTGTGTTTATTTTAGGTCACAACACATAGAGATCTGTGTTTATTTTAGGTCACAATACATAGAGATATGTGTTTATTTTAGGTCACAACACATAGAGATCTGTGTTTATTTTAGGTCACAACACATAGAGATCTGTGTTTATTTCAAATCACAATACAAAGAGATCTGTGTTTATTTTAAGTCACAATACAAAGAGATTTGTGTTTATCTTAATTCACAATACAAAGAGATCTGTGTTTATTTTAAGTCACAATACAAAGAGATCTGTGTTTATTTTATGTCATAACACATAGGGATCTGTGTTTATTTTAGGTCACAACACATAGAGATTTGTGTTTATTTTAAGTCACAATGCAAAGAGATCTGTGTTTATTTTAAGTCACAATACAAATAGATCTGTGTTTATTTTAAGTCACAATACATAGAGATCTGTGTTTATTTTAAGTCACAATACAAAGAGATCTGTGGCTATTTTAAGTCACAATACATAGAGATCTATGTTTATTTTAAGTCCCAATACATAGAAATCTGTGTTTATTTTATGTCACAATACATAGAGATCAGTTTTTATTTTAAATCAGAATACATAGGGATCTGTGTTTATTTTAGGTCACAATAAACAGAGATTTGTGTTTATTTTAAGTCACAATACAAAGAGATTAGTGTTTATTTTAATTCACAATACAAAGAGATCTGTGTTTATTTTAAGTCACAATACAAAGAGATCTGTGTTTATTTTATGTCATAACACATAGAGATCTGTGTTTATTCTAGGTCACAATACAAAGAGATTTGTGTTTATTTTATGTCACAACACATAGAGATCTGTGTTTATTTTAGGTCACAACACATAGATTTTGTGTTTATTTTAAGTCACAATACAAAGAGATCTGTGTTTATTTTAAGTCACAATGCAAAGAGATCTGTGTTTATTTTAGGTCACAATACAAAGAGATTTGTGTTTATTTTAAGTCACAATATATAGAGATCTGTGTTTATTTTAGGTTACAATACATAGAGATCTGTGTTTATTGAAGGTCACAACACATAGAGATCTGTGTTTATTTTAAGTCACAATACAAAGAGATCTGTGTTTATTTTAAGTCACAATACATAGAGATCTGTGTTAATTTTAAGTCACAATACATAGAGATCTGTGTCTATTTTAAGTCACAATACAACGAGTACTGTGTTTATTTTAAGTCACAATACATAGAGATCTGTGTTTATTTTAAGTCACAATACATAGAGATCTGTGTTTATTTTAAGTCACAATACATAGAAATCTGTGTTTATTTTAAGTCACAATACATAGAGATCTGTGCTTATTTTAAGTCACAATACATAGCGATCTGTGTTTATTTTAAGTCACAACACATAGAGATCTGTGTTTATTTTAAGTCACAATACTTAGAGATCTGTGTTTATTTTAGGTCACAACACATAGAGATCTGTGTCTATTTTAAGTCACAACACATAGAGATCTGTGTTTATTTTAGGTCACAACACATAGAGATCTGTGTTTATTTTAGGTCACAACACATAGAGATCTGTGTTTATTTTAGTTCACAATACAAAGAGTACTGTGTTTATTTTAAGTCACAATACAAAGAGTACTGTGTTTATTTTAAGTCACAATACAAAGAGATCTGTGTTTATTTTAGGTCACAACACATAGAGATCTGTGTTTATTTTAGTTCACAATACAAAGAGTACTGTGTTTATTTTAAGTCACAATACAAAGAGTACTGTGTTTATTTTAAGTCAAAATACAAAGGGTACTGTGTTTATTTTAAGTCACAATACTTAGAGATCTGTGTTTATTTTAGGTCACAACACATAGAGATCTGTGTTTATTTTAAGTCACAATACATAGAGATCTGTGTTTATTTTAGGTCACAACACATATAGATCTGTGTTTATTTTATGTCACAACATATAGAGATTTGTGTTTATTTTAGGTCACAACACATAGAGATTTGTGTTTATTTTAAGTCACAATACAAAGAGATCTGTGTTTATTTTAAGTGACAATGCAAAGAGATCTGTGTTTATTTTAAGTCATAATACAAAGAGATTTGTGTTTATTTTAAGTCACAATACATAGAGATCTGTGTATATTTTAGGTCACAATACATAGAGATCTGTGTTTATTTTAGGTCACAATACATAGAGATCTGTGTATATTTTAGGTCACAATACATAGAGATCTGTGTATATTTTAGGTCACAATACATAGAGATCTGTGTATATTTTAGGTCACAATACATAGAGATCTGTGTATATTTTAGGTCACAATACATAGAGATCTGTGTTTATTTTAGGTCAAAACACATAGAGATCAATGTTTATTTTAAGTCACAATACAAAGAGATCTGTGTTTATTTTAAGTCAAAATACATAGAGATCTGTGTTTATTTTAAGTCACAATACATAGAGATCTGTGTTTATTTTAAGTCACAATGCATAGAGATCTGTGTTTATTTTAAGTCACAATACATAGAGATCTGTGTTTATTTTAAATCACAATACATAGAGATCTGTGTTTATTTTAAGTCACAATACATAGAGATCTGTGTTTGTTTTAAGTCACAATACAAGAGATCTGTGTTTATTTTAAGTCACAATACATAGAGATCTGTGTTAATTTTAGGTCACAACACATAGAGATCTGTGTTTATTTTAAGTCACAATACAAAGAGATCTGTGTTTATTTTAAGTCACAAAACTTAGAGATCTGTTTTTATTGCAGGTCACAACACATAGAGATCTGTGTTTATTTTAAGTCACAATACATAGAGATCTGTGTTTATTTTAGGTCACAACACATATAGATCTGTGTTTATTTTATGTCACAATACATAGAGATATGTGTTTATTTTATGTCACAACACATAGAGATCTGTGTTTATTTTAAGTCACAATACATAGAGATCTGTGTTTATTTTATGTCACAACACATAGAGATCTGTGTTTATTTTAGGTTACAACACATAGAGATCTGTGTTTATTTTAAGTCACAACACATAGAGATCTGTGTTTATTTTTAGTCACAATACTAAGAGATTTGTGTTTATTTTAAGTCACAATACAAAGAGATTTGTGTTTATTTTAAGTCACAATATATAGAGATCTGTGTTTATTTTTAGTCACAATACATAGAGATCTGTGTTTATTTTAAGTCACAATACAAAGAGATTTGTGTTTATTTTAAGTCACAATATATAGAGATCTGTGTTTATTTTAGGTCACAATACATAGAGATCTGTGTTTATTTAAGGTCACAACACATAGAGATCTGTGTTTATTTTAAGTCACAATACAAAGAGATCTGTGTTTATTTTAAGTCACAATATATAGAGATCTGTGTTTATTTTAAGTCACAATATATAGAGATCTGTGTTTATTTTAAGTCACAATACATAGAAATCTGTGTTTATTTTAAGTCACAATACATAGAGATCTGTGCTTATTTTAAGTCACAATACATAGCGATCTGTGTTTATTTTAAGTCACAACACATAGAGATCTGTGTTTATTTTAAGTCACAATACTTAGAGATCTGTGTTTATTTTAGGTCACAACACATAGAGATCTGTGTCTATTTTAAGTCACAACACATAGAGATCTGTGTTTATTTTAGGTCACAACACATAGAGATCTGTGTTTATTTTAGGTCACAACACATAGAGATCTGTGTTTATTTTAGTTCACAATACAAAGAGTACTGTGTTTATTTTAAGTCACAATACAAAGAGTACTGTGTTTATTTTAAGTCACAATACAAAGAGATCTGTGTTTATTTTAAGTCACAATACATAGAGATCTGTGTTTATTTTAGGTCACAACACATAGAGATCTGTGTTTATTTTAGGTCACAACATATAGAGATTTGTGTTTATTTTAGGTCACAACACATAGAGATTTGTGTTTATTTTAAGTCACAATACATAGAGATCTGTGTTTATTTTATGTCACAACATATAGAGATTTGTGTTTATTTTAGGTCACAACACATAGAGATTTGTGTTTATTTTAAGTCACAATACAAAGAGATCTGTGTTTATTTTAAGTGACAATGCAAAGAGATCTGTGTTTATTTTAAGTCATAATACAAAGAGATTTGTGTTTATTTTAAGTCACAATACATAGAGATCTGTGTTTATTTTAGGTCACAATACATAGAGATCTGTGTTTATTTTAGGTCAAAACACATAGAGATCAATGTTTATTTTAAGTCACAATACAAAGAGATCTGTGTTTATTTTAAGTCAAAATACATAGAGATCTGTGTTTATTTTAAGTCACAATACATAGAGATCTGTGTTTATTTTAAGTCACAATGCATAGAGATCTGTGTTTATTTTAAGTCACAATACATAGAGATCTGTGTTTATTTTAAATCACAATACATAGAGATCTGTGTTTGTTTTAAGTCACAATACAAGAGATCTGTGTTTATTTTAAGTCACAATACATAGAGATCTGTGTTTATTTTAAGTCACAATACATAGAGATCTGTGTTAATTTTAAGTCACAATACATAGAGATCTGTGTTTATTTTAAGTCACAATACATAGAGATCTGTGTTTATTTTAAGTCACAATACATAGAGATCTGTGTTTATTTTAAGTCACAATACATAGAGATCTGTGTTTATTTTAAGTCACAATACATAGAAATCTGTGTTTATTTTAAGTCACAATACAAAGAGATTTGTGTTTATTTTAAGTCACAATACATAGAGATCTGTGTTTATTTTAGGTCACAATACATAGAGATCTGTGTTTATTTAAGGTCACAACACATAGAGATCTGTGTTTATTTTAAGTCACAATACATAGCGATCTGTGTTTATTTTAAGTCACAACACATAGAGATCTGTGTTTATTTTAAGTCACAATACTTAGAGATCTGTGTTTATTTTAGGTCACAACACATAGAGATCTGTGTCTATTTTAAGTCACAACACATAGAGATCTGTGTTTATTTTAGGTCACAACACATAGAGATCTGTGTTTATTTTAGGTCACAACACATAGAGATCTGTGTTTATTTTAAGTCACAATGCAAAGAGATCTGTGTTTATTTTAGTTCACAATACAAAGAGTACTGTGTTTATTTTAAGTCACAATACAAAGAGTACTGTGTTTATTTTAAGTCAAAATACAAAGAGTACTGTGTTTATTTTAAGTCACAATACAAAGAGATCTGTGTTTATTTTAAGTCACAATATATAGAGATCTGTGTTTATTTTAAGTCGCAATACATAGAGATCTGTGTTTATTTTAAGTTACAATATATAGAGATCTGTATTTATTTTAGGTCACAATATATAGAGATCTGTGTTTATTTTAAGTCACAATATATAGAGATCTGTGTTTATTTTAGGTCACAACACATAGAGATTTGTGTTTATTTTAAGTCACAATACAAAGAGATCTGTGTTTATTTTAAGTGACAATGCAAAGAGATCTGTGTTTATTTTAAGTCATAATACAAAGAGATTTGTGTTTATTTTAAGTCACAATACATAGAGATCTGTGTTTATTTTAGGTCACAATACATAGAGATCTGTGTTTATTTTAGGTCAAAACACATAGAGATCAATGTTTATTTTAAGTCACAATACAAAGAGATCTGTGTTTATTTTAAGTCAAAATACATAGAGATCTGTGTTTATTTTAAGTCACAATACATAGAGATCTGTGTTTATTTTAAGTCACAATGCATAGAGATCTGTGTTTATTTTAAGTCACAATACATAGAGATCTGTGTTTATTTTAAATCACAATACATAGAGATCTGTGTTTGTTTTAAGTCACAATACAAGAGATCTGTGTTTATTTTAAGTCACAATACATAGAGATCTGTGTTTATTTTAAGTCACAATACATAGAGATCTGTGTTAATTTTAAGTCACAATACATAGAGATCTGTGTTTATTTTAAGTCACAATACATAGAGATCTGTGTTTATTTTAAGTCACAATACATAGAGATCTGTGTTTATTTTAAGTCACAATACATAGAGATCTGTGTTTATTTTAAGTCACAATACATAGAAATCTGTGTTTATTTTAAGTCACAATACAAAGAGATTTGTGTTTATTTTAAGTCACAATATATAGAGATCTGTGTTTATTTTAGGTCACAATACATAGAGATCTGTGTTTATTTAAGGTCACAACACATAGAGATCTGTGTTTATTTTAAGTCACAATACATAGCGATCTGTGTTTATTTTAAGTCACAACACATAGAGATCTGTGTTTATTTTAAGTCACAATACTTAGAGATCTGTGTTTATTTTAGGTCACAACACATAGAGATCTGTGTCTATTTTAAGTCACAACACATAGAGATCTGTGTTTATTTTAGGTCACAACACATAGAGATCTGTGTTTATTTTAGGTCACAACACATAGAGATCTGTGTTTATTTTAAGTCACAATGCAAAGAGATCTGTGTTTATTTTAGTTCACAATACAAAGAGTACTGTGTTTATTTTAAGTCACAATACAAAGAGTACTGTGTTTATTTTAAGTCAAAATACAAAGAGTACTGTGTTTATTTTAAGTCACAATACAAAGAGATCTGTGTTTATTTTAAGTCACAATATATAGAGATCTGTGTTTATTTTAAGTCGCAATACATAGAGATCTGTGTTTATTTTAAGTTACAATATATAGAGATCTGTATTTATTTTAGGTCACAATATATAGAGATCTGTGTTTATTTTAAGTCACAATATATAGAGATCTGTGTTTATTTTAAGTCACAATATATACAGATCTGTGATTATTTTAAGTCACAATATATAGAGATCTGTGTTTATTTTAGGTCACAACACATAGAGATCTGTGTTTATTTTAAATCACAATACAAAGAGATCTGTGTTTAATTTAAGTCACAACACAAAGAGATCTGTGTTTATTTTAGGTCACAACACATAGTGATCTGTGTTTATTTTAGGTCAAAACATATAGAGATCTGTGTCTATATTAGGTCACAACACATAGAGATCTGTGTTTATTTTAGGTCACAATACATAGAGATATGTGTTTATTTTAGGTCACAACACATAGAGATCTGTGTTTATTTTAGGTCACAATAAACAGAGATTTGTGTTTATTTCAAATCACAATACAAAGAGATCTGTGTTTATTTTAAGTCACAATACAAAGAGATTTGTGTTTTTTTTAAGTCACAACACATAGAGATCTGTGTTTATTTTAAGTCACAATACAAAGAGATTTGTGTTTATTTTGTGTCTCAACACATAGAGATCTGTGTTTATTTTAGGTCACAACACATAGAGATTTGTGTTTATTTTAAGTCACAATACAAAGAGATCTGTGTTTATTTTAAGTCACAATACAGAGAGATCTGTGTTTATTTTAAGTCAGAATACTTAGAGATCTGTGTTTATTTTAGGTCACAACACATAGAGATCTGTGTTTATTTTAAGTCACAACACATAGAGATCTGTGTTTATTTTAGGTCACAACACATAGAGATCTGTGTTTATTTTAGGTCACAACACATAGAGATCTGTGTTTATTTTAAGTCACAATGCAAAGAGATCTGTGTTTATTTTAGGTCACAATACGAAGAGATCTGTGTTTTTTAAGACACAATACATAGAGATCTGTGTTTATTTTAAGTCACAATACAAAGAGTACTGTGTTTATTTTAAGTCAAAATACAAAGAGTACTGTGTTTATTTTAAGTCACAATACATAGAGATCTGTGTTTATTTTAAGTCACAATACAAAGAGATCTGTGTTTATTTTAAGTCACAATATATAGAGATCTGTGTTTATTTTAAGTCGCAATACATAGAGATCTGTGTTTATTTTAAGTTACAATATATAGAGATCTGTGTTTATTTTAGGTCACAATACATAGAGATCTGTGTTTATTTTAAGTCACAATACATAGAGATCTGTGTTTACTTTAGGTCACAATATATAGAGATCTGTGTTTATTTTAAGTCACAATATATAGAGATCTGTGTTTATTTTAGGTCACAATATATAGAGATCTGTGATTATTTTAGGTCACAATATATAGAGATCTGTTTTTATTTTAAATCACAATATATAGAGATCTGTGTTCATTTTAGGTCACAATACATAGAGATCTGTGTTTATTATAAGTCACAATACATAGACATCTGTGTTTATTTTAAGTCACAATACATAGAGATTTGTGTTTATTTTAAGTCACAATGCATAGAGATATGTGTTTATTTTAGGTCACAATACATAGAGATATGTGTTTATTTTAGGACACAATACATAGAGATCTGTGTTTATTTTAGGTCACAACACATAGAGATCTGTGTTTTTTTAAGTCACAAGAGCGAGATCTGTGTTTATTTCAAATCACAATACAAAGAGATCTGTGTTTATTATAAGTCACAATACATAGAGATCTGTGTTTATTTTAGGTCACAACACATAGAGATCTGTGTTTATTTTAAGTCACAATGCAAAGAGATCTGTGTTTATTTTAGGTCTCAATACGAAGAGATCTGTGTTTATTTTAAGTCACAATACAAAGAGATCTGTGTTTATATTAAGTCACAATACATAGAGATCTGTGTTTATTTTAAGTCGCAATACATAGAGATCTGTGTTTATTTTAAGTCACAATATATAGAGATCTGTGTTTATTTTTGGTCACAATACATAGAGATCTGTGTTTATTTTAAGTCACAATACATAGAGATCTATGTTTATTTTAGGTCACAATATATAGAGATCTGTGTTTATTTTAAGTCACAATATATAGAGATCTGCGTTTATTTTAGGTCACAATATATAGAGATCTGTGTTTATTTTAAGTCACAATGTATAGAGATCTGTGTTTATTTTAGGTCACAATACATAGAGATCTGTGTTTATTTTAAGTCACAATACATAGAGATCTGTGTTTATTTTAGATCACAATCCAAAGAGATCTGTTTTTATTTTAAGTCACAATACATAGAGATATGTGTTTATTTTAGGTCACAACACATAGAGATCTGTGTTTATTTTAGGTCACAACACATAGAGATCTGTGTTTACTTTAAATCACAATACAAAGAGATCTGTGTTTATTTTAAGTCACAACACAAAGAGATCTGTGTTTATTTTAGGTCACAACACATAGAGATCTGTGTTTATTTTAGGTCACAACACATAGAGATCTGTGTTTATTTTAAGTCACAATACAAATAGATCTGTGTTTATTTTAAGTCACAATACATAGAGATCTGTGTTTATTTTAGGTCACAACACATATAGATCTGTGTTTATTTTAGTTCACAACACATAGAGATCTGTGTTTATTTTAGGTCACAATACATAGAGATATGTGTTTATTTTAGGTCACAACACATAGAGATCTGTGTTTATTTTAGGTCACAACACATAGAGATCTGTGTTTATTTCAAATCACAATACAAAGAGATCTGTGTTTATTTTAAGTCACATTACATAGAGATCTGTGTTTATTTTAGGTCACAACACAAAGAGATCTGTGTTTATTTTAAGTGACAATACATAGAGATCTGTGTTTATTTTAGGTCACAACACATAGAGATCTGTGTTTATTTTAAGTCACAATGCAAAGAGATCTGTGTTTATTTTAGGTCACAATACGAAGAGATCTGTGTTTTTTAGGTCACAATAGATAGAGATTTGTGTTTATTTTAAGCCACAATACAAAGAGCACTGTGTTTATTTTAAGTCAAAATACAAAGAGTACTGTGTTTATTTTAAGTCACAATACAAAGAGATCTGTGTTTATTTTAAGTCACAATATATAGAGATCTGTGTTTATTTTAAGTCGCAATACATAGAGATCTGTGTTTATTTTAAGTTATAATATATAGAGATCTGTGTTTATTTTAGATCACAATACATAGAGATCTGTGTTTATTTTAAGTAACAATACATAGAGATCTGTGTTTATTTTAGGCCACAATATATAGAGATCTGTGTTTATTTTAAGTCACAATATATAGAGATCTGTGTTTATTTTAAGTCACAATATATAGAGATCTGTGATTATTTTAGGTCACAATATATAGAGATCTGTGTTTATTATAATCCACAATATATAGAGATCTGTGTTTATTTTATGTCACTATACATAGAGATCTGTGTTTATTTTAAGTCACAATACATAGAGATCTGTGTTTATTTTAGATCACAATACAAAGAGATCTGTGTTTATTTTAAGTCACAATACATAGAGATCTGTGTTTATTTTAAGTCACAATACATAGAGATTTGTGTTTATTTTAAGTCACAATGCATAGATATATGTGGTTATTTTAGGTCACAATACATAGAGATCTGTGTTTATTTTAAGTCACAATTCAAAGAGATCTGTGTTTATTTTAAGTCACAATACATAGAGATCTGTGTTTATTTTAAGTCACAATACATAGAGATTTTTGTTTATTTTAAGTCACAATACATAGAGATCTGTGTTTATTTTAGGTCACAACACATAGAGATCTGTGTTTATTTTAAGTCACAATACAAATAGATCTGTGTTTATTTTAAGTCACAATACATAGAGATCTGTGTTTATTTTAAGTCACAATACAAAGAGATCTGTGGCTATTTTAAGTCACAATACATAGAGATCTATGTTTATTTTAAGTCCCAATACATAGAAATCTGTGTTTATTTTATGTCACAATACATAGAGATCAGTGTTTATTTTAAATCAGAATACATAGGGATCTGTGTTTATTTTAGGTCACAATAAACAGAGATTTGTGTTTATTTTAAGTCACAATACAAAGAGATCTGTGTTTATTTTAAGTCACAATACAAAGAGATCTGTGTTTATTTTAAGTCACAATGCAAAGAGATCTGTGTTTATTTTAAGTCACAATACAAAGAGATTTGTGTTTATTTTAAGTCACAATATATAGAGATCTGTGTTTATTTTAGGTCACAATACATAGAGATCTGTGTTTATTTAAGGTCACAACACATAGAGATCTGTGTTTATTTTAAGTCACAATACATAGAGATCTGTGTTAATTTTAAGTCACAATACATAGAGATCTGTGTTTATTTTAAGTCACAATACAACGAGTACTGTGTTTATTTTAAGTCACAATACATAGAGATCTGTGTTTATTTTAAGTCACAATACATAGAGATCTGTGTTTATTTTAAGTCACAATACATAGAAATCTGTGTTTATTTTAAGTCACAATACATAGAGATCTGTGCTTATTTTAAGTCACAATACATAGCGATCTGTGTTTATTTTAAGTCACAACACATAGAGATCTGTGTTTATTTTAAGTCACAATACAAAGAAATTTGTGTTTATTTTAAGTCACAATACTTAGAGATCTGTGTTTATTTTAGTTCACAATACAAAGAGTACTGTGTTTATTTTAAGTCACAATACAAAGAGTACTGTGTTTATTTTAAGTCAAAATAAAAAGAGTACTGTGTTTATTTTAGGTCACAATACAAAGAGATCTGTGTTTATTTTAAGTCACAATATATAGAGATCTGTGTTTATTTTAAGTCGCAATACATAGAGATCTGTGTTTATTTTAAGTTACAATATATAGAGATCTGTGTTTATTTTAGGTCACAATACATAGAGATCTGTGTTTATTTTAAGTCACAATACATAGAGATCTGTGTTTATTTTAGGTCACAATATATAGAGATCTGTGTTTATTTTAAGTCACAATATATAGAGATCTATGATTATTTTAAGTCACAATATATAGAGATCTGTGTTTATTTTTAGTCACAAAATAAGAGATCTGTGTTTATTTTAGGTCACAATACATAGAGATCTGTGTTTATTTTAAGTCACAATACATAGAGATCTGTGTTTATTTTAGATCACAATACAAAGAGATGTGTGTTTATTTTAAATCACAATACATAGAGATCTGTGTTTATTTTAAGTCACAATACATAGAGATCTGTGTTTATTTTAAGTCACAATACATAGAGATCTGTGTTTATTTTAGGTCACAACACATAGAGATCTGTGTTTATTTTAAGTCACAATACAAAGAGATCTGTGTTTATTTTAGGTCACAACACATAGAGATCTGTGTCTATTTTAAGTCACAATACTTAGAGATCTGTGTTTATTTTAGGTCACAACACATAGAGATCTGTGTTTATTTTAAGTCACAATACATAGAGATCTGTGTTTATTTTAGGTCACAACACATACAGATCTGTGTTTATTTTATGTCATAACAAATAGAGATCTGTGTTTATTTTAGGTCACAACACATAGAGATTTGTGTTTATTTTAAGTCACAATACAAAGAGATCTGTGTTTATTTTAAGTGACAATGCAAAGAGATGTGTGTTTATTTTAAGTCATAATACAAAGAGATTTGTGTTTATTTTAAGTCACAATACATAGAGATCTGTGTTTATTTTAGGTCACAATACATAGAGATCTGTGTTTATTTTAAGACACAATACATAGAGATCTGTGTTTATTTTAAGACAATGCATAGAGATCTGTGTTTATTTTATGTCACAACACATAGAGATCTGTGTTTATTTTAGGTCACAACACATAGAGATCTGTGTTTATTTTAAGTCACAACACATAGAGATCTGTGTTTATTTTTAGTCATAATACTTAGAGATCTGTGTTTATTTTAAGTCAAAATACAAAGAGATCTGAGTTTATTTTAAGTCACAATACATAGAGATCTGTGTTTATTTTATGTGACAACACATAGAGATCTGTGTTTATTTTAAGTGACAACACATAGAGATCTGTGTTTATTTTAGGTCACAACACATAGAAATCTGTGTTTATTTTAAGTCACAATAAATAGAGATCTGTGTTTATTTTAAGTCACAATACATAGAGATCTGTGTTTATTTTGGGTCACAATACATAGTGATCTGTGGATATTTTAAGTCACAACACAAAGAGATCTGTGTTTATTTTAAATCACAATACTTAGAGATCTGTGTTTATTTTAGGTCACAATACATAGAGATCTGTGTTTATTTTAGGTCACAACACATAGAGATCTGTGTTTATTTTAAGTCACAATACAAAGAGATCTGTGTTTATTTTAGGTCACAACACATTGAGATCTGTGTTTATTTTAGGTCACAACACATAGAGATCTGTGTTTATTTTAAGTCACAATACAAAGAGATCTGTGTTTATTTTAGGTCACAACACATAGAGATCTGTGTTTATTTTAAATCACAATACAAAGAGTTCTGTGTTTTTTTCAAGTCACAATACATAGAGATCTGTGTTTATTTTAGGTCACAACACATAGAGATCTGTGTTTATTTTAGGTCAAAACACATAGAGATCTGTGTTTATTTTAGGTCACAACACATAGAGATCTGTGTTTATTTTAGGTCACAATAGATAGAGATCTGTGTTTATTTTAGGTCACAACACATAGAGATCTGTGTTTATTTTAGGTCACAACACATAGAGATCTGTGTTTATTTCAAATCACAATACAAAGAGATCTGTGTTTATTTTAAGTCACAATACATAGAGATCTGTGTTTATTTTAGGTCACAACACATAGTGATCTGTGTTTATTTTAAGTGACAATACATAGAGATCTTTGTTTATTTTAGGTCACAATGCAAAGAGATCTGTGTTTATTTTAAGTCACAATGCAAAGAGATCTGTGTTTATTTTAGGTCACAATACGAAGAGATCTGTGTTTTTTTAAGTCAAAATACAAAGAGTACTGTGTTTATTTTAAGTCACAATACATAGAGATCTGTGTTAATTTTAGGTCACAACACATAGAGAGCTGTGTTTATTTTAAGTCACAATACAAAGAGATCTGTGTTTATTTTAAGTCACAATACTTAGAGATCTGTGTTTATTGTAGGTCACAACACATAGAGATCTGTGTTTATTTTAAGTCACAATACATAGAGATCTGTGCTTATTTTAGGTCACAACACATATAGATCTGTGTTTATTTTATGTCACAACAAATAGAGATCAGTGTTTATTTTAGGTCACAACACATAGAGATCTGTGTTTATTTCAAATCACAATACAAAGAGATCTGTGTTTATTTTAAGTCACAATACATAGAGATCTGTGTTTATTTTAGGTCACAACACATAGTGATCTGTGTTTATTTTAAGTGACAATACATAGAGATCTTTGTTTATTTTAGGTCACAATGCAAAGAGATCTGTGTTTATTTTAAGTCACAATGCAAAGAGATCTGTGTTTATTTTAGGTCACAATACGAAGAGATCTGTGTTTTTTTAAGTCACAATACATAGAGATCTGTGTTTATTTTAAGTCACAATACATAGAGATCTGTGTTAATTTTAGGTCACAACACATAGAGATCTGTGTTTATTTTAAGTCACAATACAAAGAGATCTGTGTTTATTTTAAGTCACAATATTTAGAGATCTGTGTTTATTTTAAGTCACAATACATAGAGATCTGTGTTTATTTTAAGTCACTGTACATAGAGATCTGTGTTTATTTTAGGTGACAACACATAGAGATCTGTGTTTATTTTAAGTCACAATACAAAGAGATCTGTGTTTATTTTAAGTCACAACACATAGAGATCTGTGTTTATTTTTAGTCACAATACTTAGAGATTTGTGTTTATTTTAAGTCAAAATACAAAGAGTACTGTGTTTATTTTAAGTCACAAAACAAAGAGATCTGTGTTTATTTTAAGTCACAATATATAGAGATCTGTGTTTTTTTTAAGTCGCAATACATAGAGATCTGTGCTTGTTTTAAGTTACAATATATAGAAATCTGTGTTTATTTTAGGTCACAATACATAGAGATCTGTGTTTATTTTAAGTCACAATATTTAGAGATCTGTGTTTATTTTAGGTCACAATATATAGAGATCTGTGTTTATTTTAAGTCACAATATATAGAGATCTGTGTTTATTTTAAGTCACAATATATAGAGATCTGTGATTATTTTAGGTCACAATATATAGAGATCTGTTTTTATTTTAAGTCAATATATAGAGATCTGTGTTTCTTTTAGGTCACATTACATAGAGATCTGTGTTTATTTTAAGTCACAATACAAAGAGATCTGTGTTTATTTTAAGTCACAATACAAAGTGATTTGTGTTTATTTTAAGTCAGAATACAAAGAGACCTTTGTTTATTTTAAGTCACAATACAAAGAGATATGTGTTTATTTTATGTCAAAACACATAGAGATCTGTGTTTATTTTAGGTCACAATACAAAGAGATTTGTGTTTATATTATGTCACAACACATAGACATCTGTGTTTATTTAAGGTCACAACACATAGAGATTTGTGTTTAGTTTAAGTCACAATACAAAGAGATCTGTGTTTATTTTAAGTCACAATGCAAAGAGATCTGTGTTTATTTTAAGTCACAATACAAAGAGATTTGTGTTTATTTTAAGTCACAATACATAGAGATCTGTGTTTATTTTAGGTCACAATACATAGAGATCTGTGTTTATTTTAGGTCACAAAAATAGAGATCTGTGTTTATTTTAAGTCACAATACAAAGAGATCTGTGTTTATTTTAAGTCACAATACATAGATATCTGTGTTAATTTTAAGTCACAATACATAGAGATCTGTGTTTATTTTAAGTCACAATACGAGTACTGTGTTTATTTTAAGTCACAATACATAGAGATCTGTGTTTATTTTAAGTCACAATATATAGAAATCTGTGTTTATTTTAAGTAACAATACATAGAGATCTGTGCTTATTTTAAGTCACAATACATAGCGATCTTTGTTTATTTTAGGTCACAATACAAAGAGATCTGTGGCTATTTTAAGTCACAATACAAAGAGATCTGTGTTTATTTTAAGTCACAATATTTAGAGATCTGTGTTCATTTTTGGTCACAACACATAGAGATCTGTGTTTATTTTAAGTCACAACACATAGAGATCTGTGTTTATTTTAGGTCACAACACATAGAGATCTGTGTTTATTTTATTTCACAATACAAATAGATCTGTGTTTGTTTTAAGTCACAATACATAGAGATCTGTGTTTATTTTAAGTAACAATACAAAGAGATCTGTGGCTATTTTAAGTCACAATACAAAGAGATCTGTGTTTATTTTAAGTCACAATACATAGAAATCTGTGTTTATTTTAAGTCACAATATATAGAGATCAGTGTTTATTTTAAATCAGAATACATAGAGATCTGTGTTTATTTTAGGTCACACTAAACAGAGATTTGTGTTTATTTTAAGTCACAGTACAAAGAGATCTGTGTTTATTTTAAGTCATAATACAAAGAGATCTGTATTTATTTTATGTCACAACACATAGAGATCTGTGTTTATTTTAGGTCACAATACAAAGATATTTGTGTTTATTTTATGTCACAACACATAGAGATCTGTGTTTATTTTAGGTCACAACACATAGAGATTTGTGTTTATTTTAAGTCACAATACAAAGAGATCTGTGTTTATTCTAAGTCACAATGCAAAGAGATCTGTGTTTATTTTAAGTCACAATACAAAGAGATTTGTGTTTATTTTAAGTCACAATACATAGAGACCTGTGTTTATTTTAGGTCACAATACATAGAGATCTGTGTTTATTTTAAGTCACAATACAAAGAGATCTGTGTTTATTTTAAGTCACAATACATAGAGATTTGTGTTTATTTTAAGTCACAATACATAGAGATCTGTGTTTATTTTAAGTCACAATACAACGGGTACTGTGTTTATTTTAAGTCACAATACATAGAGATCTGTGTTTATTTTAAGTCACAATACAACGGGTACTGTGTTTATTTTAAGTCACAACACATAGAGATCTGTGTTTATTTTAAGTCACAATACATAGAGATCTGTGTTTATTTTATGTCACAACACATAGAGATCTTTGTTTATTTTAGGTCACAACACATAGAGATCTGTGTTTATTTTAAGTCACAATACAAAGAGATCTGTGTTTATTTTAAGTCATAATATTTAGAGATCTGTGTTCATTTTTGGTCACAACACATAGAGATCTGTGTTTATTTTAAGTCACAATACATAGAGATCTGTGTTTATTTTATGTCACAACACATAGAGATGTGTGTTTATTTTATGTCACAATACAAAGAGATCTGTGTTTATTTTAGGTCACAACACATAGAGATCTGTGTTTATTTTATGTCACAATACATAGAGATCTGTGTTTATTTTAGGTCACAACACATATAGATCTGTGTTTATTTTATGTCACAATACATAGAGATCTGTGTTTATTTTAGGTCACAACACATAGAGATCTGTGTTTATTTTAGGTCACAACACATATAGATCTGTGTTTATTTTATGTCACAACAAATAGAGATGTGTGTTTATTTTATGTCACAATACAAAGAGATCTGTGTTTATTTTAAGTCACACATAGAGATCTGTGTTTATTTTAGGTCACAACACATAGAGATCTGTGTTTATTTTATTTCACAATACAAATAGATATGTGTTTGTTTTAAGTCACAATACATAGAGATCTATGTTTATTTTAAGTCACAATACAAAGAGATCTGTGGCTATTTTAAGTCACAATACATATAGATCAGTGTTTATTTTATGTCACAATACATAGAAATCTGTGTTTATTTTATGTCACAATACATAGAAATCTGTGTTTATTTTATGTCACAATACATATAGATCAGTGTTTATTTTAAATCAGAATACATAGGGATCTGTGTTTATTTTAGGTCACAATACATAGAGATTTGTGTTTATTTTAAGTCACAATACAAAGAGACCTTTGTTTATTTTAAGTCACAATACAAAGAGATCTGTGTTTATTTTTAGTCAAAACACATAGAGATCTGTGTTTATTTTAGGTCACAATACAAAGAGATTTGTGTTTATATTATGTCACAACACATAGACATCTGTGTTTATTTAAGGTCACAACACATAGAGATTTGTGTTTATTTTAAGTCACAATACAAAGAGATCTGTGTTTATTTTAAGTCACAATGCAAAGAGATCTGTGGTTATTTTAAGTCACAATACAAAGAGATTTGTGTTTATTTTAAGTCACAATATATAGAGATCTGTGTTTATTTTAAGTCACAATACATAGAGATCTGTGTTTATTTTAGGTCACAACACATAGAGATCTGTGTTTATTTTAAGTCACAATACAAAGAGATCTGTGTTTATTTTAAGTCACAATACATAGATATCTGTGTTAATTTTAAGTCACAATACATAGAGATCTGTGTTTATTTTAAGTCACAAAATGAGTACTGTGTTTATTTTAAGTCACAATACATAGAGATCTGTGTTTATTTTAAGTCACAATACATAGAAATCTGTGTTTATTTTAATTAACAATACATGGAGATCTGTGCTTATTTTAAGTCACAATACATAGCGATCTTTGTTTATTTTAGGTCACGACACATAGAGATCTGTGTTTATTTTAAGTCACAATACAAAGAGATCTGTGTTTATTTTAAGTCACAATATTTAGAGATCTGTGTTCATTTTTTGTCACAACACATAGAGATCTGTGTTTATGTTAAGTCACAATACATAGAGATCTGTGTTTATTTTAGGTCAACACACATATAGATCTGTGTTTATTTTATGTCACAACAAATAGAGATCTGTGTTTATTTTATGTCACAATACATAGAGATCTGTATTTACTTTAGGTCACAACACATAGAGATCTGTGTTTATTTTAAGTCACAATACATAGAGATCTGTGTTTATTTTATGTCACAACACATAGAGATCTGTGTTTATTTTAGGTCACAACACATAGAGATCTGTGTTTATTTTAAGTCACAACACATAGAGATCTGTGTTTATTTTATGTCACAACACATAGGGATCTGTGTTTATTTTATTTCACAATACAAATAGATCTGTGTTTGTTTTAAGTCACAATACATAGAGATCTGTGTTTATTTTAAGTCACAATACAAAGAGATCTGTGGCTATTTTAAGTCACAATACATAGAGATCTGTGTTTATTTTAAGTCACAATACATAGAGATCTGTGGCTATTTTAAGTCACAATACATAGAGATCTATGTTTATTTTAGTCACAATACATAGAAATCTGTGTTTATTTTAAGTCACAATACATAGAGATCAGTGTTTATTTTAAATCAGAATACATAGAGATCTGTATTTATTTTAGGTCACAATAAACAGAGATTTTTGTTTATTTTAAGTCACAATACAAAGAGATTTGTGTTTATTTTAAGTCACAGTACAAAGAGATCTGTGTTTATTTTAAATCATAATACAAAGAGATCTGTGTTTATTTTATGTCACAACACATAGAGATCTGTGTTTATTTTAGGTCACAATACAAAGAGATTTGTGTTTATTTTATGTCACAACACATAGAGATCTGTGTTTATTTTAGGTCACAAGACATAGAGATCTGTGTTTATTTTAAGTCACAATACAAAGAGATCTGTGTTTATTTTTAGTCACAATGCAAAGAGATCTGTGTTTATTTTAAGTCACAATACAAAGAGTACTGTGTTTATTTTAAGTCACAATACAAAGAGATCTGTGTTTATTTTAAGTCACAATACATAGAGATCTGTGTTTATTTTAAGTCACAATACATAGAGATCTGTGTTTATTTTAAGTCACAATACATAGAGATCTGTGTTTATTTTAAGTCACAATACATAGAGATCTGTGTTTATTTTAAGTCACAATACATAGAGATCTGTTTTTATTTTAAGTCACAATACATAGAGATCTGTGTTTATTTAAGGTCACAACACATAGAGATCTGTGTTTATTTTAAGTCACAATACATAGAGATCTGTGTTTATTTAAGGTCACAACACATAGAGATCTGTGTTTATTTTAAGTCACAATACATAGAGATCTGTGTTATTTTAGGTCACAACACATAGAGATCTGTGTTTATTTTAAGTCACAATACAAAGAGATCTGTGTTTATTTTAAGTCACAATACTTAGAGATCTGTGTTTATTTTAGGTCACAACACATAGAGATCTGTGTTTATTTTAGGTCACAACACATAGAGATCTGTGTTTATTTTAAGTCACAACACATAGAGATCTGTGTTTATTTTTAGTCACAATACTTAGAGATCTGTGTTTATTTTAAGTCACAATACAAAGATATCTGTGTTTATTTTAAATCACAATACAAAGAGATCTGTGTTTATTTTAAGTCACAATACTTAGAGATCTGTGTTTATTTTAGGTCACAATACATAGAGATCTGTGTTTATTTTAGGTCACAACACATAGAGATCTGTGTTTATTTTAAGTCACAATACAAAGAGATCTGTGTTTATTTTAGGTCACAACACATAGAGATCTGTGTTTATTTTAGGTCACAACACATAGAGATCTGTGTTTATTTTAAGTCACAATACAAAGAGATCTGTGTTTATTTTAGGTCACAACACATAGAGATCTGTGTTTATTTTAAATCACAATACAAAGAGATCTGTGTTTATTTTAAGTCACAATACATAGAGATCTGTGTTTATTTTAGGTCACAACACATAGAGATCTGTGTTTATTTTAGGTCAAAACACATAGAGATCTGTGTTTATTTTAAATCACAATACAAAGAGATCTGTGTTTATTTTAAGTCACAATACATAGAGATCTGTGTTTATTTTAAGTCACAATACATAGAGATCTGTGTTTATTTTAGGTCACAACACATAGAGATCTGTGTTTATTTTAGGTCAAAACACATAGAGATCTGTGTTTATTTTAAATCACAATACAAAGAGATCTGTGTTTATTTTAAGTCACAATACATAGAGATCTGTGTTTATTTTAAGTCACAATACGTAGAGATCTGTGTTTATTTTAAGTTACAATACAAAGAGATCTGTGTTTATTTTAAGTCACAATACTTAGAGATCTGTGTTAATTTTAGGTCCCAACACATAGAGATCTGTGTTTATTTTAAGTCACAATACATAGAGATTTGTGTTTATTTTAGGTCACAACACATATAGATCTGTGTTTATTTTATGTCACAACAAATAGAGATCTGTGTTTATTTTATGTCACAACACATAGAGATCTGTGTTTATTTTAGGTCACAACACATAGAGATTTGTGTTTATTTTAAGTCACAATACAAAGAGATCTGTGTTTATTTTATGTCACAATGCAAAGAGATCTGTGTTTATTTTATGTCACAATGCAAAGAGATTTGTGTTTATTTTAAGTCACAATACAAAGAGATTTGTGTTTATTTTAAGTCACAATGCAAAGAGATCTGTGTTTATTTTATGTCACAATACAAAGAGATTTGTGTTTATTTTAAGTCAAAATACATAGAGATCTGTGTTTATTTTAGGTCACAATACATAGAGATCTGTGTTTATTTTAGTCACAACACATAGAGATCTGTGTTTATTTTAAGACATAATACATAGAGATCTGTGTTTATTTTAAGACACAATACATAGAGATCTGTGTTTATTTTAAGTCACAATACATAGAGATCTGTGTTTATTTTAAGACACAATACATAGAGATCTGTGTTTATTTTAAGTCACAATACATAGAGATCTGTGTTTATTTTAAGTCACAATACTTAGATATCTGTGTTTATTTTAAGTCACAATACATAGAGATCTGTGTTTATTTTATGTCACAATACATAGAGATCTGTGTTTATTTTAGGTGACAACACATAGAGATCTGTGTTTATTTTAAGTCACAATACAAAGAGATCTGTGTTTATTTTAAGTCACAACACATAGAGATCTGTGTTTATTTTTAGTCACAATACTTAGAGATCTGTGTTTATTTTAAGTCACAATACAAAGAAATCTGTGTTTATTTTAAGTCACAATACAGAGAGATCTGTGTTTATATTAGGTCACAACACATAGAGATCTGTGTTTATTTTAAATCACAATACAAAGAGTTCTGTGTTTATTTTAAGTCACAATACTTAGAAATCTGTGTTTATTTTAGGTCACAACACATAGAGATCTGTGTTTATTCTAGGTCACAACACATAGAGATCTGTGTTTATTTTAAATAACAATGCAAAGAGATCTGTGTTTATTTTAAGTCACAATGCATAGAGATCTGTGTTTATATTAGATCACAATACATAGAGATCTGTGTATATTTTAAGCCACAATACATAGAGATATGTGTTTATTTTAGGTCACAATACATAGAGATCTGTCTTTATTTTAAATCACAATACTTAGAGATCTGTGTTTATTTTAGGCCACAATACATAGAGATATGTGTTTATTTTAGGTCACAACACATAGAGATCTGTGTTTATTTTAAGTCACAATACAAAGAGATCTGTGTTTATTTTAGGTCACAACACATAGAGATCTGTGTTTATTTTAGGTCACAACACATAGAGATCTGTGTTTATTTTAGGTCACAACACATAGAGATCTGTGTTTATTTTAAGTCACAATACAAAGAGATCTGTGTTTATTTTAAGTCACAATACATAGAGATCTGTGTTTATTTTAAGACACAATACATAGAGATCTGTGTTTATTTTAAGTCACAATACTTAGAGATCTGTGTTTATTTTAAGTCACAATACATAGAGATCTGTGTTTATTTTAGGCCACAATACATAGAGATATGTGTTTATTTTAGGTCACAACACATAGAGATCTGTGTTTATTTTAAGTCACAATACAAAGAGATCTGTGTTTATTTTAAGTCACAATATATAGAGATCTGTGTTTATTTTAAGTCACAATATATAGAGATCTGTGTTTATTTTAAGTCACAATATATAGAGATCTGTGATTATTTTAGGTCACAATATATAGAGATCTGTTTTTATTTTAAGTCACAATATATAGAGATCTGTGTTTATTTTAGGTCACAGTACATAGAGATCTGTGTTTATTTTAAGTCACAATACATAGAGATATGTGTTTATTTTAAATCACAATACATAGAGGTTTTTGTTTATTTTAAGTCACAATACATAGAGATCTGTGTTAATTTTAGGTCACAACACATAGAGATCTGTGTTTATTTTAAGTCACAATACATAGAGATCTGTGTTTATTTTAAGTCACAATACAAAGAGATCTGTGGCTATTTTAAGTCACAATACATAGAGATCTGTGTTTATTTTAAGTCACAATACATAGAAATCTGTGTTTATTTTACGTCACAATACATAGAGATCAGTGTTTATTTTAAATCAGAATACATAGGGATCTGTGTTTATTTTAGGTCACAATAAACAGAGATTTGTGTTTATTTTAAGTCACAATACAAAGTGACTTGTGTTTATTTTAAGTCACAATACAAAGTGACTTGTGTTTATTTTAAGTCACAATACAAAGAGATCTGTGTTTATTTTAGGTCACAACACATAGAGATCTGTGTTTATTTTAAATCACAATACATAGAGATCTGTGTTTATTTTAGGTCACAACACATAAAGATCTGTGTTTATTTTAGGTCAAAACACATAGAGATCTGTGTTTATTTTAAGTCACAATACATAGAGATCTGTGTTTATTTTAAGTCACAATACAAACAGATCTGTGTTTATTTTAAGTCACAATATGTAGAGATCTGTGTTTATTTTAGGTCCCAACACATAGAGATCTGTGTTTATTTTAAGTCACAATACATAGAGATCTGTGTTTATTTTAAGTCACAATACATAGAGATCTGTGTTTATTTTAAGTCACAATACATAGAGATCTGTGTTTATTTTAGGTGACAACACATAGAGATCTGTGTTTATTTTAAGTCACAATACAAAGAGATCTGTGTTTATTTTAAGTCACAACACATAGAGATCTGTGTTTATTTTTAGTCACAATACTTAGATATCTGTGTTTATTTTAAGTCACAACACATAGAGATCTGTGTTTATTTTAAGTCACAACACATAGAGATCTGTGTTTATTTTAAGTCACAATACAAAGAGATCTGTGTTTATTTTAAGTCACAATACTTAGAAATCTGTGTTTATTTTAGGTCACAACACATAGAGATCTGTGTTTATTCTAGGTCACAACACATAGAGATCTGTGTTTATTTTAAGTAACAATGCAAAGAGATCTGTGTTTATTTTAAGTCACAATGCATAGAGATCTGTGTTTATATTAGATCACAATACATAGAGATCTGTGTATATTTTAAGTCACAATACATAGAGATATGTGTTTATTTTAGGTCACAATACATAGAGATCTGTGTTTATTTTAAGTCACAACACAAAGAGATCTGTCTTTATTTTAAATCACAATACTTAGAGATCTGTGTTTATTTTAGGCCACAATACATAGAGATATGTGTTTATTTTAGGTCACAACACATAGAGATCTGTGTTTATTTTAAGTCACAATACAAAGAGATCTGTGTTTATTTTAGGTCACAACACATAGAGATCTGTGTTTATTTTAAGTCACAATACAAAGAGATCTGTGTTTATTTTAAGGCACAATACATAGAGATCTGTTTATTTTAAGACACAATACATAGAGATCTGTGTTTATTTTAAGTCACAATACATAGAGATCTGTGTTTATTTTAAGTCACAATACTTAGAGATCTGTGTTTATTTTAAGTCACAATACATAGAGATCTGTGTTTATTTTAAGTCACAATACATAGAGATCTGTGTTTATTTTAGGTGACAACACATAGAGATCTGTGTTTATTTTAAGTCACAATACAAAGAGATCTGTGTTTATTTTAAGTCACAACACATAGAGATCTGTGTTTATTTTTAGTCACAATACTTAGAGATCTGTGTTTATTTTAAGTCACAATACAAAGAGATCTGTGTTTATTTTAAGTCACAATACATAGAGATCTGTGTTTATTTTAGGTCACAGCACATAGAGATCTGTGTTTATTCTAGGTCACAACACATAGAGCTCTGTGTTTATTTTAAGTAACAATGCAAAGAGATCTGTGTTTATTTTAAGTCACAATGCATAGAGATCTGTGTTTATATTAGGTCACAATACATAGAGATCTGTGTATATTTTAAGTCACAATACATAGAGATATGTGTTTATTTTAGGTCACAACACATAGAGATCTGTGTTTATTTTAAGTCACAACACAAAGAGATCTGTGTTTATTTTAGGTCACAACACATAGAGATCTGTGTTTATTTTAGGTCACAACACATAGAGATCTGCGTTTATTTTAAGTACCAATTCAAAGAGATCTGTGTTTATTTTAGGTCACAACACATAGAGATCTGTGTTTATTTTAAATCACAATACAAAGAGATCTGTGTTTATTTTAAGTCACAATGCATAGAGATCTGTGTTTATTTTAGGTCACAACACATAGAGATCTGTGTTTATTTCCAATCACAATACAAAGAGATCTGTGTTTATTTTAAGTCACAATCCATAGTGATCTGTGTTTATTTTAGGTCACAACACATAGAGATCTGTGTTTATTTTAAGTGACAATACATAGAGATCTGTGTTTATTTTAAGTCACAATGCAAAGAGATCTGTGTTTATTTTAGGTCACAATACGAAGAGATCTGTGTTTTTTTAAGTCACAATACATAGAGATCTGTGTTTATTTTAAGTCACAATACAAAGAGCACTGTGTTTATTTTAAGTCAAAATACAAAGAGTACTGTGTTTATTTTAAGTCACAATACAAAGAGATCTGTGTTTATTTTAAGTCACAATATATAGAGATCTGTGTTTATTTTAAGTCGCAATACATAGAGATCTGTGTTTGTTTTAAGTTACAATATATAGAAATCTGTGTTTATTTTAGGTCACAATACATAGAGATCTGTGTTTATTTTAAGTCACAATACATAGAGATCTGTGTTTATTTTAGGTCACAATATATAGAGATCTGTGTTTATTTTAAGTCACAATATATAGAGATATGTGTTTATTTTAAGTCACAATATATAGAGATCTGTGATTATTTTAGGTCACAATATATAGAGATCTGTTTTTATTTTAAGTCACAATATATAGAGATCTGTGTTTATTTTAGGTCACAGTACATAGAGATCTCTGTTTATTTTAAGTCACAATACATAGAGATATGTGTTTATTTTAAGTCACAATACATAGAGATTTTTGTTTATTTTAAGTCACAATACATAGAGATCTGTGTTAATTTTAGGTCACAACTCATGGAGATCTGTGTTTATTTTAAGTGACAATACAAATAGATCTGTGTTAATTTTAAGTCACAATACATAGAGATCTGTGTTTATTTTAAGTCCCAATACAAAGAGATCTGTGGCTATTTTAAGTCACAATACATAGAGATCTATGTTTATTTTAAGTCACAATACATAGAAATCTGTGTTTATTTTACGTCACAATACATAGAGATCAGTGTTTATTTTAAATCAGAATACATAGGGATCTGTGTTTATTTTAGGTCACAATAAACAGAGATTTGTGTTTATTTTAAGTCACAATGCAAAGTGATTTGTGTTTATTTTAAGTCACAATACAAAGAGACCTGTGTTTATTTTAAGTCACAATACAAAGAGATCTGTGTTTATTTTATGTCAAAACACATAGAGATCTGTGTTTATTTTAGGTCACAATACAAAGAGATTTGTGTTTATATTATGTCACAACACTTAGACATCTGTGTTTATTTTAGGTCACAACACATAGAGATTTGTGTTTATTTTAAGTCACAATACAAAGAGATCTGTGTTTATTTTAAGTCACAATGCAAAGAGATCTGTGTTTATTTTAAGTCACAATACAAAGAGATTTGTGTTTATTTTAAGTCACAATACATAGAGATCTGTGTTTATTTTAGGTCACAATACATAGAGATCTGTGTTTATTTTAGGTCACAACACATAAAGATCTGTGTTTATTTTAAGTCACAATACAAAGAGATCTGTGTTTATTTTAAGTCACAATACATAGATATCTGTGTTAATTTTAATTCACAATACATAGAGATCTGTGTTTATTTTAGGTCACAATACAACGAGTACTGTGTTTATTTTAAGTCACAATACATAGAGATCTGTGTTTATTTTAAGTCACAATACATAGAGATCTGTGTTTATTTTAAGTCACAATACATAGAGATCTGTGTTTATTTTAAGTCACAATACATAGAGATCTGTGTTTATTTTAAGTCACAATACATAGAAATCTGTGTTTATTTTAAGTCACAATACATAGAGTTCTGTGCTTATTTTAAGTCACAATACATAGCGATCTTTCTTTATTTTAGGTCACAACACATAGAGATCTGTGTTTATTTTAAGTCACAATACAAAGAGATCTGTGTTTATTTTAAGTCACAACATTTAGAGATCTGTGTTAATTTTTGGTCACAACACATAGAGATCTGTGTTTATTTTAAGTCACAATACATAGAGATCTGTGGTTATTTTAGGTCACAATACATATAGATCTGTGTTTATTTTATGTCACAACAAATAGAGATCTGTGTTTATTTTATGTTACGATACATAGAGATCTGTATTTACTTTAGGTCACAACACATAGAGATCTGTGTTTATTTTAAGTCACAATACATAGAGATCTGTGTTTATTTTAAGTCACAATACATAGAGATCTGTGTTTATTTTAAGTCACAATACATCGGGTACTGTGTTTATTTTAAGTCACAATACATAGAGATCTGTGTTTATTTTAAGTCACAATACATAGAGATCTGTGTTTATTTTAAGTCACAATACATAGAGATCTGTGTTTATTTTAAGTCAAAATACATAGAGATCAGTGTTTATTTTAAATCAGAATACATAGGGATCTGTGCTTATTTTAGGTCACAATAAACAGAGATTTGTGTTTATTTTAAGTCACAATTAAAAGTGACTTGTGTTTATTTTAAGTCACAATACAAAGAGACCTGTGTTTATTTTAAGTCACAATACAAAGAGATCTGTGTTTATTTTAGGTCACAACACATAGAGATCTGTGTTTATTTTAAATCACAATACAAAGAGATCTGTGTTTATTTTAAGTCACAATACATAGAGATCTGTGTTTATTTTAGGTCACAACACATAGAGATCTGTGTTTATTTTAAGTCACAATACAACGGGTACTGTGTTTATTTTTAGTCACAATACATAGAGATCTGTGTTTATTTTAAATTACAATACAAAGAGATCTGTGTTTATTTTAAGTCACAATACTTAGAGATCTGTGTTTATTTTAGGTCCCAACACATAGAGATCTGTGTTTATTTTAAGTCAAAATACATAGAGATCTGTGTTTATTTTAAGTCACAATACATAGAGATCTGTGTTTATTTTAAGTCACAATACATAGAGATCTGTGTTTATTTTAGGTGACAACACATAGAGATCTGTGTTTATTTTAAGTCACAATACAAAGAGATCTGTGTCTATTTTAAGTCACAATACTTAGATATCTGTGTTTATTTTAAGTCACAATACAAAGAGATCTGTGTTTATTTTAAGTCACAATACATAGAGATCTGTGTTTATTTTAAGTCACAGCACATAGAGATCTGTGTTTATATTAGGTCACAGCACATAGAGATCTGTGTTTATTTTAAGTCACAATACATAGAGATCTGTGTTTATATTAGGTCACAGCACATAGAGATCTGTGTTTATTTTAAATCACAATACAAAGAGATCTGTGTTTATTTTAAGTCACAATACTTAGAAATCTGTGTTTATTTTAGGTCACAACACATAGAGATCTGTGTTTAATCTAGGTCACAACACATAGAGATCTGTGTTTATTTTAAGTAACAATGCAAAGAGATCTGTGTTTATTTTAAGTCACAATGCATAGAGATCTGTGTTTATATTAGATCACAATACATAGAGATCTGTGTATATTTTAAGTCACAATACATAGAGATATGTGTTTATTTTAGGTCACAATACATAGAGATCTGTGTTTATTTTAAGTCACAACACAAAGAGATCTGTCTTTATTTTAAATCACAATACTTAGAGATCTGTGTTTATTTTAGGCCACAATACATAGAGATATGTGTTTATTTTAGGTCACAACACATAGAGATCTGTGTTTATTTTAAGTCACAATACAAAGAGATCTGTGTTTATTTTAGGTCACAACACATAGAGATCTGTGTTTATTTTAAGTCACAATACAAAGAGATCTGTGTTTATTTTAGGTCACAATACATAGAGATCTGTTTATTTTAAGACACAATACATAGAGATCTGTGTTTATTTTAAGTCACAATACATAGAGATCTGTGTTTATTTTAAGTCACAATACTTAGAGATCTGTGTTTATTTTAAGTCACAATACATAGAGATCTGTGTTTATTTTAAGTCACAATACATAGAGATCTGTGTTTATTTTAGGTGACAACACATAGAGATCTGTGTTTATTTTAAGTCACAATACAAAGAGATCTGTGTTTATTTTAAGTCACAACACATAGAGATCTGTGTTTATTTTTAGTCACAATACTTAGAGATCTGTGTTTATTTTAAGTCACAATACAAAGAGATCTGTGTTTATTTTAAGTCACAATACATAGAGATCTGTGTTTATTTTAAGTCACAATACATAGAGATCTGTGTTTATTTTAAGTCACAATGCATAGAGATCTGTGTTTATATTAGGTCACAATACATAGAGATCTGTGTATATTTTAAGTCACAATACATAGAGATATGTGTTTATTTTAGGTCACAACACATAGAGATCTGTGTTTATTTTAAGTCACAACACAAAGAGATCTGTGTTTATTTTAGGTCACAACACATAGAGATCTGTGTTTATTTTAGGTCACAACACATAGAGATCTGCGTTTATTTTAAGTACCAATTCAAAGAGATCTGTGTTTATTTTAGGTCACAACACATAGAGATCTGTGTTTATTTTAAATCACAATACAAATAGATCTGTGTTTATTTTAAGTCACAATGCATAGAGATCTGTGTTTATTTTAGGTCACAACACATAGAGATGTGTGTTTATTTCAAATCACAATACAAAGAGATCTGTGTTTATTATAAGTCACAATCCATAGTGATCTGTGTTTATTTTAGGTCACAACACATAGAGATCTGTGTTTATTTTAAGTGACAATACATAGAGATCTGTGTTTATTTTAAGTCACAATGCAAAGAGATCTGTGTTTATTTTAGGTCACAATACGAAGAGATCTGTGTTTTTTAAGACACAATACATAGAGATCTGTGTTTATTTTAAGTCACAATACAAAGAGCAATGTGTTTATTTTAAGTCAAAATACAAAGAGTACTGTGTTTATTTTAAGTCACAATACAAAGTGATCTGTGTTTATTTTAAGTCACAATATATAGAGATCTGTGTTTATTTTAAGTCGCAATACATAGAGATCTGTGTTTGTTTTAAGTTACAATATATAGAAATCTGTGTTTATTTTAGGTCACAATACATAGAGATCTGTGTTTATTTTAAGTCACAATACATAGAGATCTGTGTTTATTTTAGGTCACAATATATAGAGATCTGTGTTTATTTTAGGTCACAATATATAGAGATCTGTTTTTATTTTAAGTCACAATATATAGAGATCTGTGTTTATTTTAGGTCACAGTACATAGAGATCTCTGTTTATTTTAAGTCACAATACATAGAGATATGTGTTTATTTTAAGTCACAATACATAGAGATTTTTGTTTATTTTAAGTCACAATGCATAGAGATCTGTGTTAATTTTAGGTCACAACACATAGAGATCTGTGTTTATTTTAAGTGACAATACAAATAGATCTGTGTTAATTTTAAGTCACAATACATAGAGATCTGTGTTTATTTTAAGTCACAATACAAAGAGATCTGTGGCTATTTTAAGTCACAATACATAGAGATCTATGTTTATTTTAAGTCACAATATATAGAAATCTGTGTTTATTTTACGTCACAATACATAGAGATCAGTGTTTATTTTAAATCAGAATACATAGGGATCTGTGTTTATTTTAGGTCACAATAAACAGAGATTTGTGTTTATTTTAAGTCACAATGCAAAGTGATTTGTGTTTATTTTAAGTCACAATACAAAGAGACCTGTGTTTATTTTAAGTCACAATACAAAGAGATCTGTGTTTATTTTATGTCAAAACACATAGAGATCTGTGTTTATTTTAGGTCACAATACAAAGAGATTTGTATTTATATTATGTCACAACACTTAGACATCTGTGTTTATTTTAGGTCACAACACATAGAGATTTGTGTTTATTTTAAGTCACAATACAAAGAGATCTGTGTTTATTTTAAGTCACAATGCAAAGAGATCTGTGTTTATTTTAAGTCACAATACAAAGAGATTTGTGCTTATTTTAAGTCACAATACATAGAGATCTGTGTTTATTTTAGGTCACAATACATAGAGATCTGTGTTTATTTTAGGTCACAACACATAAAGATCTGTGTTTATTTTAAGTCACAATACAAAGAGATCTGTGTTTATTTTAAGTCACAATACATAGAGATCTATGTTTATTTTAGGTCACAATACATAGAGATCTGTGTTAATTTTAATTCACAATACATAGAGATCTGTGTTTATTTTAGGTCACAATACAACGAGTACTGTGTTTATTTTAAGTCACAATACATAGAGATCTGTGTTTATTTTAAGTCACAATACATAGAGATCTGTGTTTATTTTAAGTCACAATACATAGAAATCTGTGTTTATTTTAAGTCACAATACATAGAGATCTTTGTTTATTTTAGGTCACAACACATAGAGATCTGTGTTTATTTTAAGTCACAATACAAAGAGATCTGTGTTTATTTTAAGTCACAACATTTAGAGATCTGTGTTCATTTTTGGTCACAACACATAGAGATCTGTGTTTATTTTAAGTCACAATACATAGAGATCTGTGTTTATTTTAGGTCACAACAAATAGAGATCTGTGTTTATTTTATGTCACAACAAATAGAGATCTGTGTTTATTTTATGTTACGATGCATAGAGATCTGTATTTACTTTAGGTCACAACACATAGAGATCTGTGTTTATTTTAAGTCACAATACATAGAGATCTGTGTTTATTTTATGTCACAACACATAGAGATCTGTGTTTATTTTAGGTCACAACACATCGAGATCTGTGTTTATTTTAAGTCACAACACATAGGGATCTGTGTTTATTTTAGGTCACAACACATAGAGATCTGTGTTTATTTTATGTCACAATTCATAGAGATCAGTGTTTATTTTAAATCAGAATACATAGAGATCTGTGTTTATTTTAGGTCACAATAAACAGAGATTTGTGTTTATTTTAAGTCACAATACAAAGAGATTTGTGTTTATTTTAAGTCACAATGCAAAGAGATCTGTGTTTATTTTAAGTCACAATACATAGATATCTGTGTTAATTTTAATTCACAATACATAGAGATCTGTGTTTATTTTAGGTCACAATACAACGAGTACTGTGTTTATTTTAAGTCACAATACATAGAGATCTGTCTTTATTTTAGGTCGCAATACAAAGAGATTTGTGTTTATTTTATGTCACAACACATAGAGATCTGTGTTTATTTTAGGTCACAACACATAGAGATTTGTGTTTATTTTAAGTCACAATACAAAGAGATCTGTGTTTATTTTAAGTCACAATACATAGAGATCTGTGTTTATTTTAAGTCACAATGCAAAGAGATCTGTGTTTATTTTAAGTCACAATACATAGAGATCTGTGTTTATTTTAAGTCACAATACAAAGAGATCTGTGTTTATTTTAAGTCACAATGCAAAGAGATCTGTGTTTATTTTAAGTCACAATACAAAGAGATTTGTGTTTATTTTAAGTCACAATACATAGAGATCTGTGTTTATTTTAGGTCACAATACAAAGAGATTTGTGTTTATTTTTGGTCACAATACATAGAGATTTGTGTTTATTTTAAGTCACAATACAAAGAGATTTGTGTTTATTTTAGGTCACAATACATAGAGATCTGTGTTTATTTTAGGTCACAACACATAGAGATCTGTGTTTATTTTAAGTCACAATACAAAGAGATCTGTGTTTATTTTAAGTCACAATACAAAGAGATCTGTGTTTATTTTAAGTCACAATACATCGGGTACTGTGTTTATTTTAAGTCACAATACATAGAGATCTGTGTTTATTTTAAGTCACAATACATAGAGATCTGTGTTTATTTTAAGTCACAATACATAGAAATCTGTGTTTATTTTAAGTCACAATACATCGGGTACTGTGTTTATTTTAAGTCACAATACATAGAGATCTGTGTTTATTTTAAGTCACAACACATAGAGATCTGTGTTTATTTTAAGTCACAATACATAGAGATCTGTGTTTATTTTAAGTCACAATACATCGGGTACTGTGTTTATTTTAAGTCACAATACATAGAGATCTGTGTTTATTTTAAGTCACAATACATAGAGATCTGTGTTTATTTTAAGTCACAATACATAGAAATCTGTGTTTATTTTAAGTCACAATACATAGAGATCTGTGTTTATTTTAGGTCACAACACATAGAGATCTGTGTTTATTTTAAGTCACAATACAAAGAGATCTGTGTTTATTTTAAGTCACAATCCTTAGAGATCTGTGTTTATTTTAGGTCACAACACATAGAGATCTGTGTTTATTTTAAGTCACAATAAATAGAGATCTGTGTTTATATTAGGTCACAACACATATAGATCTGTGTTTATTTTATGTCACAACAAATAGAGATCTGTGTTTATTTTATGTCTCAACACATAGAGATCTGTGTATATTTTAGGTCACAACACATAGAGATCTGTGTTTATTTTAAGTCACAATACATAGAGATCTGTGTTTATTTTATGTCACAACACATAGAGATCTGTGTTTATTTTAGGTCACAACACATAGAGATCTGTGTTTATTTTAAGTCACAATACAAAGAGATCTGTGTTTATTTTAGGTCACAACACATAGAGATCTGTGTTTATTTTAAATCACAATACAAAGAGATCTGTGTTTATTTTAAGTCACAATACTTAGAGATCTGTGTTTATTTTAGGTCACAACACATAGAGACCTGGGTTTATTCTAGGTCACTACACATAGAGATCTGTGTTTATTTTAAGACACAATGCAAAGAGATCTGTGTTTATTTTAGGTCATAATACAAAGAGATCTTAGTTTATTTTAAGTCAGAATACAAAGAGATCTGTGTTTATTTTAAGTCTCAATACAAAGAGATCTATGTTTATTTTAAGTCACAATACAAAGAGATCTATGTTTATTTTAAGTCACAATACATAGAGATCTGTGTTTATTTTAAGTCACAACACATAGAGATCTGTGTTTATTTTAAGTCACAATACATAGAGATCTGTGTTTATTTTAAGTCACAATACATCGGGTACTGTGTTTATTTTAAGTCACAATACATAGAGATCTGTGTTTATTTTAAGTCACAATACATAGAGATCTGTGTTTATTTTAAGTCACAATACATAGAAATCTGTGTTTATTTTAAGTCACAATACATAGAGATCTGTGTTTATTTTAGGTCACAACACATAGAGATCTGTGTTTATTTTAAGTCACAATACAAAGAGATCTGTGTTTATTTTAAGTCACAATCCTTAGAGATCTGTGTTTATTTTAGGTCACAACACATAGAGATCTGTGTTTATTTTAAGTCACAATAAATAGAGATCTGTGTTTATATTAGGTCACAACACATATAGATCTGTGTTTATTTTATGTCACAACAAATAGAGATCTGTGTTTATTTTATGTCTCAACACATAGAGATCTGTGTATATTTTAGGTCACAACACATAGAGATCTGTGTTTATTTTAAGTCACAATACATAGAGATCTGTGTTTATTTTATGTCACAACACATAGAGATCTGTGTTTATTTTAGGTCACAACACATAGAGATCTGTGTTTATTTTAAGTCACAATACAAAGAGATCTGTGTTTATTTTAGGTCACAACACATAGAGATCTGTGTTTATTTTAAATCACAATACAAAGAGATCTGTGTTTATTTTAAGTCACAATACTTAGAGATCTGTGTTTATTTTAGGTCACAACACATAGAGACCTGGGTTTATTCTAGGTCACTACACATAGAGATCTGTGTTTATTTTAAGACACAATGCAAAGAGATCTGTGTTTATTTTAGGTCATAATACAAAGAGATCTTAGTTTATTTTAAGTCAGAATACAAAGAGATCTGTGTTTATTTTAAGTCTCAATACAAAGAGATCTATGTTTATTTTAAGTCAGAATACAAAGAGATCTGTGTTTATTTTAAGTCTCAATACAAAGAGATCTATGTTTATTTTAAGTCACAATACAAAGAGATCTATGTTTATTTTAAGTCGCAATACATAGAGATCTGTGTTTATTTTAAGTCACAATACATAGAGATCTGTGTTTATTTTAAGTCACAATGTATAGAGATCTGTGTTTATTTTAAGTCACAATACATAGAGATCTGTGTTTGTTTTAAGTCACAATACAAAGAGATCTGTGTTTGTTTTAAGTCACAATATATAGAGATCTGTGTTTGTTTTAAGTCACAATACAAAGAGATCTGTGTTTGTTTTAAGTCACAATATATAGAGATCTGTGTTTATTTTGAGTCACAATACAAAGAGATCTGTGTTTGTTTTAAGTCACAATATATAGAGATCTGTGTTTATTTTGAGTCACAATACATAGAGATCTGTGTTTGTTTTAAGTCACAATATATAGAGATCTGTGTTTATTTTGAGTCACAATACATAGAGATCTGTGTTTATTTTAAGTCACAATATATAGAGATCTGTGTTTATTTTGAGTCACAATACAAAGAGATCTGTGTTTATTTTAAGTCACAATATATAGAGATCTGTGTTTATTTTTAGTCACAATATATAGAGATCTGTGTTTATTTTAAGTCACAATATATAGAGATCTGTGTTTATTTTAAGTCACAATATATAGAGATCTGTGTTTGTTTTAAGTCACAATATATAGAGATCTGTGTTTGTTTTAAGTCACAATATATAGAGATCTGTGTTTATTTTAAGTCACAATATATAGAGATCTGTGTTTGTTTTAAGTCACAATACATAGAGATCTGTGTTTATTTTGAGTCACAATACAAAGAGATCTGTGTTTATTTTAAGTCACAATATATAGAGATCTGTGTTTATTTTAAGTCACAATACATAGAGATCTGTGTTTATTTTAAGTCACAATACAAAGAGATCTGTGTTTATTTTAAGTCACAACACATAGAGATCTGTGTTTATTTTAAGTCACAATACAAAGAGATCTGTGTTTATTTTAAGTCACAATACATAGAGATCTGTGTTTATTTTAAGTTACAATACAATACAAAGGGTATTAATGTTTATTTTATGCAGCAATAATTTAGTGTAGTTATACTAAGAGATCTGAAATATATGAATTGGACATCAAGTTGTAGTCATTTCGGTGCAAATATACGTCAAGATAAGTGTTAGATAAAAGTTTGAACTCTGTCTATATTAGTTATGATAACGTGTGGGAAGTGACCTGCTAACAAATGAGTGTGGGAAACTGCAATCTAAGACTGCAGATTTAACACCCTGTTCGATCAGGGTGGCAATGCATGTAACATATTGATACCCGAGAATTAGCAGCTGACGTGCGGACCACCATTTGTGTCCAGTCCACACGCCAACAAACCCGTTCACCGCAGTGACCTGATAGTGCAGAAACCTCAAGTTAATCTTGCACGCTTCTCCCATTTGTTTCCACAAGATCTCGGCCTAATGGATCCGAAGCAAGAAAAAGTAGTAGCAATGTATTTGCTTCAGAGTGCCACAGCTCACAGTGGCGGCTCGTGTGCATTTAAGTTCGCAGTGCAAACTTACAAATCCTTTTACTTTCTCTATGCGTACTATTAAAACAATCTGTCTTTCTCTACATTTTAGAGCAAATTATTGTTAAAACCTAATTCTTCTATTTACTTCATAGTAAACGAGAAAAAATTAGCATAAATCGTCTTAAGTAGGAGCGAAATAAGGCTAAAGTACTAATCAAAAGCTGGTTACTATGTGATTGAAATTCGTTTGTTTGTATAGACAGGAGTTGACAAATTCCCGTATGAGAAAAAAATAAGTATTTTATAGCTGAAACTAATAACAAGGAATATCTCAAAAACGATTAACTCCAGGAAAAAAAAAATGCATGTAACATAGTGTGTTTTAACGAGCTGTACATTAACTATGAAATAACTTTTTGTGTAACTCTACGGTTTACCAGTTATGTAAAATTCCGTAAAATTAATCCTGAATAAAGTTGTCTTCAGAGGCTATTCCCAGAAAATTCAAGGAACACATTTTATTTGTCATGTTTAATGTATGATATTTTAATCAAAATCGTTAGAGCCGTTTTTTAGAAAATCAAAGTTTTCGAAAATTTCTCCTTGTAAAGGGTAGTTGGTAAGAGGGTTTTCTTGACAATCTTCGTGTCGCATCCTTGGAAGATATCAAACATAAATACCAAGTTTGGTATTTAAAAGCCTTTTCATTTTTGGGCTATGCTGTGCACAGGCACATGCACACACACGCACACACACGGACCTTCTTTACAAAAATGATTTTTTTTTTGGGTCCAGGGTGTCTCAAAACATACTTCCGGTGAAATGTTGGTATCGAATTTTGGCTGCAATTTAATATCTTATCTATAGCTATATACATAATACGTGTAAAGAAAGTAAAAATAAAAGATTTTAAATATCAATCTTGGTATTTAAGTTTGGTATCTTCCAAGGATGCGACACAAAGATTTTTAGGACCCCCCCCCGCACCCCAAACTCCCTATATCCAAATGGAAACTGTTTTGAAAAGGTTTTTTTCAACATAGCTGTAACGTTTTTTTAAACATTTTATATTAATGCTATTTAAATCACAAATAAAACATATCTTGAACTTTTTCGGGGAATAGTTCCTATTTAGTTTGAAATAATTTTGCTTAAATTTGCGAAACCGAGAAACCGTAAGAAACAGACAAAAACTTAATGCAAAAAATGTAGATCTCGTTGAAACACATAATTTTTATTGTAGATTTGACCCTTTTGTTGGTTCCAATTGTAAGCTACTTAAACTTTTCACTTACGGTAGGTAATTTTTCTTTGGTCTGTCTTCTTTTTACCTATTCCTGGCAAGCAAAGAATGGACTTTCAATTCCTTTACATACATTCTGTCAAGAAAGTACCGGGAATTGATCATTTAAAAATCCTGTTTAAAAGGGGATTCCAAATTATTGTTGTCGCCAAGTTGGTACAGCTTTCCTCTATACCCACGCGGAGTTTGATCGACATCTGTCATCTAGTTTGTTTACAGTACGCCATTTTGTTAGTTCATCTCAAAAGTGATTTGCGATTTTACGATGGATACAAATATTGAACAAAAAATCTCTCAAATTTTGCATTGCAAATGGTATTTCGTGCGCCGAAGCGCTGAAAATGTTACAGAGAGCTTACGGTGAATCGACTTTATCAAAAACACGTGCATATGTGTGGTTCTGTGCATTCTAAAGTGGTCGAGATGCGGTAGAAGATTTGCTTCGCTCTGGTCGGCCATCAACGGTTTCAACTGAACTGAACATCGGTAAAGTGAAGAAAATGGTGTCTGAAAATAGTCATTTAGGTCTGAGAGAGATTGCCGCTGAACTTTCTGTGCCTCACGAATCGATTCGTAGCATTTTAAACGATGGTTTGGGCATGACACACGTTGCTGCTCGGTTAGTTCCGAAAGACTTGAATTTTCTACAAAAACTCAATCGCGTAAGGATTGCTGAAGACATGCTAGAACGAGTCATTTCCGACCCCACAGTCATGAAACGCATTGTAACTGGTGATGAGACGTAGGTTTACGAGTTTGACACTGAAACCAGTCAACAAGCTTCTGAATGGCGCCTTCCAACTGAACCGAAACCTAAAAGGGCACGTCAAACTCGATCAAAACTGAAAGTCATGTTGACAGTTTTTTTTCAATTATCTCGGTGTCGTACACTCAGAGTTCTTGCCAGAAGGTCAGAAGGTAAATAAAGACTATTATCTGAGCGTTATACGACGCTTGAGAGAACATATACGGCGAAAAGGACACATTTGTGGAACGACAACTCATGGATTCTGCACTACGATAGCGCACCAGCTCACAAGGCTATTATTGTGAACGAATTTCTGGCCAAAACCTCAACAAATTTCATCGATCAACCACCGTATTCACCTGATCTGGCTCCTGCTGATTTCTTGCACTTTCCAAGACTCATCGACAATTGACATCGATTCTTAAAAGTGCGTACAAAAAATGTTTTGATGATTGGATTATTCGTTGGCATAAATGTATAATTTCAGAAAGGACCTACTTTGAAGGCGATAAAATAAAATTGGATGAATAATTCATTTTTTGTGTTTTATTGGAAAATTTCCGGATTTTCTTGACACAGTAGTAGCAGCTTTTAAAGGAATTACTATCGCTTTATGGCAAAGTTACTTCCCTTCTGCTTACAAAGAATGTAGGAATATTCGTGATAAGCATAAGTATGACTTAGATAAAAGAATTGTCTCTTGTTCAGATAGAGAAGGTCATGTGAATGGAAAACATTAACTTTTTTCCTATGTCTTACTGTCTACTAATTATGCAAAATTGACATAGAATAAAGAGACACCCTATAAAATTCGACATGCACATTTCAGATAATAAAAATGCGTTTAACATAAGATATTTTAATTAAAAGTGCTAGACCCATTTTGAAAACATCAAAAATTTTCAAAAATTTTTCCTTGTAAAGTATAGCTTGGGATTTATCAAAAATGATCGTGTCGAATCTTTGGGATATTTCTCCGCTTTTGGTTTTACTTGTGCTCTCTCTCTCCCACCCCCCTCCCACACACACACACACACACTCACACACATAGACACATAGGCACACAGTTCTTATTCTAAATACCCCTATCTTTTTACTTTCTCTATACGTATTATGTATATAGTGTATAGAAAAGGTATTATATTGCATACCGAGGTTTCACAGGAAATATATGTTTTGAGACCCCCTGAATCAAAAAAAAAAAAAAAAAAGCATTTCTAGAAAAATGTCCGTGTGTGTCTGTGAGTATGTGTGTGTGTGTATCTGTGGGCAGCATAGATCAAAAACGAAAAGACCATTAAAAACAAAACTTGGTATTTAAGTTTGGTATCTTCCAAGGATGCGTCACGAAGATTTTCAAGAAAATCACCCCACCGCCAACTACCCTTTACATGGAAAAAGTTTCGAAAATTGATTTTCTTAATAATGGTTCTAATGACTTTGATTAAAATCCCTTATATTTAAGATATTTACTAACCAAATGAAATGTATATCTTGAATTTCCTGGGAATAGCTTCTGAAGATGAATTTTACGGAAGTTTGCAGACTGCTAAACAGTAAGACATTAGACAAAAACTTACTACACAAAAAATGAGAGCACGTTAAAACACACAGTTTATGATATATCCATTTTTTTTTCGTGGAATTGATCATTTTTGAGGTATTCCTTGTTAGTGGATTTAGCTTTTCTCATACAGGAATTTGTCAACTGCTGTCCATACAAACAAAGGAACTTCAGTGACATAGCAACCAGCTTTTGACTACCACTTTAACTTTTGGGGCTTCCTTATTTCGCTTGTACTTAAAAGGAATCAAGTAATAAAACGGTATCTGCTAATTTTTCTCAACTAGCATGAAGTAAATAAGAGCATAAGCTCTATTAGAATATCTTTTGCAAAAATGTAGCGAAAGTCATGTGAATATAACACATTAGGTTTTATTTTATTTATTTATTTATTTTGCATTCAGGGGAGCCTAAAACATGTTTTTCCGGCAAAATCTCGGTACCTGTCGAATTTTTTGGTGCAATACAAATCTTCCTCTATACACTATGTACACAGTACGTGTAATAAAAAACTGCATCGTCCGGAATATTTTGAATATGGGAAAGTTTTGGAGAAATGTTTGCTAGGAAATAAGGTTTAAAGTTGCCTGTGCCTATTAAACCGACGAAGTGTTCGCATATAATTTTCAAATACTTGTTAGCAAATTACTAGCTGTTACTATGTGTATAGTATATGTATAGAAAGTAACGCGCTAGCAAATTACTAGCTGTTACTATGTGTATAGTATATGTATAGAAAGAAAAGAGCTAGCAAATTACTAGCTGTTACTATGTGTATAGTATATGTATAGAAAGAAACGAGCTAGCAAATTACAAGCTGTTACTATGTGTATAGTATATGTATAGAAAGAAACGAGCTAGCAAATTACTAGCTGTTACTTTGTGTATAGTATATGTATAGAAAGAAACGAGCTAGCAATTTACTAGCTGTTACTATGTGTATAGTGTATGTATAGAAAGAAACAAGCTAGCAATTTACTAGCTGTTACTATGTGTATAGTATATGTATAGAAAGAAACGAGCTAGCAAATTACTAGCTGTTACTATGTGTATAGTATATGTATAGAAAGAAACGAGCTAGCAAATTACTGTGTATAGTGTATGTATAGAAGGAAACGAGCTAGCAAATTACTAGCTGTTACTATGTGAGTAGTACACGTAGAGAAAGGAATGAGCTAGCAAATTACTAGATGTTGCTATGTGTATAGTATATGCATAGAAAGAAACGAGCTAGCAAATTACTAGCTAATCGTCACTAGTGCTATTATTGCGTGAAATCAATGAAGCACTAGCAGCTTTACGTGGATATGAAACATTGATAATAAATGTGCCGTTTTTGCCCACTCACGCACGGCAGCATTTCCTGTCACCTGGAGCCCAGCAGCTGGCTGTCACAAGCCTCATTGTTGAGAGCTGGGCGGTGGTTAGCAACAAAAACCTTCCATTTTTTGTTTCTCTCGTTTCTTAAACGAGTCATGAGCAACTGCGGAGTACAATCGTGACCTACTTTACGTTGTGGAGCAGTGGCGTATACCAGGAGCGGTGAACTTGGGTCACGGAGCAACTTCTGTTCATGTGCATCTGCAATTTTGGAAATTTTATACCAATTGTTCTATACAATAACAGTTATGTTTCTGCCACTTATCAAAATATAGCTGACATAGTTATTTAAATAATTGTTTTACTGTCCAAATGCATTGTTCTGAAGAAAATGAGTTGCTCGATACATTTTAAAGATATTCTCATAAAAACAGTTTACATTAATAAATTAAACAGATCTGGCATATTATAATTTTTATTTTACACCTAATATTCAAGAAATATTATTAATTTTCCTACTCTCCAAATAATAATAATAATATTAAGAGTAATAATAACAACATAAATAATTATAATGACAACAACAATAATAATAATAATTAATATTAATCATAACTTAGTAGGCATTACAACTTCATTGACTGAAAACTTTGGCCTTCTCTACAACATTTTGCTATTGAATTCGGTTTCTAATCAGCAGTTCCGAACTCCTTATTCATATTTTTACTTTCTCTACACGTACTATGTACGTAGTGTATAGAGAAGGCATTGTAGTGCACCCAAAAATTCGATACCGAAATTCCACCGGTATTTACTGTTTTGAGACCCCTGAATCCAAAAAAAACCATTTTTAGAAAACTATTCGTGTGTGTCTGTCTGTCTGTGTGTGTCCGTTAAAAACCAAACTTGATATCTAGGTTTGGTATCTTCCAAGGATACGACACGAAGATTTCCAAGAAAATCCCCCCACCCCCACTACCCTTTACATTAAACTTTTTTCGAAAATGTTTATTTTCTCAAAAATGGCTTCATCTATTTTGTTGAAAATTTCGTATATCAAAGATATTTACCTGACAAATAAAAAGTGTATCTTGAATTTACTGGGAACAGCTTCAGAAAACTATTCTAGATAATTTTGCAGTATTTAGCACAACTGCCAAACCTTAAGAGACAGACAAGAACTTACCCCACAAAAAATATAGAGCACGTTAAGATAGACACTTTATTTAATATACATTTTTTTTGTGGACTTGATTGCCTTTGAAAGATTCCTTGTTATTGGTTTCAGCTTTGATAAAATTATACTTATCTCATTCAGGAATTTGTCAACTCCTGTCCATACAAACAAAGGAACCTCAGTCACTAATCAACCAGTTTTTGATTATCTCTTTAACCTATTGTACTGCCTTATTTCCCTTCTACTTATAAGGATGCATATCTTGAACTTTCTGGGAATAACCTCTGAAGAGTAGTTTATTCTGGATGAATTTTACTGAATTTTGAATAACTGCTAAACCGTAAGAGATGGACAAAAACTTACACACAAAAAATGTAGAGCACGTTAAAACACACAATTAATGTTATATACATTTTTATCGTGGAGTTCGTCGTTTTGGAGACATTCCTTATTTTTGGTTTCAGCTTTGAAAAACTTATACTTTTCTCATACTGGAATTTGATAACTGCTGTCCATACAAACAAAGGACCTTCAGTGACATAGCAACCAGCTACTGATTATCACTTTAACCTATGGTACTCCCTTATTTCGCTTTTACTTACAAGGAAGCAAGTAATAAAGTTATGAAGTAAATAGAAGTATAAACTTTTTAAGAATAATTTATTGCAGATATATAGAGAAAGTCATGTGAATGTAGCACATCAGATTTTTGTTTATATTTTTCCTTTAGTTCGATATATTTTTCCTAGTGCTTTCCCAACAGCTTTAAAGCCATCAAAAATATGATTTTAGAGGGTCGTCAGAATGGACACCTATTTGGGAGACTTTGACTTAAATCGTTTTCGCTGAGCCTTTTTTTCAACTTTTGAAAAAATGCTGACTTGCACCTATCTGTGGTCTTGATGAAAGAGAATCTTTTTTTTTCTTTGCCAGATGAGGGCGTTTTTTCCTGACTTTTTCGCTCAGCCGGTGATATTACGATGGATAATACTATTTACTTATTTTTCTTCCTTTCTGTGCGACTTATTACAGAATGGAAAATTCTGCGTGATTCCAAATAACTAAGCTATCACTTTGTCGGCCTATTTCACCACTTTTTCCATATTCGTATCCGGTTCGCCTTTAAAATCCACTGTTTCAACCGTTTTTTACTTTCTCTACACGCACTATGTGCATAGTGTATAGAGAAGGTATTGCACTCCACCAAAAAATTCGATACCGAGATTTCACCGGAAATATATGTTTTAGGGTCACTTATATAAAAAAAAGCATTTTCACAAAAAGGTCCGTGTGTGTGTGTGAGTGTGTGTGTGTGTGTGTGTGTGTGTGTGTCCGTGAGTCTATGAACACCATAACTCAAAAACGAAAAGTCGGTAAAATACCAAACTTGGTATTTAAGTTTAGTATCTTCCAGGGATGCGACAAGAAGGTTTTGAGAAAAATTCACCCACACCAAACTACCCTTTGCTTTTTAACAATAATTCATTACAGAGATGTAGAGAAAGTCATGTGAAAATGGTACGCATCAGATTTTTTAACTCTGGAATGTAGTAATGTATCCATATTTAGTTCAAGTTATGTATCGACGTAGAAACTCGCCCGGATTGCGACGGAAACTTGCCAAACCAGATTCCTAGTCGATCACACGATTGCGTTTATTCTCCATTGAGAGCAGATGCGGCAATCATCTTGCAGAGATTTTGGCATACCTAATTTTTGGTGCAAAATAGAAAACATTTGTCTTATGATGTGCATGTGGTCACAACTTTTTCGGTGTCCTTGACTCGTCGATCTTTGAAAGCCATATCGTAAATTTTGTCGATCATTTCGAAGGAAGTCACTTCCAATGAACGTCCAACGATGTTAATCTTTTATGGATGTACGACATTTTTAAACTCTTTTACACAATTGTAAACTGTTGCATGTCATGAACCTCAACTCGGACGGGAACTCTTTGGGTGTTAGGCTTTTAAAGCTCGATTTTTCCATCTTTCTAAATAAACACAAGTATGTTGATTCAGTCGCTTATGCTCATGAGTCCACGCGATGGATAAACTGAAACTTAAACTGGCATCTACAAACAGATGAGGTTTATTAAATGCAAACTTTAGTCTATGGTGTGTGTGCAATTTTTTTTTATTTATTTATTTTCTCTAGTCTCACATGTACAATGTACGTAGGGAAAGAGAAGGTATTGTAATGCACCCAAAAATTCGATGTCGAAATTTCATCTGAAATATATGTTTTGGGGTCCCCTGAGTCCAAAAAAAGCATTTTAAAAAAAGGTTTAGTGTCTTCCAAGGATGCGACACGAAGATTTTCAAAAAAGAAACCCACCACAAATTACCTTTTACATGGAAAAAAAAATGAAAATTTTGATTTTCTTAAAAATGGCTCCAACAATTTTGATTAAAATCCCGTATATTAAAGTTATTTATATCCGAAATAAAATGTATATCTCTAATTTTATGGGAATAGCCTCTGGAGACCCCTTTATTCTGGAAGAGTTTTGCATAACGGTCAAACCGTAAGAGATACACAAAAAATGTAAATCTCGTTAAAGCACATACTTTATGGCATATACGTGTTTTTATAGAGAGCTGACCATTTGTGAGATATAGCTTGTTATTCCTTTCAAATGTAAACTACGTTAACTTTTCTCAAACAGGAAGTGACGTTTCGATTCATCTCGCTTGTTTTACTACAGGCCATGCGAAGCGAACCGAACTTCTGTTGTTTCATATAAGACCCGCTTTTAAAGGATTTGACCATCGATTTAGTCTGGGGTATTTCTTTATGTCTCTTCCTCTTATAAGAAAGCAAGAAAAAGGACAATGCCTCTTAATGTTACCTTGATTAGCACGACATAGATAAAAAAATATTCTTTTGTGTTCCATTCACATGACTTTCTCTACTTCTGTGTAACAAATTATTGTTAATAAGCTTATTCTTCTATTTATTTCAAGCCAATCGAGAAAAAATTAGCAGAAATAGTCTTATTACTTGCTTCCTTGTAAGCAGAAGCGAAATAAGAGAGTATCATAGGTTAAAGTGAAAGTCAAAAGCTGGTTGCTAATGTCACTGAAGTTCCTTTGTTTGTACGGACACGAGTTGACAAATTCCTGTATGAGTAAAGTAAAAGTTTTTCTAAGCTGAAACCATAAACAAGGAATATCTCAAAAACGATCAAATCCTCGAAAAATCTTTATATAACATAAATTGTGTGTTTTAATGTGCTCTACATTTTTTGTGTGGCAAGTTTTTGTCCATTTCTTACGGTTTAGCAGTTATGCAAAATTCCTCCAGAGTAAAGTAATCTTCAGAGGCTACTCCCAAAAAATTCAAGATATACATATTATTTGTTAGGTAAATATCTTTAATGTACAATATTTTAATCAAAATCGTCGTAGCCATTTTTGAGAAAATCAAAATTTTCGAAAAATTTTCCATGTAAAGGGTAGTTGGGGGTGGGGGGATTTTCTTGAACATTTTGGTGTCGCATCCTTGGAAGATACCGTTGGTATTTAACGGAAAGTCAACTTTAGCTTCATGTCTTTTGTTTCATTCCCGTAATTGCCAAAGAGAACAGAATTTCAGTTGTTTCATTTAGAGACGACTTTTTAAAGACTTTTACTATGGTTTTAGCCTAGTTACCTCTATTAGCATGAAGTAGATAAAATACATAATTCTATGGTAATTTTAAAAGTAATATTTGTTTGCGGAAAAGCTAGAGAAAGTCATGTGAATGGAACACTCTAGATTTGTTTCTATTTTTTTATTGTTTTTTATTTTTTGTACTGCTGACCGTGCAAAGAGAAGGCTTTTCAATAATATCAGTTAGTGATTAGCTTTTAAGAGATATGAATTGCACTTTAGCTTATCCATATTTCTACATTCTTGATTAGCATGAAATATTTAAGAATAATTTGTTGCAGAGTAAGCAGAGAAGGCCATGTGAATGGAATATACGATTTTTTTAAGCTTGTCATAACATTATACACAGGCTTTTTAGCCCGAGATAGTTTTTCCCCTTTGGAGAATAGCTGAGAGTCCCTTAATGGAAATAACAAAAGAAAAGAAAGAACGCCTCGTAAATTATAAAAGAAGCTCAGCCAGTCACTCTCTCGAGTAATGAAGCCAATGTCCTTATAAAAAAGAGAAAAATAAAGTAGTCGTAAATGAAAAAAATGTCTTTGCTAGCATCTTAAAAATGTTTTGCATGTGATAATTGCTATGAGCCATGGTATGTATCCCAGGTAATTAGCTGGCAACTGAGATATTCAGGGAATGCGGTGGGGAATTTTCCTGCGTAAAAGAAAAAACGGGAGAGACAGAAAGTGATGCTTTATTGAACTTAAATAGTGTTAAGTTACATTATCATATGTTATAGTTTGTGACACAAACGCTTCACAGAGAGGATAAAAAACACTGTGAAAAAGCTATATCGAAATAAACACCATTTCGATACAGATTTTCATTTCAATATAGATTTTCACTACTAATGGCTGTTCACTGCTTGCTAATCTGCATAGAATTACAGAAACATCTTACACGTAGAATAATCTCCAAGGATATTTAATAATATATCAGAATATATAATTATTTTCGTGGAACTTTTTTTTTTGTGGAAGTAAATTATTAACATTACCCACCTCCTCTCTTTTATCAGGAGGCGTGGAATTAAATTCCATATCATTATCACTAGGCCAAAATACCTCAGTTTCTATCATCAAATTAACTATCACCGTGAATCTAATTTCATTTGTTATCGCGCAAGCGTATAATACGCTTAGCGGTCGGCGGAGATCATCTATCGTATGCAGGATATCTAAATATTAAATATTTATTATATATCTACATGTTGAGAAACAATTATTTATGTAACTCTCATATAATGGTTATTAGGATACCCACTTCGCTCATGTCGAAACTTACCTCTTTCTTGTATCGTAATAACTGTTATTATATGATCGTTGCATAAATAACTATTTATTGATATACAGGTGCCCAACTGCCCGTACTTGACGTAAGTAGATCTCCATTCGGGCATTTAAAGAGTTGCTGAACTCAACGGGGCTATTTCAGGTTTGGTGATGCATCTGTGATACTTGACCAAAAATTGTAAATAATTTATTTTTCATAAATACATTATATGACTGCTAAACTTTAAGAAAATATATAATTTTCCCCTCTTGTGAAACTTGAACCACCAATTAAAGGAAGCTATAAATGGGTAGGCTCATGCTTATTAATAGACAGTCCCAACGTTGTTGACAAACTTTTTCCCATCACTTTTGCATGCTAAAATATTCCACACCCAATTTTCCGCTAACATATTTCAAAATATGTAAATAGCCTTTTAAAAGCACATTAAATAAAATAGTCATATAGTTTTGGAAACAATGCTCTAATTTTGTGAAATAAAGACTTCGCAAAATCAAGGATTTTGGAGAGAGCGGACATTTTTTTTTCACTAATTATGATTAATGTAGAAAATACGAGTATAACAGATCGATTTGTAAACTCATTTCTGTAAAACTTTATTTTTCTTTTGAATATTTTTAGAACATCACATGTTTTATTTTATTATAGTTATGGGTATAATTAGACAATACAAATTACATTTAAATAATCTTGTAAGCAGGAATTGTTTACATGTCAGAAATATCACCATTATTGTATATAATAAGTGGTATAAATTTAAATAAGATACCTTAATACTGTAAAAGTGGCTTTATTAATTAAAATTTTAGATACAATAAATTAATTAATTTCTGCAAGCACATCTCTCAACGCCACGACGCGTAGACAGCTGACGGCTGCACGCCACTGCGCGCTAGTACTCTAGTCACTCACGACTCACTAAAGCCCAGCTTACAATGCTTCCTCCTTTTTAGCTAGAAAATGACGTCACAGAACTTTCTGGATGCTTATGGAAACCGTTGCTTCTGGGAGAATCGAGCTTCGTGTTTCTGCACTTCCTGTTTTAATATCCCAAGGATTCCAACAGCGCCGACTCACATACCAAGGTGAACGTAAAAGCGCCAGCACACAACTACACTGTAACATAATTGAGGATTTGCTAAGTTTTACAGATGCTTCATCTAAAGGAATGCTGGAGTGAAATTTTTACTGCAATCGGTATAAAAAAAAACTGAAAATTGCTTTTTTATTGCACATAATTTTGGAAGTTTTGGACATGTATGTATGTATATATATATATATATATATATATATAGTAAGTACTATAAACCTGATTCCTAGTATACATTTTAATAAACAATGTTTTTCTCAAAACTATATTGTCACACATTCAAAACGTTTCAAGTGTCTCACTATTTGATTAAATAAAACTATTTTTATTTCAGAATGTACAGAAATATAACTATTGTATTATTACAACGCAAATTATCCTAATACCAAATATAATTTTTCAAAAAAATATGATTAAATTTATACATTAAAATTTCTAATTTATTTAACAAATTATATTAATTCAATAATCAAAGTTTTTGAAACATGAATATGCAACATATTTAATTAAATTTATGAAATAATTTATATAGGGTGTTCAGACTTATTTGTCCTTTGCCACAAATTGTTTGTTCTCATGACGTAGCGAGTGTATTACGCTTATTTATTGCCTTTTACAGAAGTCTGGCGAGAGTTCAGTAGAAGGGGTGGATGTCAACAGTTTCGAGGTCAATTTAATGAAATGGGACTTGTATGGTACCTTTCCAATATTTACAATTGGCGGCCTGCGCCGTGGCCGAATGCTTAGACCACTCGCCTCTCACAAGGCGACCTGGGTTCGAGTCCAGGCGACCGTAAGTGGGATTTTTGATGGACAAAGCGGCGAAGTAGCGGATTTTCTCCGGGGTCTCCGGTTTCCCCCGCCTTCGCATTCCACTGGTCTCCATCTTCATGCCATGTATCACCTGTGCGATATCCTGCGGTGCCGTAAGTAGAAAAAGAGGGCGTTAAACACTATATAAAATTCTGACGTGTTACAGTCACATAACTTTCTTTAGCTGCTCTACAAACAAACTTCTTGAAAATGGTTATTCTTCCTTCTACACAATGCTAATCGAGATAGTAACAAAATGTTTTCATTACTTGCTTCCTTATAAGTAGAACAGAAATAAAGGAATGCGCTATGCTAAAGTGATAGTCAAATGTTTTAAAAACTGTCGTTATGTGAATGTCATTACAAATCGTTTCTTTACTTGGTCAGGAGGAGAATAAAAGAAAAACGGACACTTCCTGTCTGAGAAAAGTTCCTTACAATTGACATTAATAAAAAGGAATATCTCGGAAACGGTTATCTCCACAACAAAAAAGATAAAGGACATACACTGTGTGTTTTGACGAGATCTATATTTTCTGTGAAGTAAGTTTCTAGCTCTATCTTACGGTTTAGCATTTAAACAAAATTCGGCAAAATTCATCCAGAATAAAGAGGTCTTCAGAAGCTATTCCCACAAGATTCAAAATATACATTTTACATGTGTTGTAAATATCTTTAATATACGGTATTTTAGTCAAAATCGTTACAGCTATTTTTTAAAAAATCAAACTTTTCGAAAATTGTTTCAGGTAAAGGGCAGTTTGTAGGGGGGCTCTCGAAAAGCTTCGTATCACATCCTTGGAAGATACTCAACCAGAATACCAAATTTGGTATTTAGCGGTCTTTTCGTTTTTGATATATGCTGTCCACAGGCACACATGGACCTTTTTCTCAGGGGATCCCAAAACATATATTTCCGGTGAATGGAATACAATACCTTCTCTACCCAGTATTACATTGTAAATTCGGGTTAGAGAAAGTAAATATACTTTTGCAACATTCGCTTGCGTCTCGTAAATCGCAATCGGAGTATTTATTCTTCTGGTTCAGAAGCAGCACTCAGCCATGCAAATCCTGTGATCGGTGGTCAATTCTCTCTCGAGTGAAAACAATGCACAGAATGTCCTGGTAAAAAACAGTTGTGCACCGCCCAATACATCAACCTGTTTATGAAGTCGGCAGTGCAAAGGATCAATTCCGCACCTACCCTTTGAGACTCGCTGAACTAATGATGAAGTCATGCACTTCATCCACTGGTGCAAATGGCCGAACAAATCTGAAGTCCCAGCATGTTGCAAAGTATTTATCCAATTTGAATGAAATTTATTATTCATATTAACATAATAACAATGTAATCACAGTAAAACTTTTAGAAACATCTATACAGGTTATAGACATTTTATATTTCAATCCCAGGGTTTCTTAAGACCGGAAAGGAGGAACTGGCTAAGCGTCTTTCGCTTTACCCCTCTTGTGAGCAGTTCGCACTCGCCTGTTCTCCACTGGCCGGTTTTAACTTGAAATAGCCCCGTTGAGTTCTGCATCTTAGGGACTCCTGCCTTAGGGGCAGGTAATCTGGTACTTTGGGTTCGACCATGCTGTTAAGAGAACATCTCCCATTCTCTGCTCTCTATGCTGTATGATATCTATTTGCTTCATTTATCTTCAGATAATTTGCTGGTACTGTTGCATCATAGATTAAAATTTAAATAGAATAAATATAAATCTGCAATCCGCATGCCTAATTTCTTATAGCAAAACCAAAAACTTTTATCATTCGCTTCTACATTGTACATAGTGCGTATGGAGAAAGTAAAAAATGTATATAACATAAATTGTCAGTGTGTCCGTGTGTCCGTGTGTCTGTGAACACGATAACTCAAAAACCAAAAGTCGGTAAAGTACCAAACTATGTAAGTTTAGTATCTTCCAGGGATGTGACACGAAGCTTTTGAGAAAACTCCCCACACCCCAATCTACCCTTTACATGGAACTTTTTTCAAAAATTTTGATTTTCTAAAAAATGGCTCTAACGATTTTGATTAAAATGTCGTGTATTAAAGATATTTACATGACAAATAAAATATAAATTTTGAATTTTCTGGGAATAGCTTCTGAAGACTACTTTATTCTGGGTCAATTTTACGGAATTTTGAATAACTGCTAAACCATAAGATATGGATAAAAATTTATTACACAAAAAATGTAGAATACACTAAAGCACACAATTTATGTTGTATAAAAATGATCGTTTTTGAGATATATTTTGTTTTTGGTTTCAGCTTTAAAAAACTTATACTTTTCTCATACGGGAATTTATCAATTTCTGTGCATACAAACAAAGGAACTTCAGTCACATAGCAACCAGCTTTTGACTATCACTTTAACCTATGGTACTCCCTTATTTCGCTTCTACTTACAATGAAGCAAGTAATAATACTTTTTCTGCTATTTTTTTTCTGATTAGCATAAAGTAAATAGTAGTATAAGCTTTTTAAGAATAATTTGTTGCACAGATGTAGAGAAAGTCATGTGAATGGTACACATCAGATTTTTTCCCTTCTACTTACAAGAAACCAAGTAATAAGGGCAATTTCTGCTAATGTTTATCTCGATTATCATGAATTAGATAGAAGAATAAGCTTTTCAATAATAATTTGTTTTAGATATGCAGAGAAAATCATGTGAATGAATAACATCAGATTTTTCAACAAACGGTTCTTATAAAAGCTATTCTTCTGTTTACTTCGTGGTAATTTGGGTAACATTTGTAAAATTGTTTAATTAAATATTTTCTTGTGGATACAATGAAAATAGGGGAATATAATAGGCTTAAGAAATAGTTAAATTTTTAATAGCTAGTTTCTGAAATAGTTTTGAAACTTCGTTATCTTATTACCATGTGGGGGGGAGTAAAAACAACTATTGCAACTATTAACAAGAAATATCTCAGTAATAGTTAGCTCAAAAAACGTTCAGAATATACAGAACTTCAGAGGCTATACTCACCAGATTCGAGATATAAATGTTATTTGCCATAGAAAGTGCTAATCCTATGTATTATAATGAAACTTTTTAGAGATATTTGAGAAAATCAAATATTTCGAATTACGTTAAATGTAAAGGTAAAGGATAGACAACGGAGCAAAACATCGCTCACTGCGACATACTGAGATATATTGTGGCTGAAACTCCCCAGGAGGAGCGATGATGTGAAGGAACCAGAGGTGGCCACAGGTCACAAGCAGATATGCCACCAGAGAAGCCGGATCCCTAATGTTTCTAGATCTGATGTCACGTCACACCAACAGGTCATCAGAGAGGTATCCAAGCGACCCGTGACCTGACAGCCACCCACTGTCCATAACGAGTAGTTTTTCATTGAACAAGCATTCGCGCCATCTGCTCGCATTGCCCTTTAATAAAACCTGAAATCACACTGAAGTATAAGAAAGAAACGCAGTGAAGGAGAAATAATCGAAAGGAAATCATCGTAAGCGAGAAATCACCCAAACATTCGCTTGGCGACCCCAGGGAAACCACTAAAAATCCATGGGCATGAGAGGAAGCTCACCGAGGATCGAACCTGCACCTCCGAAATGCCTGTCGCACTACCTCGCTCATGTAAGGGATTGTTTGGGTTCCGGAGATTTTCCTGAAAATTTTCGTGTTTCATACTTGGAAATTACTGCAGGATATCCATGATCAGAGACTTAATTGAGCAAGAGGCAAAGTTGAGTTACATTGAGCAACCGACATTGGAAGCAGACACTGACGGCGCTGATCCAACAGTACATTCTGTTGGCAAAGCGTTGAGGTTACAATAGTTTAATACTAAAAACCCGGTTAAGAAGGTCAGACGGGGCTCTTGGATCAGATCTGCAAAGGTACAGGCAACCTCAGCCTAGCGACGAGCCAATGGCATATGTCTTATCTTGTGTATTAGCAGCACCAATCAGGTGATTGGTGTAGAAGTACCAACACTCTCCCAGCAATCATGCCAAAGGTAAAAACACGAACCGAGCGGAAGACTCACGCGGTTTCGTCTGTGGCCAGCATTCGGTTTGACTATGGATGTTTTTGAAGTTTTCCCTGGGTCGCCAAACGAATGTTGGGTAGGTTTCTTTCATTCCGCAAATTACCTGTCCCTTCATGTTGTTTCCATTGTCGTGTCATTCATCTTTCATTCATTGTCAGATGTGTCGGCGATGCTTCTCGGTGCGGCGTGACAGGAAAAACGGATACTCATAGAGACTATCTCTGTCCTTGCATTTCGACTGGTTACTGGGATGACGATGGCCCCGGTGGAGGTGTTGGACCCTATGTGTGGTGGGGTTCCAGATCTGTTTAGAGTGCTTAAATCTGGAAACTGTAGGAACCCTGTCATGGCTGTGCTCCTGGTTCCGGCCGCCAAGTGTATCCTCACATATCTTTCCTCCTCCCTGGGGCATAGGTACAATAACCAGTGGATTCGGAGTCGAGTCTCCTCCGTCTGTATCCTAACTCTTAAAGGCATTGGATTTCCCCATAACTATGTGAGCTCTAATTTATAAGCTCGTTGAGGACCCGCTGTTTGGCCGAGGGGTTAGACTACTTGCCTCCCACCTAAGCGGCCCGGGTTTGAGCCTAAGCGATTGTATATGTGATTTGCGGTGGACAAAGCGGCGCAAGGCGGTTTCCCCCGCCATCTCATTCCACTGGTACTCCATCTCCATTACATATATCATCAGTGCCACTGCCTGCGGTGCCATATATAGTAAAAGCGGGCGTTAAACACTATACTAAAAGGTTTCCTCGACCTCACCTCGAACACACCACTTTGATCGTCCTATCCCCTTAAAATAACCTGTCCCCTCGAGTGATTCCTGTGCACTGACCTATTGTCCCCCAAGCATGCTTAGTGGCAGAGGTGAAACCTACCTCTCCACTGAGTATGCTGCAGTACTAAATTCAAATAACAATTTTCAGTAATACTTAATATATTTACTTAATTTTTGTGCTGAATATAAATATTTTTGCACCTTCTATAGTTAGAGAAAGAAACTAAAAGTTTTATTTGAGGATTTTACGTTTTCTATGTCTTCTGCATTGACTTTACTATTATTGCTGGTCAAGGTTCCTTAGCTGTTTTAGGACTATCCCGGATAACAAAATGCTGTCTGAAAATTGGCAAGCAATTTTAGAGCAGAATGCAGGGTTTTAAATTATTAGTAATAAAATTAGTACCAAATGACATAAAATGCTGATTTTTTATTTTAGTAATCCCCTTTTGTCTACTATATAGTACGTATTATAGGGAAGTCTCTGCAATATTTTTAAAAAATTAAAAACAAAAGAAAATTCTGAAAATAAAATAAAAGAACCCGAAATAATTAACAATTAAGCAGACAAAATCTTATTCTACAGACAGTTCAGAGTAATGAAATGAAAATACAGATATTTCTTTTATTTCTGCGAAGCTGAATGGTTGATTCACATCGTTTGGTTATATCTACGTAAGTCCATTTGGATAAGCATACCGACTATTTGCATGTGTACAAGGGCATTTGTTATCGTTTACATCAAGGTCTAAAAGTTCATAAATCGCTTTCTGCTAACTGCAGCCCTTATTTCCTTCTTGGTTCGTGATCTTTTACCAGAGGACGATAATTTTCAACCAACATAAACAAATATCGGCTAGAGAAATTAAATTTGGAGCTAATATATCATTTGGAGTGTAAAGATAAGCTCTAAAACGTTCCAGAAAATCTTTTTCCATTGTTCTGACGTTGAAAACACATAGCATTTCCTGCTAGAAAGATCTAAAATCCTGGAATATTGCATCACGATTGGATAATGATTGGCATTAAAAGGACTAATGTGGGAGGGTCGGCTGATAAGTCCCGGCTGATAAGTCCCGGCCTCCACTAGTCCAGTCAGACGGTAGGGTCGTGTTATTTAACTCTAGACTAGCTCGTATCCATGGTTACAGGTCAATAGCTTGTTTAGTTTTCGAATAACAGCATTTTACAAGACCACTTTAGAGTTTTCACGAAAATGGAGAATTTGAAAAAACGAGTAGAGATTGAATACTCCAAGACTTACGCGTAAAGAAATCAAGGAGGAAATGGACAGTACATTCAAAGACTCTGCCTCTTCATATTCAATGATTAAAAGGTGGGTTGCACAGTTTAAAATGGGACGTACGAGCACTAGTGATGAGCCTCGCTCTGGACGCCCTGATAAACGCAGAGATCATTGAAAAAAGTCATCGTCTAGTACTGTAAGACCGCAGATTAAAGTTGTTTGAGATAGCAGAGGCTGTAAACATATCAAAAGAACGTGCATATAATATTTTAAATATTGTTTTGGACTTTCACAGCGTCTGTGCAAGATGGGTACCGCGTTTGTTGACACCTGATCAAAAGTTGCAAAGAAAATCTGTTTCTGTTAGGAATGTGGAGCTCTACCGTAAAAATCCCAGTGAATTTTTGAGACGGCTTATTACCATAGATGAAACTTGGATACATCACTACACTCCAGAAAGTAAATCACAGTCAAAACAGTGGATTGCGCCGGGTGAACCGACTCCAAAAGAAGCAAAGTCAATTTTGTCAGCTAATAAGGTTATGGCGAGTGTTTTCTGGGATGCACAGGGAATTATTTTTGTTGATTACTTGGAAAAGGGTAAAAGTATCACTGGTGACTACTATGAAAGCTTACTGCAACGTTTGAGTGATGAGGTGAAAAGAAAAAGACCTCATTTGGCAAAAAAAAAAAAAAAACAATTCTTTCATCACGACAATGCTCCGGCCCATCGTTCAGTCATTGCAATGGGCGAATTAACGTTTAAATTCCATGAACATCCACCCTATTTGCCAGATCTAGCTCCCAGCGACTACCACCTGTTCCCAAACCACAAAAAATTTCTTGAAGGACGAAGAGTTCTCAGCAACAAGGAGGTCATTGATATGGTAAACAGCTATTTTGAAGACCTCGATAAATCGCACTACAGAGATGGTTTAATTAAATTAGAACAGCAATATGACAAATTTATTATCCTTTCTGGAGATTATGATGTGAAAATAAAGCAAAAAATAGAAAAAAAGATAAAAAAATACTTTCTCCAAACGTAATATTTATTCCACCCAAAAAATTGGTACCGAGATTTAACCGGAAATACATATTTTGGGACCCCCTGAATCCAGAAAAAGCATTTTTGGATAAAGGTCCATGTATTCGTGTGTGTGTGTCTGTGTCTGTATGTATGTGTGTGTGTGTCTGTGGACAGCATACGAACAGGCTGTTAAATACCAAACATGGTATTTGAGTTTGATATCTTCCAAGAATGCGACACGAAGATTTTCAAGAAAGTTCCCCTATACCCAACTACACCTTACATGGAACTTTTTTCGAAATTTTTATACTCTCAAAATGAACTTGATTAAAATCTCTTATATTTAAGATGTTTACATGCCAAATAAAATGTATAGATTGAATTTGTTGGGAATACTTTATTCTGGATGACATTTACGAAGTTTGCATAACTGGTAAACCGTAAGAGATGGACAAACACTTACATTACAAAAAATGTAGAGCACATTAAAATACACGACTTATGTCATATAGATTTTAGTTTCAGCTTTAAAAACATATTTTTCCCATACAGGAATTTGTCAACTCCTGTCCATACAAACAAAGGAACATCAATTCAAAATCTTCTCGGGCTTCTAGCCAGGTAAAAACTTGGCTTGACACCAACGTTTCGAAGAAGTGCATCTTCCTCGTCTTCAGTTCTTATTATCAGTTTACCCTGAAGACGAGGAAGATGCACTTCTTCGAAACGTTGGTGTCAAGCCAAGTTTTTACCTGGCTAGAAGCCCGAGAAGATTTTGAATTAATACGTCGCCAGGAAAGCTTCAGTTCTTATTTTAAAGGAACATCAGTCACATAGCAACCAGCTTTCGACTATCATTTTAACCTATGGTACTCCATTATTTCGCTTCTACTTACAAGGAAGGAAGTAGTAAGACTATTTCTGATAACTTTTTCTCAATTAGTATGTTTTCATTGAGAGGCCCGGGACTCTAGTACAGATTTGTATGACCGTTTGGTAGTGTCCGGTGACTGAGTCAGAACTTCGCATGGTGTTTTCTTGCTGCAAGTTTAATTAGCAACGAAGTGCTCCCCCGCCACACAAGTGCATTACAAATTCAAAGCCCCGCGCACGACATCCCCCTCACTACCAAAGCTTTGCGCCACACTCATATATTTAATGATGATAACTTATTATTTAAACGCCCTGGAAAGCCGGCTTCCCTTAAATCTATAATGAAGAGGAAAAGCTAAGAAGGCAAGGTGTGGGCGTGATAGGAGAGACTGTAAATCCTTCTACCCAGATTCATCTGCTGAAAACACCCAACCTAAGCCGAAAGGTACAGTCCGCTACAAACGCTGCCTGGCTGCAGGTGATTTTGTCTTCTTCTTTTCACTTTCTCTACACGTACTATGCACATACCGAAATTTCACCGAAAATATACGTTTTAGGCTCCCCTGTAGCCAAAAAAAGTATTTTCAGCTAAACGTCCGTATGTGTGTATGTCCGTGTGAACACGATAACTCAAAAACGGTCGGTAAAATACCAAAATTGGTGTTTAGATTTGGTATGTTCCAAGAATGTGACATGAAAATTTTCAAGAAAATCTCCCCACCCCCAACTACCCTTTACATGGAACTTTTTTAGAAAATGTTGATTTTCTCAAAAATAGCTCTAACGATTTTGATTAAAATGTCATATATTAAAGATATTTACACGACAAACAACATGAATATCTTGATTTTTTTGGGAATAGCCTCTGGAGAATACTTTATTCTGGATGAATTTTACGGAATTTTGCATAACAGCTAAACCGTAAGAGATGGACAAAAATTTACCAGAGAAAAAATGTAGAGCACGTTAAAACACACAGTATATGTAATTTACATTTTTTCGTGGAGTAGATCGTTTTTTAGATATTCCTTGTTTTTCGTTACAGCTTTGAAAAACTTAACCTTTTCTCATACAGGAATTTGTCAATACTAACAAAGAAACTTCAATCACATAGCAACCAGCTTTAGACTATCACTTTAATCTATGGCACTCCCTTATTTCGTTTCTACTTACAAGGAAGCAAGTAATAAGACCATTTTTGCTAATTTTTTCTCGGTTAGAATGAAGTAAATAGAAACATAAGCTTTTTAACAATAATTTGTTACAGAAATGTAGAAAAAGTCATGTGAATGGAACACATCAGTCTTTTTTACTTTCTCTAAAAGTTTTACAGGGTGGTTTATATAGAGCTGACCTATTCTTTCATTAATTTGTCGCTGTTTTTGTGTGGCGCCAGTATGTCTCTGTCGTATTGAACTACCTCGGAGTCGGTCAAGGATTTGCGCCGTGAAATACTCTATAAACAAACGTGTACATACTTATGAACAGTCCATTGCTGCGCCGGCTATACCCGTTCCTGTAGGACACAAGTTGTCTCTTACTCAGGGGAGAAAAGAATAACTACGGTATGTAACACGGGGTAGACTCAAGAAAAGAGACATTTCATTTCATTTCACTAAATGAATACTTTTATTCTTCATTTTTACTTTCTCTATACTCACTATGTACATTGTGAATAGAGAATGTATTGCACTCCACCAAAAAATTCGATACCGAGATTTCACCGGAAATATATGTTTTAGGGTCCCCTGTATCCAAAAAAAGCATTTTCACAAAAAGGTCCGTGTGTGTGTGTGTGTCTGTGTGTCCGTGTGTCAGTCGGTAAAATACCAAACTTGGTATTTAAGTTTAGTATCTGCCAGGGATGCGACACGAAGATTTTGAGAAAAATCCCCTTACTCCCAACTATCCTTTACATGGAACTTTCTTTGAAAATTTTGATTTTCTCAAAAATGGCTCCAACGATTTTGATTAAAATTTCGTATATTAAAGATATTTTCCTGACAAATAAAATGAATATCTTGAATTTTCTGGGAATAGCCTATGAAGAGTAGTTTATTCTGGATGAATTTTACTGAATTTTGAATAACTGCTAAACCGTAAGAGATGGATTAAAACTTACTACACACAAAGTGTAGAGCACATTAAAACACACAATTTACATTATGTACATTTTTTTCGTGGAGATCGTCGTTTTTGAGACATTCCTTATTTTTGTTTCTGCTATGAAAAATGTATGTTTTTCTCATGCAGGAACTTGTCAACTACTATCCATATAAACAAAGGAACTTCATTGACATAGCAACCAGCTTTTGATTATCACTTTAACCTATGGTTGTCTCTTATTTCGCTTCTACTTACAAGGAAGCAAGTAATAGGACTATTTCTGCTAATTTTTTCTGATTAGCATTAAGTAAATAGAAGTATAACCTTTTTAAGAATAATTTGTTGCAGGGATATAAAGAAAGTCATGTGAATGGTGCATCGCTTAAATTCTCACATTGCACTCCTTCCTGATTGGCTAAAAGGGAAATGAAAAATAGCGTTGTCAAGTGGCTAACTTGGTAATTTCTTTGAATTCCACCCACGTGACCATTCTTTATAATGCGAAAGTACCGGTTTCTAGAATATTAGGGGATAAACCTTCCTTTAACCTTCAGACTGTTACCTGTGTCTCTGATGCTCTAAAAATCTTGCTCTACAACGACATTGTATCATTAACCTAACCTTGGCGAGCATAATAGAAGCTTCTACACCCTAACGTTCTGAGTTCTACTGAAGCAGATCTTTCTTATATTAAACCTATACAAAACTATTAATTAAACTAATAAGATACACAGCGGCTAATATACTGTCACAAATTGTTTCTAAACGTGTTATGTAAGCGATGACTTATTATACCCCAGTTATGGAGGAATTTTGAGAGATTATTTACCTCTATATCAAATGTTGAAAATGTCCTCCATCCTGCATAAGGCACAACTCAACTTGTAGAAGGATTCTGTTGTTAATAGCTTGAATCTCCTTTGTGATGTGCTTCAGATAGTCCAATGTCTGGGGACGTGTGGGGTAAACACTGTCTTTTAAGTAACCCATAGAAAAAAAAGTCTGGCGATGTCAAATCCGGAGATCTCGGTGGCCATAGGTTCTTAGAAATTATCCGGTCGTCAAAGAAAATTGCGATGATGATTCATGTGATTTATGGCATGTAGCGCCATCTTGCTGAAAATATCCTTGACTCAGCTGCATTGACACGTTGACTACAAGAACAAAATATCGAAACAGCTGCCAACAATGCAATTAGGAATAAAGCATAAATATCTACGCATCTAGTGACAAGAAATCGAAACTGCAGAACATTCTGCTTAATTTGGTGCTAAAATTGGGTCATTGAATGAATTAAAGAAAGAAATGTATCAGTTGTACATAAATCACTCTGTATTTACATAGTGTATAAAGAAGATGTTACATTTCATCCAAAAATTCGATACCGAGATTTCACCGTAAATACACGTTTTAGGGTCCCCTGTATACAAACAAATAATTTTCAGAAAAAGGCCCGTGTGTGCGTGTCCGTGTATCTATGAATCAAAAACAAAAAGTCGGTAAAATAGCAAACTTGGTATTTCATTTTAATACTTCCAGGTATGCGACACGACGATTTTGAGAAAAATCCCCCACCACAAGCAATCCTTTACATAGTAAAATTTCGAAAATTTTAATTTACTCAAAAATGGCTATAACGGTTTGATTAAAATCTCTTATATTTAAGATATTTACATGACAAATAAAATGTATATCTTGAAGTTTCTGCAAAGATCTTCTGGATGATTGTTTATGGAATTTTAATTAATTGCTAAAGTATAAGAGATAGACAAAAACTTATTACACACAAGAAGTAGATCTCGATAAAACACAAAATTTATGTCATATACATTTTTTTCGTGAAGTTGGACATTTTCGAGGTATTCCTTGATATTGGTTTCAGATTTAAAATACATAAACTTTTCTCATACGGGAATTTGTTAGCTCCTGGCCACGCAAAGAAACGGATTTCCACCCCCATAGCAACCACATTTTAAGACATTTGACTATCGGTTTAGTCCCTTATTTTACTTCTACTTACAAAGACCTAAATAATAAGACAATTTCTGCTAATGTTTTAGTATGAAACAGAAGAATAAGCTTATTAAAAATAATTTGTTTCAGAGATAGAGAGACGAGTGTATAGACCACATCAGATTTTGTAACCTTCTTGATCACCTTACTCTCTAAGCTTGTATTTATTTGAGAATCAGAAGGGTCTAGAAACTATACAACAATAGGTTTATATATTTTCAAACATATAATCTTCATTGTGTTTTATACCGGGAACATTCATTAAGGCTTTAGAAAAATATAGAAAAACAAATTATTTTTGGTAGATTTTATTTATTACTATCTCTATACGCACTAATCATAGTGTATAGGGAAATAATTGTATTGCACCCAAAAACTCGAGTGTATGTGTGCGTGTGTGTGTGTGTGTGTGTGTGTGTGTGTGTGTGTTTGTTTGTGGGCAGCATAGCTCAAAAACGAAAAGACCGTTGATTATTAAACTTGGTATTTAAGTTTGGTATCTTCCAAGGATGCGACACGAAGATTTTCAAGAAAATCCTCCCACCCCCAAACTACCCTTTACATGGAAACATTTTCGAAAAATTTGATTTTCTTAAAAATGGCTTTAACGATTTTGATTAAAGTCTCGTATAATTAAGACATTTACTTGACAAATAAAATGTATATCTTGACTTTTCTGGGAATAGCCTCTGAAGACTACTTTATTCTAGGTGAATTTTACGGAATTTTGCATTACTGCTAAACCGTAAGAAATGGACAAAAGTGTACCATACAGAAAATGTAGAGTACATTTAAACATACAGTTTATGCTATATATTTTTTTCATGGAGTTGATCGGTTTTTTAGATATTCCTTGTTTTTTATTTCAGCCTTAAAAAACTTTTACTTTTCTCATACAGGTTGTCAACTCCTGTCCATACAAACAAAGGAACTTCAGTCACATAGCAACCAGCTTTTGCTATCACTTTAAGCTATGTTACTCCCTTGTTTCGCTTCTACTTACAGGGAAGCAAGTAATAATATTATTTCTGCTAATTTTTTCTCAGTTAGCATTAAGTAAATAGAAGCATAAACTTTTTAACAAAAATTTGTTGCAGAGATACAGAGAAAGCCTTGTAAATGGATTACATCAGATTTTTATTCAACATAATCTCCATTTAGCTCGATACACACTTACCAGCGTTTCTCCAACTGTTTTAAGCCCTCCAAGGAGTATAATATGGGAGGGTCGTCTAACTAGGCATTTGTTTAGAAGATGACCTCTTTGTTGTACATGAATCCTTTTCCGCCGAACCACTTTTTTAAGTTTTAAAATAAAAATATCTATTAACTATTGTTAAAACCTTACGCTTCTATTTACTTCATGCTAAATAAGAAAAAAATAGCAGAAATAGTCTTATTACTTGCTTCCTTGTAAGTAGAAGCGAACTAAGGGAGTACCATAGGTTAAAGTGAAAGTCAAAAGCTGGTTACTAAGTGATTGAAGTTCCTTTGTTTCTACAGACAGGAGTTGACAAATTCCTATGTGTTTAACTTAAATTGTGTGTTTTAATGTGCTCTACAGTATTTTTGTGTGGTAAGTTTTTGTCCATCTCTTACGGTTTAGCAGTTATGCAAAATTCCGTAAAATTCACCCAGAATAAAGTACTCTTCAGAAGCTATTCCTAGAAAATTCAAGATATACATTTTATTTTTCAGGTAAATATCTTTAATATACGTTATTTAAATCAAAATCGTTAGAACCATTTTCGTGGAAATAAAAAATTTAGACAAAAGTTCCATGTAAAGGGTAGTTGGGTTGGGGGGTTTTCTTGAAAATCTTCGTGTCGCATCCTTGGAAGATACCAAACTTAAATACCAAGTTTGTTATTTAACCGTATTTTCGTTTTTGAGTTATGCTATCCACAGACACACACACACACACACACACACACACACACACGGAACTGTTTCTGAATTTTTTTTTTTTTTTGGACTCAGGGTATCCCAAAACATGTACTTCCGGTGAAATCTCGACATCGAATTTTTGGGTGGAATACAATACTTCTCTATCCCTATGTACATTATACATGCGTAGCTAGAGAAAGTAAAAAAGGAAAAGAGATCTATAAGGGACTGTGCCAAAACATATGTAACTCCAAATATACGTATATACAGGTTGGTTCAAAACGACACCAAACGAAGATGTGGACCTTGTTGGTGATACGTGAATATAATTTTCAGCTCTAAATTCGGCACATACAAAAACTGTCACAAAATCACCATGGATTAGGCAGTCGTGCATAACCAAAAGGCACGTGCCTGGCCCACTCCAAGAGAGATACCGGTTGGTAGCGAAAGTCTCAGTCGCGTGGTGTAGGCGTGGTTTGAAAGACACGCCGGTGCGGCACAGGTCACCTTAGTAATGGAAACGTAGCATGTGGGTTTTGTTATGTGTTTCGTACAACACGTTCTGAGGTTGTTTACGTGGCGTATGACAACCGTTGTTCCTTCGCTGCCTAATCCCAAATGTGTGCGATTTTTAAACATACATAAAACTTTAAATAGAAGAGTTTGAAAGTTGCGACATCAAGTTAAGTGTCGTTTTGAAGCAACCTGTATTTTAAATCAAACCAATTCGGAGACCAAAAGTGCTGTGATTTTCAGTATTAAAATACTTATAATTTTCTTAAATAAGAAGTCCGTTTCATATCTTTTGTTTTACTCCTGGCTCTCCAAAGAGAACTGAACTTCAGTGATATATCAGTCAGCTTTTCAAAGATTTGCTTACTATTTCTCTTCTACTTGCAAGGAGCTAACTAGTTTTGCTAGTGTTTATGTTGATTAGCATGAAGTAGATGGAAGAATAATCTTTTTTAAGTCCCACCAGGATCAGCATTATATTACAGCCTGCAAATTAGACATATACTTTTATAGCCTTACTTATGACATTAATTGCCTGCTCTTCTATCCTGATGGCAAAAAAAAAAACAACAAAAAAAAAACAAAAAAACAACTACAACAATAACTCATGTGTTCCATTAACATAACTTTCTCTACAACTCTACATCAAATTATTGTTGAAAAGCTTATTCTTCTATTTACTTCATGCAAAAATAGTCTTATTACCTGTTTCCTTGTAAGCAGAAGTGAAATAAGGGAGTACCATAGGTTAAAGTGGTAATCAAATGCTGGTTGCTATATGACTGAAGTTACTTTGTTGATATGGACAGGAGTTGACAAATTCCTGTATGAGAAAAGTATGTTTTTTAAAGCTGAAACCCAAAAAAAAAAAAAAAAAAATGTCAAAAACGATCAACTCCTCGAAAAAAAATCGTATAACACAAGTTGTGTGTTTTAATGTGCTCTACATTTTTTGTATGGTAAGCTTTTGCCCATCTCTTACGGTTTAGCAGTTAAGCAAAATTCCGTAAAATTCATCCAGAATAAAGTAGTCTTCAGATTCTATTCCTAGAAAATTCAAGATATACGTTTTATTTATCAGATAAATTTCTTTAATACACGACATTTTAATCAAAATCGTTAGAGCCATTTTTGAGAAAATTATAATTGTTGAAAATAGTCCCATGTAAAGAGTAGTTTGGGGTGGGGGTTATTTTCTTAATAGGGGTCACGTCCCTGGAAAATACTGTACTTAAATAACAAGTTTGGTATTTAACAAACTTTTCGTTTTGAGCACACGGACGGACCTTTTTGCAAAATATTTTTTTTTTTGGATTCAGGGGGACCCAAAGCATGTATTTCCGGTGAAATCTCGTTATCGATTTTTGGGTGCAATACATTGCCTTCTATATACATTATGTACATAGTACGTATAGAAAAAGTAATATATATATAATAGATACAATTTGTATTGCATGTTTTTGGAAATAAATTTAAAGTTGAATTTATGCCCCGGTGTAGTTACCTGGATGCGGGCTGGCCTATCCAGAATTTATTTATTTATTGCTAGAATAGATTAAAGGTAGAAGCAGATTTCTTCCATGTAAAGAGTAACTTTGCTTTGAGGTAAAAACACTTAACTTTTGTTGGGGACTGTGTTCGTGGTGCACCTAATGGATTTAGGTGCAGAGGAAAGTAACCCACGGACATCATCTACCCTTAGAGGCCGGCCGTTCTTATTCCCACTATGTCTCGTCAAGAACCATATCCGGTAACCTGGGAGGTCACAGCTATGCCGTACGTGTGCAGCGTACGGATGTCCAACAAAAATCCCAAACTGGACCAGCGTTTATCTAAATGTCCTGAAGGCCCCTCGGGACGTAATTGCAAGGCCCCCCCCTCCCCAGGGACCCATGCAGTTTCATCAGTACTGTCAAGTTTGGCTTACATTCCAAAAGGGAGCTAATTTAGATATTTAGCACCTAAACTATTACTCATATGCTTCATTTGAGTGTCATATAGTTGCTAAAGAGGATCGAAGAGGCATGGTATCATCTGTGGCTGCCGTTCGGAAGGTCGTGGGTTGATTCCGCTACCGGCCAATCTGATTCTTGGGTTTTTTCACAGGTTTTCTGGGTCGCTAAGCGAATCCTAGGTGGGTTTGGTACATTCCGGTTCTTTATTCCGTATTCCCATAATTTTCCAATCATCTCTTTCAGGGTTGAAGGACCAGGCGACGGCGTGCGGCGGCTTGCGGCTGAATTTATGTGTGTAGGTATGCATATATGTATGTGTATGGGTAGAAATGTATATATGCAGTATGTATGTATATAAGCATGTATTTGGTATTATGCATGAAGTATATAATATATATATATATAAACATATATGACGTGTTATTTATGGACGCTCTTTAAGTACTGTGGTTCTCAGCGTCCCATTCTATATTGGGCGTGAAAGACTTAATTTTCCTCAGAGGCCTCTCTATCAGGTTTGAGGTTCTTTTACGTGCCGTAAATGTACGACACGGGACCATCGGCTTTACTTCCTTTCCGAAGGAAGCCATGCTAAGGATTTTTACACCCGAAAAAGTCCATCGTCCTCCGCCGGATTTGAACCCGCGACCTAAGGTATATGAAGTTAGCATGGCGATCATTACACCACGGAGGGCGACAATGTATGTATTTATGTATGTATATATGTATGTATGCATGCATGTATATATGTATGTATGTATGTATGTATGTATGTATGTATGTATGTATGTATGTATGTATGTATGTATGTATGTATGTATGTATGTATATATGTATGTATGTATGTATGTATGTATGTATGTATGCATGTATGCATGTATGTAATATGAAAGTTTTGCATTATTATTTAGTTGTCATTCTATTAACCTTACAATACAATAAAATTACAATTGTATTCATCGAGTTTTGAAGCTGGGTTCGTTTCCCGCAAGTTAACGCTATAATGATTGTAATTATCCATTGCAATTGTTTATATTGCAACTCATAAATATTCATAATAATGTGTGAGACCTAATAATACAATTATTTTACCATTGTAAACGAAAAATGTTGCACACCGCCACTGCACTGGATGAATTTACGCGTAATTGAAGGCCATTCAGCACCCAATAAGTGAGTAAAGAGCAAGGCTCTCTGCTTTACTCAAAAACAGCTTGTTGGTGAAGACTGCTGTGGAAAATATTAGTTATTTAGTTCCTTATAAGTGGAAAGTAAATAAGCAGATGCAGAATACTAAAGGGACAATACAATTCATTAAAAGCTATCGTTATTCGATTGTCACTAAAATACAGTTCTCTTTCCATGGACAGGAGTAAAACAAAAGATAATTAAACCAACGGAGACTTCCGTTTGAGAAAAGTTTAGGTGTTTTAAAACTTAAGAATGTTTGATTTAACTGGATCTACATTTTTGGGTAGTAAATTTTGACCCTCTACTTTACCAGCTATTCAAAAGTCATTCACAATGAAGAGAACCTCAGAGACTCTTCCCAAGAATTTCAGAATAGCATTTTGTTTGTCATGTAAAACATCTGTTATATACAACATTTTGAACAAAATCGTTTTTAGCAAATCGAAAATTTCGAACAAAGTTTTATGTAAACCGTTGTAGTAGCTGGGTGGATTTTTCTGAAAATCCTAATGTCGTTCCTTGAAAGATAATGAACATGTATACCAAGTTTGGTACTTAATCGACAGACACGCGCGTACACCAGCACACGATCCCTTACCTACACATGATTTTATGTATTCAGAAATCCTCAAAACATGTTGGTATCGAATCTTTTAGAGAAATACTGCTTGCATTGTAAATACATGGTAGAGAAAGTAATAAATAAATAACATCTGAACATCCTACACCAAATCTTGGTTACTATATCGGGGCGTAAATCCAAAATTTATATTTATTTCCCCCCCCCCAAATAGATAAAAGTTACAAAATATATACATATATCATTGTTTTCAGGTAAGTTAACCTAATACAACTTATAAATAAAAATAAATTAAAATAGCGAAATGAAAAAAAAAAATACTGAACCAAAGTAAATAAAATAAAACAATAATAATTTACTTAAAAGAAATGAGAAAAGAATAAGTATTTTTACTTTCTCTATACGAAATATGTAAATAGTGTATAGGGAAGGTATTGTAATGCTTCCAAAAATTTGATACCAAGATTTGACTGGAAATACATGTTTTGGGTCCCTCAGAATCCAAAAAGAGCATTTCTGGAAAAAGATCTGTGTGCGTGTGTGTGTATGGTATTTAAATTTGGTATCTTAGAAGGATGCGACACGAAGATTTTCAAGAACATCCTCCCAGCCCCAACTACCCTTTACATGGAACGTTTTTCGAAAGTTTTGATTTTCTCAAAAATGCCTCTAATGATTTTGATTAAAATATAGTGTATTAAAGACATTTACTTGATAAATAATATAGAAATATAAATAATAATCTTGAATTTTCTGGGAATAGCCTCTGAAGACTACTTTATTTTGGATGACTTTTACGAAATTTTGCATAACTACTAAACCGTAAGAGATGCATAAAAACTTACCCCACCGAAAATGTAGAGCACTTTAAAACACACAATTCATATTATATACATTTTTTTCGTGGAGTTGATCGTTTTTGAGTTATTCCTCGTTTTTCAGCTTTAAAAAACATAAATTTCTCATACGGGAATTTGTCAACTGCTGTCCATACAAACAAAGGAACTTCAGTTACATAGCAACCAGCTTTTGACTGTCACTTTAACCTATGGTACTCCCTTATTTCGCTTCTACTTACAAGGAAGCAAGTAATAAGACTATTCTGCTAATTTTTTCTCTATCAGCATGAAGTATATAAAGCATAAGTTTTTAACAACAATTTGTTTCAGAGATGTAGAGAAAGTCATGTGAATAACACATCGGTTTTTTTTAATACTTTAATACTTCTCCTATTCTAATGAAATTTCTGTTAAGGTGGCAGGTGTAATTTTGAAATGTTGTTGGTCCTTTTGTGTAACAACTGTGCATTCAAACTAGAAATTATAATGTGGAACTTGGGCTCAGTCATGCAACATTTGTTAAAGTTTTCAACAGTCAGAACACAACCGTTTGTGTGATTTCTGTATTCGGTCATTTAACTTGCATCATATAACCAAGCAATGGAGATCCTGTACTCATACAAATAGAGTTAAAGAAATTCTGCCCAATGCGTTTAAAACGAGTTTTGGAAACTGCACCTGCAGTATAGACAGCATTGAATTGCACTTTAAAAGGCCTTTGATTATACGACAGCAAATTTACAACTGCTTTAAAGTGTAAGTTGTTGCAGTTTATATTTGTCATAGCACATCTGCTTGCTTAAGTGGAACACTGCAGGTGTTATTGGTACGGATATCGTAGTATTGATGCCTTGATATATCATCTGATGTGTTACATTCACATGACTTTCTCTACCTCTCTGCAACAAATTATTGTTAAAAAGCTGATGCTTCTATTTACCTCATGCCAATCGAGAAAAAAATTAGCACAAATAGTCTTCTTGCTTGCTTCCTTGTAAGCAGAAGGGAAATAAGGAAGTACTATAGCCTAAACTAATATTCAAAAGCTGGTTGCTATGTGACTGAAGTTTCTTTGTTTGTATGGACAGGAGCTGACAAATTCCTGTATGAGAAAAGTATAAGTTTTTTTAAAGCTGAAACCAAAAACAAGGAATAATTAAAAAACTATGTACTCCACGAAAAAATGTGTATAACATAAATTGTGTGTTTTAGTGTGCTGTACATTTTTTTGTGTGGTAAGTTTTTGTCCATCTCTTACGGTTTAGCAGTTATGCAAAATTCCGTAAAATTCATCCAGAATAAAGTAATCTTCAGAAGCTATTCACATAAAATTCAAGAACTACATTTTATTTGTTAGGCAAAAATTTTTAATATACGCTATTTTAATCAAAACCGTTACAGCCATTTTTTAAAAAAATCAAACTTTTCGAGAAAAGTTCCATGTAAAGGGTAGTTTGGGATGGAGGGATTTTTTTGAAAATCTTCGTGTTGCATTCTTGGAAGATTAGTTTTTGAGCTATGCTGTTCACAGGCGCACGCACACACACACGGACCTTTTAGTTAATGCTTTTTTTGGATTCAGAGTGACAAAAACATGTATTTCCGGTGAAATCTCGGTATCGAATTTTTGGATGGAATGCAATACCTTTTCTATATTCTATGTACATTGTACGTGTAGAGAAAGTGATAAGTGTGTACATACCTCCTTGACGTTCGGTGATGCGCCGGCTAAGCTCATCGACATTTGAACATACAGAATCGACTCTCACTGAGGGCAGGAAGAATGACCTGGATGTGTCACACTGGGTAGACTCGCAGAAATAAGCACTTCACTTAGATTCCTCAGAATTGATGCTCTTTGCTCATACTTATTGTTATGGAGGCATTAATCCGTCGAGCTTCTCCCGACATAGTTCTTCTAGATTGAGTAATATATTCTTATAGCTAGTGCTATTTCTTAAGTTTTCCATTGTCACGCTCGCTAATAGTTATCGCTTACTTGATTATTGCGTGATATAAAACTAACACATCAACTAATGCAGTAACTGCACCTTTTCGCGTAAAAATGTCACATAATCAAGAACCAACACTACAAAACAGAACATACGTACCGCCTCTTTTCTTCTGTGCACACTGCTTTTATACTCACAATATCCAAGCTTCGGGCTCATTTCTGATTGGTTACTTAGTAGCACGAAGATATAGTTATCACGTGGTTAGTTTTTATAGCACATTGTATTTTACTGGCGTGACCGCTCTTTATAATGAAAAAGTCCTGAACTACGAACTTTTAGGGAAAAAAAACCTATCTCTGAGCAACTCCCTGTTACTTAGACTTTTAATGCAGCAAAACATTGCTCTTACAAAAGCTTTTGTATTTCTGGATTGACAAAAGAAGTAACCTCGGCCGATGCAATAACACATTCTTACCCTCATGTTTTGTTCTACGATCTGCCGAGTCTTGGCTGCTGAAGCAAATATCTTTCCTATACTAAACCTGTGCAAATTAATAATTGAAATAATGAAATGCAAAACGTGCTAATATACTGTTGCAAATAAATCCTTAGAAAATCCAAGAAATTACAATCGTAGCATCGGGAAAAGTTTGTATTTAGTAACCGTGTCTTACTAGATGATACTTAAAGTTTCAGCTATATTCATCACGGGTTTCGTTGCTATAGGCGATTGAATCAACAATCTTGTGATTCTTTAGAATAATGGGGAAAAAACGAATTTCGTGCAGTCATTTCTGTTTAAAATGCTTAACGCCGTAGGAGCTAAAAGCTGAGTTGGATGAAGTTTATGGAGCATATCCTTCTGCGTTCGTAACACTTTACAATTGGATAAATGAAATTAAACGTGGCCGTACATCCACAAATGATGAACATCGTTCCGGACGTCCAGTAGAAGTGACTTCCTTCGAAATGATTGACAAAATCTAGTATATTGTTTTGAGTGATCGACGAATCAAAGTTCGCAAAATAGTAGAGACCACATGCATATCACAAGATACAGTGTTCTCAATTTTGCACCAAAAATTAGTTCAGAAAAAGCATGGGTATGGCGTTTGCTCTTAATGGAGAATAAGGCAATCGTGTAATCGATTCGGAAGCAGGTTTGACATTTTTCGTCGCAATCCTGACGAGTTTCTGCGTGGATACATTACTGTGGACGAACCCCTACTACACTCAAGAGGCAAAAATACAGTCGAAACAGTGGCTTTTAAAGGAGAACCGGCTCCGAAGAAGGAAAAGGTGGTGAAACCTGCAGACAAGGTGATGGCCTCGTTTTTGGGATACACATGGACTCATCTACAGTGATTACTTGCAGAAAGGAAGAACGATAAATGGAGAGTATTATGCATCGTTATTGCACTAGTTGTAGGAGAAAAAACGCCTTCATCTGACAAAGAAAAATATTGTCTTCCAACAAGACAACGCAAGGGTGCACGCCTTCGCAGTTTCGATTGTGCAAATTGTAGAATTAAGATTCGGATTACTACAACATCCACCGTATTCACCAGATTTGGCCCCCAGAGGATTTTTGCTATTTCCAACTTGAAAAAGTGGCTAGGCGGAAAGCGATTCACGTCTAACGAAGAGGATATATCCCAAACAGATGCCTATATTGAGGACCTTCCGTAATCTTACTTTTTGGGAGGCTTAAAACGGTTGGAGAAATGCTGGGAAAAGAATATTGAGCTAAAAGGAGATTATGCTGAAAAAAAAATGTAAAAAGGAATTCTTGGTATAGGGAGGGCCAACTGAAAAATAATGAAGGATTTCGGGTGCAAAATTAGAACAGTTAAATATTGGTTGAGAATCGTTCACAGAAACCAATCTCTAATTGGGGCATTTTGCTACCATGAATAATGGGAGGTAATTTCGACATGAGCATCAAAATTAAAGAAAGATTTGGAAACCATCAGCATGCGATACATTTAGATGGCGGGGCAGGCAAGCAGATGGAATATTTGGAGAAAATTTAAGAACTGTCTCTGTGATGTTCACAGACAGAAAATAATTGAACAATGCACAGAGGTTTCATCGGAAGTACAGTCTGGGCAAAAATCGGAGTGAGGTATGGAACAATTCATCAAACCATATACTTAACGCATTAGAGAGAGAGAGAGAGAGAGAGAGAGAGAGAGAGAGAGGCTGGTATGGATTAGATTAGAACATGGCGGATGATAAAATTTACTGACGCGAACGGTGTAAGAATATGCCCTAATTCCGAGGAGGAAGAGTCGTGGCAAGATGTAGGGATATGGAGGAATGGAGGGGCTAGAAGCATGTTGGACGCTACTGGCAGGCACGAAAAATGCGGACGGGCTTGGTAAATTTCTACTTAAAGCAGGACAGCTGAGATTTGAGAAGGCTGATAATAGAGAAGAGGCAGGGGGGGGGGGGCGATTAGCAGAGCTAAACAAAAGTGATTACAATGTTTTATGTACATATATTTTATGTCACACTTTTCGGTCATTGTTGCATTGTTGTAGAAGTATTATGTGTATACATTTCCCTTAAGTGTATTTGTCTACTATAATAGGGTACCATAATACATCTGAATATGATGTACTCTATATTATAGAACTAAGTTAACGTATTTGAATATTTTTGACTTTTTATCTTGGTGTTAACTCTTTTAATTCTTTGGTTTTTACTTTCTCTACCCCCATATTTACAAGGTACATAGAGATAAAGAAGGAATTGTAATGCATCCAAAAATAAGATACCGAGATTTCACCGGAAATATATTTTGTGGAGTACCCTGAATCCGAGAAAAGCATTTTTAAAAAAAATAGGTCCGTGACAGTTAAAAACCAAACTTGGTATTTATGTTTGGTACGTTGCAAGGATGTGACACAAAGATTTTCAAGAAAATCTCCCCACCCTGAAACTTTTTTCGAAAATATTGAGTTCCTCAAAAATGGCTCTAACTATTTTGATTTAAATATCGTATATTGAAGCTATTTATCTGACAAATAATATGTATATTTTTAATTCTCTGGGCATAGCCCCTAAAATCTGCTTTATTCTGGATGAATGTTATGGAATTTTGCATAACTGCTAAACCGTAAGAGATAGACAAAAGCTTACCATACACAAAATGTAAAGCACATGAAAACACACAATTTTTTTGATCGTTTTTGAGATATTTCTTGCTTTTGTTTCAGCTTTCTCATACGGGAATTTGTCAACTCCTGTCCGAACAAAGTCACATAGCAACCAGCTTTTGACTGTCACTTTAACCTATGGTACCCCGCTTCTACTTACAAGGAAGCAAGTAATAAGACTATGCTATTTTTTTCTCGATTAGCATGAAATAAGTAGAAGCATTAGCTTTTTAAGAATAATTTTTTGCAGAGATGCAGAGAAAGTCATGTGAATGAATCACATGGAATTTTTTTTTATTCAGGATGCGCCAAAACATGTATTTCCAGTGAAATCTCGGTATCTAAGTTATAGGTGCAATACAATACCTTCTCTATACACTATGTATATAATACGTGTAGAGGAAATAGAAAAATCTGATGTGTTCCATCCCCATGGAACAATTTATTGCTAATAACCTTATTATTCTATCTATTTCATGCTAAAACATTATTAGAAACGGTTTTATTACTTAGTTCCTTTTAAGTAGAAGGGAAATAAGGGACTACACTAGGCTAAACTGACAGTCAAATGTTTTAAAATGTGGTTGCTTTGGGATTGAAATCCGTTTCTTTGCGTGGAGAAGTTCCCGTATGAGAACAACTTAAGTATTTTAAATCTGAAACAAATGAAAAATATTCGCTCAGAAATGGTAAATTTAAAAAAAAAAAAAAAAAAAAAAAAAAAAAGTATATGACAATTTGTGAGTTTTAACGTGATCTACATTTTTTGTGCTAAGCTTCTGCCTATCTCTTACGGTTTATTAGTTACATAAAATTCAACAAAATGCATTCAGAATAAAGAGGTCTTTAGAGGTTATTCCTAGAAAATTCAAAATATACATTTTATTTGCCATAAGGCATTTTAATCTAAATCGTTAGAGCCATTCTTGAGAAAACAAAATTTTCTAACGTTTTTCCACTGTAGGGTAATTTGGGGTGAGAGAATTTTCTTGAAAATCTTCGTGTCGCACCCTTGGAAGATAAAATACCATGGTTAGTATTTAAAGGTCTTTTCGTTTTTGAGGTATTTATGGTGTCTACAGACACACACAAACAAACGGACCTATATCTAAAAATACGTTTTTACTTTCTCTAGCCCCGTATGTACAATGTGCATAGGAATAGAGAAGTATTGTATTCCACTCAAAATTCTATGACGTGATTTCATCGGAAATACCTACATGTTTTAGGACCCACTGAATGAAAAAAAAAAAACAGGTGTGTGTGTGTCTGTGTGTGTGTTTGTGGATAGCATAGCTCAAAAACGAAAAGACAGTTAAATAACAAACTTGGTATTTAAATATGCTATCTTCCAAGGATGCGACACGAAGATTTTCAACGACCCTTTACATAGAAAAAATATTAAACATTTTGTTTTTCTTAAAAATGGCTCCGACAAAGAGAAAAATAAAGAAAAAACAGGACAAATATAATACAAGAAATAATTAGACAGTAAAGGATTTGTGCGATTGTGATTAATATCACATATTAAAGTAATTTCTATCACAAATAAATGTATATTTTGAATTTTCTGGGAATAGCTGCTAGAGACCTGTTTATTCTGGATGCATTCTGCTTAATTTCGCATAATTATTAAACCGTAACAGATAGACTAAATTTTACTCTAAAAGAAATGTAGATCTTGTTAAAATACACAATTTACGTCATACACATCCTTCTCATAGAACTTACCGTTTTAGAGGTATTCCTTGTTATTAGTTTCAATTGTGTAACTCATACTTTTCTCAGACGTGTATGTTTTTTTTTTGTTTTTTTTTTTTGTTTGTTCTACTCCTGTCTAAGTAATGGAACGATTTGCAATGACAATGGAAAAGCGACAGCTTTTAAAACATTTGATTATCATTTTAGTCTAGTGCATTCCTTTAGTTCCCTTCTACTTATAAGGAAGTAAGTAATAAAATTCTGCTAATGTTTATCTCGATTAGCATGGTGATGAAAGAAGAATTATCTTTTGAAAGAAGTTTGTTTGTAGAGTAGCTAGAGAAAGTCATGTGAGTGTAGCACATCAGAAAATGTATTTCCGATGAAATCTCAGTATCGAATTTTTACTTTCTCTACACGTACTATGAACATAATGTATAGAGAAGGTTTTGTATTGCACCCAAAAATTCGACACCGAATTGAATATATGTTTTGAGACACCCTGAACCCCAATAAAGAATTTTCAGAACATTTTCCCTGTATGTGTGTGCGTGTGTGTGTGTGGGCAGCATAGCTCAAAAGCATGGAAAGAATTTCGAAAAAATCTATTTTCTCAAAACTGGCTTTTACGATTTTGATTAAAATTTCTTATATTTAATATATTTACATGACTTCTTCAAATTTTGTGAAAATTTGAATAGCTGATACTCCTATTTAACAAAAAAAGTAGATCTCGTTAGAACCCACAAGTAATGTTATATACATTTTTTCGTGAAGTTGATCGTCTTTGAGATATTCCTTTCTCATATAGGAATTTGTCAACTCCTGTCCATACAAACAAAAGAACATCAGTCACATAGCAACCAGCTTTTGACTGTCACTCTAACCTATAGTACTCCTTTATTTCGCTTCTACTTACAAGGAAGCAAGTAATCAAACTATTTTTGGTAATTTTTCTCAATTAGTATTCAATAAATAGAAGCATAAGCTTTTTAGCAATAATACAGTGTTAGAATGTACAGAAAGTCATGTGAATGCAATACATATTTTTTAATAGAATACAATACTTTCTCTATACACTATGTACCCAGTATGTGTAGAGAAAATAAAAAATCTAATGTATTCCATTCACATGACTTTCTCTACTTCTCTGCAAAAATACCATTAAAAAGCTTATCCTTCTATTTACTACATGCTAATAGAGAAAAAAATAGCAGAAATATGACTTGCTTCCTTGTAACTAGAAGCGAATTAAGGCAGCACCATAGGTTAAAGTGATAGTCAAAAGCTGGTTGCTATGTGACTGAAGTTCCTTTGTTTTGCTTGTATGGACAGGAGTTGATAAATTAAGTTCTTCAAAGGTGAAACCAATGGCAAAGAATATCTAAATAGCAATCAACTTCACGAAAAAAAAAAGTACATAACATAGATTGTGTGTTTTAACGTCCTCTACATTTTTTGTGTTGTAAGTTTTCGTCCATCTCTTATGGTGTAGTAGTTATGCAAAATTCCGTAAAATTCATCCAGAATAAAGTAGTCTTAAGAGGCTATTTCCAGAAAATTCAAGATATACATTTTATTGGTCAGTTAAACATCCTTAAAATACGATATTTTAATCAAAATCGTAAGAGCCATTATTGAGAAAATCATAATTTTCGAAAAAAGATCCATGTAAAGGGTAGTTTGGGATATGGGGATTTTCTTGAAAATCTTGGTATCGAATTTTTGGCTGTATTACAATACCTTCTCTATACTCTATGTGCATAGTACGTATAGAGAAAGTAAACATGTTTTTAGCTGTTTTTGCCTAAAGCACATTCAATTATTATTAAAAGTGTAATTTTTGCTGAGTTGCAGGGAAATGAGTTAATCAGCGCCTTGTCGACATGTTCCCGCCCACTCTGTACGACAGAGGGCGCCTGTAAACACGGAACACAACACGTGTTTACTACCGCACATGAATGCTAACGAATGCATTCAAGTTGGGTTTTCGCTGCGGCCGGTAGAGGGTGACGCACGTGTAGGATTGCCGTAATGGCGTCACTCTGGCGGGCGTCTGCCACATACGGACACCGATTCATTAAACCTCTTTCCGCCAGACTAAACTTCACGATTACTATTTATTTTACTTGCTCCTGTGGGCTCGCTAAGCACCTGGATATGCAAGCTCGAACAGAAACACGCGTTTCTTCCTCGTGGTGCAAATGAACCGCGAATGTACTGCATGAAATGATCCGATAAATTACCTCAGAGAGTGTGCAGCGCACGATCCAGTCACATGTCGTAGCTATATGTAAGTTTAGCTTTCCATTCCACGATACCCATCTGAATAGCTAAATTCCTATGCATGGGAATAAAATGTGTATCTATTTTACGTTAATCACAATAAACAGTGCCTTCCTTTTATGCCAAGGCCGCAAAACGCGCGAATGCGACGCCCGAAAAAATTCTCCATCCTCCGCCGGGGTTGAATTCGCGCCTTTGGGAATATGAAGCTAGCATGGTACCCACTACACCACGGAGGGCGTTTTTTATACGGCTGACTGCTCTGTGTATTCGTAATGTGAGCACTTCGGAACTCAATTCTGATCTGTAGAGTAAATTTCAAATGGAATTAGATTTGTCCTTGAGGGCCACCAGGCCGGCAGACAATCGGAGTGCTGCTGTGTTGATATATTGCATTCGCGCTATTGCATTCCGTCTCTTATAAATACTACTTGCGCTAAGACAAAATATTAAAATTTTGCAAAGACTAATTCACGAGGAAGAATAAGGAGTAATGTTCTTAGCAGAATCGTAAAAAACACAGATTTTTAGCAGAAATAGTTTTCATAATACACATGAATAAACATGATATCGCCAGTCAGATTTGCATACTCAATGTGCGAGTGAGAGGTAAATATGAAAAGAGTGGGAGTAGCGACCTGGCAACGCAGAGCACGATAACGCATCTCATTCGCTGCAGAGTAGAACTCTTTCCATTTGAAAAGCATTATAATCATAATTAACGAAAACAAATCTTGTTCAGTATTGTATCCTAGGGAAGATAGCTAAAACAGAGATGCTACATTAAAATGGGAACGAAATCAATTAATTACTAATTGCCATATTGTTACGAATGAATAAAAAAAAATCTGATGTATTCTATGCGCATGACTTTCTCTACATCTCTGTAACAAGTTATTGTTAGAAAGCTTATTCTTCTACCTACTTCATGATAATCTAGATAAACATTGGTGTCACCCTCCGTGGTGTAATGGTTACCATACCAACTGCATACACCCAAGGTCGCGGGTTAAAACCCAGCGGAGGACTATGGATCTTTTCGGGTGAAAAAGGGAAGGGAAGTAAAGCCCTTGATCCCATGTAGATTTACGGTACGTAAAAGAACCTCAATCATGATAGAGAGGCCTCTGAGTAAAATTAAGCGGTCTTTCACGCCCAATTTAGAATGGGACGTTAAGAACCACAGCAGTTCAAGTGCGTTCATAAATAACACATCATTTACATTTATAATTGTCAGCCGTAATTGTCTTTATTACTTGGTTCCTTGTTAGTATAAGTGAAAAAATCTTTTGTGTTACACTCACATGACTTTCTCTAGCTACTCTACACACAAACGTCTTACAAAAGATAATTCTTCCTTCAACAGCACGGTAATCCAGATAAACATTGGCAGAATTTTGATAGTCAAATGTTTTAAAATCTGTCGTTGTTTGATTGTCATTGCAAATCGCCTCTTTGCTTGGCCAGGTGTAGAACACTCAGGTCTGTGAAAAGTATAAGTACTTCACAATTGAAACTAATAACAGCAATAACTCTAAAACGGTAAGTTTCACGAAAAAATGTTTAAGGAATAACTTGTGTATTTTAACGAGATCTACATTTTTGCAATGTAATTTTTTTTTCTATCTCTTACGGTTTACTAGTTATTCTACATTAAGCAAAATTCATCCAGAATAAACATGTCTTTAGAAGCTATTCCCAGAAAATTCAAGTTATATATTTTTTTTATGATAGAAATGGATTTAAAATGTGTTATTTTAATGAAAATAGTTAGAGTCATTTTTAAGAAAAACACAATTTTTCCATGTAAAGGGTAGTTAGGGCTGGGGAATTTTCTTGAAAATCTTCGTGTCTCTTCCTTGGAAGATACCAAACCTAAATACAAAGTTTGGTATTCAACCGTCTTTTCATTTTTGAGCTATGCTATCCACAGACACACATACGGACCTTTTTCTGAAAATATTTTTTTTTTGGACTCATGTATTTCCGGTGAAATCTCGACATCGAATTTTTGGGTGGAATACAATACTTCTCTATCCCTATGTACAATGTACATACGGGGCTAGAGAAAGTAAAAATATAAGGTGTTCCATTCACATGATGTCCTCTAGCTGTTCGGTAAATGAATCTTTTATTCAAAACGTTAATATATTATCTACATCATGATAAATATATGCAGAATTAATCTTAGTAATAGCTTCCTTGTAAGTAGAAGGGAGATAAGAAAAGGCAACGATTAAAGCGATAATCTCGTCCTTTAAAAGCCGGTCGCTATATGAAGGTCACTACAATTGAGGTTTGCTAAACAAACGAGAAATGAGAAAAAAGATGTCTTCCTGTTTGAGAAAAATTTAGGTGGCTTAAAATCTAAACCAACAATATCGAATATCTCTAAACGGTTAACACTACTAAAACAATGTATATAACATAAACTGTGCGTTTTAATGAGATCTACCTTCTATTTTTTTTTTGGTGTAGTAAGTTTTTGTATATCTCTCACAGTTAGGCAGTTATATAAAAGGCGTCAAGAATGGAGAAGTCTTAAAGAGGCCATTTCCAGAAATCTCTAGATATACATTTCATTTGTCATAAAATATCTTATACATAAGATATTTTTATCAAAATTGTTGAGAAAATCTAAGATTTGAAAAACGCTCCGTGTAAAGGGTACTTGAAAATCATCGTGTCTTCCTTGGAAGATACCAAACTTAAATACCAAGTTTTGATTTTAACGGTCTTTTCGTTTTTGAGCTATGCTATTCACAAACCCACATACATTAATCTCGGTTCAAATTTTTGGGCGCATTACAATATCTTCTCTATAAACTATGTACATAGTACGTGTAGGTTTGTTTTTAATCTATATTATCAAAAAATTCCGTACCTTTGCTGAATAAGATAGGAATTTAGTTACATTTGAATGAACTACATTGCTTACAATAAATCAAGCAAGGTCATCCACTCCAGTCAGCAAATATCATATATAGGCTGTTTCAAAACGACAACAAACGAAGATAGCAGTCGATTAGCTTACACTTTGACTTGTGCAAAACTTGATGTAACTTTCAAACTCTTCTATTTAAAGTTTTATGTATGTTTAAAAAACGCACACATTTGGGATTAGGCAGCGAAGGAACAACGGTTGTCATACGCCTCGTAAACAAGCTCAGAACTTGTTATATGTAACACATAATAAAACCCACGTGCTACATTTTCCGTTACCAAGGTGACTTGTGCCACGCCTACACCACGCGACTGGGATCTTCGCTACCAACCGGTATCTCTCTTGGAGTAGGCCAGGCACGTGAAATTTGGTTGTGTACGACTGCCTAATCCATGGTGATATTATGGCAGATTTTGTATATGCCGAATTTAGAGCTGAAAATTATATTCACGTATCACGTACGGCTTGACCAACAAGGTCCACATCTTCGTTTGGTGTCGGTTTGAAACACCCTGTATATGTAAGCTGTTATCTTAAATAGTTTCTGAGATAATAAGATATGAATTTAGGACATTTCATATTGGTAGGATACGATTCTTAAGGTAGTTATAAATGAAATATTAATACTGTTACACTCTTGCATACCAAAAACACCTGAAGTGTTGCACTCAAGAAAGCAGATGTGCTATGAAAAGTATAAAATGTTAGAACAACTTACACTGTACAGCAGTTTTGATGGCATAAATTGTTGTCGTATAATCGAAGGCCTTTTAAAGGGCTATTCAATGCAGTCTATACTGCAGGTGCAGTTATCAAAACTGGTTTTCAGCGCATTGGGCAGAATTCCTTTAATTCTAATGGCATGTGTACAGTATTTCCAGTGTTTCGTGTTCTGATGCAAGTCTATTGGGAATATAACAATTTTATGTGTTCCATTCACATTACTTCTCTGCAACAAATTATTGTTAACAAATTGATGCTTCTATTTACTTCATACTAATCGAGAAAAAATTAGCAGAAATAGTCTATTACTTGATTTCTTGTAAGTAGAAGCGAAATAGGCGAGTAGCATAGGTTAAAGTGATAGTCAAAAGCTGGTTGATATGTGACTGAAGTTCCTTTGTTTGTATGGACAGGAATTGACAAATTCCTGTATGAGAAAAGTATACGTTTTTCATAGCAGAAACCAAAAATAAGGAATGTCACAAAAACGACGAACTCCACGAAAAAAATGTATATAACATTAATTGTGTGCTTTAATGTGCTCTACATTTTTTGTGTAGTAAGTTTTTGTCCATCTCTTACGGTTTAGCAGTTATTCAAAATTTAGTAAAATTTATCCAAAATAAACTACTCTTCAGAGGCTATTCCCAGAAAATTCAAGATATACATTTCATTTGTCAGGTAAATATGTTTGATATCTGAAATTTTAATCAAAATCGTTAGAGCCATTTTTGAGAAAATCAAAATTTTCGAAAAAAGTTCCATGTAAAGGGTAGTTGGGGGTGTGGGGATTTTTCTCAAAATCTTTGTGTCGTATCCCTGGAAGATACTAAACTTAAATACCAAGTTTGGTATTTTACCGACTTTTCGTTTTTAACTTATCGTGTTCACAGACACACGGACACACACACACACACACACACACACACACACACACGGACCTTTTTGTGAAAATGATTTTTTGGATATTGGGGACCTTAAAACATATATTTCCGGTGAAATCTCAGTATCGAATTTTTGGTGGAGTGCAATACTTTTTCTATACACTATGTACATAGTGCGTATGGAGAAAGTAAAAATTGATGCTTCTATTTACTTCATACTAATCGAGAAAAAATTAGCAGAAATAGTCTATTACTTGATTTCTTGTAAGTAGAAGCGAAATAGGTGAGTAGCATAGGTTAAAGTGATAGTCAAAAGCTGGTTGATATGTGACTGAAGTTCGTTCGTTTGTATAGACAGGAATTGACAAATTCCTGAATAGGAAAAGTACAAGTTTTTTAAAGGTGAAACCAAAAACAAAGAATAACTCAAAACCAGTTTCTTTTGGAAAAATATGTATGTATATGACAAGAATTAGGTTCTTTAACGTGCTCTACATTTTTTGTGTGGTACGTTTTTGTCCATCTCTTACGGTTTAACAGTTATGCAAAATTCCGTAAAATTCATCAAGAAAAAGGGCAGTCTTCAGAGACAATTCCCAGAAAATTCAAGGATTTGTCAGTTTAGGGTGGGTGGATTTTTCTCAAAATCTTCGTGTCGCATCCCTGGAGGATACTAAACTTAAATACCAACTTTTGTATTTTACCAACTTTTCGTTTTTGAGTTATCGTACTCATAGGTACATGGACACACGAACACACGGACACACTGACACACACACACACACATGGACCTTTTTCTGAAAATGCCTTTTTTGGATACAGGGGACCCTAAAACATATATTTTCGGTGAAATGTTGGGATCGAATTTCTATGTACGTAGTACGTGTAGAGAAGGTAAAATTACAGATGTGGTTTAAAAACTAAGGAAATGCAGGAAGTTTGAATCCAAGTTCGAAAAAAATTTGCTTAAAAGCCATCTAATATATATTTTAAAATTGCACCTGTTGTTTCTAAGAGATGTTTCTATTTTCTTACAGTAGAAAAGAGGAAATGTTAAAACAAACGGACGTTGTTGTGCGACTGTGCTTAAACACCAAATTTGCTACAACTTCAAAGGTTGCTACAGAATTTTTACTTTCTCTACACGTACTATGTACAGAGTGTATAGAGAAGTTATTGCACTCCACCCAAAGATTCGATACCGAGATTTCATCGGAAATCTATGTTTTAGGGTGCCCTGAATCCAAAAAAATCATTTTCAGAAAAATGTCCATGTGTGGGTGTGTCCGTGTGTCTTTGAACACGATAACTCAAAAACGAAAAGTCGGTAAAATATCAAACTTGGTATTTAAGTTTAGTAGCTTCCAGGGATGCGACACAATGATTTTGAGAAACATCCCCCCACCCCAAAGTACCCTTTACATGAAACTTTTTAAAAAATTTTGATTTTCTGAAACATGGCTCTAACGATTTTGATTAAAATATCCTATATTAAAGATATTTACCTGACAAATATTATGTACATTTTGAACTTTCTGGGAATAGCCTCTGAAGACTACTTTATTCTGAGTGAATTTTACGGAATTTTGCATGAGTGCTTAACCGTAAGGGAGAGACAAAAACTTATCATAGAAAAAATGTAGAGCACATTAAAACACACAATTATGTTCTGAACATTTTTTTCGTGGCGTTGGTTGTTTTTAAGATATTCCTTGTTTTTGGTTTAAGCTATAAAAACTTATATTTTTCTCATACAGAGCTTTGTGAACTCGTGTCCATACAAACAAAGGAAGTTCAGTCACATGGCAACTAGCTTTCGACTATCACTTTAACCTATGGTACTCCCTTATTTCGCTTCTATTTACAAGGAAGCTAGAAATAAGACTATTTCTGCTCATTTTTTCTCGATTAGCAGGAAGTAAATAGAAGCATAAGCTTTTTAGAAATAAATTATTGCAGAGATTTAAAGAAAAGCATGTGAATGGAACACATTAGATTTTTACTTTCTCTACACGTACTATATACATAGTGCATAGAGAAGGTATTGTAATGCACCCAAAAATTCGATACCGAGATTTCACCGGAAATATATGTTTTCGGGTCCCCTGTATCCAGAAAAAGCATGTTCACAGAAAGGTCCGTGTGTGTGTCAGTGTGTCCGTGTGTCCGCGTGACAAGTGCCTGTGAACACGATAACTCAAAAACGAAAAGTAGGTAAAATATCAAACTTGGTATTTAAGCTTAGCACGAAGATTTTGAGAAAAATCTCCCACCCCAAACTACTCTTTACATGAAAATGTTTTCGAAAATTTTGATTTTCTCAAAAAGGGCTCTAACGATTTTGATTAAAAAAACGTATATTACAGATATTTACCTAACAAATAAAGTGCATCTTGAATTTTCTGGGAATAGCCTCTGAAGATTACTTTATTCTCCATGCTTTTTACGGAATTTTGGCTAACTGCTAAACCGTAAGAGATGGACAAAAACTTACCATTCAGAAAATGTAGAGCACATTAAAACACATAATGGATTGTATATACATTTTATTCGTGGAGATGGTTGTTTTTAAGATATTCCATGCTTTTAGCTTCAGCTTTGATAAACTAATACTTTTCTCATACAGGAATGTGTAGACTTCTGTACATACAAACAAAGGAACTTCAGTCTCGCAGCAACCAGCCTTTGAATGTCAGTTTAGCCTATGGTACTCCCTTATTTCACTTTTACTTACAATGAAGCAAGTAATAAGACTATTTCTGCTATTTTTTTTCTCTCGATTAGCATGAAATAAATAGAAGAATAAGCTTTTTATCAGTAATTTGTTGCAGAGATGTAGAGAAGGTAATGTGAATGGAACACATCAGATTATGTTTTTTAGAAATTTCCCCACCTCAAACTAGTCTATACGTGAATTAGGATCAGGATTTCCATGGATGGGAGTCCAAACTATATGATTGCCTTTGTTGCCTTATGGGACTTACGTGACCCTGGGAAGGAGGGAGAGACCCGAAGGGTAGCCAGATCCGGATGATAACGGAGATAATTATAGATGGAGTCCGTAATGTTTCCAGATAGAGCGCAACCCCCTTCGCCCTGCGCACTACCATTGAGAGGACACCTCCCCCCACCCTAGGTTCCCAAAGGCAGGATCTGACCGAGAGCATTGACGCTGGTAGAAATATTTACATAGAGCATATCAACGACTGGCCGCAACCCACCGAACGCCGAAACCTGAACTTTCAATCTTGAAACAAATGACAAGGAAGTGATGTGTACAGGAAAATGAGGGACAGAAATATATAATAGGGGATGAATTACCCCAGCATTCGCTTATCGTCCCGGAGAAACCACAAAAAAAAAGAACATGAGTCAGAGTGGGCAGTATCAGGGATCAAACCCGGGACCTGCCTAACGCCCACCCCAGAAGTATTTGCTAGAGCCATCTCCCTCGGTCTCTATATAGCAAACCTGGCGTTATTTATTTTCTCAAAAATGATGCTAACGATTTTCATTAATATGGCAATTTGTCTAGAGTTTGTTCTCATTGCTCTCACATAACTTCAACTTTCACTGCGACTTCTCTATTACTTCAGTCGCTGTGAACTAGTTCAGTTTCCCCTGTCACTTCACTTTCTTCCGCGTAAAGATACACAAGACGAACCCTCTTCTCCCGGGCAGTTCACTCGCTGGGGAGGTGAACAAACACTTCTCTTATTCCCTAGTTCAGTTTCCCCTGTCACTTCACTTTCTTCCGCGTAAAGATACACAAGACGAACCCTCTTCTCCCGGGCAGTTCACTCGCTGGGGAGGTGAACAAACACTTCTCTTATTCCCTTGCAGCAGCAACACACATCTCACGTCACATTTGTCTTCCACTCATTAACTCATTCACTACTTACTCGCTGAATGACTCACTCGCGAAAGAACGCACTCTAATATAGCGGCAGAAGCTTCGCGAACATTCTATAAGTGGAGAAAAGAAAAACCTCCAGAAAATTCTAGTTGCCTTTCGATAGCGCAGTTTTTGCATTGGACGAGAGTGGCGCCACTTATCTTTGTTTTTCTCATGCCGGGCGGTGCCAGCCAAGGTACAGCTCAGCACGTAACTGCGCTAAAATGTCAACATTTTTAATATATTTGCGTGATTAATTAAATGTATACTCAACTTTGATTTCCTAGGAATGGAATGCAATATTTTCTCTACATATGTACTTCCTTGTTGTCGGTGAAATTGCCCTATTGCTGATTTTCCATCACGTAAATATCTTCATAGTGAAGACTTGTCAAAGAAAGACTAAAAAAAATATTTGGCATTACATTCACATGACTTTCTCTAGTTGTTCTACAAACAAACTTCTTACAAAAGAGTACTCTTCTTTCTACACCATGCTAATCGAGATAAATACTCGCAGAAATTGTCTAATTACTTGCGTCCTTATAACCAGAAGGAAAATACGTGAATACACTAGGTTAAACCGACAATCACATGTTTTAAAATGTGGTTGCTGTGGTATTGAAATGAGTTTCTTTGCGTGGCCAGGAGTTGACGGTTACTGTATGAGAAAAGTTTAAGTACTTGAAAAAAACTGACACAATTGCAAGCCATATCTCGAAAACGTGAACTCCAAGAAAATAATGTACATGACATAATTTGTGTGTTTTAAGGTAGTAGTAGTAGTATTTAACGACTTGTGGTACCGCAGTGATGACATTCGTGATGCATGGAATGCAGATGGAGTACCGGTGGAATGCGACTGTGGAGAAACTGGAGAACCCGTAGAAAAGCCACCTCTGCGCCGCTTTGTCCACCACAAATCTTACATAAGGTCACCTGGGATCGAACACGGGCCTTATAGTTGAGAGGCCTATGTTTTAAACTGCTCTACATTTCTTGTGTGGTAAGTTTTTGTTTGTTTCTTACGGTTTACTTGTTATGAAAAATTAAAAAATAAATAAATCGGAATAAACAGGTATTTGGAGACCATTCCCAGAAAATACGAGGATATGTGAATAGTGTAAATATGAGAGATTTTAATCATCGTTGGAGCCATTTTTGAAAGAATAAGAATTTTCGAAACTTTTTCCATGTAAAGGATAGCTTGTGGTAGGGGAATTTCCGTCAAAATGTTCGAGTCGCATGTTTGAAGATATAAAATTGAAATACCATGTTGGGTGTTTAACGGAATTTTAGTTTTTGAGTTATTGAGTACAAACGCAGACATTTTTCTTAAAACGTCTTTTGGATAATGGGACCTTTAAAATAGAATTTTTGGGTGCATTTTAATAACTTTCCTAGAGTTTTTCTAATTTTCTTCACACTCTTCACAGTGAAATCTCTCGAAGAAATACTAAAAATCTGATGTGTTCCATTCACATGACTTTCTCTACATCTCTGCAACAAATTACTGTTAAAAAGTTTGTTTCTATTTACTTCATGCTAATCGAGAAAAAATTGCAGGAATAGTCTTATAACTTGCTTCCTTTTAAGTAGAAGGGAAATAAGGGCGTATAATAGGTTAAAGTGATAGTCAAAAGCTGGTTGCTATGTGACTGAAGTTCCTTTGTTTGTATGGGCAGGAGTTGACATATTCCTGTATGAGAAGGATGTAAGTTTTTTAAAGCTGAAACTAAAAACAAGGAATAACTCAAAAACGATGAACTCCACGAAAAATTGTATATAGCATCAATTGTGTGTTTTAACCTGATAAATATTTTTTGTGTTGTAAGTTTTTGTCCATCTTTACGGTTTAGCAATTAAGCAAAACTTGACAAAACTCATCCAGAATAAAGAGTTCTTGGGAGGCTATTCCAATAAAATTCAAGATATACTTGATATTTGGGATGTAAATATCTTTATTATGGATGTGTTAATGAAAATCGTTAGTGATTTAAATTGTTTCATATAAAGTGTAGTTTGTGGAGGGGGGATTTTCTTGACAGGCAGTCAGTCAAACAGACACTCGGACATTTTTCTAAAAATGTTCTTCTTTTTTGGATTCAGGGAGTCTCAAAGCATATATTTCCGGTGAAATCTCGGTATCGAGATAGTACAATACAAAACTTTCCTTATAGAATATGTACATAGTAGTATAGAGAAAGTAAAAAAAAATCATCGAGAATAAGGAGGTATTTGCAGGCTATTCCCAGAAAATTCAAGATATAAGAGCACACTTTGTCATATAAATAGCGCAAACATGAGAGATTTTAATCAAAATCGTTAAAGCCATTTCGAGAAAATACAAATTTCCTAAAAATGTCTTATGGCTTAATGGGAGCGTAAATAGTAGGTATATTTTCAGGTAAATCTCGGTATTGAATTTAGGGCGGAATGCAATAGCTTCTCCACGAATGTACTACGTTATTGTCGTGAAATTCTCCAGAATTATGCTGATTTACTTTACATTCCTCATACTGAAAACTCGTCGAAGAATTACAAAAACCTGATTTGTTCCATTCACATGACTTTCTCTACATCTCTGCAACAAATTATTGCCTAAAAGCTTATGCTTCTATTTACTTCATGCTACTTGAGAAAAAATTAACAGGAATAATCTTATTACTTGCTTCCTTGTAAGTAGAATCGAAATAAGGGAGTACCATAGGCTAAAGTGATAGTCAAAAGCTGGTAGCTAAGAGACAGAAGTTCCTTTGTTTGTATGGACAGGAGCTAACAAACTCCCTTATGAAAAATGTATAAGTATTTTAAAGCTGAAACAAACAACAAGGAATATCAAAAAATAAAACAATCAACACCACGAAAAATCTTTATGTAACGTAAATTGTGTGTTTTAAAGTGCTCTACATTTTTCGTTTGTCAAGTTTTTGTCTATCTCTTACGGTTTAGCAGTTATACAAAATTCCGGAAAATTCATTCAGAATAAAGTAGTCTACAGAGGCTATTCCTAGAAAATTCAAAATATACATTTTATTTGTGGGGTAAATATCTTTAGTATACGATTTTTTAATCAAAATCGTTGCAGCCATTTTTGAGAAAATCAAATTTTCGAAAAAAGTTCCATTTAAAGTTAGTTGGGTGTGGGGATTTTCTTGAGAATCTTCGTGTCACATCTGTGGAAGATGCCAAACTTAAATACCAAGTTTGGTATTTAATGGACTTTTCGTTTTTGAGGCATTCTGCCCATACACACACACGGATATTTTTCTAAAAATGTTTTTTTTTTGATTCAGGGGTTTCTAAACATGTATTTCCGGTGAAATCTCGAAATCACATTTTTGGGTGCATTACAACATCTTCTCTATACACTGTACACAGTACGTGTAGAGAAAGTAAAAAGTATTTTGGCTTAATGGGACCGTAAATCCTACATTTTCAGGTAAATCTCTGTATAGAATTTTGCCTGGAAGGCAATAATTTCTGTATGTATGTACTGTGTTATGTCGGTGAAATTCCCCAGAGTTTTTCTGATTTACTTTACATTCTTCATAGTGAAAACTCGCCGAAGAAATACTAAAAAAGGAAAAAACTTACTGAAAGAATGATACACAAAGTTGAAGTGGTTGCGCTCGGTATCTGCTACGAACGGTTCTTGAGAACGTAAGTGTGCACTTGAAAACAGTCGCGGTATGCTGAAAATTGTTTTTGATCTGGAAGTGAAGCAAAAGCAGACATTCTCCATAGGGTAGACAGAACGCAGATGTGGGAAGACTTAAATGATAGGCGAGGCCATTACTCATGTCGACATAAGAAGAAAACAACTGCCTCGCGACGAGAAAAAAAAGAATTCTCTCGTCTCCTTATTTCCAAGCTATGTTGTTTATCCTCTGACGCTCCAGAGTCCTTTATAATAGTCTGCTGGAAGTCAACACTGTACCTCTGGAGGTTAGACAAACAACCAAAGATGATCTAGCTGAGGGTGAAAGAACAGAAACGAACCCGGAACCCCAGAGAACTATCACTTGTGACATTCATGGCTAGTTTTAGGTGGCATAAACTTCATTCCAAACTTCTTACTGCCTAAAATGTGTGTTTTTAGGTTTTGATTCGTAGATCAGTAATAAACTTCGATTATTCTTAATTTTATGAGATGTATTAATGAGTATTTTACTTTCTCAAGCACTATGTATGATCCATATAATAGGCAAAGAACATATTTTATTCTCTCCAAAAATTCGATAAAGAATATTCATCGGAAATACATTTTAGGGATCCCTGAATAAAAAAAAGTGTGTGTGTGTGGTACCAAGTTTGGTATTTTTCCGACTTTTCATTTTTACTTTCTCTATATGTACTATGTACATAATGTATAGAGAAGGTATTGCACTCCACTCAAAATTGGATACCGAGATTTCACCGGAAATATATGTTTTAGGGTCCGTGTGTGTGTGTGTGTGTGTGTGTGTGTGTGTGTGTGTGTGAGTGTGTCCATATGTCTGTTTGTCTGAGAACATGTAAACTCAAAAACGAAAAGTCGGTAAAATACCAAAACTTGGTCTTTAAGTTAAGTAACGTCCAGGGATGCGACACGAAGATTTTCAGAAAAATCCCCCACCCCAAACTACCCTTTACATGCAACTTTTTTAAAAAAATTCTGATTTGCTTTAAAATTGCTCTAATGATTTTGATTAAAATACCGTATATTAAAAATATTTACCCAACAAATAGAATGTATATCTTGAATTTTCTGGGAATAACCTATGAAGACTACTTTATTCTGGATGAATTTTAAGGAATTCTGCATAACTGCTAAACGGTAAGAGATAGACAAAAACTTAAACGACACAAAATGTAGAGGACGCTAAAACACATAATTTATGTTATATACATTAATTTCGTGGAGTTGGTCGTTTAAGTGATATTCCTGTTTTTGGTTTTACCTTTAAAAGACATACTTTTCTCATACAGGAATTTGTCAACCTCTGTCCATACAAACAAAGGAACTACAGTCACATAGCAACCAGCTTTAGACTACCACTTTAACCTGTGGTAGTTCCTCGTTTCGCTTCTACTTACAAGGAAGCAAGTAATAAGACTATTTCTGCTAATTTGTTCTCGAGAAGCATGAAGTAAATAGAGGCACAAGCTTTTTAACAATAATTTGTTGCAGAGGTGTAAAGAAAGTCATGTGAATGGAGCACATCAGATTTTCTTAGTTTTATGAGATGTATTAATGATTTTTTTACTTTCTCAAGCACTATATATGATGCACTTAATAAGCAAAGAAGGTATTTTTTCTACCCAAAAATTCAATAACGACAATTCACCGGAAATACATTTGAGGGGCCCCTGAATAAAAAGAAAAAGGTGCGTGCGTGGTACAAAGCTTAGTATTTTACCGACTTTTTGGTTTTGAGTTATCGTTTTCACAGACATACGAACACACACACACACAAACACACACGCGCGCTCGCGCGGGACTTTTTCTAGAAATAAATACTTTTTGGATTCAGGAGGCCCTAAAACTTCTATTTCCGGTGAAATCTCGGTATCGAATATTTGAGTTGAACACAATACCTTCTTATATATTATATACATAGTACGTGTAGAGAAAGTAATTTTTTTTTTTTTGACTCAGGAGGTCTCAAAATATATATTTCTGGTGATATCTCCTTGGCGAATTGTCGAATTCTCCATACACTGTGTACAGAGTACGTATGGAGAAATTAGTAAAAACTCTGATGCGTTCCATTCACATGTCTTTCTCTACATCTGTGCAACAAGTTATTGTTAAAAATCTTATACTTCTATTTACTTTATTATAATAGAGATAAGCATTAGCATAAATTGTTCTTATTACTTTATTCCTTGTAAGTAGAAGGGAAAATATCTCATGTGTTCCATTCACATGGTATCCTCTAGCTTTTGATAAACAAATCTTTTGTTCAAAAATTAATCTGTTATTTACTTCATGCTAATCAAGATAAACAAAAGCACAGTTAGTCTAAGGCGCCCTTGTAAGTAGAAGGGAAATAAGAAACTGCACAGCTCAAGTGATATTCCCGTCCCTTTAAAAGCCGGTCGCATATTGAGGTTCACGAAACAAACAAGGAACGAGAATAAATAAGTCTTCCCGTTTAAGAAAAGTTTAAGTTGCTTAAAATTTAAACTAATAATCTGGAATACCTTTAAGACCGTTAACTAAAAAAAAAAAATGTATGTCATAAGTTGTCTATTTTAATAATATCTATGTATGCTATGTAGTAAGCTTTTGTCTATCCCTTACGGTATGCCAGTTATATAAAAGTCACCCAGAATGCAGAAGTCTTCATTCCGGAAATTTCAAGATATACATTTCGTTTGACATAAAAGTATTTTATACAAAGGTATTTTAATCATGATCGTTAGAACCATTTTTGAGAAAACAAAAATTTTGTCTAAATGTTTCCTGTGAAGGGTAGTTTGGAGTGGGAGATTTTCTTGGAAATCTTCTTATCGTATCCTTTGGAGATATCAAGCTTAAATCCCAAGTTTGGTATTTAACGATCTTTTTGTTTTCACACACACACATAAACACACAGAATCACACAAACACATACACACACACAAACACACACAAACATACAAACACACACAAAATCACACACACAAACACACACAAAAACACACACAAATACACACCAACACAGTCCATTTTTTACTTTCTCCATACGCTATGGAGATAGTGTGTGTGTGTCCGTGTGTCTGTGGGTCCGTGTGTCCGTGTGTCCGTGTGTCTGTGAACACGATAACTCAAAAACGAAAAGTCGGTAAAATACCAAACTTGGTACTTAAGTTTAGTATCTTCCAGGGATGCGACACGAAGATTTTGAGAAAAATCCCCCCACCCCCAATTACCCTTTACATGGAACTTTTTTCGAAAGAAAATTTTGATTTTTTCAAAAATGGCTCTAACGATTTTGATTAAAATTTCGGATATTAAACATATTTACCTGACAAATGAAATGTATATCTTGAATTTTCTGGGAATAGCCTCTAAAGAGTAGTTTATTCAGGATGAATTTTACTAAATTTTGAATGACTGCTAAACCGTAAGAGATGGACAAAAACTTACTACACAAAAAATGTAGAGCACATTAAAGCACACAATTTATGTTATATACATTTTTTTTCGTGGAGTTCGTCGTTTTTGTGATATTCCTTATTTTTGGTTTCTGGTATGAAAAACGTATACCTTTCTCATACTGGAACTTGTCAACTCCTCTCCATATAAACAAAGGAACTTCATTGAGCAACCGTAGGTTAAAGTGATAGTCAACCAGCAACCAGTTTTTGACTATCACTTTAACCTACGGTTGTCCCTTATTTCGCTCCTACTTACAAGGATGCGAGTAATAAGACTATTTCTGCTAATTTTTTTCTGAGTAGCATAAAGTAAATAGAAGTATAAGCTTTTTAAGAATTATTTGTTGCAGGGATATGGAGAAAGTCATGTGGATGGTACACATCAGATTTTTCTATCCCTTCTCTATACGCCATGCATCATGTGTGTATGTCTGGAACACCAAGGTCCCTCACGGCACAACGCCTTGTGTACACCATGCGCCTTCCGTGTTGTAATGGTTACCATGCTTACTTCATATACCCAAGGTCGCGGGGGTTTTTTTTATTTAAAAAAAAATACAGTTCCGGAGGCTTGTCAGGACTCCGGCGCTGTATTCCTTTTTTTCCATTTTTTTTCAGTGTCCTATATTTCCTTAGTAGACCTTATTATTCTTTACGTTTTCCTTTTACATATACATACACAAACATAGACACATTTATTAACACAGAAACACCCATGCCCAAGGTGGGACTCGAACCCACGATCCTGTGCACCACGAAGCGCCAAAGCAAGACACTTCAGCGAGCGCGGCCACCGTGATCGGCTGGATTCGAACCCGTCGGAGGACGATGGATTTTCTTTTTTTTTTGTTGTTGTAAAAATCCTTAGTATTACTTCCTTCGGAACGGAATTGAAGCCGTTGGTCCCGCGTCGTAGATTTACGGCGCGTAAAAGAACCTCAAGTCAGATAGAGAGGCCTCTAAGCAAAATTAAGCGGCTTTCACGCCCAATTTAGAATGGGACGCTGAGAACCATAGGCGTCCATAGATAACACGCCATTTCCATTTATCTTTTGCGTTGCAGTTGTGTAGCGGCAGCAACAAGTTGTTACAAGTTCCAAATATTAATATTACTAACCTATGTGATTCAATAATCATAATCAAATACATAACTTAAGCTTTTCCAACAACAATCTAAAAAATATCTGATGTGTTACACTCACATGACTTTCTCTAGCTACTCTGCAAACAAACTTCTTACGAAAGATGATTCTTCATCCAACACCATGCTATTCGAGATAAACAGTAGAATTTTATTACTTAGTTCCTTATAGGTAGACTGGAACTAAGGGAATACACTCTATGCCAAAGTGATAGTCAAATGTTTTAAAAGGCTGTCGTTATGCGATTGTCATTGCAAATTGCTTCTTTGCTTGGCCAGGAGTAGAACAAAAGAAAAATGGACACTTACATCTGACAAAAGTATAAGTACTTCACAATGGAAGCTAATAACAAGGAGTGACTCGAAAACGGTAAGCTCCACGAAGAAAATGCATGTAACATAACTTGTATATTTTAACAAGGTCTACATTTTTTGTATTCTAAGTTTTTGTCTATTTCTTACGGTTTACTAGTTAAGCCAAATTAAGCAAAATTCATCCAGAATAGACAGGTTTTTAGAAGATATTCCCAGAAAATTCAAGATATACACTTTATTTGTGATAGAAATGGCTTTAATATGTGGGATTTTAATCAAAATCGTTAGAACCATTTTTAAGAAAAACAAAATTTTCGAAAATTTTTCCATGTAAAGGGTAGGGGAATTTTCTTGAAAAATCTTCGTGTCGCATCTTCGGAAGAGACCAAACTTAAATATCAATTTGGTATTTAACCGTCTTTTCGTTTTTGAGCTATGCTGCCCACGGGCCCACACACACACATAGACAGACAGATAGACAGACACACGCTCGTATATACACGGACCTGTTTCTGAAAATGCTTTTCATGGATTCAGGGGATCCTAAAACATATATTTCCGGTGAAAACTCGACATAACACTTTTGGGTGGAATACAATACTTCTCTATCCCTATGTATATTGTACATACGGGACTAGAGAAAGCAAAAATATTAACGACACAAGACATGAATCAGTTTGGGTTTACTAGCGCTGTGAGAAAACGTAAGTTACTTCTGTGGTGAGGCTTGCTGGTTCGCAGTAAATGTTTTTCCTTCTCTTAATGGTCTTTAATCAACACATATGGACTATTTATTTCAGACATACTTATGTCATACATAACATTTGGAACAATTAATAAATAGTTTTTTTTTGTTTTTTTTTTGTTTTTTGTTTGTTGTAGCTTTGTATCCTTTAACCTGCTTGGTCATATTGAACGATGAATGGCTTTGGTGAAATGATCTCGGGATCTATGGAGCTTAAAGCTACTCGATATTCCTCTTCTCAGAATAAGGGGAAACCCCGAAAAAACCTTATCCGCGTAACTCATCCTAAGTGAGATTCGAACTCACGACCTATTGAATATGGGGCAGACACACTACCCAGGTGGGCAAACAGTTATTATGATGCTTCTTGAGCATCAATATGCTGCACACGATAGAATGAGGTGCGCAGAAATACTAAAGTTATTGTTAAGAAAGCCAATGTTTTGAAACATTTGTAACATTCAATTTTTTTTTTAAATTAACATACCCTTCACAAAGCGATCCATGGTGATATTCTCATGCGAGGTGGCATTTTCTTCCATACGTAAGGGAAAGGTGATTGTCTATCGTCCATAGGCTGCAAAATCCGTACATTCTAAATTCCATTATGGTCGCGTATCTGTATCGTGTTGGAGCTGGTTATCAAGGGACAGTCTAGGTGTGCTGTGATAGCTTGACGATACAATGAACGGTGTGCAATACATGTAGCACTCGATAATATTTTGATCCCCTCTGTGTGAGAATGTGTTCTCTATTGCGAATGTGAGGGCTGAGGTAAAAAGGGAGCTGCGCTCAATTACCTGTAAATGGGTGAAGGACAAAATATGGCGGCCTCTGAGAACAAATTCAGGAAGCCTGGACTCTTGTAGATTCTCGTCACTATTACTCTAGGCATTTATTTTGTCTATATCCCGTAGTTTGAGGGCAGATATTGGGGCTGAGGTTTCATACACCCGATATTAATTGTGCTTATGTTTTGTATTTCAGTTTTAAAGGTGATAAATGGAGATATTTTTACTTTCTCTACACGTACTATGTACATAGTGTATAGAGAAGGTACCTATTGCATTCCACCAAAATTCGATACCGAGATTTCACCGGAAATACATGTTTTGGGTCCCCATTAATCAAAAAAAAAACAACAGATTTTCAGAAAAAGGTCCGTGTGTATCTGTGTGTTCGTGGTTAGCAACGCTCAAAAACGAAAAGACCGTTGAATACCAAGCTTGGTATGTTCTAATGCTGCAACACCAAGGTTTTTTAAGAAAATCCCCCATCCCCAACTACCCTTTACATGGAACTTTTTTCGAAAATGCTGATTTTCTTAAAATGGTTCTAGCGATTTTGATTAAAATATCGTATATCAAAGATATTTACCTCACAAATAAAATGTATATATTGAATTTTCTGGGAGTAGCCTCTGAAGACTACTTTATTCTGGATGAATTCTACGAATTTTGCATAACTGTTAAACCGTATGAGATAGACAAAAACTTACTAAAAATAAAAGGTAGGACACAGGTATTTTTTTCGTAGAGGGAATCGTTTTTGAGATATTCCTTGTTATTGGTTGGAGCTTTAAAAACATACTTTCTCACACGGGAATTTGCCAACTCCTGTCCATACAAATAAAGGAACTTCAGTCACATACAAATCATCTTTTGAGGAATACTTTAGCCTATGCTACTTCCATAATTCCCTTCTACTTGCAAGGAAGCAAGTAATAAGACTATTTCTGCTAATGTTTTCTCGATTATCGTGAGGTAAATATAAGTGTAGGCTTTTTAACAATAATTTGTTGCATACATGTAGAGATAGTCATGTAAAAACACATCAGATTTTTTAGTTATTTAAAGTGAGTGTTAGTAAAACTATATTTTTGAGTGCAGAGATAGGCCTATAACTTCAAATGTAAAGTTATTATTGCAATATTATGTGCTATATATCCAAGTCATAAAAATAAATAAATAAACAAGCAGAGCCAGATTTAAACCAAGGAACTTCTTATTCTCTCCGCTACCGTAACGTCGTTCAAGAAAACTCTTTCCAGTACTCAGAAATTAAGCATTGTGCTTTCAGTCACTGGCTCTTTCGAATACGTTGTGAACACAGCTTTTACGAAGATACCCGAAGCTTTTCGATCGGCACATAGAATCTGGGGATGGCTAATTTTCCTGTGGCGACGGGTGTACACAATATGTGTAGAGAGAGAGTAAGTTCTTATGGGTTTTGATTCTTAGATCAGCATACGCACCAACAATTTTCTCTTTTTCTTAGTTTCTTGAGATTTATATATTAACATTTTATTTTCTGTTGCATGTATTTCTAATTTACTTAGCAGAGAAGGTATTGCAATCTACTGAAAAATTGGATATTGACATTTCACCAGAAATACATGTTTTAGGTTCCCTGAATAAAAATAATCGTTTTTTAAAAAAGGTTCGTATGTGTGTGTGTGCGTTTCTGTATGTATGTTACTGTGGACAGCGTACATTCTAAATTTATTTAATTTCAGTGTCATCCAAGGATGGGATACGAATATTTTCAGGAAAATCTCAAACAACTACTATACCCTTTATAGAGAACAGTTTTCTTAGAAATAGGTATAATAATTTTGATTTAAATACAACTATTAAATAAACTTATACATTTTAGTAGTTTTATGACGAAAAAAGGATGAATTAGCTTAAATTTTCTGGGAATAGTCTCTGAAACTTGTCATTCTGGATAACTTTCGTGTAACTGATAATTCGTAAGAGATAAACAAAAAGTTATTTCTCAAAAGAGTTATATCTCGTTAAAACACACAATTTATGATATATATATGTGTGTGTGTGTGTGTGTAGATTTAACCGTTTCCGAGAAAATCCGTATTATTGGCTTCAAATTTAAACTAGTTAAACTTTCTCAAACGGGAAGTCATGTTTTGTATCATCTCTGCTTTGTTTTGCTCCTGACAAGCAAAGAGAATGGAATTTCAATTGCTTCACATAGCGACCGGCTTTTAAAGGACGGGATCATCGTTCCTAGCCTGTGCATTTTCTTATTTCTCTTCTACTTACAAGGAAGCTAGTAAGAAGAGTATTTGCTTATATTTATCTTGATTAGCACGATGCATATAACAGATTAATCTTTGGAATATAAGGTTTGTTTGCCGTACAGCGAGAGAATTTTATGTGAATGGGATTCATTAGATTTTTGCCATTCTGCTTAAAAGGGACCAAGTAATAAGGGCAATTTCTGTTAAATTTATCTCAATTAGTATGAGGTAGATAGAAGAATAAGTTTTTTAACAATAATTTATTTTAGAGATGTAGAGAAAGTATTGTGAATGGAACAATCAGTTTTTACTTTCTCTAAACGTACTATATACATAATGTATAGAGAAGGTGTTGTAATGCCCCCAAAAATTCGATATCGCGATTTCACCGCAAATACATGTTTTGAGACTCCTTGATTCCAAAAAATAAAAGCATTTTAGAATAATGTCCGTGTGTGTGTGTGTCTGTGGGCAGCATAGCTCACCGTTAAAAACCAAACTTGGTATTTAGGTTTGGTATCTTCCAAGGATGCAACACGAAGATTTTCAAGAAAATCCCCCACCCCCAACTACCCTTTACATGGAACATTTTTCGAAAAATTTTACTATCTCAAAAATGGCTATAACGATTTTGACTAGAATATCATATATTAAAAATATTTACCTCACAAATAAAACGCATATCTTGAATTTTCTGGGAATAGTCTCTGAAGACTACTTTATTCTGGATGAATTTCACGGCATTTAGCATAACTGCTAAACCGTAAGAGATGGACTAAAACTTACCACACAAAAAGTGTAGAGCAGGTTAAAACACACAACTTATGTTATAAAGATTTTGTGGTGGAGTTGGTCGTTTTTTAGATATTCCTCAATTACTCATAATTTTGTCATACGGGAATTTGTTAACTCCTGTCCATACAAATAAAAGGAACTTCAGTCACATAACAATCATTTTTTGACTATCAGTTTAGCCTGTGGTACTCAACTTTTTAACAATAAATTACTTGCTTGTAGAGTTGCAGAGAAAGTCATGTGAATGGAACACAGACTTTTTTCTGATTCCTGGAGCCTGTAAACATATATTTTCGGTGGAATGTCGACATCAAATTTTTGGGTGAATACAGTTCTTCTGTTACCTACCACGTAGAAGAGAAAGTTAACATATTATTTTGCATCTAAACGCTTCTGCTCATTAATTATATTTTTATCTTTTACAGTAAACAAAAACAATCAACATCTCTACTCAGTTTATTTCGTTATAGATTTTGTCGCGTTGATTGTATCGAGCCTTTATGTTGGCTACTGAAAAAGGGAAATTATTTTAGATTATGTGGCACAAATTGCTTTTTGATCCCCTAATCCATTTTATGTTTTAACGGATCACCAAAACTGGCTGCCTAATTAATCTTTCATTTGTATCGAACGAATGATAGCATTCATTTAAATGCGTGTGTTCGAAAAGCACTGAAAGGTACGGCTTTGTGACTGCAAGTGGGGTATTTAAATCAAGAGCGCTTGCAGTGAAAGCCCAACAGCCTGTGACATTTTCCATGGGATTAATCACATAAAAGGGAAATAATTTTAATTTCACAAAGTAAATAAAAAAGTTCCAATGCAATACTTAAACTTTTATTCAGTAAATAAAGTTAAGCACGTGTGTAATATTCATTAGGTTCCACTTACTCTATTGTTGCTGAAACGCTACGTGATAGTCCCTGTTCTATATGAAAATAAGAGCTCGTGAACGCCATGAATTGTCACACTTTGCGGATGTATTCATTATTTTTAGTTTCTCTACACGTATTATGTACGTAGTGTATATAGAAGGTATTGTAAGCACCCAAAAATTCGATACCAAGATTTCACTGGAAATGCATGTTTTGAATCTCCCTGAATCCAAAAAAGACATTTCTGGAAAAAGGTCTGTGCATAGCTAAAAACGAAAGCACCAAGCTTAGTATTTAAGTTTGGTATCTTGCAAGGATCCGACACGAAGATTTTCAAGAAAATCCCCCACCGCCTGCTACCCTTTACATGGAACTTTTTTCGAAAGTTTTGATTTTCTAAAAATGCCTATAACGATTTGGATTAAAATATCCTATATAAAAGATATTTACCTGACGAATAAAATGTATATCTTGAATTTTCTGGGAATAGCCTCTGAAGACTACTTTATTCTGGGTCAATTTTACGGAATTTTGCATAACTGCTAAACCGTAAGAGATGAACAAAATCTTACCACACAACAAATGTCGAGTACTTTAAAACACACACTTTATGTTCTATACTTTTTTTCGTGGAGTTGATTGTTTTTTAGATATTCCTTGTTTTTAGTTTCAGCTATAAAAAACATACTTTTCTCATACAGGACTTTGTGAACTCGTGTCAATACAAACAAAGGAACTTCAGTCACATACCAACCAGCTTTTGACCATCACTTTAACCTATGGTACTCACTTATTTCGCTTCTACTTAGAAGGAAGCAAGTAATAAGACTATTTCTCCTAATTTTTTCTTGATTAGCAGGATGTAAATAGAAGCATAAGCTTTTTAACAATAATTTATTGCAGAGTTGTAGAGAAAGTCATGTGAACGGAACAGATCAGATTTTTTACTTTCTCTACAAGTACTATATACGTAGTGTATATAGAAGAAATTGTAAGCACCCAAAAATTCGATACAGAGATTTCACTGGAAATGCATGTTTTGAATCTCCCTGAATCCAAAAAAGACATTTCTGGAAAAAGGTCCATGTGTGTCTGTGGGAAGCATAGCTCAAAAACGAAAAGACCGTTAAATACCAAACTTGGTATTTAAGTTTGGTATCTTGCAAGGATGCGACACGAAGATTTTCAAGAAAATCCCCCCACCCCCAGCTACCCTTTATATGGAAAATTTTTCGAAAATTTTGATTTTCTAAAAATGCCTCTAACGATTTTGATTAAAATATCGTATATAAAAGATATTTACCAAATAATATGTATGTCTTAAATTTTACGGAATTTTGCATTACTGCTAAACCGTAAGAGATAGACTAAACCTTAGTATACAAAAATGTAAAGCACATTCAAACACACAGCTTATGTTATATACATTTTTTTCGTGGAGTTAGTCGTTTTTTAGATATTCCTTTTTTTTCAGCTTTAAAAAACATGCTTTTTTCATACAGGAATTTGCCTTCTCCTATCCATACAAACAAAGTAACTTCAGTCACATAGCAACCACCTTTTGACTATCACTTTAATCTATGGTTCTCCCTTATTTCGTTTCTACTTACAAGGAACTAAGTAATAAGACTAATTCTGCTATTTTTTATTCTCGATTAGCATGAAGCAAATAGAAGCATTAGCTTTGTAACAGTAATTTATTGCAGAAATGTAGAGAAAGTCATGTGAATGGATTACATCAGATTTTGTTCACATGGAATGGTCTTGCCTAGAAACGATTTTATCCACATGACAACCAGCTTTTAAATATTTGACTATCGTTTTAGCCTAGTGTATTCCCTTACAGGGAAGCTAGTAATTAAGACAATTTCTGCTAATGTTTATCTCGATTATTATAAAGTAGATAGAAGAATATTCTTTTAAACAATTATTTGTTATAGCGATGTGGAGAAAGTCATATGAATAGACCACATCAGATTTTTTTTTCTTTTGACGCTGGCTGCCAGTAAACTTTATCACGAAATTTCTGGGTTTAGGTTCGGTGCGCACACAGTATAGCTATGAACTGATGGAGTAGGCGTGATCTCTATATCTTATTGTGTTGCACTATCTAGTATTGCTCACCGCCAGGCCTTGCTCGGTTTCTGCTAGTACATTAACCAGTGAACACTGAGAGAGACATCGCAGATTTAAAAACCTGATTTGTTTCATTCACATGACTTTCTCTGCTTCTTTGCAAAATATTAACGTTAAAAAGTTTATGTTTCTATTTACTTCATTGAGAAAAATAGGCAGAAATAATCTTATTGCTTGCTTGCTTGCTTGCTTGTAAATAGAAGCGAAATAAGGAAGTACCATAGATTAAAGCACCACTGTTAAAAGTTGTTTGTTCTAGACTGAAGTTTGTTTGTATGGACACGAGTTGTCAAATTTCTGTATGAGAAAATTATAATTTTTTACAAGCTGAAACCAAAAACAAGGAATATCTAAAAAACGATGAACTCCACGAAGAAATGTACATAACAGAATTGCGTGTTTTAAATTGCTCTGCATTTTTTGAGTCTTCAGTGACTATTCCCAGAAAATTCAAGATATACATTTTATATGTAAGGTAAATATCTTTAATATACGATATTTTAATCAAAATCGTTAAGAGTCGTTTTTAAGAAAATCAAAATGAAAAAGTTTCATGTAAAGGGTAGTTAGGGGTGGGGGCATTTTCTTGAAAATCTTCATGTCGCATCCTTGGAAGATACCAATATTAAAATACAAAGTTAGGTATTCAACGGTCTTTTCGTTTTTGAGTTATGCTGACACACACCTATGGTACTCCCTTTTTTGGCATCTACTTACACGGAAGCAAATAATAAGACTATTCTTGCTAATTTTTTGCCAATTAGCATGAAGTAAATAGGAGGATAAGCTTTTTAATAATATGTTTTTGCAGAGATGTGGAGAAAGTCATAAGAATGGAACACATCGGATTTTTCAATTAAACACCTCAACTTTTCTCAAACGAGAAGTCGTCGATCATTTGATATCTGTTTTGTTTTACTTCTGGCCATTCAAAGAGAACGAAATTTCAGTTCTATTATACAACAAACAGCTTATAAAAAATTCAACTCTTGTTTTAGTCTAGGTATTTCCCTTCTATTACAAGTAAAGGTGTAATGGTGGTAATCTTTTTCTTGATAATAAGATGTAAATTAAAGAATAATATTTTGTAAGAACAGTTTGTTTGTAGATCCGGTAGAGAAACACATGTTAATGGCACGCATCGGATTTTTATCGTAACATTCATTCAAAGCCGTCTCTTTTTTGGATATTTTAAAAACACAATTCAACAAATAAGCCTCTTTATTTCAAGTAAAAACTTTTCCTCTTGGGATTGTATCTAATTTTTCTGTTCCTTGGAGCGTCTTCTGCTGCTTTTAACGTGATTGCCTTATCCCTCTCATATCGTTGGTTGGAAATTTGATTCGTTTTATTTTGATATGAAATTTAAAACGTTCTTCTCTGAATAAGATTTCTTCAAGTGTGTTTTAAATTCTGTTCTGAATGTTAAAGCATTTCCAATTTGTTTTTACTTTAAAATCATTTTTATAAAGAAAATATTTCAAAAACCACGTTGCCCAACAATTTCGTATTTCACAGTTATATATAACGCTTCGTGTTTTATAAACATTTGATGTGTTACACTCACTTGACTTTCTCTAGCTACTCCAAAAACAAAATTCTTACGAAAGATAATTCTTCTTTCAACACCATGTTAATGGAACTAAGGGAATGCACTAGGCTAAAATAATAGTCAAATGTTTTAAAGCTGTCGTTTTGCAATTGTCATTGCAAATCGCTTCTTTGTTTGCACAGGAATAAAACAAAAGAAAAACGGACACTTCCTGTGTAAGAAAACTAATGAAACTAACAGTTGAAACTAATAAAAAGAAATATCTCGGAAATTGATACCTGCACAACATAAACGTAAAGGATATAAATTTTGTATTTAATGAGATCTACATTTTAAGTTTTATGTATCTCTTACGGTTTACTAGTTATGCCAAATTCAGCAAAATTCATTCAGAATAAACAGGTCTTTAGAAGCTACTCCCAGAAAATTCAAGATATACATTTTATTTCTGATAGAAGTGGCTTGAATATATGATATTTTAATCAAAATCGTTAGAGCCATTTTTAACAAAAACAAATGATTCGAATTTTTTCCATGTAAAGCGTAGTTAGAGGTGGGGGAATTTTCTTGAAAATTTTCGTGTCGCATCCTTGGAAGATACCAAATCTAAATACCAAGTTTGGTATTTAACGATATTTTCGTTTTTGGGCTATGCTCTCATCAGACACACACACACTCACACATGTACCTTATTCTGAAAATTCTTAGTTTGGTATTTAACGGTCTTTTCGCTTTTGAGCTATGCTGTCCACAAAAACACACACGTACACTCACACATGGACTTTTCTTCAAAAATGCTTTTTTGGACTCAGGGGGACCCAAAACATGTATTATCAACGAAATCTTGGTTTCTAAATTTTTGGTGCATTACAATACCTTCTGTATACACTATGTACATAGTAAGTGTAGAAAAAATGAAAATTTCCCTGAGGTTTATATTATCTTAGAAAGCAGAAAGATTGAAGAAAAGAGGCTGTGGCGCTCTGTCAGGAAGCTTTTAAAAGATTCCACGCCATATTTAAAAGAACATTTAAATGCTAAAACATGGACGCATCACATTAAAGCATATATTCTATTAATCAGAAAATTTCAGAGAGTTTAACTATGCCAAAAACGAAAATTTTCATTTTTGACCCCTTGATAGTACCTTGCACCCTTAAAATGAAGCCCATTATGTACAGCTGCATCACAAAGGTTCATCCCTTGCACTTTAAACAGCACACATTCCCACTGCCCGTAGCTCGTGACACCATGAATATCATCTACAATTTCATTATTCCGTGAAATTGCTTCCTGAAAAGCGCGTCACAGGGCTAAGTATAATCATTGCAAATTAATCCGGAGCCCTTGATTACAGGCCTGGTCATATTAAACCTTCTGGCAGTAATTAATCCTGTTGACAAGCTCACCTGGCTGTTCACACGCATTGCAGCGACTTCGTTTGCCCCCGGCTCTATATGCACACAGAAAGTGCTATGCTGTGAGTTGGGTTGCCTAATGTGTAGGACATGGCAAAGCCAAAAGGACGAGAATTGCACGCACTTGCTGGCGCTCTTGGGCTAATGAAACATTGTGCTTTTGGAAAATGGGCAGCGGCTCTAGGGTTCTATTACCACTTGAATGGTTTTCATGACCGTGAATGCTAGAATTGTCATGCTCTTCCGGTGATTAAACGCACCATAACGTGAATACCCAAAAGGGTTTGAACCCGAATCCTGTCCATACCATACACTCTCTTGCTTTACACTCTCTTCAATGCAAAGTATACAGGATGTTAATGAACTACACCGAAATAATTTTCGAGATTGTGCACGTGACTGATATAAGTAAATTGAGATCGGCGATGCATGGTCCCCGGATAAACATAACGCAACTACATAGCGGTAAACGTATAGAAATATTGATTTTTAGCAGCTCGTTATTAGCGTTCTCAAGATTTAATGTCGCAAAAATCTGTAAAATCTCGAACTAATCACTTGACAGTGCGACACTGAGCATTCATTAACTACGTTCTTGAGTTATGTAGCCTAATCTGGAGGCGTTTTTTCAACTGCACTGGTGGTTTAATGCGTAACGTGGAAAGCGGCCACCCCAAAGGTCATGAGTTCGATTCGTGTCATAGAGTAAATATTTTTCTTATTATTTTTTTCATTTCAGACGAAGTGCCGCGATACGTGAACGAGACCCGAACTAGGAAACTATCTTTCACTTGAGAAGTGAAGCTTGAGAAGTACGCTGTAATATGTCACTTCGTTTTTCGTGTTATACTCTCGAATGTTTGATAAATTAGCCAGTGGCGTACTGGCACTTCAGAAACTTATAGCCCTTACTTCGACATTTCAATAAACAGGCCGTAAGTCTATCTCATATTACTTATTTAAGTAATCTACATATTCTGTGAAAATATTTCGGTATAGTTCATTAACATCCTGTATAGCACATGTAAGCATCAAATACCTTACGGATTTTCCAACCTCCCAAACTGAGCCACGCTATTCTCGATCTTTGTTTCATACCCAATTTTAAAATATATGTTTTTTTACCCCACCCAAATTTTATTTCGGTTTGTATGTGCAATGACGGTGTTTTCTACATTCATATTCTATTTCCTGCCTGTTTATATCGCATAGTCGTCCTTTTACTTTATTCACAACGTTATATCTATTTTCGTTACCTCTTTGCCAAATATCGTTTAAGCCAATCTTTGATAATCCCCGTTGTAGCCCCGCCACCCATCATTTGGATGTTCTATGTTATTCAGCTAATGCCAATAACATATTCTCTTACAGTGGTTTGATCACCTTTAATTATTCGCAGCCAGTATCTAAGTCTACTTAATTTAGCATATACAGCATCTTCCCAGCTTACGAAAAACACCGAAATTAGAAGTTCCCCTCCCTAATCCCAGAATACGTTTCCAGAAATGACATAGTATTTTATTTAGATTATCTACCCTCTAACATCCCCACACCTCACTTTCATATAGTAAAGTATTTTTAGGCAGCCTGAACGGCCATCCGCTGGTGACGTAAATATTGTATTAGTGTAACCTTAATAAAATACTACTACTATTACATTTTAACATCGCCTGGAGATCATTTGGAAAACAATACAAATCCTAATTTTAAGTGAGATGTAAAAAAACAAAAAAAAACCCAAAAGTCAGTTTTTTCTCTGCTATTTCTGCAATTGGAATTCATCTTGTGTTATATTCATATGACTTTCTATTCCCATATTTTTTATATTTTCAGAGAGTAATTAATTACTTGACCCTATGAATTTTGAGTAATAGTTCTCATATCCAAGTTGTATTTATTTTGTATATGAAAGCTATTAGGAAATAAATGTTTTGGATTCCCCTGAATCCAAAATAATCTGAGATGTTCTATTGTCACGACTTTCTCAACAGCTATGTAACAAATTATTGTTAAAAAGTTTATGCTTCTACTTACTTCATTATAATCAAGAAAAAATTAGCATAAATCGTCTAACTACTTCTAAATAGACGGGATTTAACAAACTTCTGTATGAGAAAAGTATAATATGACAAGGAGTATCTGATGTGTTCCCTTCACATGACTTTCTCTACATCTCTTTAACAAATTATAGTTAAATAGCTTGTGCTAATGTTTACTTCATTCTAATCCAGAAAAAGTAGCTGAAATTTTCTTATTACTTGTTTCTATGTTATAGCAAAATAAAGAAGCACCATAGGCTTAAGTGATAGTCAAAAGCTGGTTGCTATGTGACTAAAGTTCCTTTGTTTGTGTGGAAAAGGGTTCACAAATTTCCATATCTGAAAATTATAATATGACAAGGAATATCTCAAAAAGTTATCATATCTACGAAAAAAAAATATATATATAATATAAATTGTGTGTTTTAACGAACTCTGCATTTTCAATTCAGTAAGTTTTTGTCTATCTCTTACAATTTACCAGTAATGCAAAATTCCGAAAAATTTATTCAAACTAAATATGTCTTCAGAAGCTATTTCCACAAAATTCAAGATACACATTTTATTTGTGATAGAAATTTTCGAAACTTTTTTCATGTAAAGGGTGGTTTAGGGTGGGGGGATTTTCTTGAAAATCTTCGCGTCGCATCCTTAGAAGATATAAAACTTAAATACCAAGTTTGGTATTTAACGGCCTTTTTGTTGAGCTATACTGCACAGACACACACAAACACACACGCACACACACTCACACACACAAACGCGGACATACAGACACACATAGGGTCAGTTTTCTGAAAATGTTTTTTCTTTTTGTTTCAGGGAGTCCTAAAACTTGAATTTCCGGTGAAATCTCCGTACGGAATTTTTGGGTGCAATACAATATCTTCTCCGTACACTATGTACATAGCACGTGTAGAGAAAGTAAACATAGTTCTTTCTCTACTACTGCTGCAACTGATAATAATCTTGTGTTATATTCATATGACTTTCTATTACGATATTTTCAGAGAGTAATTAATTTCCTAACCCTATTTTTGGGTAATAGTTCTCATACCTAAGTTGTATTTATTTTGTAGATGAAAGGTATTAGGATTATAGACTACAGAAATAATTGTAAACTTTATTTCTTTCTCTACATGTTCTATGTACGTAGTCTATAGAGAAGATATTGTAAAGCACCCCAATATTCGATTCATGGAAATAATAGTTTGGGGTCCCCCTGAATCCAAAATAATCTTATGTGTTCCATTCTCATGACTTTCTCTACATCTCTGCAATAAATTATTGTTAAAAAGCTTACGCTTTATTTACTTCATGCGAATGAGAAAAAATCAGATGAAATGAACTTATTACTTGCTTCCTTGTAAGTAGCACCGAAATAAGGGAATATCATAGGTTAAAATGAAGTCAAAAGCTGGTTGGTATGTGACTGAAGTTCCTTTGTATGAACACAATATGTGTGAAAAGTGTAAGTTTTTTAAAGCTGAAACCAGAAACAAGGAAAATCTGAATAAACTGGTCCCCATGGCCGCGCTCGCCAAACCGTCTAGCTTTGGTGTTTCGCGGCGCAGGGGATCGTGGGTTTGAGTCCCGCCTTGGGCATGGGTGTTATATGTTTGTGTATGTGTGTGTAAAAAGTAAAACAGAAATACAGTAATCAAAGTAAACAAATTACGTAAATAAAAAGTAGGGTATACAGCGCCGGAGTCCCGATCAGACTCCGGAACTGTATTTAAAAAAAAAATAATGATCAACTCCACGAAAAAAGTTATATAACATAAATGGTGTGTTTTAACGTGCTCTGCGTTTTTATGTGGTAAGTTTTTGTCCATCTCTTACGGTTTAGCAGTTATGGAAAATTCCGTAAAATTCCTACAGAATAAGGTAGTCTCAAAAGGCTATTCCCAGAAGATTCAAGATATATATTTTATTTGTCAGGTAAATATCTTTAATATACGATATTTTAATCAAAATCGTTAGAGCAATTTTTGAGAAAATAAACATTTTCGAAAAACGTAGTTGGAGTTGGAGGCATTTTCTTGAAAATCTTCGTATCGCATCCTTGGAAAATACCAAATTTAAATACCAAGTTTGGTATTTAACGGTATTTTCGTTTTTGAGATATGCTGCCCACAGACACACACACACACATACACATACACAGAACCAGACACACACACAGATGGACATTTTTCTAAAAACACCTTTTTTGGATTCGGGTGGTCTCAAAACATGTATTCCGGTGAAATATCGGTATCGAATTTTTGGGTGCATGAAATACCTTCTCTATACACTATGTTCATAGTAAGTATAGGGAAAGTAAAAATCTGATGTGTTCCATTTACATGACTTTCTCTACTTCTCTGCAACAAATTATTGTTAAAAAGCATATGCTTCTTTTTACTTAATTCTAATTGAGAAAAAAATAGCAGAAATGGTCTTATTACTTGCATCCTTGTAAATATAAGGAAATACGGGAGGACCAAAAGTTAAAGTGATAGTCTTTTAAGTAGAAGGGAAATGAGAGAATGGAAAATGCCAAAGCGATACTCAAAACTTTTAAAATCTTCCTGTAGCATCCCTGTGAGTCCCCGTATCGTCCTCACAAACACACGGACACACACGGACCTTTTTCTAAATTTGTTTTGGGGGAATAGGAGACTCTTAAACGTGTATTTCCTGTGAAATTTCGGTATCGAATTTTCTCTGTACACTATGCACAATGTATGTGTAGAGGAAGTAAAAAGTGGTCCATATTAATGCTACAGCTGTAAAAGAAAATAAACCCAAGGAGAACCCACAAAGCCTTGATGTGTAAATTCAGTAATATCGCTCACCCATAAGTATATTTATTACCATTAATAGAATTATCATATCTGGTAAACAACGGGCATATAATGTTGATAATAGGACTGAGTAATGAGCAAATTTATAAAATCTCTCATGCGTACATCATATTATGTATCAGTCACTAATAACTGCAATGACAAATTATGGGACGGAACTCGCTATCAGATTTATATCCCATCTTCAAATAAATATTCCGGAGAAGCGTCAAATTTAAATACCCCTTCCCCTTTTTGGTAATGTATTTACTCATCTCCACCTCGCAATGATTAATATGCAAAGCTGGACTGCACCATCACTCCATGAACAGAATGACATTAAACACGACCACAAAACTGGACCTTTATGTCGCAATACATCCTTTCTGCAAATCGCAGTTTAACGCCTGGGTTCAGCATTAGCAAGCAATCTAAGCAAACGCTACATATTGAAACGTAGCTAAAAAAAATCTGATGTGTTCCATTCACATGACTCTCTCTATATCCCTGCAACAAATTACTCTTCAAAAGCTTATACTTCTATTTACTTTATGCTAATCAGAAAAAAATTAGCAGAAATAGTCTTATTACTTGCTTCCTTGTAAGTAGAAGCCAAATAAGAGAGTACTATAAGTTAAAGTGATAGTCAAAAGCTGGTTGCCATGTCACTGAAGTTCCTTTGTTTGTATGGACAGCAGTTGACAAATTCCTGTAGTTTTTCATAGCAGAAACAAAAAACAAGGAACGTCTCAAAAACGATGAACTCCACGAAAAAAATGTATATAATATAAATTGTATGCTTTAATGTGCTCTACGGTTTTTGTGTAGTAAGTTTCTGTCCATCTCTTACGGTTTAGTAGTTATTCAAAATTTCGTAAAATTCATCCAGAATAAACTACTCTTCGGAGGCTATTTCCAGAAAATTCAGGCTATACATTTTATTTGCCAGGTAAATATCTTTAATATACGAAATTTTAATCAAAATCGTTAAAGCCATTTTTGAGAAAATCAAAATTTTCGAAAAAAGTTCCATGTAAAGGGTAGTTAGGGGTGGGGGGATTTTTCTCAAAATCTTAGTGTCGCATCCCTAGAAGATACTAAACTTAAATACCAAGTTTGGTATGTTACCGACTATTCGTTTTTGAGTTGTCGTGTTCACAGACACACAGACACACGGACACACGGACACTCGGACACACACACACACACACGGACCTTTTTGTGAAAATGCTTTTTTTGGATATTGGGGACCTTAAAACATATATTTTCCGGTGAAATCTCGGTATCGAATTTTTGGGTGGAGTGCAATACCTTCTCTATACACTATGTACATAGTGCGTATGGAGAAAGTAAAAATAATAATAATAATAACAATAATAATAATAATAACTATAATAATAGAGTAGTAAATAATTGGATTAATTATTTTTTCACACAAGTTGGAGTTGGATAAGTAGAGTCGAACTGAAAAATTCAATGCCATAACCCAGGTTTGTACCACGGATCTCCCGCCGGTTGCTCTGCCATTGAGCTACCATGTCAACTTGCCGGCGTAGCACCAAATTTCTCAACTGACTCGCACGTTTCCCGGTAAACCACAAAGTGTTCTCATATTATTTTGAGATGACAACTCCAATGGCGAATTCTGGGACTTAAGTACTTGCAACATTGAAAGTCACCATTGGGGTTGTCATCTCAAATTCATTTGAGAACAGCTTGTGGTTTATCGGGAAACATGCGAGTCAGTTGAGAAATTCGATGCTATTCCGGCATGTTGACATGGTAGCTCAATGGTAGAGCAACCGGATAGAGATCGGGAGAACCGTGGTACAATCCCGGCTATGACATTGAATTTTTCAGTCAGACTCTACCTATCCAATACTACTACTACTAATAATAATTATTAATAATATTTGGACTCGGTCCGTTTAGGTAAGAGACGAGCTCTTTAACCATTCTCCCACAAAAATGTTGATGTTAAAACACGCTTTTTGTACTCCTAAAACCGAATGCGACCAGTGTTTAAAAATCGAATATCGCTTTATCCTACTGCATTGTTTTATTTACCTTAAACAAACAAAAATCTGATGTGTACCATTCACATGACTTTCTCTATATCCATGCAACAAATTATATTTAAAAAGCTTATAATTCTATTTACTTTATGCTAATCAGAAAAAATTAGTAGAAATAGTCTTATTACTTGCTTCCTTGTAAGTAGAAGCCAAATAAGGGAGTACCATAGGTTAAAGTGATAGTCCAAAGCTGGTTGCTATGTCAGTGAAATTCCTTTGTTTATATGGATATGAGTTGACAAGTTCCTGTATGAGAAAAGTATACGTTTTTCATAGCAGAAACCAAAAATAAGGAATATCTCAAAAACGACAAACTCCACGAAAAAAATGTATATAACATAAGTTGTGTGCTTTAATGTGCTCTACATTTTTTGTGCAGTAAGTTTTTGTTCATCTTTTACGGTTTAGCAGTTATTCAAAATTCAGTAAAATTCATCCAGAATAAACTACTCTTCAGAGGCTATTCCCATGAAATTCAAGATATACATCTTATTTGTCAGGTAAATACTTTTAATATACGAAATTTTAATCAAAATCTTTAGTCATTTTTGAGAAAATCAAAATTTTCGAAAAAAGTTCCATGTAAAGGGTAGTTGGGGGTGGGGGTATTTTTCTCAAAATCTTTGTGTCGCATCCGTGGAAGATACTAAACTTAAATACCAAGTTTGGTATGTTACCGACTTTTCGTTTTTGAGTTATCGTGTTCACAGAAAAGCGGACATACGGACACACGGACACATACACACACACACGGACCTTTTTGTGAAAATTCATTTTTTTGGATACAGGGAACCCAAAAACATATATTTCCAGGTAAATCTCGGTATCGAATTTTTGGGTGGAATACAATAGTAAAAACGGAAAGTCGGTTAAACACCATACTTGTAGGTATACAATTTCAGCATCTTACAATGGCATACGAAGATTTTCAAGAAAATTCCCCACGCCCAGCTACTCTTTACATGGAACATTTTTTAAAACTTTGGTTTTCTCAAGAATGACTCTAACAATGTTGATTAAAATGCCATAAGTATGTTTAAGATATTTTCAAGCAAACGAAATGTATATATAAAGTTTTCTGGGAATAGCCTCTAAAGATCTCTTTATTTTGGAAGACTTTTGCATAACTTACGAACCGTAAGGTACAGATAAAACTTACCGCACAAAAAAAAAGATGTCATTAAAACACACAACATATGACATGTGTATATTATTTTTCCCCGTAGAATAAACCGTTTCCGAGATAACCCTACTTATAGTATCGGTTTTAAAATACTTAAACCGTTTTCATATGTGAATTTGTCAACCCCAGGCAAGGCACAGAAAAGCATTTCAATTGCATTGCAAACGACCATTTAAGAGATTTGACTATCGCTCTAGCTTGGGTTACTCCCTAATTTCTCTTCTACTTACAAGAAAGCCGGCAATAAGAGTATTTCTGTTAATTACTTTCTCTGCTTGTACTATGTACGCAGTGTATAAGGAAGGTGTTGCATTCCACCCAAAATTCGATAGCGAGATTTCACCGGAAATACACCTTTTAGGGTCCCTTGTATATAAAAAAGTATTTTTAGAAAAATTCCCGTGTGTCCGTATGCCTGTGAACACAATAACTCATAAACGGAAAGTCGGTAAATACCAAATATTTTGAGAATATTTTGAGAAAAATCCTTCCACCCCAAACTACTCTTTCCATGATGAAAAATTTCGAAAATTTTGATTTTCTCACCGTATTAATATGGCATATAAAATGTATATTGCGAATTATCTGGGAATAGCCTCTAAAGACCTGTTTATATATGAATGAATTTTGGTGAGTTTTACGTAACTGCTATACCGTAAGAGATAGACAGTAAATGTAAATCACGTTAAAACACACAATTTATATCATATGTGCATTTTTCGGTGAATTGACCATTTCTGAGATATTCCTTGTTTTTGCTTCAGATTTAAAATAATAACTTTTCTCACACAGAAAGCTGTAAACTCCTGGCACTTCTTAGCATCGGATTTCAATCACATGAGAACGAGATTTTAAAAGACTTGACAATCGTTTTGGCCTAGTGTATTCCCTTATTTACAAGGAAGCAAGTAATTAAGTCTAAGGTTAATGTTTATCTGGATTATCATGAAGTAGAAGAATATGCTGTTTAACAATAAACTGTTAGAGCGATGTAGAAAAATGTACAGCATGTAAGTTATACGTTTTTTTTATTGAAGTTGATCGTTTTTTACACATTCCTTGTTTTTGGTTTCAGCTTTGAAAAACATACCTTTCTTATACAGGAATATTTCAACTCCTGTCCATATACACAAAGGAACTTCAGTCACATATTAACCAGCTTTTGTCTATCACTTTAACCTATGGTCCTCCCTTATTTCGCTTCTAATAACAAGGAAGCAAGTAATAAGTCTATTTCTGCTAATTGTTTCTTGATTAACATTAAGTAAATAGAAACAAAGACACACACACACACACTCACACAGACACACTCACACTCGCACACACACACTCACACAGATACACACACACTCGCACACACAAACACACACACTCACACACATGTATTTTTTCTCAAAAAGCATTTTTTTTATATCAGGGGTCCCAAAACATGTATTTCCGGTGAAATATTGGTATCGAATACTTGGATGGAATGCAATACCTTCTCTATGCACCATATATATAGTACTTATAGAGAAAGTAAACATGTAGCACACTTTCCAAAATGTCGGTAATATTGGTTATGACATAAATATTGGTTCAAACACCTAACATTTTGACTTTCTCTATAAGTACTATGAACTTAGTGCATAGAGCAGCAATTGCATTCCAACCCAAAAATTCGATACCGATATTTCACCGCAAATACCTGTTTTGAATCCCCCTGAATCCATTTATGGAAAAAGATCCGTGTGTGTGTGTCTGTGGACAGCATAGCTCTAAAATTAAGAGACCGTTTAATACCAAACTTAATATTTAAGTTCAGTATTTTCCAAGGATGCGACACAAAGCTTTTCAAGAAAATCGCCGCACCCCCAACATTTCGATTTTCTCAAAAAAGGCTGTAATGATTTTGAGTAAGATATATATTAAGGATATTTAACTGACAAATAAAGCGTATATCTTGAATTTTCTGGGAATAGCCTCTGAAGATTGCTTTATTCTCAATGAATTTTACGGAATTTTACATAAGTGCTAAACCGTAAGAGATGGACAAAAACTTACCCCACAAAAAATGTAGAGCACGTTAAAACACACAATTTATGTCATATACATTTTTACGTGGAGTTGATCGTTTCTTAGATATTCCTTGTTTTTTATTTCAGCTTTAAAAAACTTATCATATAGCATCTTGCTTTAGACTTTCGCTTTAACCTATGCTACTCCCTTATTTCGCTTCATCTTACAAGGAAGCAAGTAATAATTTTTTCTTGATTAGCATGAAGTAAATAGAAGCACAAACTTTCTAAAAATAATTTGTTACAGAGATGTGGAGAAAGTCATGTGAATTGGAGCACATCAGATTCTTTAATTCAAATTTCAATTATGAACCTATTCGTTGTCCGAACAAAAGTGTCATTTCAATGAAATAAAAAAAAAATCTGATGTGTTCCATTCACATGACTTTCTCTACAACTCTGCAATAAATTATTGTTATAAAGCTTATGCTTCTATTTACCTCCCGGTAATCGAGAAAAAAATTAGCAGAAATAGTCTTATTACTGACTTTCTTGTAAGTAGAAGCGAAATAAGTGAGTACCATAGGTTAAAGTGATAGTCAATGCTGGTTGCGATGTGAATGATGTTCCTTTTTTTGTATGGACACGAGTTCACAAAGTGCTGTATGATAAAAGTATATTTTTTATAGGTGAAACCAAAAACAAGGAATATCTAAAAAACAATCAACTCCACGAAAAATCTATATATAACATAAAGTGTGTGATTTAAAGTGCTCTACTTTTGTTGTGTGGTAAGTTTTTGTCCATCTCTTACGGTTTAACAGTTATGCAAAATTCCGTAAAATTGACCCCGAATAAAGTAGTCTTCAGAGGCTATTCCTAGAAAATTCAAAGTGTACATCTTATTTGTCAGATAAATATCTTTAATATACGATATTTTAAATAAAAATCTTTAGAGCCAGTTTTTAGAAAATCAAAATGTTCGAAAAAAAATTCCATTTAAAGGGTAGTTTGGGGTAGGGAGATTTTTCTCAAAATCTTCGTGTCGCATCCATGGAGGATACTAAACTTAAATACCGAGTTTGGTATTTTACCGACTTTTCGTTTTTGAGCTTACATGTTCACAGATACACGGACACACACGGACCTTTTTCTAAAAATACTTTTTTGTATACAGAGGACCGTAATACATATATTTCCGGTGAAATCTCGGTATCGAATTTTTTGGTGGAGTGCAATATCTTCTCTATACACTATGTACATAGTGCGTATAGAGAAAGTAAAAAGTATTATAGTTTTACACTGCATGTCTACAATTTGAACCACGTTAAGTACGAGAAATGTTTAGGGTCGCGCAAGGCGGTCCTAATGCGTTCTGCATGTTTGATTTTAGAGATAGTAAGAGAACATAACACCTGGTGAGGTTCTTGCCCCAATTTACTATATTCGTTTTATGACCATTTTGGATCCTTTTTATTAGTTTACTACCCATTAGTGCTATACAGGTATAGCCATGAAAACTTATACAGTTATAACCTTAGGGGTACAATAAACTGCCCCCACTCGACCTTGCCAGCAGAATACGTGTTTAACATTTACAGCGAACGTAATGTGAAAGTTTCCTCTCTGAATTATATTAGTCCAGTTGGAACATATTTCTAAGTAGTTAAACATATACCTCTGCATAATTAAAATGAAGCATTAAAGGGGCATTGAAGTGCTAAATATGTTTTTTAAAGTATTTTGTACACATTGGAACAGTACAAGGGTCAAAAGTTATCTAAAAGGGACATATAAATTATATCCAATATACGAGGGCCGTTTTTTTTTCAACCTCCGAAAGGCTATAAATAAAAGACAAGTTAATAGAAAACAATTATTTTATTACTAAAAGTTTTGTACACTTACGGTTACTTTTCAACATAATCACCGAAAATATTGAGACATTTATCGTACCTGTGCACAAGCTTTGCAATATCCGCTTCAAAAAATATTGCTGCCAATGATTTCAAATGAGCATTGACTTGTTTTGAACATATTCGTTGGTTTGAAAGTACTGCACTCCTAGCCACGTCTTCAGTTCAGGGAAAAGGTGAAAGTCGCTGGGTGCCAGGTCAGGACTGTACGCAAATGATCGAAAATGTCCCACTGAAGTTGTTCAAGTAGTCGATGGGTTGTGCCAGCAGTGTATGGACGAGTGTTGTCATGGATCAACACAATTCCTGAAGTTAGCATTCCTCTTCATTTGTTTTGAGTGGCTTTCCGTCGTAAAAACAAACAACGTCAATGCTCTTTGAAATCATTGGCGGCAATATTTTTTGAAGACGGTATTGCAAAGCTTGTGCACAGGTACGATAAATGCCTCAATCTTTTCAGTGATTATGTTGAAAAGTAATCATAAGTGTACAAAACTTTTAGTAATAAAATAATTGTTTTCTATGAACTTGTCTTTTATTTATAGCCTATCGGGGGTTGAAAAAAAAAACGTTGTTCGTATTAAAATGCCATAGCTATGCTTATGATATTTTTATGACACAAGAAATTTATATCTTGAATTTTCTGGGAATATGCTCTGAAGACCTGTTCTTCTGGATGGCTTTTAAATGATTTGAGTATCGCTTTAGCCTAGTGTATACCATTATGGCCTTTATACTTAGAAATAAGTAATTCTGAAGATGTTTAACGCGTTTAGCATGATAATAGACCAAAGACTGCCATAACGAAATAGAATAACAATAGCGCAAGCACTGACTGTGCGGGCAACACGGACAGGGCAGAGAAGACGCCAGTACCTATTATTAGGTGTACTGTAGTGACAATAACGCAGATGTGGGTCATTTGTTCAGTAACAGTTCATGTGTATAGGTGCTTGAAGAATTCCATTCTAGATTTAATGAAATGATAGACCTGGAACATGATATACAATTATTCCCTACACCTTTCTTTGTTTTAGTTGATAGTATTTTTAACACACTGCAACTAGAGGTTAGCAGAGTGACATAGAACTAAAAGCCAAATTCCATAATAGAATAAATCCTAGTGACTTCTATAGCAATTCCCCTTTTTCTGCCAGGTATCTTAGCATCTACGCATCTACATATTTATATAAGCAGTTGTTTTCACTGATGAACCCTGTAAGCCACTTCACAAAAACTAGTTATCATAACTTAAAATGAAGTCTTATTTTGTGTGTGAGTCAGAACAGAGTACCTATATGTTGAAAAACTATTGTAGGACAAAAGAATTAACACATTGAAGCCCGTGCGTTTCAGTAGTTGAAGTGCCAAGAAACCTAGAGTTTTTACTCCTACTTTGAGTTATTATTTACAGTACATCAATCAAATCTGCTAAAAAGTATTGGGACAATCTAAAAGTAGGAAAATAGTCATTACTTCCGTATTAATATTTTATTTTAAATTTACATCAAGTATCAAATATGAGTTTGAAAAAAACTGCGTAAAGCAGCTTACAGTCCATTTATTAAAAGTTCGGAAAACTCTCCCTAAATCAGATTTTTTCACAGCTTCATTTGTATCCTGAATTTCAGCTTTACTACACAAAAATCTAGGAAAATGCAGCATTTTAACATTTCAGAGCACAAGCGTAATTAACAAATCACCATCTTCAAAGAAAATGGCGCGACTACCCGAGAGCAACCAATATTACTAAATCTCCTAAAATTCTTGATAGTTGATTAAAGCAAGGACTGATGGCAGCACAGATCAGACAACTAAACGAGAGCTGATGTATGTTCGTTGCCGCATAGCCCAACACCGAGTTACAGTCGTGGAATTGCATTAAAAGCGTTAGAAATATCTGCCTGAGCTATACATGTGCCTGGGCTCCAATGTGCCTGCACGCTCACGGTTAATTTATACTATGATTACATCAACATTGTAAAAAAGGTAAACCTTGTTTACAAGGATAAAGAAGTGATTTCTTTAAATACCAACATCAAGATTTAATAATCATTTCTAAATTTTAATGCTCTGTATGCGATAAGTAGTAATATTTTGATTCTTACGGATTACAATTTATTTCTGTTTTCAGTTATTTTATATCAAATTAATAATACTGAGAATCTTGTAGCTATCACCAATAGTTTAAGATTCATAACTCACGAACTGTAATAGAGAATGCGTCGCTTAGACACATGGGTCTTTCACTGTGTTTGACCCATCATCAGTCGTGCTGAGTAAACAGTGCCCGCGTAAAACGTTGTCCTGGTTACTGGGCGAACCTGCTCTGTGCCATTACGTCACAGGGCAAGTTAGTGACGGTGACTAATAAAGACAAAAGAATACTCTTTTGTAAGAAAAGTTTGTTTGTGGAACACCTAGAGAAACACATGTAAATTGAACACCACAGATGTTTTGTATAGTAAGCTTTCGTCTCTCGCGTACGGCATTTCAGTTATGCAGAATGCATCCAAATTGAAGAGATCCAGAAATTATTCATAGAAAATTCAGGATATACATTATATTTTTCAGGTAAATATCTTTATTTATGACATTTTAATCAAAACAGTTGGAGCTATTTTTCAAAAAATGTAAAAGGTATTTAGGTGTGTTTAATTTTCCTGAAAATCTTCTGTCGCCTCTTTGGAAGATACTGAACTTAAATACCAAGTTTTGTATTTAACCATTTTTTTTTACCTATGCTGCCCAGACACACGCGGGTACACACAGACACACATAAACACACACAGGGACATTTTATAACGTGTTTCTGATGAAATCTCGGTATCAAAATTTTGTTAGGAGTGCATAACCTTCGCTATCTACCGAGCCAGGTGGCTCAGGCGTTTCGTCTATGACTGGCATTCGAGTGGTCATCGGATCGTTTCGTTGACCTCTAATCCATTAGTTTTTCAGGTTTTCTTCCGAGGTCACTGGGCGAATGCTGGGGAGGATTCTTCATTCCTCCGAACTGCCAGTCCCTTCATTTCATCCCAACCGGTCTCTTTCAGGGTTATAAGTGTCAACGAGGACTGTGGTAGAGGCGCCATTTCGTGGAGCTGACTGCACTCTGGAAATACAGCTCTCGGCGGCGGGATGGATCTGGTGTTTGCCTGCAGACTTCAGTGGTATATACGGAAATGAGCCACGGACTCCCGGCGCTCCTCGCGTCGAGATCAAGAACGGCTTGTGAACGGTTAGGGACCCTCCACATCGGTTCTCTATCTATCTGGATGTCGGCCGCCCTTTGAAATTAGACTCCTCTCATCCTTTCCTTTATATTGAAGAACACTCCTTATCAGAAATCGTCACAATATATTATTAGTATTATTTTGTTTATTAATATTATTATTATTACGAGGGTGATCCAGTGAGAGACAGACGATTTGACATAACTAAATAACAGAGAAAGTTATCAACACAAAACTTTACTTACAAAGCTACAGTACCTTATTCTATTGTCAATGCAATCTCCATTTTGTTAAGACATTTACTGTCACGTGGTACAAATTTTTCAGTGCCGATGTTAAACTTTTCTACCGCCAAAGGACTTCCTCGTTTTTTTTTTTTTTTTTAATATACAAAATGTTTTGCCAATCGAATTTTGTAGGCAAATAACGCAAGTGTATAGTGATAATGCAATAGCCGAGTCTTCATTGAGCAAATGATGCAAATTGACTAGTAATCAAGATGAACCAGTGTGTACGATAAAGACCTGAATGGAAGTTCCTCAATCGTTATGGGGGAGTTGAAAGCAAATGTTGATAGAATAATTCAGAAAAACCAGTGTTTCACTTTGGGCACTGTACATGACTTTTGGATGGAAAAGGTTTCCCAGCCATGAAGACCTCAAAGTGACAGTGACATCTTGGATCATAAAATCTGCATTGAAAAATCAGTACCACGTGACAATAAATACCTTGATAGCAATAGAGGATCACGTTGAGAAATAGAGTAAAGTACTGCAGCTTCGTAAATAAAGTTTTGTGTTGATAACTTTCGTTATTATTTAGTTATTTCAAATAGTCTGTCACTTTATGGATAACCTTATTATTATTATTTCCACAATTTAACATTTCTTTAAGCTATTTAGTTCTTTATTCACTGCCACTGTTGGAATCACTTCTCTCATCCTTATAATCATACATGAACGAATTCATTTTAGAGATTTGCCCTTTTATGACAGCCCTGTTATAACAAGATCTGCCCATGACAGTTCTTTTGGCGTGAAGTAAAATAACAATAATTTTTGCCTCTAATTTATTCCCGTGTTTTCCTCAGATTTATTGACGAAAAATGATTTCTACTGTTGTATTTGAGTGCAGGAAACATAACAATGGTCTGACAAAACCAGTCACTAACGGGTTCAGTGAGTTCTTTTCCCATCTGCTCTAAGGGGACAATTTATTTTAAACTATAATAATTTTATACACCAAGTGACAATATAATTTCTGGCCACATGAAAAAAAATCTTATGTGTGTCATTCACATGACTTTCTCTTCACCGCTGTAATAAACTTTTGTTAAAAAATATAGTCTTCTATTTACTTTATATGTTCGAGATAAACATTAGCAGAAATTTTCTTAATTACTTCCTTCCATGTTAGTATAAGGGAATACACGAATGTTAAATCTCTTAAAAGCTGGTTGCCATGTGGTTGAAATCAGCTTCTATGCAAGGTTAGGAGTACACAACTTTCTGTGTGAGAAAATTTTTAGTATTTTCAATCTGAAATAAATAATAAGGAATATCTAAGAAATGGTAAATTCCAGAAAAAAACGTATATGACATAAATTGTGTGTTTTAACATGATCTACATTTTTTTTGTAGTAAGTTTCTGCCTAACTCTTACGGTTTACTAGTTCCGCTAAATTCCTCCAGAGTAAAGTAGTCTTCAGAGGCTATTCCCAGAAAATGCAAGACATACATTTTATTTGTCAGGTAAATATCTGTAATATACGACATTTTAATCAAAATCGTTAGTCATTTTTGAGGAAATCAAAAGTTTCGAAAAAAATTCTATGTAAAAGGTAGTTTGAGGTGTGGGGACTTTTCTCAAGATCTTCGTGTCGCATCCCTGGAAGATATTAAACCTAAATACCAAGTTATATGTATACACTATGTATATAGTATTTAGAGAAGGTATTGCACTCCACCCAAAAATTCGATACCGAGATTTCACCGGAAATATATGTTTTAGGGTCCCCAATATTCAAAAAAAGCATTTTCACAAAAAGGTCCGTGTGTGTGTGTGTCCGTGTGTCTGTGAACACGATAACTCAAAAACGAAAAGTCGGTAAAATACCAAACTTGGTATTTAAGTTTAGTACCTTCCAGGGATGCGACATGAAGATTTTGAGAAAATCCCCCCACTCCCAACCCTCTACATGGAACTTTTTTCGAAAATTTTGATTTTCTCAAAAATGGCTCTAACGATTTTGACTAAAAGTTCGTATATTATAGATATTTACAAGACAAATAATATGCATATCTTGAATTTCCTGGGAATAGCCTCTGAAGAGTAGTTTATTCTGGATGAATTTTACTGATTTTTGAATAATTGCTAAACCTTAAGAGATGGACAAAAGCTTACCACAAAAAAGATGTAGAGCACATTAAAACACACAATTTATCTTAAATACATTTTTTTCGTGGAGTTCGTCGTTTTTGAGATATTCCTTATTTTTGGTTTCTGCTATGAAAAACGTATACTTTTCTCTTACAGCAACTTGTCAACTCCTATCCATATAAACAAAGGAACTTCACTGACATAGCAACCATCTTTTGACTATCACTTTAACCTATGTTTGTCCCATACCTACTTACAAGGAAGCAAGTAATAAGACAATTTCTGCTCATTTTTTCTGTTTTGCATAAAGTAAATAGAAGTATAAGCTTTTTAAGCATAATTTGTTGCAGCGGTATAGAGAAAGTCATTTGAATGGAACACATCAGATTTTTTTTTTATATATATATTGCCAGTAAAATAAAATCTCGGTATCGAATTTTTGGGTGCAATACAATACCTTCTCTATACACTATGTACATAGTACGTATAGAGAAAATAAAAATGCTTTATCTTAAGGAATATTTCTAATTTTATGTACTTAAGGTTTCCTTATAGGCTACATGTTCTTAATAAAGATACAGGCTGTTAGAAACGCGTTTATAACGTCGTTAATTTAAGTGTGCCGTAGTTTTCAAAGAGCAGACTGCCCCCGAATATAACAACTGCAATTTCAAACAGAGTAATAGAGGCAACTTCAACTAATAACACTTATTAATTACGATGGCAATAATTACAGACCGGTCATTAAAGCGAGAGAGATGCTTGCCTCTTCTCCTTTTGAACCCTCGCTTCTCCATTTCTCCTTGCTCTCATAACATGGTTGTTATGCAAGTACCCACTTCAAAGCACACGCTAGAGTCCACATTAAACCCTCTGGTTACAATAAGAGCTGCTAGCAAACATCCGCTCTAGCTTTATTACATGGCGTAACCGAAACACCTCTTGGCTTCAAATTCTACCTGCATCCACAGCTTTAAACTTCATTTTCTTACGTCCTCTAGCACGTGTGTACAATGCACATAGTAGTATTGTATTCCACGAATAAATTTAATACAAATATTCATAGTAAGTACCTGTTTTGGGGCCCCCTGAATCAAAATACATTATTAGAAAAAAAAAGTGAGGTTATGTATTTGCATCTGTGAACACGATAACTCAAAAACGAAAAGGGAATAAAACACCAAACTTAGTATTTAAGTTTAGTATCTTTCAAGAACGTGACACAAACATTTTGAGAAAAATCCACCCACTCCAAACTACTCTTTATATGGACAAATTTCGAAACTTTTGATTGGTTTCGATTCTTACTTTCTCTATACGTGCTATGTATATAGTGTATAGTGCACTTCACCAAAAAATTCGATACCGAGATTTCACCGGAAATATATGTTTAGGGTCCCCTGTATCCAAAAAAAGTATTTTCAGAGAAAGGTCCGTGTGTCCGTGTGTCTGGAAAACGATAACTCAAAAAGGAAAAGTCTGTGAAATACCTAACTTGGTATTTAAGTTTAGTATCTTCCAGGGGTGCGACACGAAGATTTTGAGAAAAATACCCCCACCCCCAACTCCCTTTTACATGGAACATTTTTCGAAAATTTTAATATTCTAAAAAATGGCTCTAACGATTTTGATTAAAATATCGTATATTAAAGATGTTTACCTGACAAATATAATGTATATTTTGAATTTTCTGGGAATAGGCTCTGAAGACTACTTTATTCTGGGTCAATTTTACCGAATTTTGCATAACTGCTAAACCTAAGAGATGGAAAAAAACTTACCACACAATAAATAAAAGCACCTTAAAACACATAATTTATGTTATATACATTTTTTTCGTGGAGTTGATTGTTTTTGAGATATACCTTGTTTTATTTTCTGCTATAAAGACATACTTTTCTCATACAGGGCTTCGTGAACTCGTGTCCATACAAACAAAGGAACTTCAGTAGCAGAGCAACAAGCTTTTGGCTATCACTTTAACCTATGGTACCCCCTTATTTCGCTTCTACTAACAAGGAAGCAAGTAATAAGGCTATTCCTGCTAATTTTTGCTCCATTAGGTGAAGTAAATAGAATAATTTGTTGCTGTGATATAGAGAAAGTCATGTGAATGGAACACATCAGATTTTTAAATGCATATACTTTTCTCATACAGGAAGTGACTGTTTTTCATTTGTTTTACTCCTAGCCAAGTGAAGAATTGAATTTCTGTGGCAATATAGTTCAACTAATAAAACACCAATGTAATGGTTGAGATTAGGCAAGTTGAACTAATTGTCGAGCGATATTGTCGAAACATTTTATTGCAGCTATTGTTCATTTCTTTGAAATCCTATCGCACATGATGTTCTTTTGTTTAATCTCCTTGTCTTCGCTATTGCTAACAAGGTGACAGTCCAGTCAGCCATGACATTTCGTGATGGCGAAAAGTTAGAAACGGTTTGGTCAGGCGATCGCACAAGAAAAAAAAAAAAATCATTTTGGTGTAGGCACAGTCGGTCATATAATTCAGGAGGCAGGGAAGAAAGACTAAAAAAATCTGATATGCTCCATTCACCTGACTTTCTCTACATCGATACAATAAATTATTTTTAAAAAGCTTATTTACCTATTAACTTAATGATAATTTTTGAGAAAAAAAATAGCAGAAAAAATCTTATCACTTGCTTTTCTTTAAGTAGAAGGAAAATAAGAGAGTACCATAGGTCAAAGCTGGTTGCTATGTGACAGAAGTTGCTTTGTTTGTATGGACACGAGTTGAAAAAGTCCTGTATTAGAAAGAATAAGTTTTTCAAAGATAAAACAAAAACAAAGGATATCTCAAAAACGATCAACACCACGAAAAAAATGAATATGACATAAACTGTGTGTTTTAAAGTGCTCAACATTTTTTGTGTGGTAAGCTTTTGTCCATGTCTTACGGTTTATCAGTTATGCAAAATTCCGTAAAATTCATTCTGAATGAAGTAGTTTTCAGAGGATATTCACAGAAAATTAAAGATATACATTTTATTTGTGAGGTAAATATCTTTAATATACAATATATACAATATTTTAATCAACATCGTTAAAGCCATTTTTTGAGAAAATCAACATTTTCGAAATAAGTTCCGCGTAGAAGGTAGTTGAGGGTGGGAGGATTTTCCTGAAAATCTTTGTGTCGCATCCTTAGAAGATACCAAACTTAAATACCAAGTTTTGTATTTAACGGTGTTTTCGTTTTTGAGCTATGCTGTCCACAGACACACACAGACACTTACAGACACACACACGGAATTTTTTTGTAAACATTTAGTTTTTGGATTCAGGGGGACCCAAAACATGTATTTGCGGTGAAATCTCGGTATCGAATTTTTGGGTGCAATACAATACTTTCTCTATACACTATGTATATAGTACGTGAGGAAAAAATAAAAAGCATTCGGTATATAAACATGAAGGAATGCGTCATCTACTATTTGAGAACTAATGTAAATATTACATACAATCATTACCTGATAAAGATCTCCCTTTCTATAGATTATAAATTATTAATAGTATATTTCACTGAATTGTTTTATCAAATACAACTCATGTTTTCATGTCTTAGGGCAATAGATTCAGGTCGCTTCGCTCCGGTCGTGATATTACTTATACAATTCAGCTCCACTATAAAAGCACCAATGCAATGGCCCATATTGTGCAATTTCAACCAATCGCGGTCATCTGACTGGAGCGATTATGTCGAAAAATCTTATCGTACTGATGTTCATTTCTTTGAAATCTTGTCTCTTTGACGTTCGTATGTTTAATATCCTCTCTTGGTTATTGGTAACAAGCTGACAGTCCAGGCAGCCAACTTTCACCTTTAATAAATGTCAGTTTCCTAATTGTGCTTTCAATTAATTTAGTTACAATGTTTATTTAAAGTTTTATCCGGTTCATAATATATTTAGTTCAAAAAGTTGTGAGCATACTTATTATTTGTATTTCTTTTGTATGAAACGATTGAAATAAACTCAAATAAAATAATGTTTGTTTCCCTTTCATGTATTTCTTATTAAAAGCTGAAATGTAATTATCTGTTACCTATTTTTACTTTCTCTATACTCACTATGTACATAGTGTATAGAGAATGTATTGCACTCCACCAAAAAATTCGATACCGAGATTTCACCGGAAATATATATTTTAGGGTCCCCTGTATCCAAAAAAAGTACTTTCAGAAAAAGGTCCGTGTGTGTGTGTCCGTGTGTCCGTGTGTCAGTGTGTCCGTGTGTCCGTGTGCCTTTGAACACGATAACTCAAAAACGAAAAGTAGGTAAAATACCAAACTTGGTATTTAAGTTTAGTATCTTCCAGGGATGCGACACGAAGATTTTGAGAAAAATCCCCCCACACCCATCTACCCTTTACATGGAACTTTTTTCGAAAACTTTGATTTTCTCAAAAATAGATCTAACGATTTTGATTATAATATCGTATATTAAGGATATTTACCTAACAAATAAAATGTATATCTTGAATTTTGTGGGAATAGCCTCTGAAGAGTACTTTATTCTGGATGAATTTCACGGAATTTTGAATAACTGCTAAACCGTAAGAACTGGACAAAAACTTACCACACAACAAATGTAGAGCACTTTAAGTTATACAATTTATATTATACACATTTTTTTCGTGGAGTTGATTGTTTTTGAGATATTCCTTGTTTTTGGTTTCAGCTATGAAAATTATACTTTTCTCATACAGGACTTTGTGAACTCGTGTCCATACAAACATAGGAACTTCAGTCACATAACAACCAGCTTTTCACCATCACTTTAACCTATGGTACTCCCTTATTTCGCTTCTACTTACAAGGAAGCAAGTAATAAGACTATTTCTGCTATTTTTTTATTTTTTCGATTAGCAGGAAGTGAATAGAAGCATAAGCTTTTTAACAGTCATTTATTGCAGAGTTGTAGAGAAAGTCCTGTGAATGGAACACATCAGATTTTTATTGTTACTACTCATATTCGTACATTGGGTGTAGACCCGGTCGGCCATATAATTCAGGAGGCAGTGAAGAAAAAAAGAAAAAAAAAAATAAACAAAAAAATTTGGTAAATAAACACGGTTGAATGCGTGCTCTATTATTTGAGAACTAATACATTACAATCATAACCTGTCAAAATCCTCCTTCCTATATATTATAAATTATTAATAGTTTATTTCGCTGAATTGTCTTATCAAATACAACTCGTGTTTTCATCTCTTAGGACAATTGACTGCCGTCGTTTCCCTCCAGTCATGAATTTTCTACAAAATGAAAAACTCCTGGTATTACTCATGACAATTGCATAGCGATAGCTTTTAAAACATTCGACTATCACTTTAGCATAGCGTATTTCTTTGATTCCCTTCTACTTATAAGGAACTAGGTAATAAGAACATTCTGTTTCGATTAGCTTTGTGTACAAAAAAGAATAATATTTTGTTCGTTTGTAGAGCAGTTAGATTAAGTCAAGTGTATGTAACACATCAGATTTTTACTTTCTCTATACGTACTATGTGCATAGTGTATAGAGGAGGTATTGCATTCCACCCAAAAATTCGATACCGTGTTTTCACCGGGAATATATGTTTTAGGGTACCCCAAAAAAAAGCATTTTCAGAAAAAGATCCTTTTGTGTGAGTCCGTGTGTCTGTGAACACGATAACTCAAAAACGAGAATTCGTTAAAATACCAAACTTGGTATTTAACTTTAGTATCCTCCAGGGATGCGACACGAAGATTTTGTGAAAAATCCCCTACCCCAAAATACCCTCTACATGGAACATTTTTCGAAAATTTGGATTATCTCAATACTGGCTCTAACGATTTTGGTTAAAATAACATATAATAAAGATATTTACCTTACAAATAAAATGCGTATCTTGAATTTTCTGAAGAGTACTTTATTCTGGATGAATTTTACGGAATATTTCATAACTGCTAAACCGTAAGAGATGGACAAAGACTTACTACACGAAAAATGTAGAGCACGCTAAAACATACAATTCATGTTATATGTACTTTCTTCGTGGAGTTCATCCTTTTTTAGACATTCCTTGTTATTGGTTTCTGCTTTGAAAAACTTGAACTTTTCTCATACAGGAAGTTGTCAACTCCTGTCCATACAAACAAAGGAACTTCAGTCACATAGCAACCAGCTTTTGACTATCACTTTTCCTATGGTACTCCCTTTTTTCGCTTCTACTCACAAGGAAGCAAGTAATAAGACTATTTCTGCTATTTTTTTCTGATTAGCATGAAGTAAATAGAGCAATAAGTTCTTTAACGGTAACTTGTTGCAGAGATGTAGAGAAAGGCATGTGAAGGAAACACATCAGATTCTTATATACTAGTTATTAAAAACTGAAATGAAATAACTGTTACCTATTTCTATTGTTACTATAGATATTTGTACGTTGGGTGTAGACACGGTCGGCCATATGATTCAGGGGGCAGTGATAAAGAAAGAAAAAACATATGGTAAATAAACACGGCCGAATGCGTGATCTAATCATTTGAGAAGGAATTTAAATATTACAATCATAATCTGATAAAATCTCCCTTCCTATATATTATAAATTATTAATAGTCTATTTCGCTGTTTTTTGTTAACAAATAAAACTCGTGTTTTCATCTCTTAGAACAATTGACTCCCGTCGCTTGGCTGCAGTCGTGAATTATCTACAAGATGAAAACACTCGTGACAAGTGAATAGCGATAGCTTTTAAAACATTCGACTATCACTTTAGCATAGCGCATTCCTTTACTTACCTAATGACCTAAGTAATAATGACATTCTGATAATATTTATTTAGATTAGCATTGAGTAGAAAGAAGAAGAATATTTTTATAAGTTTGATTAAGTCAGAGTGAGTGTAACACATAAGATTTTATACCTTATTATGATATATTCATATCATTTTATTTCGGAAACAATTTTTGGTAAAATTTCAAAGATGCATTTGGTGTTTTTAGATGAGAAAGCGCTGCATTTCCGAGCGTGCTGGTTGCTAACTATTTCAACGCAAGAAGTACACAGTGGGAATGGATGAAGTGATGAAAACGGAGGATGCAGGAATTTGTGCTGGCGTTAATAAAACTTTGTTTGGTTTCCGACTAGCAGCTGACACCCGATCTAGAGGCTGCAGGAAGCCCTTCAGTTTCTGGTTGGCTCTAGGGCTTCTCTCTCAAGGTACAGTCCAGCTGAACAGCTTCATCCATCCTTCAAATCATGAGGTACAGTTTAATTGACAGCTCTGGCACACAAACATACCGTGTGGGAATCATTCTCAAACTCACCTTCCAACAATATCATGTTCTGTTACTGAGTTGTCGGTGAAACAGAAGTAAGAAGAAGGTAATTTATTCCACCCAAAAATTCTCTGCAGAGATTTCACTGAAAATATAGGTTTTGAGACCCATTCAGTCCGAAAAAAGCATACAAAACTCTGATATGTACCATTCACACTACATCACTGCAACAAAGATAATTATTAAAAAGCTTATGCATCTATTTACTTCATGCTAATCGAGAAAATTACCAGAAACAGTCTTATTCCTTGCTTCCTTGTAAGTAGAAGCGAAATAAGGGACTGCCATAGGTTAAAGTGATATTCAAAAGCTGGTTGGTATGTCAATGAAGTCCCTCTGTTTATATGGATCGGAGTTGAGAAGTTCCTGTATGACAAAATTAAGTTTTTCATAGCAGAAACCAAAAATAAGGAATGTCTCAAAAACGACGAACTCTACGAAAAAAATTATATAATATAAATTGTGTGTCTTAACGTGATATACATTTTTTGTGTAGTACGGTTTTGTCTATCTCTTACGGTTTAGTACTTATTCAAAATTCCGTAAAATTCCTCCAGAATAAACTACTCTTAAGATGCTATTCCTAGAAAATTCAAGATATACATTTTATTTGTCAGGTAAATATGTTTAATATTAGAATTTTTAATCAAAATCGTTAGAGCAATTTTTGAGAAAATCAAAATTTTAGAAAAAAGTTTCATGTAAAGGGTACTTTGTTGTGGGGGGAGTTTTCTAAAAATCTTCGTGTCGCATCCCTGGAAGATGCTAAACTTAAATACGAAGTTTTGTATTTGAGCTACTTTTCGTTTTTGAGTTATCGTGTTCACAGACACACGGACACACGGACACACATACAAACACACACACACACAAACACACACACACACACACACACACACACACACAGGGACCTTTTTGTGAAAATGCTTTTTTTTGGATATTGGGGACCCTAAAACATATATTTCCGGTGAAATCTCGGTATCGGATTTTTCGGTGGAGTGCAATACCTTCTCTATACTCTATGTACATAGTGCGTATAGAGAAAGTAAAAAGTTTACGTTTCTAATTACTTCATGCTAATCGAGAAAAATTAGCAGAAATAGTCTTATTACTTGCTTCCTTGTAAGTAGAACGGAAATAAGGGAGTACCATAAGTCAAAGTGAAGTCAAAAGCTGGTTGCTATGTGACTGATGTTCCTTTGTTTCTATGGACAGGAGTTGACAAATTCCTGTATGAGAAATGTATAAGTTTGTGAAAGCAAACGTTTTAGCAGTTAAGCAAAATTCGAAAAAATTCATCCAGAATAAAGAGGCCTTCAGAAGATATTCCCAGAAAATTCAAGAAATACATATTATTCGAGATGTAAACAGATTTAATAGACGTGGTTTTAATGCATTTTTGGGTGGACTGCGATACGTTCTCTACCTATGTACCAAGTATTAAATAGAGAAAATAAAAAGAATCGGATGTGTTACATTCACATGAAAAAAAATTCCAAAATTTTGACTTTCTCAAAATAGGCTCCAATGATTTTGATAAAAATGCAGCATATAAACATACCCACGCGAAAAATAAAATATATATCCCCGATTTCCTGGGAATAACGTCTGAAGATCTCTTCTTTGTGCATAACAGGTACACCGCAAGAGATAGCCAAAAAATTACTACATAAAAATGTAGACCACCTTATGATAACAATTTATGTCATTAAATTTTTTTCGTGGAGTTGACAATTTCCGAAATATTTCTTTTTCTTTTTATTATTCCTTCTTTTTCCTTTTCCCCCAAATTTCCTTTTTTTTTTTACCGTTTTCTGTTGTATGACAAATACACTTTCACAAACAAACTGGTGTTAAAATAAATATACCTATTGATTCATACATATGCATCGTGCGTGTAGAGAAAGTAATAAATTTCTTATCTAATGCCAGATAGATATCACAAAAATTGGATGTGTTCCATTCACATGACTTTCTCTACATCTCTGTAACAAATTATTATTAAAATGCTTCATACTAATCGAGATCAACATTAGCAGAAATGGTATTATCATTTGTTTTCTTGTAAGTAAAAGGGAATAATGGAATATACTAGCCTAAAACGATAGTCAAATCTTTTAAAAGCTGGTTGCCATGTGGTTCAAATATATTTCTTTAGATTGGGAGGAGCTGACAAATTCCTGTATGTGAAAAGTTTAAGAAGGTATTTTATAACTAAAACTAATAATATCTCAAAAATGGTCAATTCCACTGAAAAAAAATAATGACATAAATTGTGTTTCAATGAAATCTACATATTTTCTGCAGTGAGCTTTTCTCTATATCTAACGACTTTTAGTTATGCAAAATCCAGCAAAGTTCATTCAGAATAAAAAGGTATTCAGACATACTGACACACGTACACACACACACACACACACACACACACACACGGACCATTTTCTAAAAATCTGATATGATCCGTTCACATGCCTTTCTCTACATCCCTGTAACAAATTATTGTTAAAAAGCTTATGCTTCTATTTACTTCATGCTAATCGAGAAAAAAATAGCAGAAGTAGTCTTATTACTTGCTTCCTTGTAAGTACAAGCTAAATAAGGAGTACCATAGGTTAAGGTGATAGTCAAAAGCTGGTTGCTAAGTGACTGAAGTTCCTTTGTTTGTATGGACAGGAATTGACAAATTCCTGTATGAGAAATATACAAGTTTTTCAAAGCTGAAATCAAAAACAAGGAACATCTAAAAAACGATCCACTCCACGATATATATATATTGTGTTTTTTAATGTGCTCTACGGTTTTTTGTGGTAAGTTTTTGTCCATCTCTTACGGTTTAGCAGTTATGCAAGATCCTGTAAAATTGAACCAGAATTAAGCGGTCTCCAGTGGCTATTCCCAGAATATTCAAGATATACATTTTATTTGTCAGGTAAATATTTGTAATATACGATATTTTAATCAAAATTGTTAGAGCCATTTTTAAGAAAATCAAAAATTTTCGAAAAAGAGTTCCATGTAAAGGGTAGTTGGGGGTGGGGGATTTTCTAGAAAATCTTCGTGTCGCATCTTTGGAAGATACTAAACTTAAATAACAAGTTTGATAATCAACGGTCTTTTCGTTTTTAAGCTATGCTGTCCAAAGACACACAGACGCATACACACAGACACACACACAGACATACACACGTACACACACGCACACGCACACGCACACGCACACGGACCTTTTTCCAAAAATGCTTTTGTTGGATTCGGGGGGACCCAAAACATATATTTCCGGTGAAATCTCGGTATCGAAATTTTTGGTGAAACACAATACTATCTCTATAAAAATCTGATGTATTAAACTCACATGACTTTCTCTAGCTATTCTACAAACTTCTTAAATAAGATTCTTCTTTTTTCTGCACCTTGTTAATCGAGGTACTCATTAGCACATTGTTCTTATTACTTAGTTCCGTATAAGTAGAAGAAAATAATGGAATACACTAGGCTAAACCAATAGTCAAATGTTTTAAAAACTATCATTATGCCATTGTCATCACAAATCGCTTCTTTTCTTGCCAGGAGTAGAACAAAAGAAAAACGGACACTCCCGTCTGAGAAAAGTATAAGTACTTCATAACTGAAACTAATAAAAATGAATACCTCGAAAACGGTAAGCTCCAGGAGAAAAATGTATATCACATAACTTGTGTATTTTAACAAGACCTAAATATTTTGTATAGTAAGCTTTTGTCTATCTCTTACGGTTTACTAGTTATGCCAAATTAAGCAAAATTCATGCAGAATAAACAGGTCTTCAAAAGCTATTTATAGAAAATTCAAGATATACATTTTATTTGCCAGGGAAATATCTTTAATATATGATATTTTAATCAAAATCGTTAGAGCCATTTTTAAGTAAATCAAAATTTTCGAAAAAAGTTCCATGTAAATGGTAGCTTGGGTTGGGGGGATTTTTCTCAAAATCTTCGCGTCGCATCCCTGGAAGATACTTAACTTAAATACCAAGTTTGGTATTTTAGCTACTTTTCGTTTTTGAGTTATCCTGTTCACACGGACACACGGACACGCACACACGGACCTTTTCCTGAAAATGCTTTTTTTTTTAGATACAGGGGGTCCTAAAACATGTATTTCCGGTGAAATCTCCGTTTCGAATTTTTGGGTGGAATGCAATACTTCTCTATCTCTATGTACATTGTACATATGGGGCTAGAGAAAGTAAAAATGAAATGGCCTTTTATTTATGGACGCTCTTTAAGTGCTGTGGTTCTCAGCGGTTCATTCAATGATGGGCTTAATTTTACTCAGAAGCCTATCTATCAGGCTTGAGGTTCTTTTACGTTCCGTAAAACTACGATACGGGACCACGGCTTTACTTCCCTTTCGAAGGAAGCCATGCTAAGGATTTGTATGCCTAAAAAATCCATCGACGGGTTTGAAACCGCGACCTTAGGCATGTGAATAGTAGCCATTACACCACGGAGGGCGACCTTCCATTTCTATACACTATTTACATAGTACGTGTAGAGAAAGTAAAAAATCTAACCATTCACATGACTTTCTCTATATCCCTGCAACAAATTATTCTTAAAAAGCTTATACTTCTATTTATTTTATGCTAATCAGAAGAAATGAGCAGAAATAGTCTTATTACTCGCTTCCTTGTAGGTAGAAGCGAAATAAGGGACACCATAGGTTAAAATGATAGTCAAAAGCTGGTTTCTATGTCAATGAAGTTCCTTTGTTAATATGGATAGAAGTTGACAAGTTCCTATATGAGAAAAGTATAAGTTTTTCATAGCAGAAACCAAAAATAAGGAATGTCTCAAAAACGACGAACTCAAGAAAAAAATGTATATAACATAAATTGTGTGTTTTAACGTGCTTTACATTTTTTATGTGGTAAGTTTTTGTCCATTTCTTACGGTTTAGCAGTTAGTCAAAATTCAGTAAAATTCATCCAGAATAAACTACTCTTCAGAGGCTATTCCCAGAAAATTCAAGATATACATTTTATTTGTCAGGTAAATATCTTTAATATACGAAATTTTAATAAAAATTGGTGGAGCCACTTATGAGAAAATAAACATTTTTGAAAAAACTTCCATGTAAAGGGTAGTTGGGGGTGGGGGATTTTTTTCTTCAAAATCTTCGTGTCGCATCCCTGGAAGATACTAAACTTAAATACCAAGTTTGGTATTTTACCGACCTTTCGTTTTTGAGTTATCATGTTCACAGACACACGGACACACGGACACACGGACACACGGATACACACACACGGACCTTTTTATGAAAATTCTTTTTTTTGGATATTGGGGAGCCTATAACATATATTTCTGGTGAAATCTCGGTATCGAATTTTTGGGTGGAGTGCAATACCTTCTCTATACACTATGTACATAGTACGTGTAGAGTAAGTAAAAAAAACAATCAAGCTTCTGTGATAATTACAGTAACAATAGCAGCAGACCCTTAATGTGTACGATACTGTAAATAATTCTTCGCTTCCTATTTTATTTCTTGCAGTTGATGCTATAGTAAATGCTCGTAACTTCCGGAGTTTTTACTGCGTTTGGTAAATGGATAGAGCATAACAGATGGGACCTCCCTGGTGGTCCATGGCCGAGAATTATGACGGAAAAAATGTCTTCACGCAATTCAATGGCGTCATTCATCAGGTTGCTTTCGGTAATTGCTTGGATTCCTCCCCTCGCATGTCTGCCCCTGCTCTGCGAGGGATGGTCCGGGAACATCCATAGTCCAATATAGTGATAGCCTGTCATTACTGCTTCAAGTTGCACCACTGGCAATAAAACGCACTCAGAAAAGAATTGCTGTTTCGAAAGCGTCACCTCCAACCGCAAGTTGGACCTCATAAACTCAGTAATATTGTTGATACTCCTAGATTTCAAATTACACGGGGTAGTGATTTTTACTTTCTCTATACAAAATAATTCGATACCGCGATTGCATCGGAAATATATGTTTTAGGGTCCCCCTGTTTCCAAAAAAAAGTATTTTTCAGAAAAAGGTCCTTGTGTGTCCGTGTGTCTGTGAACACGATAACTCAAAAACGAAAAGTCGGTAAAATACCAAACTTGGTATTTAAGTTTAGTATCTTCTAGGAATGCGACACGAAGATTTTGAGAAAAATCTCCCACCCCCAACTACCCTTTACATGGAACTTTTTGCGAAAATTTTTATTTTCTTCAAAATAGCTCCAACGATTTAGATAAATCGTATATTATTATCTTGAATTTTCTGGGAATAGCCTCTGAAGAGTACTTTATTCTGGATGAATTTTACGGAATTTTGAATAACTGCTAAACCGTAAGAAATGGACAAAAACTTACTCCATGAAAAATGTAGAGCACGTTAAAACTTACAATTTATATTAAATACATTTTTTAGTGGAGTTCATCGTTTATGAGATATTCCCTGTTTTTGGTTTCTGCTTTGAAAAACATGCTTTTCTCATACAGGAAATTGTCAACTGTTGTCCATACAAACAAAGGAACTTCAGTGTTATGTCAACCAACTTTTGAGTATCACTTTAACTTTATTTCGCTTCTACTTACAAGGAAGCAAGTAATAAAAACTATTTCTGCTAATTTATTTCTGATTACCATGAAGTAAATAGATGTATAAGCTTTTTAAGAATAAGTTGTCGCAAAGACGTACAGAAAGTCATGTGAATGGTACACATCAGATTTTTATTAGTAGTACCAGTTGCATAATTCAATACAGGACTGCTTCCGTGGTTGAGTGCTGAAAGCTCACTTCTCACCTGGAGGTCCCAAGTTTAATTTCCAGGTTGGGAGGGGAATTTTTCTTTAACTAGAATTATGCCCTATCCCCCACAGAGATTGAAAGTATGTATGTGTGTGTGTGTGTGTGTGTGTGTGTGTGTGTGTGTGTGAGGAAAATAAAACGATTCAAACCCGGCGTAGCCAGCTTTCAGACACCGAGATGTTTCTAATACAAAGTCCCTGATATGTCCTTAGATGTTAAATGATATATATATATATCTTTAGTATATGATATTTTAATCAAAATCGTTAGAGCCATTTTTTAGAAAATCAACATTTTCGAAAATGTTTCCATGTGAAGGGTAGTTGGGGGAGGGAGGCTTTTCTTGAAAATCTTCTTGTAGCATCCTTGGAGGATATCAAACTTAAATACCAAATTTGGTATTTAACGGGCTTTTTGTTTTTGAGCTATGCTGTCCACACACATACTCACATGCACGGGCATTTTTCTAAAAATGCCTTTTTTTGGATTCAGGTGGGCCCAAAGCATGTATTTCCGGTGAAATATCGGTATAGAAGCTTTGGGTGCATTAAAATGCTTTCTTCATACATTATGTACATAGTACGTGAAGAAAAAAAAAAAGACAATGCCACAGTCGGGATTTGAACACGGTTCTCTCGTTCTCTGTGCTGCTGCTTTAACCACTGAGGTAATGTGATAACCAGCCGGTGTAATGTTCAATCTTCCGACTCATTGTGGTTTTTGCCCTGTTCAAAGAACCGTGTTCAAATCCCGGCTGTGGCATTGCATTTTTCAATGGTTCAAATAATAACAAATCTGATGTGTTCTATGCACATGATTTTCTCTATATCTATCTCTGTAACAAATTATTATTATTATTATTATTATTATTAATATATAATAATATATAATAATAATAATAAGCTTATTACTTTCTCTACACGTACTATGTACACTTGATGCCGAGATTTCACCGGGAATAGACGTTTTAGGTTTGACTGTATCCAAAAAAAGGTATTTTCAGAAAAAGTGTCGCGTTTGTGTGTCTGTGAACACGATAACTCAAAATAGAAAAGTCGCTAAAATATTAAACTTGGTATTTAAGTTTAGTATCTTCCAAGATTGCGACCCGAAAAGAAGATCCCCCAACCAAAACTACTCTTTACATGGAACTTTTTTCGAAAACGTTTATTTTCTCGAAAATGACTAACGATTTTGATTAAAATGCCTTATGTTTAAGATATTTTTATAATACACAGAATGTAGTTCTTGAAGTTTCTGTGAATAGCCTCTGAAGATCTCTTCCTTCTAGATGACTTTTGTATAACTGGCAATTCATAAGAAATATACAAAAACTTACTGCACAAAAAATGTAAATCTCATTGAAACACACAATTTATTACTTTCTCTAGTCCCATATGTACAATGTACATAGGGATAGAGAAGGTATTGTAATGCACCCAAAAATTCGATGCCGAGATTTCACCGGAAATATATGTTTTGGGGTCCCCTGAGTCCCAAAAAAAACATTTTTAAAAAAAGGTCCGTGTGTGTGTGTGCCTGTGGACAGCATATCCCCAAAACAAAAAGGCCGTTAAATACCAAACTTGGTATTTAGGTTTATTAGCTTCCAAGGATGCGACTCGAAGATTTTAAAAAAAAAAATCCCCTCACCATAAACTACCTTTATACATGGAAAAAATTTCGAAAATTTTGATTTTCTTAAAAGTGGCTCTAACGATTTTGATAAAATCCCGTATATTAAAGCTATTTATGTCCAAATTAAAATGTATATCTCGAAGCTTTTGGGAATAGCCTTTGAAAACCTCTATATTCTGGATGAATTTTGCTGAATTTTGTTTAAGTGCTAAACCGTAAGATATACGAAAAAAACGTACCACACAAAAAATGTACCTCATGACAAAACACACGATTTTTGTCCTTTACGTTTTTGTTGTGGAGGTAACCGTTTTCGAGATATTCCTTGTTATTGGTTTCAATTGTGAAGTACTTTTCTCAAACGGGAATGCATCTTTCTTCTCGTTTCTCGTTTGTTAATACCTGGAAAGCAAGGAGATTCGAATTTCAATTGTTTCACATAGCTCCTGGTTTTTAAATGACGAGACTATCGTTTTAGCCTGTGCATTTTCTTATTTCGTTTCTACTTTCAAGGAAGCTAGTAATAAGACTAATTCTGCTTATGTTTATCTTGATTAATATTGTGTAGATAGCAGAATAATGTTTTGAATAAAAGTTTTGTTTACCGAAAAGCTAGAGGACATCATGTGAATGTAACGTATCGGATTTGTTTCCCTTCTACTTTCAAGGGACCATTTCTGCTAATATCATGAATTAGATAGAAGAACAAACTTATTAACAAAAGTTTGTTACGGAGATGTAGAGAAAGTCATGTGAGTTGGAGACTCTAGGGTTTTCAAACGCAATGGTAGAGCCTTTTCTTTTAAATATCGCTGAGTCTAGTCAGAAAAACGTCCTTATGTATCTATATTACAGCATAGCTCAAAAAACGAAAAGACCATCAAAAACTAAATTTGGTATTTAAGTTTAATATTTTTCAAGGATGCGAAAAGAAGATTTTAATAAAATCTGCCCATTCCAAACCATCCTTATATGGAACATTTTTTAAAATTTTTGTATGTCTCAAAAAGTGTTCTAACGATTATGTTTAAAATGTTGTATATAAAGGTATTTGTATAACTAAATGCATATTTGAATATTCTTGTAATAACCTCTTAGGACCTCCTCATTCTTAATGGCTTTTGCATAACTGATAAACCATTAGAGATATCAAAACCAACCATTTATGTCATACATGTTTTTCCTGGAGAGTTAACCGTTTCCGAGAAATTTCAATTCTAAGTTACCTAGCCGTTTCTCAAACAGAAAATCATCTTTCGTTTCATCCTTCTCTTGTTTTCAGTAGTCGTAAGCTTCCACGGCCGGGGCCCAAATTATAACTAGAAGAATTTTCCGGGCTGAGAAGCCATGGTCTACTGTAGTTTTCAGTCCAGATGTTTCGTTCACGACTGCGGTGAACATCTTCAGGGAGTATAGATATTGCCGCTATTTCTGCCAACGAGTCAGTTGCAAGCAAACCTTCACCAAGAAGACCAAGGCTACGCCACTGAAGATGTTCACCACAGTCGTGAACGAAACGTCTGGACCTGAAAACTCCAGCAGATCACGGCTTCTCAGCCCAGAAAATTCTGCCAGTCTTGTTTTTTACCCGCCCCTGCAAAGCGAATTCAATTGTTTCACTTACCGACCGGATTTTAAAACATTTGACTACCGTTTTAGCCTAGTGTATTTTCTTAATTCCCTTCTACTTACAAGGAGCTAAGTAATAAAATCGTTTTTGCTAGTGTTTATCTCGATTACCACGATAAATATACAAAAATAATATCTTGTGGCAAGTTTGTAGAGAAAGTCATGTGAATGGAACGCAACAGGATCTTTTTTACAATTTGGGAGAAAATTAAAACATTTAGCCTGTTACGGTTTTTACATAAGCAAACACAGGTGAAGAAACATCTATCAGCTGCCAAAGAAGCCAGTGGCGGAAGTAGAATAACTCAAGGCAGGTGCACAGAAGTAAATGCTGTAGATTTCCATCGATTACACTCGTATGACTTTCTCTACACGCTATCGTTTATATCTTTCTCTACAATTATAATAGAGAAGGTATTATAAGCTATCCAAAAATTCTATGGCGAGATTTCACCGGAATCACACGTTTTGAGACTCCCTGAATTTTAAAAATCTGATGTGTTCCATTCACGTGACTTTCTCTACATCTCTGCAACAGATTATTGTTTAAAGCTTATGCTTCTATTTACTTCATGTTAATCCAGAAACAATTAAGAGAAATATACTTGCTTTTTTGTAAGTAGAAGCGAAATAAGGTTAAAGTGATAGTCAAAAGCTGGTTGCTATGTGACTGAAGTTCCTTTGTTTGTATGTACAGGAGTTGACAAATTCCCGGATGAGAAAAGTAAGTTTTTCAAAGCTGAAACCAAAAACAAGGAATATATCAAAAACGATCAACTCCAAGAAAAAAATGCATATAATTTAAATTGTGTGTTTTAACGTACTCTACATTTTGTGATAAGTTTTTGTACATTTCTTACGGTTTAGCATTTATGGAAAATTTCGCAAAATTCATCCAGAATAAAATAGTCTTCAGAAGCTATTCCCTGAAAATTCAAGATATACATTTATATCTTTACTATACGATGTTTTAATCAAATTTTATTTTTGATATAAAGAGTAGTTGGGGGTGGGAGATTTTTATAAAACTTTTCGTGTCGCATCCCTGGAAGATATTAAACTTAAGTACCAATTTGGTATTTTACCGACTTTTCGTTTTTTAGTTATCTTGTTCACACACACACGGACCTTTTTCTGAAAAACTTTTTTTGATTACAGGGGACCCGAAAACATAATTTTTCCGTGAAATTTTGGTATAAAATTTTTGGGTGGAATGCTATACCTTCTCTATACACCATGTACATAGTATGTGTATAGAAAGTCAAAATGAAACTTCGGTTAAGTACAAATCTTGGTATTGGTTTCAATTTTAAGTTACCTCACGTTTCTCAAACGGGAAGTCACCTTTCGTTTCATCTCTCATTTTTTCCCTGCTGGTTATACAAAGCGAACCGAACTTCAATTGTTCACATAGAGAAGCGTTTTTAAGGATCTGGCGATCGTTTTAGCCTGTCGTATCTACTAATTTCCCTTCTGCTTAGAAGGGAGGAAGAAATAAGATAATTTCTGCTAATGTTTATCTCGATTAGCATGAGGTACATAAACGAAACTTTTGCAGGAACGGTTTATTTGTTGAACAGATTAAAAAAAAGTCATGTGAATGGAATACATAGATTCTTTTATTTAGGATTTAAAAGGATTAGTTGTGGATATCAACCGGAGTTTATATGCTAGAATTTATTTATTTTACACTTTATTTGAGTTTTTTCATTCCGTAACAAAAAACAAAACATTTGGGGCCTCTCTACTTTTTTTAATCTCACAACCATACAGTCGGAGCCGCCACTGACTTTTATCTTTAAATGTAACAAGAAAGGAAAACGGGAATAGGAAAACAAATGCAGGAATGTAGCTCCTGAATGAATGCCAGTTCAACAAAGTATGTAGGAAATGAATGCAAAAAGAAGTCAGAAAAGTAACAAAATTACTGACTTTCATTATTGCTTTGAAAAGAGCAAAAACCCTTTTCTGAGTATTAAAGTCATTGAATTACAAACAAACTTTAGTCCAACTTTTTCACTTGAAAGTGATTGATGAAGCCATTAAAAGTAATTGCGAAGCGTACTACTGAAACTGAACGGTGGCTGAGTAGTTAGAGCGCTCGCCTCACATCTAGGCGTCGTGGGTTCGATCCCAAGTACCAGCATGTGGGATTTGTGGTGATGGAAGCGGCGGCTGGGCGGGTTTTCTATGGGTCCTCCGGTCTCCTCTGCATCATCCATTTTCACCTTTCCAATCATCAATTTCGCTTACATTTAATATCATCCACTTCCTCATGTTCATGCTACGGGCTGACTCCGTATCATCTACAAGCTTGTTCAGAATCGAACGCCTACCCTTTCGTATTTTCGAAATTTTTCTTTCTTTGTTCTCTTTCAGTGTTCACTAGTTTATCTACTAGCAGGAACTGAACGGGGCTAGGCAGTGAGCAATGCTAGATAGTGCAGCACGTTTCGAAATTCTTCTTGTCGGTCCTTCTGTCATCCATAGATCTTGGGGACGATATTTACAGACAGGCGGGTTCAAGAGGCGGCCCGGACGAGGTATAATAAGAAAACAGCGGTACAGAAGTTTATCAGCTTTACGCAGACCAAATCTACAGCCAGAGATCTGCAAAATGACGTACGACACTGGAGTGGTGATTTCTGATCAGACAGTAAGAAACAGGCTGAGAAATGCAGGATTGAGATCGAGAATACCCCTTAAAGCCCCTCATTTGACACGTCAGCACAAGGAAGCTCTACTGAGATTTGCTCAGAGTCATATAACTGGCATCTTCGCCAATGGAAGGCTTCTCTGCTCAGACGAGACAAGGTTTAAATTGACGGGTTGTGATGATCGTACACGGATACGTGGTGGTGAACGTCTTGCTCCAGCCACATTTGTTGAGCATGACATATTTGGAGGCGCTTCGGTTATGGTTTGGGCTGGCTGTACTGTTGATTCTTGAGCAGAGCTTGTGGCTGTCCCACAGCCCATGAATGCTGTTGTTTACATTAATAACCTTATACTTCAACATGTATTTCGGAAGCTCTGGCCGATGATTCCAGAGCGGTGGATAAGGCTTTTAAATTTTTATCCAAAGTGACAAATTCCTTAAGCATCCAGTTCTATTTTGATGTAGCCGATATTGGCGCAGACAGTTGTGTAATATGTGAGGTTTTTAATTCGTTTATCACATTTGACATTTTTCGTCACTATTGTTTTATGCTTCATCTTGTGTTAGCTCTTTCAGTGTAAGGTTTTATAGCCAGCTCTGGTTTCAGGGCTGGACAGTTATTTTATCTTGGTTTTAGTCTTTCTCTGCACGTACTACGTACATAGTGTATAGAGAAGGTATTGTATTGTACCCAAAAATTCGATATCTAGATTTCACCGGAAATACATTTTCAGAAAAAGGTCCGTGTGTGTGCGTGTGTGTGTCGGTGGACAGCATAGCTCCAAAACGAAAAGACTGTTGAATACCAAACTTGGTATTTAAGTTTGGTATCTTACAGGGATGCGACACAAAACTTTTCAAGAAACGCCCCCTACCAAATTACCCTTTACACGGAAAAAATTTCGAACATTTTTATTTTCTTAAAAATGGCTCTAACAATTTTGATTAAAATATCCTATATTAAAGATATTTACCTGACAAATAAAATGTATACCTTGAATTTTCTGGGAAAAGTCTCTGAAGAATACTTTATTCTGGATGAATTTTATGGAATTTTGCATAGCTGCGAAACCGTAACAGATAGACAAAAACTTAGTGAAAGTAGCGAAAACGTCCGTTCCTACCTTTTGCTTTTTTTTACAAACATTGTGTCATTGCGGCTATTACAAATATGAATTTTAACTTCATTGAAGAACCCGCTGAAATGTTGGAGGCAGCTGAGATCGTTAAATGGGAGTTGTTGCCAAAGAAATCAAGAAACCAATATGATATTGCATACAACAGGTTTGTTCAGTAGACGAATTCTAATCCCACATACACACACACGCCTCCAAGCGATAGGAAAACGTACTATTTCTTGAACAAAAGGAATGTTGAACCTTATATTATAAATTTATTGATAAATTAAGAAATATTGTGCTGCCTAAAAATAGTGTATGATACTCAAGCTTGAGACGGATTGTCGCCCAGGTAAATAAGCGCATAGCATATATTTTAATTGATTAAATTGTTTAGATTAATTAGTAAGTAAGATATCATGTATTTATTGAAATTTCCATGTTCAGAAAGATTGTTCTTGGAAAGCGTTTCAAACTTCAACCCAAGAGTTCTCAAGCGACGAATTCAGATGTTTACGCTATTTCTTTGTATATTGCAAGAGGGGACAGACGCTATTGTGTGGTCACGTCTCCGCAAGAGAAAGTGAAGGTGAAATGTAAACCGGGAAACCACGAGGAAATTTAGGTCCAGAATCACGTGAAAGACGCATTGACCAATTAGAATTAATCACGTCACGGCAGAAGCACACCCCAAGCTATTTTCGGCGCCAAAAATGAGATTATAAGTTGAGAGTTTTGCACGTGGGTAGGATTTGCTATAAGTGTAGAGTATTCGCCGCAATTTTCAGGCAGTAGGAATGTAACTATACGGGGAATCTGTGACGCCCAAAACAAGAATACGCAAAGTTACTATAGTTATTCAGGTAGTAGGAATGTAACTACACGCAGAATCTGTGATGCTCGAAACAAGAATCCTCGTAAATATGGTAAAGTTATTACAGTGATTCACACAGTGGGAATAAATGTCACGCGTAACCTGCGAAGCCGGAAACAAGGAAGCCACGGCGGAAATTTAAAGTGTCTACAATTATTCTGCACGTAACAGTTGCACTCGTCACCGCGTAAATTTTAGTTACCTATATGCGCGTTACGCCCTTGCTCGAGGGAAATTATCGGAACTCAATGACGCCAGGAAAATTCTCGGGAACACTCGTGAAGAGAAATAAACCTTGATTGAACGAAAAGTGCTGACGTTATTTTAAGTTAGTTAAAAGTTAGCTAAATGCCTGAGCTAGGTTTAAATAGGTCTCAGTTAGCAGCTGCAACGCCGGAGAGAGGTCCAGTCGTCGCTGCGCAGCCCAGCACCAACAGTTACGTCACCAGTTCCCGCTTTAAGTTTAGTGTTTTTATTTTGCTCATAGGATTGCTACACTTAGCCTTACGGCAAACTTTCCTTCTCGCAAAATAAAACTACACTTTTAACTCTTGTATCATAAATAGCTAATATGCATTGAAATACATTTTTATTTCACAGGATGGTAATAATGATCAAATAATGACTGATGCTTGAAACAAAGTGGAAATATAAGGTTACATTGTTTAGTAATCAATATTTCCATGGTTATTTCAACACTCAGTACCTGGTTTGTCCTCCGCGAGCTTCGTCGCCCTCCGTGGTGTAATGTTTACCATGCTAACTGAAAATCCCAAGGTCGTGGGTTCAAACGATGGATTTTTTCGGGCGTAAAAATCCTTAGCATGGCTTCCTTCGAAGGGGAAGTAAAGCCGGTGGTCCCGAGTCGTAGATTTACGGCACGTAAAAGAACCTCTGAGAAAATTAAGTGGTCTTTCACGCCCAGTATAGAATGGGACACTGAGAACCACAGTAGTTAAAGAGCGTCCATAAATAACACGGCATTCCCATTTCCACGAGCTACAATAACTACATAACATATATGTGGCTGCTTCGCACCATCATTCCTAAAAGCAATTTGTGGCACTTTCTTCCATTCTTCAGTGAGAGCATTTGAGAGTTCTCTCAGGTTCTGTGGCACAGCAGGCCACTTGCGGACAAGCTGTTTACTTTAGCTACACGTACTATGTACATTGGAGTGTTATAATTAATTATAAATCTAGATTTATAAATAACAATTTTTAGTTGGAGTGTTTTGTGTTAAAAAGCTTACTTTTAACAGTGTCTGTCTAAAAAGAACTTTACACAGTGCTTTAATGTATAATTACAATCTACCAAAAGTTGAATTGTATCAATATTAATTGTTTTGGGACAATGGTTTACCAAATTAAATCTTTTAACATATACATATAGCATGTGTTCCTCTAATGTTTTACATAGGGATAGAGAAGTATTGTATTCCACCCAAAAATTCGATGTCGAAATTTCACCGGAAATACATGTTTTAGGATCCCCTGATTCCAAAAAAGCATTTTCAGAAACAGGTCCATGTATGTGTGTCTGTGTGTGTCTGTGGACAGGATAGCTCAAAAACGAAAAGACGACTTAATTCCAAACTTGGTATTTAAGTTTGGTATCTTCCAAGCATGTGACACGAAGATTTTCAAGAAACTTTCCCCACCCCTAACTACCCTTTACATGGAAAAAATCCTGTTTTTCTTAAAATGGCTCTAACGGTTTTGATTAAAATACCACATATTAAACCACAAATAAAATGTATATTTTGAATTTTCTGGGAATAGCTTCTAAAGACCTGTTTATTCTACATGAATTTTGCTTAATTTGGTACAACTGGTAAACCGTAAGAGAGGGACAAAAACTTACTTTACAAAATAATGTAGATTTTTGTTAAAATACACTTTTTTCGTGGAGCTTACCGTTTTCAAGATATTCCTTGTTATTAGTTTCAATTGTGAAGTACTTATACTTTTCTCGGACGGAAGCGTCCGTTGTTCTTTTGTTCTACTTCTGGGCAAGCGATTTGTAATGACAATCGCAAAACGACAGTTTTTAAAACATTTGAATATCTCTTTCGCCTAGTGCATTCCCTTAGTTCCATTAAGAAACTAAGTAAATAGAATAATCTACTAATGCTTATCTCGAATAGCATGGTGTTGAAAGAAGAAATGTCTTTTGTAAGAAGTCTGTTTGTAAAGTAGCTAGAGAAAGTCATTTGAGAATAACGTATCAGAGTTTTACTTTCTCTACACGTACTATGTACATAGTGTATTGAGAAGGTATTGAAATGCACCAAAACATTCGATACCGGGATTTCACCGGAAATACATATTTTGTGTCCCCCTGAATCCAAAAAAAGCATTTTTGGAAAAAGATTCGTGTGTGCGTGCGTGTGTGTATATGTCTGTGTGCCTCTGTGTCTGTGGACAGCATAGCTTAAAAACTAAAACACCGTTAAATACCAAACTTGGTATTTAAGTTTGGTATCTTCCAAGGATGCGACACGAAGATTTTCAAGAAAATCCCCTCACCCCCAACTACCTTTACATGGAACTTTTTCGAAAATTTTTAATTTTCTCAAAAATGGCTCTAACGATTTTGATTAAAATATCTTGTATCAAGGATATTTACCTGACAAATAAAATGTATATCTTGAATTTTCTGGGAATAGCCTCTGGAGACTACTTTATTCTGGATGAATTTTACGAAATTTTGCATAACTGCTAAACCGTAAGAAATGGACAAAATCTTATCACACAAAAAATGTAGAGCGCATTAAAACCAATTTATGTTATATAACTTTTTTTGAGGATTTGATAGTTTATGAGATATTCCTTGTTTTCGGCTTCAGGTTTAAAAAACTTGAAGTTTTCTCATACAGGAATTTGTCTACTCGTGCCCATACCAACAAAGGAGCTTCAGTCACCTAGTAACGAGCTTTTGACTTCACTTTAACCTATGATACTTCCATATTTCGCTTCTACTTACAAGGAAGCAAGTAATAAGACTATTTCTGCTACTTTTTTTTTTCTTGATTAGCTTGAAGTAAATAGAAGAATAAACTTACTAACAATAATTTGTTACAGAGAAGTAGAGAAAGTCATGTGAATGGAACACATCAGATTTTTTTTTGGGAAGTGTAATAGTGACCTCGCGCGAGGTTTCAGTTAATGAGGTCAGATCCGTGAACATATAATCCAAGGGTCCCCTAGCGGCCATGTACTACGTAGTGTGTTGAGAAATAATAACTGGCTCCCCAGACGAAAGTTGCACGCAGAAACGTTCTGAAACTTGTAAAGGAATTCGCTGCTGAAGGCCCCAGCTGGCTCCAGGAATTGAGTCAGCTGGCGGTGGTATAGCCGGACACAGCTGTCACTTGTCACTTATAATCCGTCCTTGTATGTTTTGCTCTACGATTCGAGGTCAACCGCTCATCCTTAAAAACATCAGCAAGTGCTTAACTCTACTTTTCGGATACTAAAATTTTCGAAAATGTTGATTTTCTTAAAAATTACTCTAACGGTTTTGATTAAAATAACGTATATTAATACTATTTACACCCCGAATAAAATGTATATCTTGCATTTTCTGGGTTTAGCCTCTGAAGACTACTTTATTCTGGATGAATTTTACGGAATTGTGTGTAACTGGTAAACCGTAAGAGGTAGACAAAAATGTAGAGCATATAAGCACACAATTTATGTTATATACATTTTTTTCGTGGATTTGGTCGCTTTTTAGATACTCCTTGTTTTTGGTTTCAGCTTTAAAACTTATAATTTTCTCATTCAGGAATTTAACAATTGCTGTCCATATAAACAAAGGAACTTCAGTCACATAGCAGCCATCTCTTGCTATTACTTTAACCTATGTTACTTCCTTATTTCGCTTCTACTTTACAGGGATGCAAGTATTAAGACTATTTCTGCTAATTTTTTCTCACTTAACATGAAGTAAATAGAAGCATAAACTTTTTAACAAAAATTTGTTGCAGACATATAGAAAAATTCATGTGAATGGATTACAGCAGATTTTTTTCGTGGAGTTGGTCTTTTTTTTAGATATTCCTTGTTATTTGTTTCAGCTTTAAAAAACATATACTCTTCTCATACAGGAATTTGTCACTCCTGTCCATACAAACAAAGGAGCTTCATTCACATAGCAACCAGCTTTTGACTATCCCTTTAACCTATAGTACTCCCTTACTTTGCTTCTACTTACAAGGAAGCAAGTAATAAGGCTATTTCTATTAACTTTTTGTCGATTATCATGAAGTAAATAGAAGCATGACATTTTAACAATAATCTGTTGCAGAGATGTAGAGAAAGGCATGTAAATGGAACACATCATATTTTATATATATATATATATATATATATATATATATATATATTCTTCTTAAAAATATAAATATTGAAACAAATTTTAGAGCCATTTCTGAGAATGTAATATAATTTTACTTTCTCTACTTGTGTGTATGTGTGTGTATGAATAGAGAGGGAATTGTAGTCAACTAAAAATTTCGATATCGATATTTCAGAGAAAATACACGTTTTGAGACCCCTTGAACATAAAAAGCCGTTTTAGAAACAAGTCATTGTGTGGGTTTGTGTCAGTGTGGGTTTCTGCAGCAAAAACGAAAAGTCCGTTAAAAATCAAACTTGGTATTTAAGTTCAGGATCTTCCAAGGATGCAACACTAAGATTTTTCAATAAAATCCCCGCATCCCCACTACCCTTTACATGGAACTTTTTATGAAAATTTTGTTTTTCTAAAAAATGACTGTAATAGTGTTTATTAAAATATGTTTGAGATATTTTCATTCAAACATAGCATTTCGGTCATATACAATTTTTATAGAGTTAACCGTTTTCGAAATATTTCTTGTTATTGTTTCAGTTTTATAATACTCAATTTTTTGTCATACGGAAACTTGTCAGCTGCTGGCCATACAAATAAAAGGATGTAAATCCCATTGCAACCAACTTTTAAAATATTTGACTATCACTTTACCCTATGGTACTCCCTTATTTCTCTTCTACTTACAAGGAAGCAAGCCATAAGACTATTTCTGCTAATACTACGGAGGTTTCTTCATTTCTCCCAAGCGTGTCTTTATTTCGTTTAACCGGTCTCTTTCAGGGTTGTAAGTGTCGTGAGGACTATGGTGTTGCCGCCCTCCCGTAGTGGTGACAGCACAGCTCTAGGTGGCGGGATTACATTTGTAGTCGTCTGTAGGCTCAGGGAGTTTGGTCAGGTCCGAGGCGCGGGTTCCTAGCGCTCCCCGTGTCGGGATGAAGAACTGTTTGAAATATTATAGGGACCCTCCACTTTGGCTCTTCCCCGCTGTCCGGTTTCGGTCACTCTTTGAAACAATTTTCATCTCTTCCTATCCTCCTGAGGTCTACGTACTGAGCCCGCCTGGCCGGAACCGGGACAGATGAGTCTGGGGAATAAATGATGACCAATTTCATTTACCTGCACCCCACTTACATCCCTCTGCTTGACTCTGGAGCATGAAATCTTGAAGGTCGTACTCTCAGGGCGCGGTGCACATCCCGTTCACGTAAGTTGTAAGTGGATTTGGGGATCTGAGTTTCCAAACACAAACACTGTGAACACTTTATAATTTATAAAAACGATGTTTATTACTTTCTCTACACTATGTAATAGTGTATAGAGATGGTATTGCATTCCACCCAAAATTCGATACCGAGATTTCAGAGGAAATATACGTTTTGGGTCCCCCTGAATCCTAAAAAAGCATTTTCAGAATAAGGTCCGGTCCGTGTGTGTGACTGTGGACATCATAGCTCTAAAACGAAAAGACAGTTGTATATCATAGTTAGTATTTAAGTTTTGTATCTTCCAAGGAAGCGACATGAAGATTTTCAAGCGAATCCCCCCACCCTCAACTACCCCTTACATGGAAAAAGTTTCGAAAATGTTGGTTTTCTTAAAAATGGCTCTAACGGTTTTGATTAAAATATCGTATATTAAAGCTATTTACCTGACAAATAAAATGTATATCTTAAATTTTCTGGGAATAGCCTCGGAGGACTACTTTACTCTGGATGATTTTTTTTGGGGATTTTGCATAACTGCTAAACCGTAAGAGATGGACAAAAACTTACCCTACAGAAAATGTAGCTCGCGATAAAAAACACAAATTATGTCATATACATTTTTTCTTGGAGTTGATCATTTTTAAGATATTCTTGGATTTTTGAAAAACATACTTTTCTCATACAGGAATTTGTTAACTCCTGTCCATACACTCAAAGAACTTCAGTTACATAGCAACCAGCTTTTGGCTATATTTTAACCTATGGTACTCACTCATTTCGCTTCTACTTACAAGGAAGCAAGTAATAAGACTATTTCTGTTATTTGTTTTCTAGATTAGCATGAAGTAAATATAAGCATAAGCTTTTTAACAATGATTTTTTGCAGAGATGTAGAGAAAGTCATGTGAATGGAACACATCAGATTTTTTGTATTAATTATCGAGATCGGCAATCGGTTGCCAGGGCAGAGCCACCCTTTTAAAGTCTGTTTTTTCTGGGCGAAACACCGCGAACATAAAAAGACTAGTTCCATTTAGAAATTTGTTGCCGTAGCGTGGTGAACGTGTTTTAAACTGCACTAGCTTGTAAGCAAAAACTCCCTGCCTTACATCTGCACTGTGCTGCCGAGAAGTATCCGGGACATGTCAAGCAAACTTCAGTTATGCTGGTAAGACGCTGTTAATAACGGTCGATCACACCTATACCTGGCGAGGCGTGAAAATGGTTTGTTAGTCCCTTTCCAAAACTCAGCGAGAAACAGTATTTTCATCTTTTCGTTCCACGGCACTTATCGATTCGCCGAAATATACACTTTTACTCTTCCCTCTAACTATATGTCTCACTTAAAGTATATTATTTAACTTTAATAATATAATTATATTAATTATGATCTTCGATTACGAGGTACTTCCAGAAAGTAATTTCCGTTTGGTAATAAAATTAAATTGTGTACAGATACAGAATAAGCATCTATTGCACAAAATTCTACAACTCTTAAACTACTTTTCCACAGAACTGCCGAAATTTTGCAGGCATTTGTCATAGCGTGGCACAAGTTTTTGTATACCTTCTTCATGGAAGTTTGCCGCCTGTACCCAACGTGAGCAAAGCTAAGAAATTTCAGTTTTTCGGTAAAATTTCATGAATTAGTGATAGTGAGCTTTGGGGAAATTCCATAGCGAGAACACTGATTGTAAACTTGCGGTTTTCCTGGATCTTGTCATCAATCGCGTGAACCAGTTCTTCTGTTACCAAAGATGGACGCTCACTTTGTTCTTCATCGTGCAATTCACTACGTCCTTCATTGAACTGTTGGACCCATCTTCTCACCATTGAATCACTCATCGCATTTTGTCCGTAAACTTCGCAAATTTGCCGATAAATTTCAATTGGTTTCTCTTTCCTAGCATTCAGAAAAGAATCACAGATCTGATTTCACAAGCGGCGGGACTTTCAATCAACGCCGACATTGTAAACAAGCACAACAAAGCGAATGTGGCTGACAGCGATCTCAAAATGGCGCACGTTTCTTCTCCTTGATACAGTGCGTCTACCGCGCATGTGCGGAACTGCGATCGTAGCGCTGCAGTGGAGATAAATTGAAACGGAACTTACTTTCTGGGCGTACCTCGTATTAGCTATAGTTTTTGTCATGTTTTTGTGATTGATAAACACGGGTGCAGTACAGTAAGACACTGGCTACATGCGGAATCCTTTCCGACATTACGCGCACGCGCACACAAACACACCGTTCTCGAAGCTTGTACTGTAACTTATCCTGGCGAACGCATTTTGTTTGTTTTGCAAGCACGTATACTTTTATTTACTAGTAGCGTGTTTGTTTTTTCTTTCTGGGGGAGAGAGAATGAAACGGATATCGTTATATGGATTATCCAATATTGGTTTATGAGCACAAGAGCGTCCGTCCCTTGAGGGTGATATCGGGGTGCGATAGCCTTTTGCCCAACATATACAGTCGTACCCACACAGATGGAACACCTCTGTAATCGCTTTCATTCCGGGTACTCAGTCCATCTGACAATTTCAGATATCCAAAACTAATAACATCAAAGTGGTACACAGCATCGTCTTTCAGAAAAATCCATTCAAATTCAAATAAGCCCTCTCCTAGCGACTATTTGCATGGTAAAAAATCTCCTGTGTACCTTTCACATGAAATTATCTACATCTCGGCAACAAATTATTGGTAAAAAACTTATGCAAATTGAGAAAAAAATAGCAAAAATAGTCTTATTACTTGATTCTTTGTGAGTAGAGGCGAATTAAGGGAGAAGCATAGGTGGCTACTATGTTAGTATGAACAGGAATTGATAAATTCCAGTTTGAGAAAAGTATAAGTTTTTTAAAGCCGAAACCAGTAACAACGAATATCTCAAAAACTACCAACTCCACGACAAAAATGTATATAACATAAATTGTGTGTTTTAATGTGCTCTACAGTTTATGTGGGGTAAGTTTTTGTCCATCTCTTACGGTTTAGCAGTTATGCAAAGTTCTGTAAAATCCACCCTGAATAAAGTAGCCTTCAGAGGCTATTCCCAGAAAATTCAGGATATAAGTTTTATTTGTCAGGTAAATATCTTTAATATACGGTACTTTAATCAAAATCGTTAGAACCATTTTTAAGAAAATAAAAAATTTCGAAAAAAGTTCCTTGTAAAGGGTTGTTTGGGGTGGGGAGATTTTTCTCAAAATCTATGTGGCGCATCCCTGGAAGATACTAAACTTAAATACCAAGTTTGGTGTTTTATTAACTTTTCGTTTTTGAATAGTGTTCACTGATACACGGACACACACACGGACCTTTTTCTGAAAATGCTTTTTTTTTTACAGGGGATCCTAAAACATATTTCCGGTGAAATCCCAGTATCGAATTTTTGGGTGGAGTGCAATACCTTCTCTATACACTATGTACATAGAACGTGAAGAGAAAGTAAAAATCTGATATGTTCCATTCACAGGACTTTCTCTAAATCTCTATAACAACTTATTGTTAATAAGCTTATTCTCCTGTTTACTTCATACTAATCGAGAAACAATTAGCAGAAAGAGTCTTATTGCCTGCTTCCTTGTAAGTAGAAGACAAATGACGGGAGTGATATTCAAATGTTTTAAAAGCTAGTTGCAGTGTAATTGAAGTTCGTTTGTTTGTATGGGCAGTTGACAAACTCCCGTTTGAAACCAATAACAAACAGTATGTCAAACACTGCCAATTCTCCAAAAAATATATAAAATCGGATGTGTTAAATTCACATAACTTTTTCTAGCTGCTTCACAAACATTTTTTTTACACAAGCTTATTCCTTTATCATACTAATTGAGATAAACACTGCAGAAATTGCCTTATTACTTTATTTCTTGTAAGTAGAAGAGAAATAAAGCATTATATTAGGCTGAAGTAATACTCAAAACTTTAAAAGCCGGTCTAATGTGAGCAATCGCATTGCGGTTCGCTTTGCATTTTCATAAAAACAAAAGAAAGATGAAACGAAAGATTACCTCGTTTGAGAAGAACCTAGATTAAAATTGAAACCAACATGAAGAAATATCTTGGAATCGCTCAACTCTATAACAAAAATGTATAAAACAGAAATTGTATGTTTTAACAAGATCTACATTTTCTATTTAGTAAGTTTTTGTCTATCTCTTACGGTTTACCATGCAAGATTCCGAAAATTCATTCAGAATAAAGATGTCTTCCGAGTCTATTTCCAGAAATTTCAAGATATACATTTTATTTTTATGTAAATCGTTGGAGCCGTTTTTGAAAAAATAAAATTTTCTACATATTTTTCCATTTAAAGGGTAGTTTGGGGTGCGGGAAATATTTGCGTAACATCTTTGGAAGTTACCACACTTAAATACCAAGTTTGGTATTGAACGGTCTTTTAGTTTTTGTGCTATGCTTTCCACAGACACACACACACACACACACACACATGGACTTTTTTCTAAAAATGATTTTGTTGCACTCAGGGGACCTCATAACATATTTCCGTTGACATCTCGACACCGAATTTTTTAGTGAAATGCAATACCTGCTCTATACATAGTGCATGTAGAGTAAGTAAAAAGTGGAATGACATTTTGAAACGCGACGACTCCAGAAAAGAGAAACATTAACGCCCAAATACGTATGATTGTTTAATATCCTTACATCAGAAACGGTGCATATAATCTGAGTTCATATATGTTCCAGGTGGCCCAACAGCGCCGTATTTCGGGTGTGCAGACAACCCTTCGTACATTATAAATTGCAGAACCCCACGTTGTAAATTCAAGTATAAGCCGGTCAGTAGCGTTGTAACAGAGAGAGAGCGAGAGAGGCAGAGAGAGCGAGAGGGAGCGAGAGAGAGAGAGCGAGAGCGACAGAGCGAGAGCAAGAGAGAGCGAGTGAGAGAGAGAGCGAGAGAGAGAACAAGAGAGAGCGAGTGAGAGAGCGAGAGCGAGAGAGAGCGAGAGAGAGCGAGAGAGGGAGAGAGGGACAGAGCGAGAGAGAGAGCGCGAGAGAGTGAGAGAGAGCGAGAGAAAGAGGGCGAGAGAGAGAGCGAGAGAGAGAGCGAGAGAGAGAGGGATCATCTATCTTCTCCTCAAGATCCTTGTTTGTATGTACATGTGTATTTGTGTGTGTGTTTGTGTGTGTATGTGTTTGTGTGAGGGTGAGATTGTGTTTATCCGTGTGTCCGTGAATACAATAACCCAAAAACGAAAAGTCAGTAAAATACCAAACTTGGCCTTTAGATTTAATAGCTTCCAAGGAAGATTTATAGAAAAATTCTCATTCCAAACTACCCTTTATGTGCAAAAAAATTCAAAAAGTTTTATTTTCTCAAAATTGACACTACTGATTTTGGTTAAAATACCTCCTTACATTAGAGACATTTACATGCAGATAAAATGTATATCTTGAATCCTCTGAAAACCTCTTCATTCAGGCTGACTGTTGCATAACTGATGAACCAATAGAAATAGAAACTTACTACATAAAATTTAGATCTCGTTAAAGTTCTGTTGTAGAGTTAACTGTTTCCGAGATATATATATACTTTTTTATAATTGCATTACGATAACTTTTAAAATATTTGACTATCACTTTAGCCTAGTGAATTTCCCCAGTTCCTTTCTATTATAAGGAACTAATTAATATGACCAGTTTTGCTAATGCTTATCTCGATTAGCAATTAGAAACAAGAAAAAATGTTATAAGAAATGTTGAATCGGGTAGAGAAGGTCATGTGAATGGAACAGATTAGATTAGAGAACGGTATTTCAAAGCCATCATGTATCCAGACGGTAATAAATAATTGTTTTTATTTTTTAAGTATATTATATGTCCTTATTTCTGATAGTAGCCTCAAGGAAATATACAAGGTGGTTCACCTGTTCCTTATTATTTTAGGAAATAGGCAACACTTCATACTCTGAAAGTAATAAGGTCGAAATTACCGTGCTTTCGGCCATTTGGTAACCATTCAAATCTAGCCTGCACTTCATCGGAAAGTAGACCTTAGCAGCAATTGTTACGTTCATTCCAAAAGCATTGCTTGTTAATAGCTCCTGCTACAGTGCATGTTATACCAATAGGATCAACGTCATATGTCCTGCAACGTAAATTATAATGAATGAAGGCTAAATGAACGGCTTAAACTACAAAAAAATCTGATGTGTACCATTCACATGACTTTCTCTATATCCCTGCAACAAATAATTCTTAAAAAGCTTATACTTCTATTTACTTTATGCTAATCAGAAAAAAATAGCAGAAATAGTCTAATTACTCGCTTCCTTGTAAGTAGAAGCGAAATAAGGGACAGTCGTAGGTTAAAGTGATAGTCAAAAGCTAGTTGCTATGTCACTGAAGTTCCTTTGTTTATATGGATATGAGTTGACAAGTTCCTGTATGAGAAAAGTATACGTTTTTCATAGCTGAAACCAAAAATAAGGAATGTCACAAAAACGACGAACTCCACGAAAAAAATGTTTATAACATAAATTGTGGGTTTTAATGTGATCTACATTTTTTGTTTAGTAAGTTTTTGTCCATCTCTTACAGTTTAGCAGTTATTCAAAATTTAGTAAAATTCATCCAGAATAAACTACTCTTCAGAGGCTATTCCCAGAAAATTCAATATATGCATTTTATTTGTCAGATAAATATGTTTAATAAACGAAATTTTAATCAAAATCAGTAAAGCCATTTTTGAGAAAATCAAAATTTTCGAAAAAAGTTCCATGTAGAGGGTAGTTTGGGGTGGGGGGATTTTTCTCAAAATCTTCGTGTCGTATCCCTGGAAGATACTAAACTTAAATACCAAGTTTGGTATTTTAACGACTTTTCGTTTTTGAGTTATCGTGTTCAAAGACACACGGACACACGGACACACACACACACACGAACCTTTTTGTGAAAATGCTTTTTTTGGATATTAGGGACCCTAAAACATTTATTTCCGGTAAAATCTCGGTATCGAATTTTTGGGTGGAGTGCAATACTTTCTCTATACACTGTGTACATAGTGCGTATAGAGAAAGTAAAAAGGAGTCACACAACAGTTATAAAGAGATCAGATGCGGAGAGGGAGACATGTGGGACACTACACCTACGAGTTTTAACGCAGCAAGCGGGCGTAATGATTATAGCTCAACTGGTTAATTTCATGTTATCTAATCACTTCCAGCATGTCAGTTGTTCGAGTCCCACAATCTGTGTGCACTTTTTTTCTTCTCTAGGTATTATTCATCGAAGTGCAAAGTTTGTTCAGTATTGGTCACTCTAATAATTTTAGGTGTAAACAAAAAGGTATACGAATGAAGAAAAAACGTGTTCTTCAGTCTTCGATCCTTAACTTTCTTTCTAATTAGTTTGAAAAAAAAATACAAGGAAAATTTCAAAACGTATAAAGTTAATAAAAACAATTTCAAAATACTAGAACTCCTAACATGTTCTTCGTAGTTAGAGAATGTTCCATCACTAAGTTTCATGTCAGAAACACTTTATCGAGTGGATATTGAGAAGTTATGAGGATTAAACCTGATTTTCTTTTCAGCTGAAAGTATTGGAACAGTTCATGATTGTCATCCTAGGTGTTTTGTGTATTTTCTTTTTAGAGATACCCTAAAAATCTAATGTGTCCCATTCACATGACTTTCTCTACATCTCTGTAACAAATTATTGTTAAAAAGCTAATGCTTCTATTTACTACATGCTAATCGAGAAAAAATTTAGCAGAAATAGTCTTATTACTTGCTTCTTTGTAAGTAACAGGGAAATAAGGCAGTACTATAGGTTAAAGTGTAGGTCCAAAGCTGGTTGCTATATGCCTGAAGTTCCTTTGTTTGTATGGACACGAGTTGACAAATTCCTGTGTGAGAAAAGTAAGTCTTTCAAAGCTGAAAAAAAAAAAAAAAAAAAAGAATACCTGAAAAACGATCAACTCCGCGAAAAAAAAAATTATATAACATAAATTGTGTGTTTTAACGTGCTCTAAATGTTTGTGTGGTAAGCTTTTGTCTATATCTTACGGTTTATCAGTTATGCAAAATTCATCCAGAATAAAGTAGTCTTCAGACGCTATTCTTAGAAAATTCAAGATATACATTTTATTTGGCAAGTACATAACTTAGATATAATAGATTTTAATCAAAATTGTTAGAACCATTTTTGAGAAAATCAAAATTTTCGAAATTTTTTCCATATAAAGGGAGTTGGCGGTGTGGGGATTTTCTTGAAAATCTTCATGTCGCATCCTTGGAAGATACCAAACTTAAATACCAGGTTTGGATTTTAACGGTCTTTTCGTTTTTGAGCTATGCTGCCCACAGACACACACGCACACACAGACACAGACAGACAGACACACACAAGGACATTTTTATAAAAATGCTTTTTTTTTATTCAAGGGGTCTCAAAACGTATACTTCCGGTGAAATCTCGATATTGAATTTTTGGATGCAATACAATACCTTCCCTATACACAAGGTACATATTACGTATAGAGGAAGTAAAAATGGGTCTGGTTCTGTAGTATTTTCTGAAATACCAATATTAATTTTAAAATATTGTGATAATACCTGCATATTTAGAAGAAGCTGAAAGAATATTGCATCAGAAGCTGAACTGATTAAGTTAGAATAAATGTAAATAAAGAGAACAATAATAAAAGAAACAAATAAGCAAGTTAAAAATGTTCCGATAGCACTATCTAGCTTCGTGCAAAATCAGTAAGAAAGAAAGAGGAAAAAAAAATTATCAACTTTTTAGTAAAATTCGAACCAGAGTTGAGTAATTTGAAACTCATACAAACGCCATGCAATATTCATATACACTACTACTCAGCTATAACCTTTATGCCAAAGTCTATAATGTTAGGTTGCAGATGGTGGGTCTCGGGAACGATGTTTTCAGGTTAGATTGTAATCTGCGAGTTGCATAAAACCAGAGAATAAGGAACAGGGGAAGCACCTTGTATAGAAAAATTTATTACCGCGGAAGATTTTCTCAATTAACATGAAGTAGGTAGAAGAATACAAAGGATACACTTTGTAAGAATAGTATGTTGAAAATGGGTAGAGAAATCATGTGAGTGTATTGCAACTACAATATTTTTTCTGTCTTTCTTTCTTTTTACTTTCTCTACACGTACTATGTACTTAGTGAGTAGAAAATTTATTCACCCAAAATTGATCCCTAATTTCACCGGAAATACACGTTTTAGGGTCCCCTGAATTCAAAAAAAGAATTTTAAGAAAAAGGTCCGTGTGTGTGCTCGTGTTTGTATGCCTGTTAGTATGATAACTCAAAAACGAAAAGACGGTAAAATACAAAACTTGGCTTCAATTTTAGTATCTTCCAAGGACGCAACAAGCAGATTTTCAAGAAAATCCCCCCATGGAAAAATTTTCGGAAATTTTTATTTTCCCAAAATTGACTGTAACGATTTTGATTAAAATATCGTACATTAAAGATATTTACATGTCAAATGAAATATATATATCTTGAATTTTCTGGGAATGGTCTCTAAAGACCTCTTTATTCTGGATGAACCTTGCTGAATTTTGCATAACTGGTGAACTGTAAGAGATAGGCAAAAATGCACTACACAACCAACTTAGATCTCGTTAAAACACATAATTTATCTCATATAAGTTTTTTCGTGGAGTTGACCGTTTCTGAGATATTTCTTGTTACTTGTTTCGGATTTAAAATACTTGAAACTTTTCTCACACGGAAATTTGTAAACTCCTGGCAATGCATAGCTACGGCATTCAACCACATGGCAACCAGCTTTTAGAATAACTGATTATGGTTTTAGCCTAATGTATTTCACTTACAAGGAAGCCAAGCTCTGCCAATGTTTACCTTGATTGTCACAAAGTAGATAGAAGTAGAAGCTTTTAAACAATAGTTTGTTTCAGCGACGTAGAGAAAGTCAAGTGAACGGATTAGATCAGATTTTTACTTTCTCTACACGTACTATGTACATAGAATATGCAGAAAATATTGCATTCTACCCAAAAATTCGATACCGAGATGTCCCCGGAAACAGACGTTTTAGGGTCCGTGTCGGTGTGCCCGTGCGTCTATGAATACAATAGCTCAAAAAACGAGAAGTCGGTAAAATACCAAAATTTGTATTTATGTTTAGTATCTTCCAAGGATACAACACGAAGATTTTGAAGAAAAATCCCCTCCACCTCAAACTGTCCTTAACATGGGAAAGGTTTCAAAAATTTCGATTTTTTCAAAAACGTCTCTAACGAATTTGATTAAAATATCGTATATCAAAGATATTTACATGACAAATAAAATGTATATCTTGAATTTTCTGGGAATAGCCATTGAAGTTCCCTTTATTGTGGATCAATTTTGCTTGAATTTGTATAACTATTTAACCGTAAGAGATAGACTAAAACTTGCTACACAAAATATGTAGATCACGTTAAAATGCACATTTTTTCATATATTTTTTTTTAGTTGAGTTCACCGTTTTTGAGATATTCCATGTTATTGGTTTCAGTTTTAAAATACCTAAGTTTTTCGTATACAGGAATTTGTAAACTTCCATTATTTACCTTCCACTTACAAGGAAGTAAGTAATTAAGCTTATTTCTGCTAATTGTTTCCGTATTAGCATTAATAAAATAGAAGAACAAGCTTTTTAACAATAATTTATTGCAGAGATGTAGAGAAAGACATGTGAATGGAACACATCAGGTTTTTTTTTTGAGTTAATCGTTTTTGAGATATTAGTATTAATTTCAATTTTAGCCACTTAAACTTTTCTCAAACGGGAAGATTATATTTCTTCTCGTTTCTAGTTTGTTTACTCCTGAACAGCAAAGAGATTGAAATTTCAATTGTTTCACGTATCAACCGGCTTTGAAAGGACGAGACTATCACATTACCCTGTGCATTTCCTTATTTCCCTTCTACTTACAAGGAAACCAGTAATAATATTAATTCTGCTTATATTTATCTTCATTAGCATGATCTAAATAGAAGAATAAGCTTTTTAGCAACAATTTGTTACAGAGATGCTGAGAAAGCCATCTGAATGGATCAAATCAGAATTTGACCTAACCTCAACTCCAATACTGTTTACATATGTATCACCACTTGACCTCCTCCGCAAAGCCTCTTACTTCTTTTCTTTTCACTTCCATTGGTCTCCATTTCTCTTTTTTATGTGAATACACTCATACATTAACTAAACAGAATCAGTGCAAAGAATCCAGACAATTTTACATCGGAAACAAAAACTGCTGCCATTCACTGAAATGGCGAAAGATTGGAACTAAACTTGGAGAGGATATTCTATACAATATGACGCATCACTTAAAACAAGTTACCGAAAAATCTGATGTGTGCAGTTCACATGACTTTCTCTACATCTCTGCAACAGATTTCGTTAAGAAGCTTCATCTTTTATTCACCTCATGCTAATCAAGAAAAAACTAGAAGAAATAGTCTTATTGCATGCGAAATAAGGGAGTACCATAGCCTAAAGTGAAAGACAAAAGCTGGTTGCTATGTGACTGATGTTCCTTTGTTTGTATGAACAGGAGTTGACAAATTCCTGTATGAGAAAAGTATAAGTTTTTCAAAGCTGAAACCAAAAACTCGTAATATCTCAAAAACAATCAACTCTACGAAAAAATGCATGTAACATAAATTGCGTGTTTTAAAGTGCTCTACATTTGTTGTGTCGTAAGTGTTTGTTCATCTCTTACATTTTAGGAGTTATCTAAAATTCCGTAAAATTGACCCAGAATAAAGTAGTCTTCAGTGCCTATTCCCCGAAAATTCAAAATATACATATAATTTTTAGGTAAATATATTTAATATATGAAATTTCAATTAAAATCGTTACAGCCATCAAAATTTTCGAAAAGGGTACCCATGTAAAGGGTAGTTGGGGGTAGGGCGATTTTTCTCAAAATCTTAGTGTCGCATCCATGGAGGATACTAAACTTAAATACCAAGTTTGGTATTTTACCGACTTTTCGTTTTTGAGTTATCGTGTTCACAGACACAGGGACACACTGACACACGGATCTTTTTCTGAAAATACTTTTTTTGGATACAGGGGACCCTAAAACATATATTTCCGGTGAAATCTCGGTATCGAATTTTTGTGTGGAGTGCAATACCTTCTCTATACACTATTTCATAGTACGTGTAGAGAAAGTAAATATGATCCGTAGGTCTATAGACAATGTACATATGGATGGAGAAGTATTGTATTCCACCCAAAAATACGATACCGAAATTTCACCGGAAACACATGTTTCAGAACCCCCTGTATCCAAAAAAACATTTTTAGAAAAAGGTCCGTGTGTGTCCGTGCGTCTGTGAACACGATAACTCAAAAACGAAAAGTAGCTAAAATACCAAACTTGGTATTTAAGTTTGGTATCTTCCAGGGATGCGACACGAAGATTTTGAGAAAAATCGCCCCAGCCCAACTACCCTTTGCATGGAACTTTTTTTGCAAAGTTTGATTTTCTTAAAAAAACGATTTTGATTAAAATATCACATATGAAAGATATTTATCTAATAAATAAAATGTATATCTTGAATTTTCTGGATATAGCTTCTGAAGACCTGTTTATTATGGATGAATTTTGCTTAATTTAGCATAACTAGTAAACCGTAAAAGATAGACAAAAGATTACTGTACAAAAAATTTATGTCTTGTTAAAATACACAAATTATGTCATATACATTTTTGTCGTGGAGCTTACCGTTTTCGAGGTACTCATTGTTGTTAGTTTCAGTTGTGAAGTACTTATACTTTTCTCAGACGCGAGAGTCCGTTTTTCTTTTGTTCTACTTCTGGCCAAGAAAAGAAGCGATTTTTAATGACAATCGCATAACGACAGTTTTTAAAACATTTGACTATTGGTTTAGCCTAGTGTATTCCCTTATTTTCTTCCTACTTATACGGAACTAAATAATAAGAACATTGTGCTAATGAGTACCTCGATTAGCAAGGTGCAGAAAGAAGAAGAATCTTATGTATGGAGTTTGTAGAAAAGCTAGAGAAAATCATGTGAATGGAACACATCAGATTTTTATCTTACGATTCACTCGCATTTAGATTTACAACCGTAATGCCATATAAAGACATGTGGTATGGAATTTTCCGTAAATGGCTGCATTCGTTTGTCACTGAAAGAAACGCCATTTTGCAGAGCAAGTTAAAACGATCTACAAACAATGAATTGAGCGACGTAATGGGATTGTAACTTCTCCCGCTTCAGAGGATGACACGCTGACAATTTACGAGCATGTCATAATTGATTCTGCGGTTCATTATCGTATTACATCTCAGAATATAATTACAGGCTTGGTGTACGCTGTCGTTAAAGCGCTGAGACGAATAGAGGAGGTATTGCGAGGCACAGAAAACGGAAAATGAAGAAGAATTATGCATGAGGCCAATAGGAACCCTGCGGCGTAAAATAACCTATTTCTAGTCTCTTTAATAGCGCGATTTTTAATCACTTTCCGAGGAAAACATGTTAAAGAAAGCATTAACTGCGCTCGTATTGCAAAAACCACAGCTGTACATTCATATGCATAGAATGGTATTTTTAACACCTTTAGAGGCAAGTCATTTTAAAACAATAAAATGGCCGCTTAAAAAGGATAAAAATACAGGGTGTATATAAATGAATATCTGGGCTTTGACTCTTTATAATATTTATTACATTCAACTTACAGTTATGAATGATATGTCAAATGAAATAGCAACTCAAACAGTTTTACCAATAAGCTTATAAATGTTCAATGTGACTACCCTTTGTCACACGGCACACATCAAGTCTATAGCCGAGTTCTTCCCAAACGTTGATAAGTGTGTATTCAGTAATTGTAGCAACAGCTGCTTCAATCCGGTTTCTTAATTCAGGGAGGTCAGCTGGTAGCGGAGGACATACACACGATCATTGCTGAAGCCCCAAAGGTAAAAATCGCATGGCGTTAGGTCAGGAGAACGTGGAGGCCATGCATAGCAAGCTCTGCCATTGGGATCCTTGCGGCCTATCCAGCGCTCGGGTTATGCTTCGTTATGCCAGTGAGGTGGCGCACCGCTCTGCTGGAAAATGAAGTTCTCTGGCTCATTTTCTTCCAACTGAGGGAAGAATCATTGCTCTAGTGTATCAAGGTAAGAAGTGCCAGTTACAGTAGGTTCACCAAAAACGAAAGTCCCATAAACTTTTCGCCGGGATACGGCACAAAAAACATTCACTTTAGGGGAATCTCGTTGCATTTGTACCATCTCGTGAGGATTTTCTGAGCCACAGATGCGCACATTATGAGTGTTAACATGTCCACTAAGATGAAAGGTCGATTCATCACTGAAGACAACACGATTCACAAAATTGTCATGAAACAACATGTCGTTTGCGATTTTTTTTTTTTTTTAAACAGTAACGGAGTCTGATCAGGACTCCGGCACTGTATCCCTATTTACATTTCCCCCCGTAGGTTTTACTGATTACTGGTTTACTGGTTTTACTGTTTCTTTTACAAACATATACACATTGCACAAACATATAACACCCATGCCCAAGGCGGGACTCGAACCCACGATCCCCTGCCCACGAAGCACCAAAGCGAGACGCTTTAGCGAGCGTGGCCATGGGGACCGGCATATTTGGCACGTAATCCGTGGTCTGTCGGCTTTAGAGCATGTAATAACTGTAAGCGGTAAGGACGTAGCTGTAAGCGTTTTCTTACAACTTTCCAAACAGTCGACACAGGAACTTGTAATTCACGACTAGCCTTCCGGACTGATTTCTTTGGGCTACGAGTGAACGACTCTATCACTCGCTCAACAGTCTCTTTCCCTTTACAAAGGCAGCCGGTATCTTCAAACTGATTATACCATCTACGAATGTTTTTATCACTATGAGGATCAAACCGAACTTACTACGGAACGCACGTTGCACAATAACTACAGATTCGGTCTTTGCAAACTGCAAAACGTTTTTCTGTTTACTAGTCGCCATCTTTGCTACTACCGCTGTCTAGCGGATTGCGGCAGAAACATTGCACGCACATGCGCACTTGTGTCAACAAACAAAACAGTTGCTTTTTCATTTGACATATCATTTATAACTGTAAGTTGAATGTAATAAATATTATACAGAGTTAAAACCCCGATATTCATGTATGTACACCCTGTATATGTGTTCTATTCACATGCTTTTCTTTACATCTCTGCAATAAATTATTGCTAAAAAGCTTGAGGTTCTATTTACTTTATGCTAATCTAGACAACATTAGTAGAAAAAGTCTTATTACTTGCTTCCTTGTAGGTAGAAGTGAAATAAGGGAGTACCATAGGAAAAGTGATACTCAAAAGCTGGTTGCTATGTGACTGAAGTTCCTTTGTTTGTATGGACACGAGTTGACATATCCCTGTATGAGAAAAGTATACTTTTTCAAACCAATAACAGGAATATCCTAAAACAATCAACTTCAGGAAAAAATGTGTATGACATAAATTGTGTGTTTTATGGTAATGTATATTTTTATGTGGTAAGTTTATGTCTATCGCTTATGGTTTACCAGTTATGTAAAATGCTGTAAAATTCACCCAAACAAAAATGACTTCAAAAGCTATTCCGATATAATTGAAGATATATCTACATTTATTGGTCACATAAAAACCTTAAATATAACAGAAATTAATTAAAATTTTCGATTTTGTTTTACATGAAAAGCGTAGTTGGGGGCAGGAGGAGATTTTGTTTTGAAAATCTTCGTGTCGCGCACTTTGGTACTTAACAGTCTTTTCGTTTTTGAGCTACGCTGCCCACATACACACACACAGACACGGATATTTTTCTAAAAATGTTTTTTTTATTCAGGGCGTCTCAAAACCTGCATCTCCGGTGAAATCGTGCTACCCAATTTTGGGAGCAATACAATACCTTCTCTATAGTACGTGTAGAGAAAGTAAATATCTGATCTGCTCCATTCACATAACTGTTCCATTCTATTTTTCCAAAAGGTTATTATTGTAGCTAATTCATGCTAATCTAGATAAACAGAATTGATCTTATGCTTTCTTATGAGTAGAAGGGAAATGAGGGAATGCATAGGCTAAAGCGATAGTAGCTCGCTTCGTTTAAGAAAATTTCGGTAGTATAAAATTGAAACCTATAACAAGAGATATCTTAAAAACACAAATTATTTGATTTATCGACATCAACTTTGGAAGTGAAATAAATGTTAGTCAATCTCTTAAGGTTTAAACATTATGCAAAATTTTGCAAAACTGATCCAAAATAAACAGTTTTTCAGTAGCTATTCCTAACAAATTAAAAATATCCATTTTATTTGTTATTTAAGTATCTTAAAAATACGGTATTTTAATCAAAATCACTAATCATTTTAGAAAAAAAACAAATTTTTAAATTTTTTTCGCATGTAAAGAGTATTTGTGATGGGGGGGGGCGGATGTTTTTGAAAATCTTCGTCTTGCATCCTTGAAGGATACAAAACACAAATAATAAGTTTGGTATTTAACGATCATTTCGTGTTTGAGCTATGCTGTCCACAAACACATAAACTCACGGATATACACTGACCTTTTTCAAAAAATTCTTTCTTCGGACTCAGGGGACTTCAAAACATATATTTCTGACGTCAAAAATTTTAATGGAATACAATACCTTATCTTGCTACAATGTATATTGTATGTGCATGCGTGCTAGAGAAAGTAACAATATGGCCGCTAAAAGAACAAATCTGATGTGTTCCATTCACATTACTTTCTCTACATCTCTGTAACAAAAATTGTTAAAAAGATTATTCTTTAATTTACTTAATGCTAATCGGGAAAAAATTGGCACAGTGTCTTATTACTTGCTTCCTTTTAAGTAAATGGAAATAAGAGACTACCACAGGCTAAGTCTATAGTCAAATCTTTTAAAAACTGGTTGCTATGTGGTTGAAGATTTTAGTTTTTATGGACAGGAGTTGACAAATTCCCGTATGAGAAAAATATAAGTATTTTAAAGTTGAAACCATTAATGAGAAATATCTCAAATACGAGCAACTCCACGAAAAAGACTATATATGACATTTTGTGTGTTTTAACGAGTTCTACATTTTTTGTGTGGTAAGTTCTTGTCTATATCTGATGGTTTACCAGTTATGCAAAATTCTGCAAAATGCATCCAAAACAAACATGTCTTCAGAGGCTATTACGATATAAATGAAGATATACATTTTATTTGTCACATAAATATATTAAAAATAACAGAGTTTAATAAAAAGTTTAGTTTTTTTTTTCCATGTAAAGGGTAGTTTGGGGTGGGAGGATTTTCTTGAAAACCTTCGTGTGCATGCTTGGAGAATACCAAACTTAAATACTAAGTTTGGTATTTAACGGTGTTTTGTTTTTGAGTTATTCTGCCCACAGACACACGCACACACACATACACAGACAGACCCTCGGACATTTTTCTAAAAAAAATGTTTTTTTTTTAGTCAGGGTGTCTGAAAACATATTTTTTCAGTGAAATCTTGGTATCAATCTTTTGGGTGCATTACAATACCTTCTCTGTATACTATGTATATAGTACTATAGAGAAATTAAGAAGAAAAATGCATATATACCAAACTTGGTATACTTGTTTAGGGTCTTCTGAAGATGCAACACGAAGGTTTTAAAGAAGTACTTCTTCTCTACGCTCCCTCCAGAGAACATGTTTCGAAATTCCTTGCTTTCTCAAAAACGGATATAAGAATGTTGCCCCTTCTTCAGCCTTCCAAATGAACTGTTCTGAACCCATAAGCCATTTAAATTTCACTGTAGGAACTATAATGTCTTTTCGACTTACGTACCCGTGGAAAAGATGGATGAGGGGAAAAGCCCTAAATGCGACCAGATCAGGGAGTCAACGGGCGAAAACGCTGATGGGGTCCCTAACCTTTACAGATCCCATTCGACGACACCCAGAAAATTCACACAGACCTCTGAAGCCCCAATGATAGTGAGAAGGAAGATATCTTCAGAATTAATTTGAAGTCCCTCGCCACAGAGCCAGGAGGAAACTCTTATTGACGCATAGCCACCGCTCAGCCGCAGCATACCGATTACGTAGCCTGGTCCATAATCCTGAACCAGAGGTCAAGGGAACAAGGGTGCAGAAAAGAAGAAGGAAAATCATGTTAGAAGATGAACAATCCCAGATTGATTAGCCGAACCGGAGAAAGCACGAGAAAGTCATGGGCCAGGCACCTCCCAGTCACAGACCGTTTGAACCATTCCACTCCACTACTTGTAGCATATCACAAATAAGTATTCGGATTTTTGGTCACACACATATACTAACACAAACACACATAAAATACATAATGGCATCCATATGCACTCAGAGATACACAGATATACATTCACAAACACAGACATACAAAGGCACACACAGGCACGCAGACATACACTCAGACATACATGCACATAAACACGCATACATACATGCATACATACATACATACATACATACATACATACATACATACATACATACATACATACATACATACATACATACATACAAAACATAGGCATATACATGCACACATAGACACGACACACATACATACAGAAACACAGATATGCAGATGTACACAGCGATACACAGACATACATACACAAACACAATCATACACAGGCACACACAGACACGCAGACATACACACAAACATATACATGCATACATACTTACAGAAACACAGACATACAGATGCATACAGAGACACGCAGATATACAGACAAAAACACAGATCTACATATGCAATAGACACATAAATATACATACAGAAACACAGGCATACACATGCACATACAGAGGCACACAGACATACCTATACAAACACATACACAGAAATATTCATACATACATATTATGTATGTTTATACATAAATACACACAAATATACATATGTACATGCATAAACATACACGCAAACACACATATACATAAACACAGAAACACACAATCCACATATATACACACATACATATATACACAACCACAGACATACACACAGATACAAACAGACATACACTTGCCCACATAAACACACACAGACATACGTACACAAACCGTACACAAAAACAATAAAAACACACGCATACATAAATGCATACAAATATACATACCCGCACAAACATACCTATTTACACACAAACACACATCGAACAACCACCGTATTCACCTGATCTGGCTCCTGCTGATTTCTTTCTCTTTCCAAAACTAAAGTTACTACTTCGAGGCACCCGTTTTCAGTCGATAGAAGACATAAAGGAAAATTCGCGGTGACAATTGATATCGATTCCTAAAAGTGCCTACAAAAAATGTTTTGATGATTGGATTATTCGTTGACATAAATGTATAATTTCAGAAGGGGCCTACTTTGAAGGCAATAAAATAAAATTGGTTGAATAATTCATGTTTACTTTTTCTATATACACCATGTACATAGTGTATAGAGAAGGTATTGCAATCCATCAAAAAATTCGATACCGAGATTTCAGCGCAAATATATGTTTTAGGTTCCCCTGTATGCAAAAAAAAAAAAAAAAAAAAAAAAAAAGTGTCTTCAGAAAAAGGTCCGTGTGTGTCCGTGGGTCTGTAAGCACGATAACTCTAAAACGAATAGTCGGTAAAATACTAAACTTGGTGTTTAAGTTTAGTATCTTACAGGGATGCGACACGAAGATTTTGAGAACAATCATCCCTTCCCAAACTACCCTTTACATGGAACTTTTTTCGAAAATTTTTAGTTTCTAAAAAATGGCTCTAACAATTTTGATTAAAATATCGTATATTAAAGATATTTACCCGACAAATAAAATGTACATTTTGAATTTTCTGGGAATAGCCCCTGAAGACTACTTTATTCTGAGTGAATTTTCCAGAATTTTATATAACTGCTAAACCGTAAGAGATAGGCAGAAACTTACCACACAAAAAATGTAGAGCACATTAAAACACACAATTAATGTTGTGTACATTTTTTTCTTGGAGTTGATCGTTCTTTAGATATTCCTTGTTTTTGTTTTCAGGGTCGAAAATCTTAACTTTTCTCATACAGGAATTTGTCAACTCATGTCTATACAAAGGAACTTCAGTCAATAGTAACCAGCTTTTGACTTTACTTTAACTTATGATATTTCCTTTCTAGTTACAAGGAAGAAAGTAATAAGACTATTTCTACTAATTTTTCTAGATTAGTATGAAGTAAATAGAAACATAAGCTTTTTAAGAATAATTTGTTGCAAGGATGTAGAGAAAGTTATGTGAATGGTACACATAAGATTTTTTGTGTTTTATTGGCAAATTCCTGGAACTTTTCTGACACAGTAGTATATGTTAACAACAGTAACACACACTTGCACACATATACACGCACCCAAATACAGTGCCTGAGGAATAACATACGAACAATGAAACAGTCTGGATGCAGATGAATACCCCACAATCTACCCGGGCTCTCTACCAGTTGTGTATAAGCCACACACGGTTCGTTGAAATAAGCTGAGTACCTTATTGTTCCCTATGCCACCATTTGAGTCAAATCCCGGCCTCTGTTTGGTAACCCTTCAGTAGTTAACGATATCTGATAATGAACGGATGCGATGCTGTATAATTAGACATTGAATTTAAAAGGCCTCACCAACCACAAAACATGCCTTCAATATTAGCGTGCTCGGTAATTGAAAGCGTTTATGTATTTGGTAACCGCATATATCCAACCTCAGGAATCAATAAAGTGCAAATGTTCATCTCTTGGGCATTCTACATAGTAACATTGCTAAAATTAATTTCAGACATTCAAAGCCCATATTGGATTGAGTATGGGGAAAGTAAATATAGCCATATGCAGGTGGGTTGTTGCTAGGAAGTGAAACTGCACTCACAGCTGCTTCCAGGCAAAATTTATCTGCATAATCAGACTAATTATTTCAACAAAATTGTTGCTTTATGCAAATTAAATAACGAGTAACTAGATTCATGATGTAGTGTGGACATAAACAACGTCAAGAATGTTATAACACTTTCTGAAAGCAAACTCATGATATTTCATGCACACTAGAGGGCAAATAAATGAAATACGATATTTACTTTTTCTACACGTACTATCCCATAGAGTATAGAGAAGGTATTGCATTCCACCCAAAAGTTCGATACCGGAAATACATTTCTTGGATGCCCTGAATCCAAAAAAAGCATTTTTACAAAAAGGTCCGTGTGTGTATATGGCTGTGTATCTGTGGACAGCACAGCTCAAAAACGAAAAGACCGTTAAATACCAAACTTGGGTTTTAAAGAAAATCCCTCCATCCCCAATTACCCTTTACATTGAACTTTTTTCGAAAATTTTAATTTTGTCAAAAATGGCTCTAACGATTTTGATTAAAATCTCTTATATTTAAGATATTTACATGGCGAATAAAATGTATATCTTGAATTTTCTGGGAATTGCCTCTGAAGACTATTTTATTCAGGATGAATTTTACGGAAATTTGCATAACTGCTAAACCGTAAGAGATGGACAAAAATGTACCACACACTTTATGTTACATACATTTTTTTTTTTTTCGTGGAGTTGATCGTTTTTGAGATATTCATTGTTTTTGGTTTCAGCTTTGAAAAACTTAACTGTTCTCATACAGGAATTTGTTAACTCCTGTCCATACAAACAAAGGAACTTCAGTCATATAGCAACCAGCATTTAACTATCACTTTAACGTGTGCTACTCCCTTATTTTGCTTCTAATTATAAGGAAGCAAGTAATAAGACTATTTCTGCTAATTTTTGGTCGATTAGCATGAAATAAAGAGAAGTATAAGGTTTTTAACATTAATTTATTGCAGAGATGTAGAGTTTCTTTCACGTGCTGTAAATCTATGACACGGGACTAACGGCTTTACTTTTCTTCCGAAGGAAGCCAAGCTAAGGGTTGTTACACCCGAAAAAAATCCGTCGTCCCCCTCCGGGTTAGAACCCGCGACCTTGGGTATACGAAGTTAGCATGGCTATATATTATGTATATAGCAGGTATTTATTACATTCCACTCAAAAATTAGATGTGGAGATTTCACCGGAAATATATGTTTTAGATCCCCTGAGCCCCCCCCCCCAAAAAAAAAGTTTTAGAACTTGATCTGTGTGTGTGTGTTTGTGGACAGTTTGGCTCAAAAACCAAAAAACCGTAAATTCCAAAACTTGGTATTTAAGTTTAGCATCTTCCAAGAATGCGGCAGGAAGATTTTCAAAATAGTCCCCTACTTCTTTACATAGAAGTTTTGAAAATGTTGTCTCTCTCAAAATTGGCTCAAACAATTTTGATTAAAACAACGTATATTAAAGATATTCAATCACAAATGAAATGTATGTCTTATTTTTTTGAGAATAACTTCTGAAATCCTATTTATTCTGAATGACTTTTGCTGAATTTGCATAATTGGTAAACCGTAAGAAATAAAATGACTGACCAAGAATACTTATTAAAACACATAATTTATGTAACATATGCTTTTCCTGAGGAGTTGATCATTTTCGCGATATTCCTTGTTACTGGTTTCAATTTTAAACTACAATGGCCGTTATTTTCAACCTCCGTTAGGCCTTAAACAAAAGACAAGTTCATAGAAAAAAACTATTTTACTACTAAAAGTTTTGTACACTTAAGGTTACTTTTCAACATATCACCGAAAAGATTGAGACATTTATCGTACCTGTGCACAAGCTTTGCAATACCCGCTTCAAAAAATGTTTCCGCCAATGACTTCAAATGAGCATTGACGTTGTTTTGAAGATCTTCGTACTATACGACGTTTGCGGAGAGCCATTCAAAACAAACGAAGAGGAATGCTGACTTCAGGAATTGTGTTGATGCATGACAACGCTCGTCCACACACTGCTGGCACAACCTATCGACTCCTTGAACAATTTCAATAGGACATTTTCGATCATCCGCTGTACTGTCCTGACCTGGTACCTAGCGACTTTCACCTTTTCCCTGAACTGAAGACGTGGCTACAGCGGCGGCTGCTGTGTAGGAGCACAAGAGCACGTGAACCTCCATTATTTCTTAGTGGATCTCCTTTTTCTCTTTCAGGAAACATTTAATAAAATGAGCTATCAGGTATGTGGCAACAACGCTTGTAGCACAGGCCTCGTGTGCTAGCATATAACTAACGTTTAGAAGCTCTGCGCTTGCGCGGGCAACAAAGCAGCTCGGAAATTTACAGCCAGAAATGAGCACAGTGCGACTGTGCACTTTCGTTCTCATTAACACCTCTAGGGTTCTGTTTATCGGCGAGAGGTGCTGCTATCTTTGAGATTTAGTTGAAACTATCCGGAAGTGCAACTGAAGTCTTTGTGAGACACGCTAGTTTTCTTAGCAATTTGCATTTTATGCGAGAGTTAAGCAGTTCATAACGGAAAACAACTCAACGAAGAAACTTTTGTGCAATTAACCGAGCAACTGAAGTTTATCACTACGACCATGACTACGTCAAAACCAGACATATGCTTTTCCACAATAAAGGATTCAGCAATGGCAACGCCTGCTATGAGAAGAAACTGGTCAATAGCATAAAAGACTTTAAGAAATGTTTGCACATTTGAAAAACCGGCGCGTGGAATTTCTGTACAAATAAATGTGGTGTTAATTGCGTAATTCAAACAATGTAAATATTATTCACTGCAAATACCATTCTTCATATGAACTGCATCAAAGGACTTCACCCGTTCATCACCTCATGTTGCTGTTAACTCTCGGAGACTAAGAAATCCAACATCTTTACAATACTGGGTGGGTGAGGATTTGTGTAACAAATTTATCATTATTTCTAATGTTACTGCATTTGATGTTGCGGCGACGGCGAAGATCTTCAAACAACGTCAATGATGAATTTGGCATAACTGCTAAACCATAAGAAATGCCCAAAAACTTGCTGCACAAAAAATGTAGAGCACGTTAACAACACAATTTTTGTAATATACATCTTTTTCGTGGAGTTCATCTTTTTAAGATATACTGGAATTTGTCAACTTCTGTCCAAACAAACAAAGAAACTTCAGTCTCATAGCAACCAGCTTTTGACTACTCCCTTAACTCGCTTCTACTTACAAGGAAGCAAGTAATAAGATTATTTGTGCTAATTTTTTTTCTCGATTGGCATGAAGTAAATAGAAGCAAGTTAGAGGCCATGGAAATGTATACATTGAGTTTTACACGAGCTATCTGACCCAAGTTTAAAACTCTGGTGTATTACGAACAGAATGTTGTATCGAAGCTTGTGCGCCCGTCCACTGACCCCACCCTGATGAATACCAATTGTTTTTGTTCATCAACATTCAAAGCGAAATCTGAAAACATGTACGGTATCCCAACCCTTCCCATCCCCTCCCCAACCAAAAAGCATGTTTTTAATCCCTTTCACGTTACAGGTGGAGTTCACAATAATGAAAAATTCACTTTTGATACTTGCTAGCCCAGCAACACAAGTCTCTTTTCACAAACACCATTGTAAATTTTCTGTATGTGAAGCCATGTTTGTAGTGTTTATTATGCTGGAAACTGTTTTGTATCTTAAATAGGAGAGTTATATTTATTTAAATGTAAATTTATTTCTGAATATCAAGCCTTTATGTTGACCAGGAGTGCAATATCCGTATTTTCTGAAGCTAAAAACGGGACATTTCGCAACCAATTTTTAAGAGGGAAAATGGCTATATGTCAGTATGTTATTTTCAGTCAAACACTTTTTACTTTCTCTAAACATACTATGTAAATAGTGTATACAGAAGGTATTGTAAAGCACCCACAAATTCGATAACGAGTTTTCACTGGAAATACATGTTTTGAAAACATTTGAATAAAAAAACATTTTTAGACAAATTTCCGTGTGTGTGTCTATCTATCTGTCTGTCTGTCTGTGTATATGTGTGTATCTGTGGGCAGCATAGCTCAAAAAACCCTCGAAAACCAAACTTGGTTTGGTATCTTCCTAGAATGTGACACGAAGATTTTCAAGAAAATCCCCCCACAAACTTTACATGGAACTTTTTTCGAAAATTTTGATTTTCTAAAAAATGGCTAAGGATTTTGATTAAGGTATCGTATATTAAAGATATTTACCTGAGAAATAAAATGTATATCTTGAATTTACTGCGAATAGGCTCTGAAGATTATTTTATTCTGGATGGGTTTTAAGCAATTTTGCATAACTGCTAAACCATAAGAAATGGAACAAAAACTTACCTCACAAAAAATATAGAGCAAGTTAAAACACACAATTTATGTTATGTACATTTTTTCATGAAGTTGGTCATTTTTTTAGATGTTCCTCGTTATTTGTTTCAGGATTGAAAAACTTCTACCTTTACTTTCTCTAGCCTCATATGTACAATGTACATAGGGATAGAGAAAGTATTGTAATGCACCCAAAAATTCGATACCGAGATTTCACTGGAGGTATATGTTTTAGGGTTCCCTGAGTCCGAAAAAAGCACTTTTAAAAAAAGGTCCATGTGTGTGTGTGTGTGTGTGTGTGTGTGTGTGTGTGTGTGTGTGTCTGTCTGTCTGTCTGTGTGTGTGTGACTGTGGAGAGCATAGCCCCCAAACGAAAAGACCGCTAAATACCAAACTTGGTATTTAGGTTTAGTATTTTCCAAGGATGCGACACAAAGATTTTCAAAAAAATTCCCCTATTATAAACTACCCTTTACATGGAAACATTTTCGAAAATTTTGATTTTCTTAAAAATGGCTGTAACGATTTTGATTAAAACCCCGTATATTAAAAAGGTATTTATGTCCGAAATAAAAAGTATATCTCGAATTTTTGGGGGAATAGCATCTGAAAACCTCTTTATTATGGATGAATTTTGCTTAACTGCTAAACCGTAAGAGATAGAAACAAACTCACTACACAAAAAATGTACATCACTACAAAACACACAATTTATGTCCTTTAGGTTTTTGTTGTGGAGGTAACCGTTTCTGAGATATTCCTTGTTATTGGTTTCAATTTTCTCAGACTGGAAGTGTCCGCTTTTCTTTTGTTCTACTCCTGGCCAAGCAAAGAAGTGACGATAGCTTTTAAAACATTTGACAATCACTTTAGCATAGCGCATTCCCTTATTCTCTCCTACTTATTAGGAACTAAGTAGATATTAAGAACATTCTGCTAATATTTATCTCCAATAGCATTCTGTAGCATTTGTAGGAGGTTTTTAGAGCAGCTAGAGAAAGTCATGTGAGTGTAACACATCAGATTTTTTTCACTCAGGAAGTTGTCAACTCCTATACAAACAAAGGAACTTGCCACATAGCAACCAGCTTTTGACTGTCACTTTAACCTATGGTACTCTCTTATTTCCCTTCTTCTTGCAATGAAGCCAGTAATAAGACCAATTCTAACAATGTTTATTTCGACTAGAATGATGTAGATAAAAGAATAATCTTTTGTAAGAAGAGTTTGTAACGGAAACGTTAGAGAAAAATACATAGATGAAACACATTAGATTTTTATTTTCTCCACGCTGCATTCAAAAATTCAACTTCGGATTGCACCGGACATAAATTTTGAGACCCTGAATCCAAAAAAACAAAAAAAAAAACATTTTTATAAAAAGGTCTGCGGGTCATGTGCGTGAGTGTGTCTGTAGGCAACAAAGCTGAAAAACGAAAAGTCCGTTAATACCAAACTTGAAATTTAAGTTCAGTATCTCCCAAGAATGCGATACGATGATTTTCAAAAAAATCCCCTCATCCCCAACTATGTTTTAAATGGAAAAAAATTCGAAAATTTTGATTTTTTAAAAAATGGCTCTAACGATTTTGATTAAAATCTTTTGTATATAAGATATTTACATGGCAAATAAAATGTAAATCTTGAATTTTCTGGGAATAGTCTCTGAAGGCTACTTTGTTCTGGTTGAATTTTACGGAATTTTGCACAACTGCTAAACCGTAAGAGAAGGAAAGAAACTTACCATACAAAAAATCTAAAACACGTTAAAACACACAATTTATGTTATATACATTTTTTCATGGAGTTTGAGGTATTCCTAGTTTTTGGTTTCTGCTTTGAAAAACTTATACTTTTATCATACAGAAGTTTGTCAACATACAAACAAGTGTAGTTCAATCACATGGCAACTAGCTTTTAAAAGATTTGACTATTGATTTAGCCATTATTTCCCTCCTCCTTATAAGGAAGCAAGTATTAAGACCCTTTCTGCCAATTTTTTCTCGGCTAGCATTCAGTAAATAGAAGAATAAGCTTTTTAACAGTAATTTATTGCAGAGCTGTTTAGAAAGTCATGTGAATGGAACAGATCAGATTTTTATTTTCTCTACACGTGCTATGTACATAGTGTATAGAGTAGGTATTGTATTCCACCCAAAAATTCGATTCCGAGATTTCACCGGAAATACACGTTTTGGGTCCCCCCTGAGTCCAAAAAAAACCACTTTTGGAAAAAGTTTCATGTGTCTATGTGCGTGTGAGTGTCTCTCTGTGTGTCTGTGGACAGCAGAGTTCAAAAACGAAAAGAACGTTAACTACCAAACTTAGTATTTAAGTTTGGTATCTTCCAAGGATGCGACACGAAGAAAATCCCCCTACCCCAAACTATACTTTACATGGAAAAAATGTCGAAAATTTTGATTTTTTCAAAAATGGCTCTAATGATTTTGATTAAAATATCGTACATTAAAGATATTTACCTGACAAATAATATGTATATCTTGAATTTAAGGGGAATAGTCTCTGAAAACTACTTTATTCTGGAGGAATTTTGCATAACTGCTAAACCGTAAGAAATGGACAAAAACTTACCACACAAAAAATGTAGAACACATTAGAACACACAATTTATGTTATATGATTTTTACTTTCTCCATACGCACTATGTACATAGTGTATAGAGAAAGTATTGCACTCCACCCAAAATTCGATACCGAGATTTCACCGGAAATATATGTTTTAGGGTCCCCAATATCCAAAAAAAGCATTTTCACAAAAAGTTCCGTGTCCGTGTGTGTGTGTGTGTCCGTGTGTCCGTGTGTCCGTGTGTCTGTGAACACGATAACTCAAAAACGAAAAGTCGGTAAAATACCAAATTTGTTATTTAGGTTTAGTATCTTCCAGGGATGCGACACGAAGATTTTGAGAAAAATCCTCCCAACCCCAACTACCCTTTACATGGAACTTTTTTCGAAAATTTTGATTTTCTCAAAAATGGCTCTAACGATTTTGGTTAAAATTTTGTATACTAAAGATACTTACCTGAAAAAAAAAATGTATATCTTGAATTTTCTGGGAGTAGCCTCTGAAGAGTAGTTTATTCTGGATGAATTTTACTAAATTTTGAATAACTACTAAACCGTAAGTGATGGACAAAAACTTACTAGCACATTAAAACACACAATTTATGCTATATAATTTTTTTTCGTGGAGTTCGTCGTTTTTGTGACATTCCTTATTTTTGGTTTCTGCTATGAAAAATGTATACTTTTCTCATACAGGAACTTGTCAACTTCTATCCATATAAACAAAGGAACTTTATTGACATAGCAACCAGCTTTTGACTATCACTTTAACCTACGGCTGTCCCTTATTTGGCTTCTACTTACAAGGAAGCAAGTAATAAGACTATTTCTACTAATTTTTTTCTGATTAGCATAAAGTAAATAGAAATATAAACTTTTTAAGAATTATTTGTTGCACGGATATGGAGAAAGTCATGTGAATGGTACACATCAGATTATTTTTCGAGGAGTTGATCGTTTTTGGTTTCAGCTTTGAAAAACTTATACTTTTCTCATATAGCAATTTGTCAACTCGTGGTCATACAAACAAAAGTACTTCAGTCACATAGTAACCAGCTTTTGATTTCACTTTAACCTATGATACTCCCTTATTTCGCTTCTACTTACAAGTAATAAGGCTATTTCTGCTAATTTTTTCTCGATTAGCTTGAAATAAATAGAAGAATAAGCTTACTAACAATAATTTGTTACACAGAAGTAGAGAAAGTCATGTGAATGGAACACATCAGATTTTTTTATTTGGGACATTATAGATACTCAACTTAAGTACTATTCTGAGATGAAATCAGCCGAGTATGAGAACATACAGCGTATCAGAGTAGGCAGGTTAACAAAAGCAGTGTCTCTGCGTTAGAAAGATAGCGTAGATGTTTATAAACTCTGGTTTGTCTTTTATAGTCACGTGAGATCATGAACTGCTGTGTTGAGGATAGAGTCATGGTAACAGCGGGGGACACCTCGGCCACTGCGAGTAGGTACTGCTCCATTGCGGCGCACCACCCCCCAGAGGAAGGAATGAGAAAATGGGAAACCACAGGCCAGCACACAGGAAACGATGGAGCTAATGCAGAGACGCATACAAGCTTCTATCGGATGGCAGCCATGGCGCGTCACGGATACTATATATACTCCGGGAGGCCGGAGAACAGCCTCCTGGCTTCTCTGGTTACAGCGGATACAGAAAAAAGGACTCGGGTCAAGCTATTCTGTATGTCGACGTTTCCCAGTAAGGCTACTACATGAAGCTTCGGCTCTCCCATATGTGGAGGATGTAATTAGGCGCCGGGCTCAGAAGTTCTACGTCACATTGGGCGAACATGAGAACGCACTTGTCAGATCGCTGGGGGAGTATTTACCCACTGAACGCCGATACATGCAGCCAACAGCAAAAATAGCTGAACCAAGTGCTGTGTACACAGCAGCTACACCTAGACTCACCGCCAGCCTATCAGATCTCGCACGCGTGGCCGCTCTCACCTAGAGGCCTGGGTTCGATCTCAAGTGACCGCATGTGAGAATTGTGGTTGACAAAGCGGCGCAAGGGCGGGGTTTTTCCGGGTTCTCAGGTTTCCCCCGCCATCACATTCCACCGGGGCTCCATCTTCATGTATCATCAGTGCCAGAGCAATAAAAGCGGGCGTTAAACATTACCAAAAATAAAAAGTTCTCGCACGCACACACGCACGCAAGAGGCACCTACCATAGTTGCCTTACATCGTGGCCGCTCCGTCACACTGTTGCCACTTCATGCGTCCAGGGCTACAGCAGGACAGTGTGCCATTTTCAAACAAACTAACATAGAGTACAACAGCACATCAAAACACGTAAAAATTATAAACAAAATAGCGCAGTACAAACGGATGCTCGTCCCAACTGAAAGTGCATCGAGGAATGTTTGTTACAACTTGCAACAAGGATGCCAAAATTGCTCACGAGGCATGAATATATTGGCAGACACACCTCTTATCAGCTGAGACTGCGCTGGCTGTCAGGGATCACTATGGATCTTAAGGACTTTAGCCTCAATCAGGGGGAAGCGAGCTTTACTCGGAGGACCGGCCGTGGTTACACCACTCGCCCCTCACCTGGACATGCCCGGGTTCAATCCCAAGAGACCGCATTGGGATTTGTGGTAAACAAAGCGGGACAGGGGCCGGTTTTCTCCGGGTTCTCCGGCTTCCCCCAGCAACACAATCCACCTGTGCTCCATCTTCATTCCATGGCATCGCCTACGGCCATAGAAGTAAAAGCGGGCGCTGAACACTATTACAAAATCTGATATGTTCCATTCATATGGCTTTCTCTACATCACTGTAACAAATTGTTATTAAAATCATATTTAAATATCATATTCTATCTACATTATGATAATAGAGATAAACATTAGCAGAATTTCTCTTGCTTGCTTGTAAGTAGAAGGAAAATAACAGAATACACTAAGCTAAAGCAAACGTCAGATTTCTTAAAATCCGTTTCTATGCAGGGCCAGAAGTTTACAAGTTTCTGGGTGAGAAAAGTATGTTAAACCTGAAAAAAAAGTTATAAGGAATATCTCAGAAATTGTCAATTCCACGAAAAAAACGTATATGAGGTAAATTGTGTGTTTTAGCGTGATCTACAATTTTTGTGTGGAAAATTTTTGTCTAACTCTTATGGTTTACATTACGCAAAATTCAGCAAATTTCATTCAGAATAAACGGGTCTTTAAAGGCTATTCCCAGAAAATTCAAGATATACATTTTATTTGCCATATAAATATCTTTAATATATGGTATTTTAATCAAAATCGTTTGACCTATTTTAAGAAAATTTTCGAAATTATTTCTATGTAAAAGGTAGTTTGGGATAGGGGAGATTTTTCTCAAAATCTTCGTGTCGCATCCCTGGAAGATATTAAACCTAAATACCAAGTTTGGTATTTTACCTACTTTATTTTTTGAGTTATCGTGTTCACAGGCACAAGGACACACATACACGGATCCGCGGTCAACGGGGAGTGAACGCCAGTCCCAGACGAAACTCAGAACTTCTCCAAACGCTGTGTATGCAATAATTCTGAATTAGTTAACATTATTTGACCATTTGGAGAAATCTGCACCTGTTGCACTGAGTAGCAATTGCATTGAAAGAACCTGATGTAATGAAGCTTCCACTCCCTGGGGCACAGAGGGTAATCGTGTTAATGAGAGTGACGTCACTCTCTGAGGGGAGCAATAGATGCGTGTTTTAGAGCGATAATAATCAACAGCAGGTGCACTTCATCCATAATCTGTTCTCCGTGAGTACATTTAGAAATCAATATAGGTATACAAAATGATTCCTATCAACGATAAAATGGCGGAGTTAAAATGGCATCAGGCATTAAACATAATGGCTCTGTAGCTAGATACACAAAGCGAAGTACTTAAGACTCAAATGAACTTTCTATTATACGTTATTCACTGTTACGTTTTGTCGGATCGTGACTATAATCAAAATATAAATTTATTTATTGTAAACATCAGATATTTGATAAATGTTTACTTTAATTACTATTTAGAGTAGGTAGGGGAATTATTTAACAGCATAAATAATAATTTCGTAATCGGCTTAACCTCCCCGTATTTATAGAACTGACACTCCCCTAGGACTTACAAGCTGTCGGGGAGCTTGCGGGACGAAACAACAGAATGGAGAACCTGTTACTAGGGGTCGGCCCGTAGCCAGGCATGAGCATAAGGAATAGGATGAAATAAAATGTAAGGGAAATTGGTGATTGGAAATGTGTTAATGGAGTAATTGGTGGAATGAGTGGCGGGGGAAACCTGTTGATCCAGTGAAACCCCCAATACTTCGTCCACCACGAATCCCACATGCAGGTGCTTGGGATCGAACCCGGGTCACCTAGATAGCAAGTGAGAGGTCTAACTATTCAACCACGCCGCCGCCACAAATAATAATAATAATAATAATAATAACATTAATAATAAGAACAATAATAATCTGATGCGTTCCATTCACATGACTTTATCCACAAATTATTGTTAATAAGATTATTCTTCTATTCATTTTACACTCACCACTCGCCTCTCACCTAGATGGCCCAGGTTTAATCCCAAGCAACCACATGTATGATTTGTGGTGGACAAGGCGGCGCAGGGGCGGGTTTTCTCTAGGTTCTCCGGCTTCCCCCGCCATCGCATTCCTCCAGCGCTAAATCTTCATTCCGTGTATCATCACTGTCATCGCCTGCGGTTCCATTCGTAGTGACGCGGGCGTAAAACACTACCAAAAAAAAAAAAAAATCATAAATATTGAAGTAACACTCAATCTTATTACTTAGTTCCTTACAAGTAGGAGAGAAATAAGGGAGTACACTAGGTTAAACCGACATTCACATGTTTTAAAATATGGTTGCTATTGAATTGAAATCGATTTTCACTTTATCTATACGCACTATGTACATAGTGTATAGAGAAGGTATTGCACTCCACCCAAAAATTCGATATCGAGATTTCACCGGAAATATATGTCTTACGGTCCCCTTTATCTAAAGAAATCTGATGTGTTACACTCACATGACTTTCTCTAGCTGTTCTACAAACCTCTTACAAAAAATTATTCTTCTTTCTGCATCTTGATAATTGAGGTACTCATTAGCACAATGTTCTTATTATTTAGTTCCTTATAGGTAGAAAAAAATAAGGGAATACATTAGGCTAAAGCGATAGTCAAATGTTTTAAAAGCTGTCGTTATGCGATTATCATTACAAATCCCTTCTTTTCTTGGCCAGGAGTAGAACAAAAGAAAACCGCACACTTCCGTCTGAGAAAAGTATAAGTACTTCACAACTGAAACCAATAACACTGAATACCTCGAAAACGGTAAGCTCCACGAGAAAAATGTGTATGAGATAAGTTGTGAATTTTAACAAGACCTACATTTTGTCTATAGTAAATTTTTGTCTATCTGTTATGGTTTACTTAGTTATGCCAAATTAAGCAAAATTCATCCAGAATAAACAGGTCTTTAGAAGCTATTCCCAGAAAATTCAAAATAAACATATTATTTGTCAGCTAAATATCTTTAATTTACGATATTTTAATCAAAATCGTTAGAGCCATTTTTAAGAAAATCAAAATTTTCGAAAAACGTTACATGTTACCAAGTTTGGTGCTTTACCGAATTTTCGTTTTTGAGTTATCGTGTTCACAGACACACGGACACACGGACACACACACACATACACGGACCTTTTTGTGAAAATGCTTTTTTTTGGATACAGGGGACCCTAAAACATATATATCCGGTGAAATCTCGGTATCGAATTTTTGGGTGGAATACAATACTTTGTACATACGGGGCTAGAGAAAGTAAAAAGCATTTTCGGTAAAAGGTCCGTGTGTGTGTATGTCCGTGTTTCCGTGTGTCTGTTAACATGATAACTCAAAAACGAAAAGTCAGTAAAATACCAAACTTGATATTTAAATTTAGTACCTTCCAGGGATGCGACACGAAGATTTTGAGAAACATCCCTCAACCCCCAACTACCCTTTACATGGAATGTTTTTCGAAAATTTTAATTTTCTCAAAAATGGCTCTAACGATTTTGATTTAAATTTCGTATATTTAAGATATTTACCTGACAAATAAAATGTATATCTTGAATTTTGTGGGAATAACCTCTGAAGACTACTTTATTCTGGATGAATTTTACAAAAGTTTGCATAACTGCTAAACCGTAGGAATAGACAAAATCTTAGCACACAAAAAATGTAGAGCGCTTTGAAACACAAATTTTATGTTATATACATTTTGATCGTTACCTTCTCTATATACCTGTGCATAGTACGTGCGGAGAAAGTAAAAATGCAAACCTGTGTATTTCCGAAAGACCATTTACAAAAGAAAAATCCAATGCCTTTTGCACTAAGACAGAAACAGTACATTCAAGAAATACATTTACCATTTTCTAACGTTGGCACAATTAATCAAACCACAGATATAGCTCCTTGGAGAAGTATATTTCCTTAAATTAACAGGGAAATGTGCTACCTTGTTAAAAGTCGAACTGATATACGCGCAACAACTGAAAGAGCAATGACAGCAATACCCAAATTATATTCATATATACACCGATGGATCACAGACTGAAAACGGTTGTGGTTGTGCAGTGGTTTATCCTGATCACACTATGCTGTCTGTACACACTACCACATTTTTACTTTCGCTATACATACTATGTACATAGTGTATAGAGAAGGTATTGCATTGCACCCAACAATTCGATACCGAGATTTCACCGGAAATACATGTTTTGAATCCACCTGAATCCAGAAAAAGCATTTTTAGAAAAATGTCCGTATGTGTCTGTCTGTCTGTGTGTATGTGTGAGTGCCTGTGGGCAGCATAGCTCAAAAACGAAAATACCGTTAAATATCACACTTGGTATTTAAGTTCAGTATCTTCCAAGAATGCGACACGAAAATTTTCAAGAAATCCCACTGCTACCCTTCACATGAAAAATTTTCGAAAATTTTGATTTTTTAAAAAATGGCTCTAAAGATTTTGATTAAAATATCGTATATTAAAGATATTTACCTGATAAATAAAATGTATATCTTGAATTTTCTGGGAAAAGCCTCTTAAAACTACTTTATTCTGGATGAATTTTACGGAATTTTGTGTGAATAGTAAACAGTAAGAGATAGATAAAAACTTATAATTTTCTCATACAGGAATTAGTCACTCCTGTTCATACAAACAAAGGAACTTCAGTCACATAACAACCAGCTTTTGACTATGACTTTAACCTATGGTACTCCCTTTTTTCGCTTCTACTTAAACGGAACCAAGTAATAAGATTATTTCTGGTAATTTTCTTTTTTTTTCATTTAACATGAAGTAAATAGAAGCATAAGCTTTTTAATAGTAATTTGTTGCAGAGATGTAGAGAAAGTCATGAATGGAACACATCAGATTTTTACTCTATATTTAGTTGTGAGTTATATGCCATCAAGAAAGCATTACTGTTCTTATTCGAGACAAACAAAACTGAAGCATACCTAATACACACTGATTCTAAATCCAGTATATAGGCTCTACAAGATTTCTTCTCTACAAATACATTAGTCCTGGAAATTCAAATATTGTCTACATTTCTAATGAAACAAGGAAGGAAAATAGCTCTAATAGTGATACCCTCACAACAGAGCATTTTAGGTAATGGGCATGCAGACTCTGCAGCAAAGGAAGCCACAAGACTCGAGATACATGAAGAGACATCTTGTTACAACCCCTGATAAACAACATGGGCACAATCGCCTTCTAGCAAACTACACGAAATTAAACAGAACTCCAGAACATCTCATCCTCTGAAGGAACTGAGACGGAAAGATCAGACTGTCATCACCACACTTGGACACACCAAGTTAACCCATTCACATCTACTGAATAAAACAGCCTAACCTGAATGACACATTTGTCTCATTACCATCACTGTACGCCACTTACTCTCAGAGTGCACTCAGCATCAACAGCAGCGAGCAGAATGCAGAAGCTCTCAACAATTCACACAACAAAATAGTACTTAAATGCTTAAAACTAACAAATAGTATAATGAAATATAATGTTACTTAAAGTTATGAAATTGTATTTACCAATGTAAATTTTTTGTAAATGGTACCGTTAAAACATGTTGTCGTGATATGACTAAGTTGTAAGATAAAGCAACATAAAATAAATAAATTAAAAACAAAATATACACGAGGGTCATTTCAGAAGTCATGGCAACTATTTTTTAGCAGTCAACAAAGCTGCCGGAAACAAAACTCAGGATATAAGTTTGAAAGTCGTGGAATGTTCTTATCAATGTTGGTACTAAATTGGGACACGGGTGCAAGGAATTATGGGTACGGGACATTGAAGGATGCACAAACATGATCATTGTTTAATTCGTATTACATATGCACAAAAGTGTACGCGAGCTAACGACCTTCAGAATAATCCCTCAAGTCTTCCACACATATTTGGCACTCACGAGCATTTCTGCCACGCAAATGCAATTTTTATGTACGCTCAATGTTTAAATTTAGTGACATTCATCTTGGAACACAGCCTCTAGCATGCTAACATGTGTCTACTAGCGTCTACCACTGCGCTCAGACGCCATCTGGTGCTGACATTCCATTCTGTTTACAGCATGTTTTCAAATGTATATATTGTAAAACCACATATTCAGTTATTCGGAATATATAAAGCAGTTGCCATGACTTCTGGAATGACCCTCGAATACATTCATATACAGGATGTTAATGAACTATACCGAAATATTTTCACCGAATATATAGATTACTTACATAAGTAATTTGAGATAGGAGACTTATGGCCTGTTTATTGAAATTTCGAAGCAACGGCTATAAGTTTCTGAAGTGCCAGTACGCCACTGGCTAATTTATCAACCATTCGAGAGCATAACACCAAAAACGAAGGGACATATTACAGCGTACCTCTCTAGCGTAGTGGTTATGGTACTGGCTTTCAAGTGAAAGATAGTTTCCGAGTTCGGGTCTCGTTCACGTATCGCGGCACTTCGTCTGGAATGAAAATAATAATAATAAAAAAACATTTACTCTAGGACAGGAATCGAACTCACCACCTGTGGGATGGCAGCTTCCCGCGTCACGCATTAAGCCACCAGAACACTTGAAAAAAACGCTCCAGAGTAGGCTACATAACTCAAGAACGTAGTTTAATGAATGTTCAGTGTCGTACTATCCAGTTCGAGATTTTACAGATTTTAGCGACATTAAATCTTGAGAACGCTAGTAACGAGCTGCTAAAACTCGATATTTTTATACTCGGGCAGCAGTTTTAAAGACATTCTAAGCCATTTTTTCAACCTGCTTTGCTTTAACACCGACTTATCAGCACCTGATACCCACACGTTTAACGCTATGTATTTGCGTTATGTTTATCCGGGGACCATGCATCGCCGATCTCAAATTACTTATATCAGTCACGTGCACAATCACACAAATTATTTCGGTGTAGTTCATTAACATCCTGTATATATTACTTCTTTCCCATCATCAAAGTTGGTATTGAATTTAACACACGAAGCGTAGAATGCAGAAAGTTTACATAGTACATCACAACCTACATATTCATTATACCTACAGAAAATCATTGGCTATTCCTCATTTGGATATTCTGTATTAATTTTGTCTAAGGAAATTTGTTTTAAAACTTCCTTATTTATGTTTACTTTATTTATTTCTTGTGTTAGCTTAAGTTTAATGTTTATATTTATATATATTCTAGTGAGCATACTCGGGGCTATAAATTTTCTTTATACATTTCAGAAATGTATCTGTTTCGAATCTCATCTATGTATTTTGTGAATCCTTTTGTAATTTTAAGAGTTTTTTACTTTCTCTGTACGTGCTGTGTACATAGTGCATAGAGGAGGTATTGTAATGCACTCAAAAATTCGATACCGAGATTTCACCGGAAATACATGTTTTGAGACCTCCTGAATCCAAAAAAAGCATTTTTAGAAAAATGTCCGTGTGTGTGTGTCTCTGTCTGCGTGTGTGTTTCTGTGGGAAACATAGCTCAAAAATGAAAAGTCCGTTAAAAACCAACCTGGTTTGGTATCTTCCAAGGATGCGACATGAAGATTTTCAGGAAAATCCCCCCACTCCCAACTACCCTTTACATGCAACTTTTGATTTTGTCAAAAATGGTTCTAACGATTTTGATTAAAATATCGTATATTAAAAAATTTACCTGGCAAATAAAATGTATCCACATATTGAATTTCCTGTGAATAGCCTCTGAAGACTACTTTATTCTGGATGAATTTTGCATAACTACTAAACCGTAAGAAATGGTTAAAAACTTAACACACAAAAAATTTAGACCACGTTAGAACAGACAATTTATTTTGTATACATTTTTTTCGTGGAGTTGGTCGTTTTTTGAGATATTCCTTGTTTTTGGTTTCGGCTTTGAAAAACATACTTTTCTCATACAGGAATTTGCCAACCCCTGTCCATACAAACAAAGGAACATCAGTCACATAGCAACCAGCTTTTGGCTTTCACTTTAGCCTATGGTACTCCCTTATTTTGCTTCTACTTACAATAAAGCAATAATTAAGACTATTTCTGCTGTTTATCTCGATTAGCATGAAATAATTAAAAGAATAAGCTTATTAACAATAATTTGTTACAGAGATATAGAGAAAGTCATGTGAGTGGAACACATCACATTTTTTAAGTATGATATTGTCAAACTTTGAGGCCCAAATAATATACTTGTTACGGCCCTTCGTTCTTGGAAAGTGTTGTGTAATTTATGTGAAAATGTAGATTATATGTGTGTTTTAACTCTGTATTCCCAAAATTCTAGGTGTAGTATTTTATTTTGGGAAGGTTTTCGAATGATGAAGACATAGTGGGTTGTTAGCATTCATATTAAATGTGGAAACTAAAGAAAAACACCACTACGGGCACGACAGGCCTTGGAAATGTAAACCCTCATTATAGGATACACAGAAGCATATTCCCATCGGTTATTCAGGCGCGAAATTTTGGGGTTGTGCGCTGTTATCCAGTCCTCTAAGGACCTACCTCCAATCCATCTTTCTTTCCTTCACTCGCGTGAGTCTCTGAAAGACCGTCTGCACGCAAGTATGAATTTTACTGAAAGCATAATACAGTCGGCGATGACCTGATATTCGCATACACGTGGCGATGCTGGCAGGAGTAGGCTGTTTCCTTTACAGTGACCACTACCTCACGTTTGAGTGGTAGAATAGCGGGTCGCGACAATGAAAAATTTCATTATCTAATATTTTTACTATCTCTGCACGTACTATGTACATGGTGTATAGAGAAAGTATTGCAAATCACCCAAAAATTCGATATTTAGCCCGAAATCTATGTTTTAACTCTGTATCCAAAAAAAACAATTTCAGAAAAAGGCCTGCGCGCGTGCGTGTGTGTCCGCGTGTCTCTGAACACGATAACTCAAAAACGAAAAGTCGGGAAAATAGCAAACTTGGTATTTAAGTTTAGTATCTTCCAGGGATGCCACACAAACATTTAGAGAATTTTCTCACAAAGAACCTTCCCCTTTCCAATAGCCAAGTTTGAGTAAACAATTTTGAACTGTGTTTACTAGAAGCTAGCTATATATCTAAATATATGAAATAATTGATTATTAACACTCTTAAATACATTAACTAACTAACAATTGATGAAAATAACAATAATCATAGTAGAGAGGTCGATTAATGGTCTCAATTTTAAAGGCATAACACCCAAAGAAATCGAGGAGGAAACAAACAGTACATTGAAAGACTCTGCCCCTTCATATTCAATGATTAAAAGGTGGGTTGCAGAGTTTAAAATGGGACGTACGAGCACTAGTGATGAGCCTCGCTCTGGACGCACTTTAGAAGTGACAACTCCAGAGATCATTGAAAAAATTCATCGTTTAGTACTGTAAGACCGCAGATTAAAGCTGTTTGAGATAACAGAAGCTGTAAAAATGTATGTGCAAGATGGGTGCCGCGTTTATTGACACCTAATCAAAAGTTGCCAACAAAAACTGTTTCTGTTAAGAATGTGGAGCACTACCGTAAAAATTTCAGTGAATTTTTGAGACGGCTTATTACCATGGATGAAACTTGGATACATCACTACACTCCAAAAAGTAAATGACAGTCAAAACAGCGGTTTGCGACAGGTGGACCAACTCCAAAAGAGGCAAAATCAATTTTATCAGCTAACAAGGTTATGGCGAGTGTTTTCTGGGATGCACAGGGAATTACTTTTATTGATTACTTGGAAAAGTAAAGCGTGAAAGTAAAGTAAAGGGTAGCTTGGGATGGTGACTAAGCTTACTGCAACGTTTGAGCGATGAGGTGAAAAGAAAAAGTCCTCATTTGGCAAAAAAAAAACAAACAAACTTGTTTCATCTCGACCATGCTCCGGCCAAAACGTTCAGTCATTGCAATGCAAATAATGTGCGAATTGCTTGAACATCCACCCTAATCATCAGATCTAGCACTCAGTGACTACCACCTGTTCTCAAAATTTTCAAATTTCTTGGAGGAAGAAGATTTCACAGCAACGAGAAGGTCATTGATGCGGTAAACAGCTATTTTGAGGACCTTGATAAATAACACTACAGAGATGGTTTAATTAAATTAGAACACTGATATGACAAATGCATTAGCCTTTCTAAAGATTATGTTGAGAAATAAAGCAAAAAACCTGATGTGTTCCATTCACATGACTTTCTCTACATCTCTGCAATAAATTATTGTTAAAAAGCTTAGGCTTCTATTTACTTCATGCTAATTGAAAAAACATTGGCAGAAGTAGTCTTAAGACCTTTTTCCATGTAAATAGAAGGGGAAAAGGGAGTACCATAGGTTAAAGTGATAGTCAAAAGCTGGTTGCAGAGTGACTGAAGTTCCTTTGTTTGTATGGACTGGAGTTGACAAATTCTTGTATAAGAAAGGTATAAGTTTTTCAATCCTGAAACCAAAAATCAAGAATATCTTAAAAACGATCAGCTCCACGAAAAAATTATATATAGCATAAATTGTGTGTTTTAATGGGCTCTACATTTTTTGTGTGTTAAATTTATGCCCTTCTCTTAAGTTTCAGCATTTATGCAGAAATCCGTAAAATTCATCCAGAATAAAGTAGTCATCAGCGGCTATTCCCAGAAAATTTAAGATACGCATTTTATTTGTGAAGTAAATATCTTAAATATACGAGAATTTAAACAAAATCGTTAGAGCCATTTTTAAGAAAATCAAAATTTTCGAAATTTTTTCCAAGTAAAGGATAGTTTGCGGTGGGGGATTTTTTTGAAAATATTCATATTTCATCCTTGGAAGATACCAAGTTTTGTTTTTCACGGTCTTTTCATTTTTGAGCTATGCTGCCCACAGACAAACACACATACACACACACAGACAGACACACACACGGATATTTTTCTAAAAATGCTTTTTTTTTTTTTGGAGTCAGGGGGTCTCAAAACATATATTTCCGGTGAAATCTCGGCAGCGAATTTTTGTGTGAAATTCAATACCTTCTCTATACACTATGTATATAGTACGTATAGAGAAAGTAAAAAAAGCTTTTTTTACTTTCTCTAGCCCAATATGTTCAATGTACATAGGGATAGAGAAGGTATTGTAATGCAACCGAAAATTTCATACCGAGAATTCACCGGAAATATATGTTTTGGGGTCCCTGAGTCCGAAAAAAGCATTTTTAAAAAAAAGGTCCGTGTTTGTCTGTGTGTGTGTCTGTGGACAGCATAGCCCCAAAAGTATCTTCCAAGGATGAGACAAGAAGATTTAAAAAAAAAAAAAAATCCCCTATCACAAACTATTTCGAAAATGTTGATTTTCTTAAAAATGTCTGTAAAATTTTGATTAAAATCACATATATTAAAGTTATTTATGTCGGAAATAAAATGTATATCTCGAAATTTTGGGGAATAGCCTCTGAAGACCTCTTTATTCTGGATGAATTTTCTTTAAACTGCTAAACGTAAGAGATAGAAAAAAACTCACTACACAAAAAATGTACATTACGTCAAAACACACAATTTATATCCTTTACGTTTTTGTTGTGAAACTTTTTTCAGACAGGAAGTGTCCGTTTTTCTTTTGTTCTACTCCTGGCCAAGCAAAGATGCCATTTGCAATAACAATCGCATGACGATAGCTTTTAAAACATTTGACAATCATTTTAGCATAGCGCATTCCCTTATTCTCTTCTACTTATTAGGAAGTAAGTAATAACATTCTGCTAATATTTATCTCGATTAGCATTGTGTACAAAGAAGAATAATCTTTTGTAGGAGGTTTGTAGAGCAGCTAGAGAAAGTCATGTGAATGTAACACATCAGATTTTTAAATTTTGTTTTCATTGAGAGGCCCGGGACTTATCAGCCAACCTATGTATAATCACAGAAAATTAAATTATAAGCAAATAGTTAGGTTTTTGTACGAGCGATGTAATTATAGTACCCACATATGTCCAGCAGATATTCTACTGTCGCTATGACAACGATTATATCTTGTTTATACTCTTTGTTACCTTCCTTCCTGTAATCATCTCTGGTTAACGACTTTACATATATACACCTGGATATACGTACATACAGTCAGTCGCTGGGCTGACGCGGAACCGACCGGCAGCTGATATCTCTCATTTCCTCTGGTGCTATATATCCCTAGGGCATATGTACCGTTAGCTCTGGATAAATAAGTTAACACGTGCCACTTTTTTCCCTCAAGTAAACAGAATACAAAATGGAGCGAGGCAGGAAGGAAAAGCAGTAGCAATTTGAAAATAGCATATCGCGTTTCCATCTTAATAGTCAGCATGTGTGTTTAATATCTCTGTGGTAAACTTAAATAGGTTAATTGCATATATTAAGCACTTTCTCTAGCACGTATGTATAATGTAGATATTAGATAGAGCAGACTTTATTCCAACCAAAATTGACACCAAGATTTCAAAGCAAATGTCTATTTTGAGACAACCCAAATCCAAAAAATCTGATTTGTTCCATTCACATGACTTTCTCTATATCTCTGTAACAAACTATTGTTAATAAGCTTATCTTTTATTTATTTCATGCTAATCGAGAAAAATTAGCAGAAATAGTCTTATTTCTTGCTTTATTGTAAGTAGAAGCGAAATAAAGTAGTACCATAGGTTAAAGGGAAAGCCAAAAGCTGGTTGCTATGTGACTGATGTTCCTTTGTTTGTATGGACAGGAGTTGACAAATTCCTGTATGAGAAAAGTATGTTTTTCAAAGCTGAAACCAAGAAAAAGGAATATCTCAAAAACAAACAACTCCACGAAAAAATTGTATATAACACAAATTGTGTGTTTTAACGTGCTCTACATTTTTTGTGGGTTAAGTTTTTGTCCATCTCTTGCTGTTTAGTAGTTATGAAAAATTCATCCAGAATAAAGTAGTCTTCAGATGCTATTCCCAGAAAATTCAAAATATACATTTTATTTGTCAGGTAAATAACTTTAATATACGAAATTTCAATCAAAATCGTTAGGGCTATTTTTTAGAAAATCAAAATTGTCTCAAAAAGGTCCATGTAAAGGATAGTTTGGGGGGGGGATTTTTCTCAAAATCTTCGTGTCGCATCCCTGGAAGATACTAAACTTAAATACCAAGTTTAATATTTTACCGACGTTTCGTTTTTGAGTTATCGTGTTCACAGACACACGGACACATGGACACACACACAAAGACACACGGACCTTTTTCTGAAAATACTTTTTTTGGATACAGGGGGACCCTAAAACATATATTTCCGGTGAAATTTCGGTATCGACTTTTTTGGTGGAGTGCAATACATTCTCTATTCACTATGTAATAGTGAGTATAGAGAAAGTGAAAATCTGATGTGCTCCATTCACTGTAACAAATTATTATTAATAAGTTTATTTTTTCTGTCTATTTAATGCTAAAGCAAAGAAGATACGGTCTTATTACTTAAGGGAATACACTAGGCTAAAGTGACATTCAAATATTTTAAAATATGGTTGCTATGGGATTGCATTCCGTTTCGTGGTCAGGAGATGACAGGTTCATGTAAGAGAAAAGCTTTAACAAAGAATATCTCTAAAACGGCCACTCCACGAGAAAAAAAATATATATATATATAACATAAATTGTGTGATTTATCGTGGTCTACATGTTTTGTGTAGTGAGTTTTTGTCTATCTCTTACCAGATATGCAAAAGTCAATAAAGATAATCAAGAATAAAGAAGTCTTAAGTTGCTATTCCAAGAAAATTCAAGATATATATTTTATTTAGAATGTAAATATCTTAAATATAAAATATTTTAATCAAAATCGTTACTGCCATTTTCAGAGAAAATAAAATAATCGAAATTTTTTCCATGCAAGGGGAGTTTGGGATGGGGGGATTTACTTGGAAATCTTCGTGTCGCATCCCTGGTAGATAGCAAACTTAACTACCAAATTTGGTATTTAACGGTCTTTTTCTTTTTGAGCTATGTTCTCTACAGACCTTTTTCTAAAAATGTTTTTTTTTATTCAGGGGGACCCAAAACATATATTTCCGGTGAAATCTCGGTTTCGAATTTTTGGGTGGAGTGCAATGCCTTCTCTATACACTATGTACATAGTACGTATAGAGAAAGTAAACATAGTTTTAGCAAAGACCCGTGTTTGTTTCTATCTATGTGTTTGTGTATGTGTGTCTTGGTCTGTGGATAGCATAACACAAAAACGAAAATCCTGTGATTGTGTATTTACTTTAACTTGAAAAGTGGTAAGTATAAAGACGGCAATTGAAAATCATTAACTGCCTAATCTCAGAACTTGAGATGGATTAAACATAAAATTAGACAGAGAATTGATACCGTTCCAAGTTCCCTCATTTCGCAACACCCGCTTAAAATAACACGAAAGCCAGTGAAGCATATTTCACTGTCAGAAAAGAAGTGCAGCTGGTAACAATACAACTGCAACTGATTATAATTGAGAGAGTAATAGGCAGTGAAGGATGACTGTGACAGTGTTTTCCAGCCCCCTGGTTGGTTAGGTAGCAAAAACGGTATTGTTTCAGCATAAACCTCACTTATAATAAGCAGCAATTCGAAATGGTTTACTTCCTCAAATATGACCCTAACGATTTTGTTTAAAATACCATATGTTTATGATACTTTTTGATCTTACATATTCTGGGAATAGCCTATGAATATCTCTTTTGTATAACTAGTAAACATAAGAGATAAAACGACTACAGCACAACGGTGATCCCGTTAAAACATAAATTTTTACTTTCTCTACACACACACTTGTACATTGTATAGAGAAGGTATTGTATTGAACATGTTTTGGGCCCCCATGAGTCAAAAAAATGCATTTTTGGAAAAAGGTCCGTGAGTGTACGTGTGCGTGTATGTGTGTGTGTACAGCATAGCTCAAAATCGAAAAGTTCGTTAAATACCAGAGTTGCTATTTAAGTTCAGTATCTTCCAAAGATGTGATATGAATATTATCAAGAAAATCCTCCTACCCGCAGCTACCCTTAATGTGGGAAAATTTTCGAAAATGTTTATTTTCTCAAAAATGGCTCTAAGGATCTTGATTAAAATACGTATTTCTTGACTTTTCTGAGAATAGCTCTGAAGGCCTCTTTATTCTGAATGAACTTTGCCAAATGTTGCTCAACTGCTAAACCGTAAATGGTAGACGTAAACTTACTGCACAAACAATAATTATCTTGTCAAAACACACAATTTATGACATTTACGTTTTTGTAGTAGGGATAACCGTTTCCAAGATATTCCTTGTTATTGATTTCAATTGTAAACTACCTTTTAAAACATTTGCCTGTCACTTTAGCCTAGTGCATTCCCTTAGTTCCCTTCTATTTATCAGGAACTAAGTGTTAAGAACATTCTGCAAATGCTTGTCTAGAATAGCATGGTGTAGAAAAAAGAATGGTCTTTTGTAAGAAGTTTATAGAGCAGCTAGAGAAAGTCACGTGAGTATAACATATCTGATATTTTTACTTCCGTAGACATTTCGGTATCGGAATTTTGAGTCGAATGCATATCATGCTCTATTTATTTAGTTTAGGAAAATGTTTTACGTGCAATGAACTGTATTCAGCGCAATGACTAAAATCAAATATTCCGTGTTTTTTTGGCCAGTTCATTGCATCAGCTGTGCCAACACTGGGCAGCTAAAAGAACATGTTTGTTTTACGCAACCCTGCAGCTGGGAAAAAAAAGGTATTGTGTATAGTTCGTGAGCATGAAGGAAGATTAATATCGAACTTGCCTGTTCATGGTGAGATTTTCAAAACAATTTCTCAATAGCATTTTATTGATAGATCACCATCAAACTGGTACTGTCATGCTTAAATAAAGGAGCTTCATATCATGCTTTTAAATTACGGCACAGTAACCCCTACAAGCTTTTTACTTTCTCTACATGTACTCCCTCACAACACTCTTTCCTTGTTGCTATCCCTGCTCATCATACAACCTTCTGTTCATCATCATTTACAATAGATTTACCTCGTCTTTGGAATTCCCTCCCTGAAGACGTAAGGGACTGCCGGAACGTTATACTGTTCAAGCACAAAATTAGGACATACATTTTTAATCAAACCTAATCTACTGATGTATTAATTTGATAAATATATCACTACTTTCATTTATTCTTACTAATATTTTATGTGCTTGCAAGTAATATGCATTTCAATTGTAATTATAACTAATATGTGTTTCAACCTACATGAATATTTCATTTAAAGTAATTTTGTTTGCAGTTTTTTTCTTTTCATTTTAATATATTTGTTGCACCCTTTTATATGTTTTTATTAAGTTGTATAGAATTGTGTTTTGTTCTTTATTCCTTTGTCCATTGCATCATTGCTTATTGAATGTAATGTATTGCCTGATAGAGTGGAAGAGCCTTAACTACAACCAGGTTAAATAAATAAACAATAAAATAAAAATCTACAATATCATAATCCGACACCTAATTTCTTAATCCACGACATGTATTCGAACATTTTATTAATTATTTATACATTTAAAACATTTCTTACTTCCATTATTTTACAGATAAATCTTTTCTAAAACTACCAAATATTACTGGCTAAAATCTTTTTTAAAACAACCACATTAACCCTAACTAAACAATGTACATATATTCGTGTCGTAACCAACTCACCCCCCGTAATAGTAGAACTGAGACACTTCTAGGGGTCAGAAGCCTGGGGAGCTAACAGCTCGAAACCACAGAATGGAGAACCTGTTACGAGGTCTCGACCCGTAGTGGATGATATGAAATGTAAGCGAAATTGATGATGGAACAATTGGTGGAATGAATGGCGGAGGAAACCGGAGGACCCAGAGAAAACGCTACACGAATCCCACATGCGGTCGCTTGGGATCGAACCCGGGCCGCCTAGGCGGGAGGCGAGTGGTCTAATCCACGGCGACGCCTTTTTTTTAGATATATAAAATTTCGAAATCAAAATACATTAACTTAATATCATTTCAAAGTCAATCTTATATACGCTATTTTAGTATATTATCAATTAATTATTTTTTTCTACACATACTATGAATACAGTAAGTAGAGAAGGTATTGCTTTTCCACCCAAAAATTCAATGTCAAAATTTTTCCGGAATTATATGTTTTGAAATTCCCTGGGTCCAAAAATCATTTGTACAAAAAGCTCAGGGTGTATGTGTATGAAGACAACATGGCTAAAAACGAAAAGAACGTTAAATACAGATTTGGTATTTATGTTTAGTATCTTCCAAGGATGCGACACGAAAATTTCCAAGAAATGCACCCACCCTAAAGTATCCTTCATATAAAAAAATCCTTATGTGTTCCATTCGAATGACTATCTCTACATCTCTGCAATAAATTATTGTTAAAAAGCTTATGCTTCTATTTACTTCATACTAATTAACAAAAAATTAGCAGCAATAGTCTTATTACGTGCTTCCTTGTAGGTAGAAGCGCAATAAGGGAGTACCATAAGTTAAAGTGATAGTTCAAAAGCTGGTTGCTATGTGAATGAAGTTCTTTTGTTTGTATGGACACGAGTTGACAGATTCCTGTATGAGAAAAGTATACGTTTTTCAAAGCTGAAACCTAAAACAAGGAATATCTAAAAAACGATCAACTCCAAGAAAAAAGTATATAACATAAATTGTGTGTTTTAGTTTGCTCAAAATTTTTAGTGTGATAGGTTTTTGTCCATCTCTTACAGTTTAGCAGTTATGCAAAATTCCGTAAAATACATCCAGTGCAAAGTAATCTTCAGATGCTATTCCTAGAAAATTCAAGATATACATTTTATTTGCCAGGTCTCTTCGATTTTGAGCTGTGCTGTCCACAGATACACAGACAAACACGAAATTTTGAGTGCAATGCAATACCTTCTCTATACACTATGCACACAATACGTGTAGAGAAAGTAAAAGTGTGCTTTCACCAATAATGGCTCTAATGATTTTAATTAAAATACTACATGTTATATATATTTTATCACAAATAAACTATATACCTTAAATTTTCTGTCATTTTACTCTGTATGAGTTTTTCCTTAGTTCGCATATCCGGTAAAATATAGAGCTCACTAAGACATTTCACTTAGTCCATATTCGTTTATATATAGTTAAGAGCTTCCGAATGATTCCCTGTTTTGGTTTCAATTTTAAAGCATTTGAAGTTTATAATTTTCTAAAACTGAAGGTCACCTTTAGTTTCATTCCTTTTTTGTTTTACTGCTGGCCATTCCAAGTAAACTGACTTTAATTATTTAAAAGCGACCAGACTTTAAAAAGAATTTACTATCACACTAGCCCAATTTATTCTCTTATTTCCCTTCTACTTACAATGAAGCAAGTTATAAGGCCAATTCTTTTAATGTTTATCTCGATGATGTAGATAAAAGAATAACCTTTTGTAGCAATAGTTTTTATTTGGAATACATAGAGAGGTTATGTGTATGGAAGACATATTTTTACTTACTCTACACGTATCATGTACATAGTGTAAAGAAAAAGTGTTGCATTGCATCCAAAAATTCGATACCGAGATTTCACTCATGTTTTGGAACCCCCTAAGTTCAAAATAAGCACTTTTAGAAAAAGAAAAGTGTGTGTGTCTGAAGGTCTGTGGGCAGCATAGCTCAGAAACGTAACGTCTGTTAAACACCAAACTAGATATTGAAGTTCTATATCTTCCAAAAATGCCAACAATCCTTAACATGGATCAAGTTAGCGAAAATGTTTGTTTTTACTTTCTCTATACGTACTCTGTACATAGTGTATAGAGAAGGTATTGTAATGCACACAAAAATTCCATACCGAGATTTCACCAGAAATATATGTTTTAGGACCCCCTGAATAAAAAAAAAGCATTTTTAGAAAAACGTCGATGTGTATTTGTCTGTGTGTGTCTGGGTGTATGTGTGTGTCTGTGGACAGCATAGCTCAAAAACGAAAAGTCCGTTAAATACCACACTTGGTATTCAGAAAAGTCCCCCTTCTCCCAACTATTCTTTACATGGAAGTTTTTTCGAAAATTTTGATTTTCTCAAAAATGACTAACAATTTTGATTAAAATCTCTTATATTAAAGATATTTAGCTTAAAAATTAAATGTACATCCTAAATTTTCTGGGAATGGACTCTAAAGACTACTTTATTCTGGATGAATTTTACCGAATTTTGCATAACTGCTAAACCGTAAGAAAAAGACAAAAACTTACCATACAAAAATGTAGAGCACATTAAAAAAAAACAATTTATATACTATAAATTTTTTCGTTTTTTAGATATTCCTTATTTTTGGTTTCAGCTTTGAAAAACTTATATTTTTCTCATACAGGAATTTGTCAACTCCTGTGCATACATACAAAAGAACTTCAGTCACATAGCAGCCAGCTTTTGACTATCACTTTAACCTATTGCACTCGCTTATTTCGCTTCTACTTACAAGGAAGCATGCTATAAGACTATTTCTGCTATTATTTTCTCGATTAGCATGAAATAAATAGAAGGATAAGCTTCTTTACAATAATTTGTTACAGAGATGTAGAGAAAGTCATGTGAATGAAACACGTCATATCTTTTCACTAATGGTTCTAACGATTTCGATTAGAATATCATACGTTAAATTATTTGCATCAGGAATAAAATTATGTTTTAAATTTTCTGGGAAAAGCCTCTGAAAAATCTTTATTCTGGTTGAGTTTTGCAGAATTTTTCATAACCGTTAAACAAAAATTGTAGATATTGTGAAAACACGTTTTTCACGTGGATTGACCGTTTTCGTAATATCCATTATTATAGTTTTTTACTTTCTCTATACGATCTATGTACATAGTTTATAGAGAAGGTATTGTATTCCACCCAAAACTTCGATACCGAAATTTCACCGGAAATACATGTTTTGGGTCCCCCTGATTTTCAAGAAAACCCAGACTCCCAACTCCTTAACATTGAACTTTTTTCGAAACTTTTGATTTTTACAAAATGACTCTAAAGATTTTGATTAAAATATCGTATACTAAAGATATTTACCTGTCAAATAATATGTATATCTTGAATTTTCTGGGACTAGCCTGTGAAGACTACTTTATTCTGGATGAATTTTACGGAATTTTGTATAACTACTAAACCGTAAGAGATGGACAGAAACTTAAAACACAAAAAATGTAGAGCACATTAAAACACACAATTTATGTCATGTGTATATTTTTTTCGTGGAGTTGATCGTGTTTTACATATTCCCTGTTTTTGGTTTCAGCTTTAACCTCTATGGTCTTGTGAAACAACTCGTCTGATCGCAGTAGGATTTTTTTTATTTTTTTTTTAGTTTAATGTCCTTTAACCTGATTGGTCATATAGGACCATGAATGAAATTGGTGAAATGATGCTCAAATGATCTTGAGGTTCATAGAGCTTAAAGTTACTCGACATCCGTATTCTCAGGAAAAGGGAAAACCCCGCAAAAAACAACACAAAAAACCAAAAAAACAGCAACAAAAAACACCTTATCCTAGTAACTCGCCCTAAAAGGTAATCGAACTCACGACCTTTTGAATGTGAGTCAAACACGCTATCCAGGCGGACTAGTAGAATAGGTGTATCATTTCATATCATTAAGTACACACACATTCACTCCCACATACATATACACTTCCAGACTCCGTGGGGAATAGGGTATATTTCTGGTTAAAGAAAACTTCCCCGCCCCAGCCGGGAATCGAACCCAGGACCGCCGGGTGAAAAACTCTGGTAGCCGACCACTCGACCACGGAGGCAGTCGTTGTACGTTTGAATTCTAAACTAATTAACTTTTTACTTTCTCTACACATACTGTGTACACCGTGTATGGAGAGGGTATTTTATTCCACAAAAACTTCGATACTGAGATTTTACCGGAAATATATGTTTTAGGGCCTTCATGATCCAAACAATAGCATTTTCAGAAAAACGTCCGTGTGTCAGTGAACACGATAACTCAAAAATAAAAAGTCGGTAAAATACCAAACATGATATTTAAGTTTGGTATCTTCCAAGGATGCAACACGAAGATTTTCAAGAAAATCCCCCCCATCCCCAACTAACTTTTACATGGAACTTTTTTCGAAAATATTGGTTTTCTTAAAAATGGTTCTAACGATTTTAATTAAAATCTCTTATATTTAAGAAGTATAGGCTTTTTAACAACAATTTCTCACAGATATGTAGAGAAAGGCATGTGAATGGAACACATCAGATTTTTTTTACTTTCTCTATACGCACTATGTACATAGTGTATAGACAAGGTATTGCATTGCACTCAATAATTCGATACCGAGATTTCTACCGGAAATATATGTTTTAGGGTCCCCTTTATCTAAAAAAAAGTATTTTCGGAAAAAGGTCCGTGTGTGTGTGTGTGTGTGTGTGTCTGTGAACGCGATAACTCAAAAGCGAAAAGTAGGTTAAATACGAATCTTGGTATTTAAGTCTAGAATCTTCCAGGGATGCAACACTAAGATTTTGAAAAAAATTCCCCCACCCCCAACTACCCTTTACATGGAACTTTTTTCGAAAATTATTATTTTCTCAAAAATGGCTTTAACGATTTTGATTAACTTTTCGTATATTAAAGATATTTATCTGACAAATAAAATGTACATCTTGAATTTTCTGAGAATAGCCTCTGAAGAGTAGTTTATTCTGTTTGAATTTTGCTGAATTTTGAATAACTGCTAAACCGTAAGAGATGGACAAAAACTTACTACACAAAAAATGAAGGGTACGTTAAAACACACAATTTATGTCATATACATTTTTTTCGTGAGGTTGATCATTATAAGATATTTCGTAACTCCTGTCCATACAAATAAAGGAACTTCAGTTACATAGGAAGCAGCTTTTGGCTATCATTTTAAAATATCGAACTCCCTCATTTCGCTTCTACTAACAAGGAAGCAAGTAATAAGACTATTTCTGCTAATTATCATGAAGTAAATACAAGAGCAAGCTTTTTAACTAGGATTTGTCGTAGAGATTTAGAGAAAGTCATGTGAAAGGAACACATCAGATTTTTTTTTTTTTTTCTTTATACACAACTACATCTGTAGGTCTCAATTATTCTTACTCCCGATGTTTTACAACTTGGAATGTACGCCTTCACATTCTTGTGGCCCAGTGGCATCTTTGTGAAATACGACTTTCGCTACGATAGTGTTTTGTTTATGCACCTGATGTGAACACCCAGCTGTTGTAAAACTCAAGGTGTAGCCTCGCGACTAACCTTCTGTCTCTGAGGCACCTGGAACAGGTGATGAGGAACACGCGACTTATCAAGATGGGTCATTTATATTCGACCCGCCTCAACTGCTCTTCGCCAAAACACAGGAAGTTATGCTGATAAATATTGCAAAAACATTTTGCGGAAGGCAGACAGCGTTCCTTCAGAAACGGCATGTGGCTTATACAGAGCGTATATTCTACATGGGTTATTTAAAATACATCGGTTGTGTTCCACTCTCATGACTTTCTCTACATCTCTGCAACATATTGTTAAAAACCTTACACTTCGATTTACTTCATGCTAATCGAGAAAAAAAAATAGCAAAAATAGTCTTATAACTTGCTTCCTTGTATGTAGAAGCGAAATAAGGGAGTACCATAGGTTAAAGTGATAGACAAAAGCTGGTTGCTATGTGACAAGTTCCGTTGTTTGTATGGACAGAAGTTGACATATACCTGTATGAAAAAAAAATATGTTTTTTAAAGCTGAAACCAATAACAAGTAATATCTAAAAAACTATCAACTGCACGAAAGAATGTATATGGCATAAATTGTGTGTTTTATCGTGATCTACATTTTCTGTGTGGTAAGTTTTTGTCTATCTCTTACGTATTGCAAGATATTCAAAATTCCGTAAAATTCATTCAATATAAATTAATCTTCAGAGGCTATTCGCAGAAAATTCAATTTATACATTTCGTTTGTCTTAAAAATATTTTTAATATACGATATTTTAATCAAATTCGTTAAATCCATTTTTGAGAAAATAGAAATTTTAGAAAAAGGTTCCATGTAAAGGTAGTTGGGGTGGGAAATTTTCTTGAACATCTTCGTGTCGCATCCTTGGAAGAAATGAATTTTAAATACCATTTTTTCTAAAAATTGTTTTTTTGGATTCAGAGTGTCTCAAAACATGTATTTCTGGTGGAATCTCGGTATCGAATTCTTGGGTGCAATACAATACCTTCTCTATACACTATGTACATTATACGCGTAGAGAAATTAAAAATAATCTCTTGAGAGAATAATTTGTTTTAAAATAGGTAGGGAAGTTCGTGTGAATGTAACATTAGACTTTTATAATTCCTTAAATTTATTTTATTTAATACATGGTAAAAAACTATGATGTGTTGCACTCACATGACTTTCTATAGCTGTTCTATGAACATACAAAAGATTATTCGTTTTTCTAGTTCATGCTAATCGAGATAAACTTTAATAGAATGTTCTTATTGCTTAGTTCCATATAAGTAGAAGGGAACTAAAGGAATGTACTAGCTAAAAGTGAGAGTCAAATGTTTTAAAATCTATCGTTATGCGATTGCCATTTTAAATCCTTCTTTACTTGTCCAGGAGTCCAACAAAAGAAAAACGGGCTCTTTCTCGGTGAGAAAAGTTTAAATATGTACTTCACAATAGAAAGCAATAACAAGGAATATCTCGGAAATGGTTACTTCCACAACAAAAACGTAAAGAACGTAAACTGGGTGTTTCGACGAGATCTACATTTTGGTATAAAAGCTTTTTTTTATCTCTTACGGTTTAGCACTTAAGCAAAATTCGGGAAAATTCATCCAGCATAAAAATGTCTGCGGAGTCTAATCCCAGAAAATTAAAGATATACGTTTTATTTGGGATTTAAATAGCTTTAATATACGTGATTTTAATCAAAATCGTTAGAGCCATTTTTAAGAAAACGAAAATTTTCGAAAAATGTTCCATGTAAAGTGTAGTTTGTGGTGGAGATATTTTCTTGAAAATATTCGTGTCGCATCCTTGGAAGATGCTAAACTTAAATACCTAGTTTGGTATTTTTGAGTTATGGTGTCCACAGACATATGCACATACACATACACACACACGCAGGACATTTTTTTAAAAATGGTGTTTTTATTCAGGGGGTCTCAAAACATGTATTTCAGTGAAATCTCGGTATCAAGTTTATTATTCGAATGTAGTATATAGCACCACCTCGTATTATAGGGAAGTACAACCTCTACTATAACCTTTCATTACTTTCTCTACTTAGTGCATAGTACATAGGTAGAGAAGGTATTGTATTCCAGCAAAAAGTTCTAGATTTCATCGGAAATGCACGCTTTAGGGTCCCTCTGTCAAGAATGTTTACTTTCTCCATACGCACTATGTACATAGTGTATAGAGAAAGTATTGCACTCCACCAAAAATTCGATACCGAGATTTCACCGAAAATATATGTTTTAGGGTCCCCAATATCCAAAAAAAGCATTTTCACAAAAAGGTCCGTGTGTGTGTCTGTCCGTGTGTCTGTGTATCTGTGTCCGTGTGTCCGTGTGTCTGTGAACACGATAACTCAAAAACGAAAAGTCGGTAAAATACCAAACTTGGTATTTCAGTTTAGTATCTTCCAGGGATGCGACACGAAGATTTTGAGAAAAATCCCCCCACCCCCAACTACCCTTTACATGGAACTTTTTTCGAAAATTTTGATTTTCTCAAATATGGCTCTAACGACTTCGATTAAAATTTCGGATATTACCTGACAAATGAAATGTATAACTTGAATTTTCTGGGAATAGCCTCTGAAGAGTAGTTTATTCTGGATGAATTTTACTAAATTTTGAATGACTGCTAAACCGTAAGAGATGGACAAAAACTTACTACACAAAACATGTAGAGCACTTAAAAACACAATTTATGTTATGTACATTTTTTTCGTGGAGTTCGTCGTTTTTGTGACATTCCTTATTTTTGGTTTCTGCTATGAAAAACGTATACTTTTCTCATACAGGTACTTGTGAACTCCTATCCATATAAACAAAGGAACTTCATTGACAGAGCAACCAGCTTTTGACTATCACCTTAACCTACAGTTGTCCCTTATTTCGCTCCTACTGACAAGGAAGCGAGTAATTAGACTATTTCTGCTATTTTTTTCTGATTAGCATAAAGTAAAGAGAAGTATAAGCTTTTTAAGAATTATTAGTTGCAGGTATAAGGAGAAAGTCATGTGAATGGTAAAAAAATTTTAAAAAAAAATTAAAAAAATTCCTTGTGTGTCAGTGTGTGAACTCAAAAACGAAAAGTCGGTAAAATACCAAACTTAATATTTAAATTTAGTATCTTCCAAGGATGACAGGAAGATTTTGAGGAAAATTACCCACTCCAAACTATCTTTTAAATGGAAACATTTTCAAAAAGTTTCATTTTGGCTGAAACAATTTTGATTAAACTATCGTATATTAAAGATATAGAAATTTTACATATGAAATCAAATGTATACCTTGAATTTTCTGGGAGTCTCTGAAGACCTCTTGCTTATGGGTGAAGTTGGGCAAACTGTAAGAGATACAAAAAAACTTACTATTTGCTTGTGCACTTGAAAATTTACGAGATATTGTTTGCTATTGGTTTCTGTTTTAAGATATTTAGATTTTTTCTCATACGGAATTTGTCAACTGCTAGCTATTTAAAGAGAACGAATTTCAATCACAAAGCTCAAGTTTTTAAAAACTTGACTATCGTTTTAGCCTATTTCCATATTTCTCTTCTGATCACAAGAAAGCAAGTAACAAGACTAATAATTCTGATAATGGTTATTTTGAAAGCAGATGAAAGAACAATCTCTTGTAATGTAGCTTGTTTTAGAATAGATAGAGAGAGTCGTGTGTATGTAAAATTCCTTAAATTTATTTTAAATAATGCCCACTAAAAAAATCTGATGTGTTCCATTCACACGACTTTCTCTACAACTCTGCAACAAATTATTGTTAAAAAGCTTATGCTTCTATATACTTCATGCTAATCGAGAAAAAAATAGCAGAAATAGTCTTATTACTTGCTTCCTTGTAAGTAGAAGCAAAATAAGGGAGCACCATAAGTTAGTGATAGTCAAAATTGTTTGTATGGACACGAGTTAACAAAGTCCTGTATGAGAAAAGGTTTTTTTATAGCTGAAACCAAAAACAAGGAATATCTCAAAAACAATCAACTCCACGAAAAAAGTGTATGTAACATAAATTATGTGTTTTAAAGTGCTCTACATTTGTTGAGTGGTAAGTTTTTGTCCATCTCTTACTGTTTAGCAGTTATTTAAAATTCCGTAAAATTCATCCAGAATTAAGTACTCTTCAGAGGCTATTCCCAGAAAATTCTAAATATACATTTTATATGTCAGCTAAGTAGCTTTAATATGCGATACTTTAATCAAAATCGATCGAGCCATTTTTGAAAAAATCAAAATTTTCGAAAAAAGTTCCATGTAAAGGATAGTTGGGGGTGGGGGGATTTTTTTTCAAAATCTTCGTGTCGCATCCCTGGGAGATACTAAACTTAAATACCAAGTTTGGTATTTAATGTTCTTTTCGATTATGAGCTATGCTGCCCCCCCCCACACACACACACATACAATGTTTAGTAACACAATGCAAAAGCCAGTTTGAGCCTTTGAACATATCAAACAGCACGAGGTGCTGTGGAAAAATGCTTCATTGCTGGCAAAGATAACATAAAATTTATTCCAACGCATTTTGTGCATGTTACAGGCAAGAACCGTAAATGGGAGGTTATTTTTTACAGTAGAATGATAGTAATATAAACACATAAAACACGAGCATTTCAGAAAATAAAACAACGTGTTTAGCTGCCAGTATTTCTTTTGTTTTTCCCTACCCATTGTATTCAGCAGCAAGGGAGGGTATGCTTTGACATTTAAGCGCATGCGTGAGCAATATCAACATGCACGAACAAAATTATGAATCGTGGGTGGGCTGTTCGTGTAGTTACCGTGATGGTGATTATTATTATTTAAACAAGAGCGCTAATGGGTCACCCCGCATTTAATTGTGTATGAGAACATAACTTTTGCTGCATAATGTGCCTTCTTAATTATAAATGTGTTTTGTTGACGACACGCATTTTAATGCATGGCCCTGCGGTAGCGTTGGATTCATTGCTAATAATTTCATTACGTTGGTTTGCACCGCTTGGCACAGTACATAAATTTATACGTCAAACAATTGCCACTCTGAAGGTAAGCGACCCCTATGCGTTTAGTGCAAACAAAACATTTGAAAGCTCGTTGCTGTGGTTTGAATGAAAACTATCGAATTATTCGATGCTTTACTATCAGTTATTCTATTTTTCTGGATGAATTTTTCATAACTACTAAACCGTAAGAGATGGACAAAAACTTAACTCACAAAAAATGTAGAGCACGTTAAAACACACAATTTATGTTATATACATTTTTTTTCGTGGAGTTGATCGTTTTGGAGATATTCCTTTTCCTTGGTTTCAGCTTTGAAAAACTTATACTTTTCTCATACAGGAATTTGTCAACTCCTGTCCATACAAACAAAGGAACATCAGTCACATAGCAACCAGCTTTTGGCTTTCACTTTAACCTATGGTACTCCCTTATTTCGCTTCTACTTACAATAAAGCAAGAAATAAGACTATTTCTGCTAATTTTTCTCGATTAGCATGAAATAAATAAAAGATAAGCTTATTAACAATAATAATTTACAGAGATATAGAGAAAGTCATGTGAATGGAACACATCAGATTTTTACTTTCTCTAGCCCTGTATGTATAATGTACATAGGGATAAAGAAGTATTGTATTCCACCCAAAAATTCAATACCGAGATTTCACCGGAAATACATGTTTTAGGAACCCTGCATCCATAAAAAGCATTTTCAGAAAAAGGTCCGTGTGTGTCCATGTGTCTGTGAACACGATAACTCAAAAACGAATAGTAGCTAAAATACCAAACTTGGTATTTAAGTTTAGTATCTCCCAGGGATGCGACACGAAGATTTTGAGAAAAATTCCCCCACCTCAAACTACCCTTTACATTAAACTTTTTTCGAAAATTTTGATTTTCTTAAAAATGGCTCTAACGATTTTGATTAAAATATCGTATATTAAAGATATTTACCTGATAAATAAAATGTATGTCTTGAATTTTCTGGGAATAGTTTCTGAAGACCTGTTTATTCTGGATAAAGTTTGCTAAATTTTTGCATAACTAGGAAACCGTAAGAAATATAGAAAATATGTAGAAATCGTTGAAACACACAATTTATGTCATATATATTTTTTTTTTTGTTTATTTATTTTGTACCCTCGAGTTAGAGAAGCTAAAACAGTTTGTTCCATAAGAAAATCCCTTTAACTTTTGTAATTTATACGTTATTTTAGGCATGTCTCTTTAAAAGCGTTTATTTGAGGTTATGTAGTTTAACAAGTAGAGATGACAGTATTGCATCGTTGAGAGTAGTGTGGTTAACGTTCGCGAGATACACGCAACATCTGAGTCCAATACGAAAGGATATAATCAGAGAGGATGGTGTACGCATGCGCAAATTGTGCAGCAGCAGTCAGTAATGTGGATATAACTTCTCATCAAGCTCTGGTTATGAAGAGCCATTCCATTTGATACCGCTGCGAGGGCGCCATTTCCCTTGCTTATTGTGAAACGTAAGGCCTACATTTGCATCTAAATTTCCGGCTTTGCCTGCCTTTTATACGGTCGTTTTGCTCGTGCGAGCTTAGTGCCCGGGAGACCAGAAACCTTATCGTATTTATAACCATAGGAATCCATGAAACGGCAAATGGGGAATTATATGTAATATACAACTGTTTTAAACAGCCTCCTTCCTACTAGGTATACATCCCATGACTGTTAAATAATACAGAAGTTCCAAGTTATCGACTCGCTTTTACTGCGAACACTAAAGTCTAGAAACCTCTGCAGCTCATATAGCATTCTAAAGGTTTCCTCTACTTTTCCTTAATGCTAGACGCCAAAATTCCCCCAGTTTTCGTTGTGACCTCTTGTATAGCATATATATTCCGTATATGTGATCCAGAATATACAGGAAGAATATACAGACCGCTTTAAAACGACACCAAACGAAGATATCAGTCGATTAGCTTACACTTTGACTTGTCCGAAACTTGATGTCGCAACTTTTAAACTTTTTATATGTGTTTAAAAATCTCACACATTTGGGATTAGGCAGCGAAGGAACAACGGTTGTCTTACGCCACACCCACATGCCTCGCTTTCCATTTCTAAGGTGACCTGTCTCGCGCTGGCGTGTCTATTAAAACCACGTCTACACCACGCGGCTGGAACCTTCGCTACCAACCGGCATCTCTCTTGGAGAGTGCCAGGCACGTGCCATTTGGTTATGTATGACTGCCTAATATATAGTGATTTTATGGCAGTTTTAGTATGTGCTGAATTTAGAGCTGAAAATTATATTCACGTATCACGTACGGTATGACCAACATCTTCGTTTTGAAACATTCTATATGTAGGGGGAAAAATTTGTTACTTTCCCTACACGTACTATAAACAGTGTAAAAATAACAAAAAAATATGGCGTGTTATTTATGGACGCTCTTTAACTACTGTGGTTCTGAGCGACCCATTCTAAATTGGGCGTGAAAGAACGCTTAAATTTTGCTCAGAGGCCTCTCTATCAGGCTTGAGATTCATAGTGTATACAGAAGGTATTGTTGTATTATACCCAAAAATTCGATACCGAGATTTCACCCGAAATGCATGTTTTGGGTCCTCCTTAATCCAAAAATAATTTTTAGAAAAAGTCCATGTGTGCGGGTGTGTCCCTGAGGACAGCATAGCTCAAAAACGAAAATACCTTTAAATACCAAACTTGGTATTTAAGTTTGTTATCTTCCAAGAATGCGACAGGAAGATCTTCAAGAAAATCCCCCCACCCCCAACTACCCTTTACATGGAACTCTTTTCGAAAATGTTGAATGGCTCTAACGATTTTGATTAAAACCTTTTATATTTAAGATATTTACATGCCAAATAAACTGTATATCTTGAATTTTCTAGGAATGGCCTCTGAAAACTAGTTTATTCTGTATGAGTTTTACGGAATTTTGCATAACTGCGAAACCGTAAGCGATGGACAAAAACTTACCACACAAAAAATGTAGAGCAGGTTAAAACACACAATGTATGTCGTAGAGTTGGTTATTTTTTAGATATTCCTTGTTGTTGGTTTCAGCTTTAAAAAAACTTATACTTTTCTCATACAGAAATTTGTCAACTCCTATCCATACAAAGGAACTTCAGTCACACAGCAACCAGCTTTTGACTATCACTTTAACCTATGGTACTCCTTTATTTCACTTTTACTTAAAAGGAAGCATGTAATAAGATTATTTCTGCTAATTTTTACTCGATTAGCATGAAGTAAATAGAAGCATAAGCTTTTTAAAAATTGGTTGTTGATGAGCTGTAGAGAAAGTCATGTGAATGGAACAGATCAGATTTTGTTTCATGTGTTTCATACCGCTCTCTAGATTTCACTTCCCGTTTAAATATTCAGAATTTTCTTTCTTTTCTTTCTGATGCTCTTTAAGTTCATCTTAAAGAACATAGAGAGATATAAAATTAAAACAGTTGGATAAATCGGCAGTAGTCAACCACTTTTGGATACCGACCATGAAATTGGGCAAGAAATAAAATTACTGAAGGCCATTAATTCTCCGTCAGAGTTAGGTATTTGGAGAAAAAAATTCCTCCATAGTAATTGTAGTAATGTGGTTAATTTCGAAATACCACCAGCAGATGCCATTTTAAAATTTGTAAAAAAAAACAATTGAAAGTCAAGCTGTAGACTTTAAACCAGTAAATCGTTCCGAGATGTCCCACCAGAGGTCACCAAGGACCAGAAAGGAGAAGGCAGTTGGCAATGATGTCGTACTTCTACCACCAGAAGGCACTACTGTCGGTCAGACGCCTTTATTAGATGCCGATGATGTCTAACTTCCTCATTCCCTTTGAGGCTACTACATGAAGCTTCGGCCCTCCCATACGTGGAAGATGTAATTAGGCGCCGGGCTCAAAAATTTTACGCCAGATTGGGCGACCATGAGAACGCACTTGTCAGATCTCTGGAGGAGTACTTACCCTCTGAACGCCGAAAGAGGTGGTTCCGGGTTCCCCGCATGGCTTATGAGCACCCCCGGTAACAACGGCTTTAAACCAGCCAACAGCGTAATAGCTGAACAAAGCACTCCCCCCCCCCCTCCCACTGGGAGAGGTCTATCAAAATTACACCAACATAATTAAATAAAAGTAAACACCAGCGGAGCAGAGAATAGGATGCTGTTCCTGACAAATGCAACCGCTCGGGGAGCCTACTAGCGCTGCCTCCTTACCACCAACACTCGAAACTCCAAAACTAAAACCTCAACCTTCACCTCATTCCTGTGGTTAAACCCTTACCAGAGTAGGTACGCAGAAACAACATCTAGGCTCACCACGAGCCTACCAGACACGCACGCGCGCAACTTCCTCACACGTCTGCAAACCTGCAAGAGGATGACAACTACAGTTGTGGAAACGCGCGTCCAGGGTACTCCATCTACACCATGACCAAGTGAAGCACGTGTTGGATATATATGTCCACATTTTAATAATGAAGGTATAGTGTTCCCACGGTTGTCGAGGTAGAACTCACCCATGTATGCTGACGTGCTCATTAAGTGCATGCGAGACCCTGGTAGACTCGTAGGGTACCTACCCTTGTACAGGTCGCGCGCCAGTTCTTGACGAATGATATTTTTAAATGGAAGGTTAGATGCGAGTCATTTACTCACCTGTACTGGAGCATTGGTACACAAAAGCAGGAACGGCAATCAGATGTTTCTGTGTAGTATAGTCACGACAAAGCAAATATCACACTTCCAGTGATGTCAGTGATATGCATTCACTCTCAATCTCGCTTACACTACATTTTACCTTAATGTTCTTGTATTTCTTCTGTTCCTGACATTTTCCCCTAATTTCTGCTTCTGAATTGCTGTAACTTTCATCAATGAATAACTACAATGTTTTTCAATTGGGAAGAGTTCCACTCTGCAGCGAATGAAATGTGTTATCGTGCTCTGCGCTGCCAGGCCACTCTTTTCATATTACCCTCTTACTCGCATACTGAGCATACAAATATGTCTGGCGACATAATGCTGTATTATGAAAACTATTTCAGCTAAAAATCAGTGGTTTTTACGATTCTGATACGAACATGACTCCCTATCTTTCTTATGAATTATGTTTTGTAACATTTGAATACCTAATTTGTCTTAGCGCAAGTAGTGTTTATGAGAAAGGGAATCACTTAGCGCGTTACTCCCCAATTAAGCGCGAATACAATATGTCAACACACTGGCACTCAATTGGCTGCCGGCCTGGTGGCGCTCAAGGACAAACCTCATCCCATTTGAAAGCACCTCTCGTAAAAACACTGAAATTGCATAAACCCGTAACGCACAACACTTTGCAGTCAACTGTACGCTGTGTATTCTCGAAACGCAATCATAAGGAAGCAGAGCTGTTTGTTATTGTAACATAAACTATTTGCTGACCTGTTTATCAAGGGTAGTCTAGCTCACTGTATATTCGCTAAAGATCATTCGTCTAGAAGGAACGAGCAGCCTGTAACATAAACTATTTGCTGACCTGTTTATCAAGGGTAGGCTAGCTCACTGTATCTTCACTAAAGGTCATTCGCCTAGAAGGAACGAGCAGCCTATAACATAAACTATTTGCTGGCCTGTTTATCAAGGGTAGGCTAGCTCACTGTATCTTCTCTAAAGGCCATTCGCCTAGAAGGAACGACCAGCCTGTAACATAAACTATTTGCTGACCTTTTTATCAAGAGTAGGCTAGCTCACTGTATTTTCGCTAAAGGCCATTCGCCTAGAAGGAACGACCAGCCTGTAACATAAACTATTTGCTGATCTGTTTATCTGTTTATCAACAGTAGGCTAACTCACTGTATCTTCACTAAAGTTCATTCGTCTAGAAGGAACGAGCAGCCTGTAACATAAACTCTTTGCTGACCTGTTTATCAAGAGTAGGCTAACTCACTGTATCTTCACTAAAGATCATTCGCCTAGAAGGAACGAGCAGCCTGTAACATAATATATTTGCTGACCTGTTTATCAAGAGTAGGCTAACTCACTGTATCTTCACTAAAGATCATTCGCCTAGAAGGAACGAGCAGCCTGTAACATAAACTATTTGCTGGCCTGTTTATCAAGGGTAGGCTAGCTCACTGTATCTTCGCTAAAGGCCATTCGCCTAGAAGGAACGAGCAGCCTGTAACATAAACTATTTGCTGGCCTGTTTATCAAGGGTAGGCTAGCTCACTGTATCTTCACTAAAGGCCATTCGCCTAGAAGGAACGAGCAGCCTGTAACATAAACTATTTGCTGGCCTGTTTATCAAGGGTAGGCTAGCTCACTGTATCTTCGCTAAAGGCCATTCGCCTAGAAGGAACGACCAGCCTGTAACATAAACTATTTGCTGATCTGTTTATCTGTTTATCAACAGTAGGCTAACTCACTGTATCTTCACTAAAGATCATTCGTCTAGAAGGAACGAGCAGCCTGTAACATAATCTATTTGCTGACCTGTTTATCATGGGTAGGCTAGCTCACTGCATCTTCGTTAATAGTTCTATGTTTAGAAGGAACGAGCAGCCTGTAAGAGCTTAACCACAGATATTTTGGTTTAAGGTTGGTTTTCTGGAGTTTGTGTTGATTATGTTAAGTACAGGTAGACTCCTGAGCGGTTGCTTTTTCAGGATTAGCATCCTTACCGCCATTCCGCATCCTTACTCCTTATTTTAGATTTGTTTCACGGTTAATTGAGTTAAATTTTGGTGACCACTGAGGGTGCCCATACACCATGCGGAATCCCGGAGAGCTGCCTGCAGCGGCATTCAATTGGTAAGTGGTCCCCCAGAGATCTGACAAGGGCGTTCTTATGTTCGGCCTCTCCGAAGTAGAAACTTTGACCCCGGCGCCTAATCACATCCTCCACGTGTGGGAGAGTCGAAGCTTCGTGTAGTAGCCTTACTGGGAAGCGACGGTATTACACAGTATATAACCTGGAGTCCTCTATTCTATATCCGTTGTAACCAGAGAAGCCAGGAGTCTTCTGCCATATCCCACACTTCACAGGCGTAGCGCATCAGAGAGATTATTAGCGCCTTGAAAAGGCTTAGCTGTAGGTGAACAGTCAATCGGCGTTATACTTTTGTACCGCAAAAGAACTTAATCTTTTTTGTTAATTTCTCTACTCCTACTATGTACATAGTGTATAGAGGAGGTATTGCACTCCACCCCTATTACTCGTATTAATGCTAAAAACCTTGCGGTTTTAAAAATAATATTTTGATGCTGTTAATCCCCTTGAGAAACCCTAGATCCACGTACTTAAAGGAGTATTGATTCGCAGTACTCGGGCGAACCTAATTCAGTAATTGTGTCAGTTTTTGAGCTATGCTGTCCTCAGACACACACACACTCACACGGACCTGTTTCTGAAAATGCTTTTTTTTGGATTCAGGAAATCCTAAAACATGAATTTCCGGTGAAATCTCGGTATGTAATTGTTTGGTGGAATGTAATCCTTCTCTATACACTATGTACATTACATAGTACGTGTAGAGAAAGTATAAAGTTATTAATGTTTGTCAAAGTGAGTATACCAAAATGCTCCAAAAAACTACCACGCAGGATTATCTTCGATAATGCTTTTTAACTGTTTACAATTAGAATACCTCTATGAAAATAATACCAAAATGAGGGAGTTGTGAAATATTCATATGCAATTAAAACATGAAAATGGAAAAAGAAATGAAAATCCCATTTCGACTGCCCTTATTACTCGCATTGATGTTAAAAACACTCGGTTTTAAACGCAGTATTTTGACGTTGTTACTCCCCTGGAATGAATGAATGAATGAAGAATGAATAAATGTATTTATTGACATAACAATATTTTACATTGAACTTCAACGGGTCCACAGACCGTACGTGCTTTTGTAATATACACTGAAAAGTACTATTAAAACAACAACAAAGATATAAAACAGTAAACACGAAAATAAAAAGACAAAGATATTCAGATACAGCGATTTAAATTTACAGCACAGAGTTCAACTTATTCAGAAGCATAAATAATAATAATAATAATAATAATAATAATAAATAGGTACACTTAAAAGAAACATATACACAATATCTAAAACCATAACACAACAATTCGCTCCCCTTGAGAAACCCTGGACAGGGGCGGTTAATGTACGCACATAAAGACGTATTGATTCGCAGTACTCGGGCGAACATAATTCAGTAATTGTGTCAGTTTTGGCGCAAGCAGTATCACATGTTCATGACAGTACGCACGCAAGCCGGGGTATTAATACTGTCCGCTCAGCAGGAGCATTACGAGATTTCCTGCTGCTCAAACTAATTAATAATCCCCCATCCTCTCCCCTACACACCGAACCCTAATTTGTACACGTCATCCCCCATTTTTTCAAGGTCGTTACCAAGCACATTTTAAAGCCGTGGTTAACACGGATGGGAGAAGATTTTAAATTAGAAAAGTTATTCGGTACACTCAGGGATCCCATAGGGAGAGAATCGGATAGTAAAAGTGGAGCTGATAGAAGCAGACTAAAAGCAAGGGAAGAGGAAAGAAAATGTGTTCCGAAAGGTCGTACTTTCACAGTGATACAACATCTGTGTGTTTACTGGAATTAGAGAATAAAGCAAACAAAGGCAGTAGCCTGCCTTCAACGGGCTTTATACAACACTGTTAGCCATCAGCTGCATTCGGGGAAAAAGAAGCCAAAGGAATTATAAACGTGTGTACCTGTGTTACACAAACCTCTCCGGAGCCATAAAATCATTATGTAAAGCTGTATAGAATAAAATTTTGCTTTCAGTCCGGAATTTAAGGTGCTGCTGTTTTCATTTTACGCCACTGCGATGTATTTTGACTAAATATACTTTGTTAGACTTTTAAGTATATCAGTTAATTCATATTAACTGCATTCGATAAGAAAATTCAATGGAGAGATAGGTAGATTCATACTGGAAAATGCAAAGTCATAGCCGGGATTTGATCCATGTATATCCCAGTCTCTAGCCGGTGGCTTTAACCACTCAGCTACCATGGCAACACTTTTACTTTCTCTACACGTATTATGTACATACTGTATAGAAAAGGTATTGTAATACAACCAAAAATTCAATACCGAGATTTCACCGAATATACATTTTCTGGGTCACCCTGAATCAAAAAAAGCATTTGTAGAAAAAGAGCCGTGTGTGTGTCTGTTGACAGCAGTTCAAAAACGAAAAAAAACATTAAATACCTTACTTGGTATTAAAGTTTGCTATCTTCCAAGGATGCGACACGAAGATTTTCAAGAAAATACCCCCACCCCAAACTACCCTTTACTGGAACTTTTTTCGAAAATGTTGATTTCTCTCAAAAATGACTCTTAACGATTTTGATTAAAATATCGTATATTAAAGACATTTACCTGACATATAAAATGTATATCTTGAATGTTCTGAGAAAAGCCTCTGAAGACTACTTTATTCTGGATGAATTTTACGGAATTTAGCATAAGTGCCAAATCTAAGACAGGAACAAACACTTACTACATAAAAATGTAGAGCACGTTAAAACACAGTTTATTTTATATACATTTTTTTTTTTTTTTTTTGGAGTTGATCGTTTTATAAATATTCTTGTTATTGGTTTCAGCTTTTAAAAACATATACCTACTTTTCTCATACAGGAATTTGTCAACTGCTGTCCATACAAACAAAGGAACATCAGTCACATAGCAACCAGCTTTTGGCTTTCACTTTAACCTATGGTACTCCCTTATTTCGCTTCTACTTACAAGGTAGCAAGTAATAAGACTGTTTACGCTATTTTTTTTTCTCTACTAGCATGAAGTAAATAGAAGCATAAGCTTTTTAACAGTAATTTGTTGCAGGGGTGTAGAGAAAGTCATGTGAATGGAACTCATTAGTGCTTATGCCCGCTTTTACTTCTATGGCACCACAGGCGATGACTAGAATGAAGATGGAGCACCGGTGGAATGCGATGGCGGGTGAAACCGGAAAAAAGCTGCCGCTGCGCCTCTTTCCCCACCACAAATCTCACATGTGGTTGCTTGGGATAAAAGCCTAGGAGAGAGGCGAATGATCTAACCACTCGGCTATAAAAGTATTGCAAATTTCAATGGTTAACTCAATAAAAAATTGTATACGACATAAATTGGGTGCTTTACGATATCTAAAATTTTTGTGCGATAAATTTATGTCTATATCTTCTGGTTTACCTGTTATGCAAATATCATTTTGAATTTTATGAGAAGGATATCAGACATTTTGCTCCTAAAATTCAAGATATGCATTGTGCTTGTCTTGAAAATATCTTAAAATATGGTGCTTTTACGAAAATCATTACAGTTTCTGTGTAAAGAGTAATTTGAGGGGGTGGGGGAATTTTCTTGAAAATCTTAGTGTCGCAACCTTGAATCTTTAATATCAAGCTAGTACTTACAGAATTCTCTTCTTTGAGTTTCCTGTTCACACGCACATACACACACAGACACTCACCACACATACACACACACACACACATATATATAGAGTCCTTTTTTAAAACAACACCAATCGAAGATAGCAGTCGGTTAGCTTACACTTTGCCTTGTCTGAAATTTGATGTAACTTTCAAACTCTTCTATTTAAATTTCTATGTGTGTTTAAAAATCGCACACATTTGGGACTAGGCAGGGAAGGAACAACGTTTGTCATACGCCACACCCACATGCTACGTTTTCCATTACTAAGGTGACCTGTGCTGCGCCGGCGTGTCTATCAAACCACGCCTACACCACGCGACTGGGACCTTCGCTACCAACCGCCTTCTCTCTTGGAGTGGGCCAGACACGTGCTATTTGGATATGTACGACTGCCTAATCCATGGTGATTATATGGCAGTTTTTGTATGTGTCGAATTTAGAACTGAAGGTTATATTCACGTACCACGTACGGCATGACCAACAAGGTCCACATCTTCGTTTGGTACCGTTCTGAAACATCCTGTATAGGGACCGGTTTTTAAAGATGCTTCCTTTGACTCAGCGGACCCCAAAACGTACATTAATGGTGAAACCTCGACACAGAATTTTTGGGTGGATGGCGTTGTCTTCTCAGCCTACGTGGAGAGAAATTAAAAATCTAATGTGTTCCATTCACATTACCTTCTCTATATCTCTGCAAAAAATTATTGTTAGAAAGATTATACTTCTGTTTACTACATACTAATGGAGAAAAAAAACAGCAGAAGTAGTCCCATTATTAGCGTCCTTGTAAGTAGAAGTGAAATAAGGGAGTACCATAGGTTAAAGTGATAGTCAAAAGCTGGTTGTTATGTTACTGAAGTTCCTTTTTTTTGTATGGACAGGAACCGTTAAATTCTTATATGGTGTGGAGGGTAGTGTTTAACGCTCGCTTTTACTGCTCTGGCATCGCAGGTGATGACACTGAGGATACATGAAGATGGAGCCCCAGTGGAATGTGGTGGCGGAGGAAACTGGAGAATCCGGAGAAAGCCCGCTTTGTCCACCACAAATCCGGGCCGTCTAGGTGAGAGGCGAGTGATCTTACCACTCGACCACAGCCCGGCCAAATTCCTGTATGAGAAAAGTATATTTTTTAAAGCTGAAACCAAAAACAACACGAAAAAATTGTATCTGGGATAAATTGTGTGTTTTAAAGTGCTCTACATTTTTTGTTTTGTAAGTTTTTGTCCATCCCTTACGATTTAGCAGTTATGCAAAATTTCGTAAAATTCATCCAGAATAAAGTAGCCTTCAGAGCTGTTCACAGAAAATTCAAGATATACGTTTTATTTGTCAATGTAGGAAATTGTAATCAAAATTGTTAGAGCCATTTTGGAGAAAATCAAAATTTTAGAAAAAAAGTTCCATGTATGGGTAGTTTGGTGCGGTGGGATTTTTCAAAAAATTTTCGTGTCGCATCCCTGGAAGATACTGAACTTAAATACCAACTTTGGTATTTTACCGACTTTTCGTTTTTGAGTTATCGTGTTCACAGACACACGGATACACGGACACACACACGGACCTTTTTCTGAAAATGTTTTTTTTTTTTGTATACAGGGGACCCTAAAACATATGTTTCCGGTTAAATCTAGGTATTGAATTTTTGGGTGGAGCGCAATACCTTCTCTATACACTATGTACATAGTACATGTAGAGAAAGTAAAAAGGATATTGTTTACTAATAGCTGCTGACAGTTGAACGGAAGAAGGTATTAACATAAATACTCGTATATTACACTCACTGTGGCTACCAACTATTTTAGCAGAGTCAATCGCTATAATTTACTTAAATTACTCAAATGTATACGTAATTTATGATGCGTTGAATATTACATTACATTCCATTATTAATGACTTTATGTAAATAAATCAAATAAATACGGAAATAGGTTTTACTCAATTCAAATTATAATCCAAACATTAGGTTATAATAATGAAATACCAAAACAATTAATGGCCTTAGGCCCTAGACCGTGGATATTCAGATTTTTATTTTCTCTGCACGTACTATATACATAGTATAGGTATAGATAAGGTATTGCATTCCTCCCAAAATTCGATACCAAGGTTTCACAGGAAATAAACATGTTACGGTCCCCTGTATGCAAAAAAAAAAAAAAAAAACATGTTTAGAAAAAGGTCTGTCAGTCTGTGAACACAATAACTCAAAAACGAAATATCAAATTTGGTATATAAGTTTAACATCTTCTATGGACACCAGGAAGATTTTCAAGAAATCCCCCCCACTCCCAACTACCCGTTACAAGAAAAAAATTCGAAATTTTTGATTTTCTCAAAAATAGCTCTAAGGAATTTGGTTAAAATATCGTATATTAAAGACACAAACAAACACGGGACTTTTTCCAAAAATATTTTTTTTGTTCAGGAGACCCTTAAACGTGTATTTCCGGCGAAATTTCAGTATCGATATTTTGGGTGTAATGCAATATCTTCTCTACCTTCTGTGGTGTATATACATGCTCGATAAAGTAAAGATGCTTTCCCCCTTTCTATATAGATAGGGGACCCTAAAACTGGAATTTCCGGTGAAATCTCGGGAAAGATATTTTGGGTGGAATGCAATACCTCTTACCACTATGTTTATTGTACATATGAGCATTATAGTAAATTTACAAAATAAAGAAATAAAATACTTATTAATTATAAGGCTAAATTGAAAGAATAAACTGATTTATTTAATATATTAAATAAACAAGGTGAGATGAGAAGAATAATAGTATTAATAATAAAAATAATAATAATAACAATAATAGTAATAATATTAAGAACAATAAAAATAAATAATGAAGGTCCTTTTGTGGAATTAATAAACTTATCTACCTGGTAGAACTTTACTATATTAGCATAGTGCTGACTTCCAGTGGATAGAAGTTAGGTTTTGTAGTTAGGTGTAATAGGTTACCAGTTACATTTACTGGCTTCCAGTAATAATTAGATATTATTGTGTATTGGATCGTTTTTTCACATAAGCCGTGTGCAGGACAGGAGTTGGATAGGTAGAGTCAGACTGAAAAAGTCAATGCCATAGCCGGGATTTGAACCACGATTCCCAGGATTCATAGTATAGCCAACTATTATGGTCATTTGGTATTGGATTAATTATTTTTTCATACAAGCCGTTTGTAGTACTTACAACATTGTAGGTCGCCATTGGGGTTGTCATCTCAAAATAATTTGAGAGCACCTTGTGGTTCACCAGGAAACATGCGAGTCAGTTGACAAAGTTAATGCTATGACGGCATGTTGCCATGGTAGCTCAGTGGCAGAGCACCCGGCTGAAGATCAGGTGATCTGTTGTTCAAATCTCGGCTATGCCATTCAACTTTTCAGTCTGACTCTACCTGTCCAGATATAATTGTAATTATACGTTTATTATTTTTACTTTCTCTAAAAGTACTATATACATAGTATATAGAGAAGGTATTATAATACACCCAAAAATTCGAATCTGAGATTTCACCGGAAATACATGTTTTGGATCCCCCTGAATCCAAAAAAAAAAACAGTTTTGGAATGTGTGTGTGTGTCCGTGGACAGCATAGCTCAAAAACGAAAAGACCGTTAAATACCACACTTGGTATTTAAGTTTGATATCTTCCAAGAATGCGACACGAAGATTTTCAAGCAAAACCCCAACCCCAACCTCTCTTTACACGCAATATTTTTCGAAAATGGCTCTAACGGTTTTAATTAAAATATCGTATATTAAAAATATTTACCTGACAAATAAAATGTATATCTTGAAATTTCTGGGAATAGCCTTTGAAGGCTACGTTATTCTGGATGAATTTTACGGAATTTTGCATAACTGATAAACAGTAAGAGAAGTAACAAAATCTTACCACACAAAAATTTAGAGCACGTTAAAACACACATTTATGTTATATTCTTTTGTGGAGTTGATCGTTTCTGAGATATTCCTTGTTTTTGGTTTGAGCTTTAAAAAACTTATACTTTTCTCACACAGGAATTTGTCAACTCGTGTCCATACAAACAAAGGAACTTCTGTCACATAGCTACCAGCTTTTGACTATCACTTTAACCTATGGTACTCCCTTATTTCGCTTCTACTTACAAGGAAGCAAGTAATAAGACGATTTCTGCTAATTTTTTCTCGGTTAGCATGAAAACATAATCTTTTTAACAATAATTTGTGGCAGAGATGTAGAGAACGACGTCATGTGAATGGAACACATCAGAAATTTTGCTTAACTTACTCCCTGACGTCTAATTTTAGTTATTATAATAAAATACTTATTCTTTTCTTATTTCTTGGAGATAAATTATTATTGTTGAATTTTATTTAGTTAGATCTAGTATTATTTTTAATTTCTATTAGCTCAGAATATATAAATTACCTAAGTAATTTGAGATAGGAGATTTATTGGCCTTTTTTTTTTTCTTTCTTTTTTTTTTGAAATTTCGAAGTAACGGCTATAAGTTTCCTAAGTGCCAGTACGCCACGTATCGAAGGACTCCGTATGGAATAAAAAATGATAATAATAATAAAATACATATATTCTATGACAGGAGTCGAAATAACGACCTTTAGGATAGCAGCTTGTCGCGTTACGCATTAAGCTACCAGAGAAGTTGAGCTGATGCTTCCAAAGTAGGCTACATAGTTAATATATGGTCAGTGACGCACAGTCAAATGATTAGTTCGAGATTTAATAGACTTTTGCGACATTAAATCTTGAGAACGCTAGTTACGAGATACTAAAAATCGATATTTCTATACTTGGGCAGCAGTTTTAAAGACATTCTAAGCCATTTTTACTTTCTCTATACGTGCTATGTACATAGTGTATAGAGAAGATATTGCACTCCACCAAAAAATTCGAAACCGAGATTTCACTGGAAATATATGTTTTAGGATCCCCTTTATCCAAAAAAAGTATTTTCAGAAAAGTCGGTAAAATACCAAACTTGGTATTTAAGTTTAGTATGTTCCAGGGATGCGACAAAAAGATTTTGAGAAAAATCCCCCCACCCCAACTACATTTTTCATGGAACTTCTTTCGAAAATTTTGATTTTCTAAAAAAATGGCTGAAACAATTTTCATTAAAATATCGTATATTAAAGATATTTACCTTAAAAAAAAAATGTGTATGTTGCCTTTTCTGGGAATAGCGTCTGAAGACTACTTTATTCTGGGTCAATTTTACGGATTTTTGCATAACTGCTAAACCGTAAGCGATGGACAAAAACTTACTACACAACAAATGTAGAGCACCTTAAAACCCACAATTTATATCATATAAACATATATTTTTTTTTCGTGGAGTTGATTGTTTTTTAGATATTCCTTGTTTTTTGTTTCAGCTTTAAAAACTTCTGCTTTTCTCATACAGGACTTCGTGCACTCGTGTCCATACAAACAAAGGAACTTCAGTCACATAGCAACCAGCTTTTGACTATCACTTTAACCTATGGTACCCCCTTATTTCGCTTCTACTAACAAGGAAGCAAGTAATAAGACTATTTCTGCTAATTTTAGCTCCATTAGATGAAGTTAATAGAATAATTTGTTGCTGTGATATAGAGAAAGTCATGTGAATGGAACACATCAGATTTTTTCAACCTGCTTTGCTCTAACATCAACTTATCAGCACCTGATACCCACACGTTTAACGCTATGTAGTTGCGTTATGTTTATCCGGGGACCATGCATCGCCGATCTCAAATTACTGATATCAGTCACGTGCACAATCTCCAAAATTATTTCGGTGTAGTTCATTAACACCCTGTGTATAATATATATATATATATATATATATATATATATATATATATATATATATTGTAGCTTTTATGTATTGTAAAGTTTGGATATATGCCCTGGTATGGTAACCAAGATGCTGGGGTAGGGTATTCAAATTTTATTTATTTATTTGTACATATGCGCTAGGGAAAATAATAAATAAATAATCCTGAATTTACCATCAGTTAGAAGCTGGACTCTTACAGAGGGGAACTATATAACTTGCAATGGACAAAACTACAATATACTGGAATTGGTCTGCAGATACGATTCAACCTGTTTATTTCCAAATTTCATTTTAACCGCACCTTGGTGTCACTGAACAGCTGTTGGTGCGGGACAGCCAGAACAGGAGGGTGCAGCTAGGGCCCCCATGATGGGGAGGGTAAGCAAGGAATGTTCTGGGGTGCACACAACAGCTGTTTACTGTCCCACTCCTTCGTCTTCTTCTTCTTTCTCGTGATCTTCAAAGAAAACCATGTGCACATGTTGGAAAAACGTGTTATGCTGGTTTGTAAAGCAGCCGAATTTCCTCTACACCGAGTTTATTCCTCAAGGCTTAGTGCAAAGAAATCTCCCTTTCTTACTTGACGTCAAAGGCTATTAGTACTAAACCCTATTCAATCTTAAGTTGATCCTCGCCAAGACAAACCCCAGACGACCAGTGCACCGTTATAATACAGGATTATTCTAAAAGAAAGAACAGATTTCAAATATTTATTGCTTCCAAACTACAGAAGATAGAAACATGATTCCAACGTTAATGGAGATAGAAAAGTGTACATTTTTACTTTCTCTAGCCCCGTATGTACAATGTACATAGGGATAGATAAGTGTTGTATTCCACTCAAAAATTCGATGTCGAGATTTCACCGGAAATACATGTTTTAGGACCCCTTGTATCCAAAAAAAGCATTTTCAGTAAAAGATCCGTGTGTGTGTGTGTCTGTGTGTCCGTGTGTAAGTGAACATGACAACTCAAAAACGAAAACTAGCTAAAATACAAAACTTGGTATTTAAGTTTAGTATCTTCCAAGGTTGTGACACGAATATTTTCAAGAAAATCCCCCACCCCCAACTACCCTTTACATGAAAAATTTTTCAAAAATTTGGATTTCTCAAAAATGGCTCTAACGATTTTGATTAAAATATCGTATATTAAATATATTTACCTGACAAATAAAATGTATATCTTGAATTTTCTGGGAACAGCCTCTGAAGACTACTTTATTTTGGATGAATTTCACGGAATTTTACATAACTGCTAAACTGTAAGAGATGGGCAAAAACTTACCACACAAAAAACGTAGAGCACATTAAAACACACAATTTATGTTGTATAGATTTTTTCGTGAAGTTGATCGTTTTTGACATATTCCTTGTTTTTGGTTTCAGTTATGAAAAACATACTGATACAGGAATATGTCAACTCTATCCATATAAACAAAAGAACTTCAGTCAAATAGCAACCAGCTTTTGATTATTAGTTTAGCCTATAATACTCTCTTATTTCCCTTCTGCTTACAAGGAAGCAAGTTATAAGACTAGTTGTGCTAATTTTTTTCTCGATTAGAATGAAGTAAATAGAAGCATAAGCTTTTTAACAATAATTTGTTGCAGAGAGGTAGAGAAAGTCATGTAAATAGAATACATGAGATTTTTTTTAAAGCAGTATTTAAGATGACCATACTTATTTTTAATTTGAAATAGCCATTGCGTGTTTACATGCACTAAGGACATTTCTAATGAAAAATGTAAATCATAAACTGTGGCACCTTGTATATCTGAATGGATTATTCTTGAGTCAGGATCGTTCAGCATAAACCTCCCCTCTTTCCAGCAAGTGCCCAAGCGTATGAACCTGAAATACCTTTAAGTATGATTTAGGTGAAGCTATGCCAGCACCATCTTGAGACGAGATCTCGATTCAGCTCGGTAGACTGCCACCTAGCCGAGTGCCGCAATCGAATGCAGCATTCAGGACATTCTCATAACAGAACCGGTAGATACCGGAATACAGCATCCATGTCTGTCTGTCTGTGTGTCTATGGGCAGCATAGCTCAAAAACGAAAAGACCGTTAAATACCAAACTTGGTATTTAAGTTTGGTATCTTCCAAGGATGCGACACGGTGATTTTCAAGTAGATTCCCTCACCCCCCACTACCCTATACATGGAAGATATGTAGTTTATTTGCCAAATAAATATCTTTAATATACGGTATTTTAATCAGAATTGTTACAGCCATTTTTGAGAAAATCAAAATGTTCGATAATTTTCCATGTAAAGGGTAGTTTGTGGTGAGGATATTTTCTTGAAAATGTTCCTATCGAATTCTTGGAAGATACTAAACCTAAACACCAATTTTGGTATTTAACGGTCTTTTTGTGTTTGAGCTATGCCGTCCAAAAACGCACACACGGACCTTTTTCTAATTTTTTGACTAAGGGGTACCCAAAACATATATTTCCTGTGAAACCTCGACTTCCAATTTTCGGGTGTAATACAAAGCCTTCTCTATACTATATGTATAGTAGGTGCAGAGAAATTAAACAAGTGAAAGTGAAATCGAAGCTAAAGAAGTGATAGAAAGGAAACTACCGGAGTGTTTGTTCGTAAGAAACTCGGAACGTGCCTAGCGCGAGTATACTGACTACTATGTGTACCTGTATATTATGTTAGAATTACATAAACACGTGTAAGACACGTGTTTCTATATATGTAGATAGGAAATTAAACTGGAAGCCATGTTCCGCTACCACCGAGGTTATTTAAGCACTCTTCCGTTAGAGGAAATTCGTCCAATCCGGTACCCGAGAAGTGTATGTGGGGTAGATATACCCACCCTCAGCAAACAGCTGACGTGAGGAAACCTGTAAATCTGCCAGTGGCTGCTGCAAGGTGGTTGGTTGGTTGGTTCTAAGCGACGCAACCTTACACAGCTAAGCTAAACATCGTAACAAACAGCTGATTCTTTCATTTCACATCAATCCTGAATTTCTATCTGCCTTTCTTCTTTCTGAATGAGTGCTTATCGAATATCGCATATACTGCCTCCAATATTCAGAAAAGCACAACGCAGCAGAATCCACTGTAGCACCATGTAGAGAAACTAGATTTATGTTGATAATCATTTTAAAAAATCTGATGTGTACCATTCACATGACTTTCTCTATATCCTTGCAACAAATTATTCTTAAAAAGCTTATACTTCTATTTACTTTATGCTAATCAGAAAAAATTAGCAGAAATACTCTTATTACTCGCTGAAGCGAAATAAGGGACAACCATAGGTTAAAGTGATAGTCAAAAGCTGGTTGCTATATCAATGAAGTTCCTTTGTTTATATGGATAGTAGTTGACACGTTTCTGTATGAGAAATGTATACGTTTTCATAGCAGAAACCAAAAATAAGGAATGTCTCAAAAACGCCGAACTCCACGAAAAAAATGTATCGCATATAACATAAATTGTATGTTTTAATGTACTCTACATTTTTTGTGTAGTAAGTTTTTTGTGCATCTCTTACGGTTTAGCAGTTATTCAAAATTCAGTAAAATTCATCCTGGATAAACTACTCTTCAGAGGCTATTCCAAGAAAAGTCAAGATATACATTTTGTTTGTCAGGTAAATATGTTTAATATACGAAATTTTAATCAAAATCGTTAGAGCCATTTTTGAGAAAATCAAAATTTTCGAAAAAAGTTCCATGTAAAGGGTAGTTTGGGGTGGGGGGATTTTTCTCAAAATCTTCGTGTCACATCCCTGGAAGATATTAAACTTAAGTATCAAGTTTGGTATTTTACCGACTTTTCGTTTTTGAGTTATCGTGTTCACAGACACACGGACACATGGACACACGGACACACACACACAAACACACACACACACACACACACACACACACACACGGACATTTTGTGAAAATGCTTTTTTTGGATATTGGGGAAATCTCTGGTGAAATCTAGGTATCGAATTTTTGGGTGGAGTGCAATACTTTCTCTATACACTATGTACATAGTGCGTATGGAGAAAGTAAAAAGCATTTTCACAAAAAGGTCTGTGTGTGTGTGTGTCCGTGTGTGTGTGTGTGTGTGTCCGTGTGTCCGTGTGTCCATGTGCCATTGAACACGATAACTCAAAAACGAAAAGTCGGTAAAATACCAAACTTGGTATTTAAGTTTAGTATCTTCCAGGGATGCGACACGATGATTTTGAGAAAAATCCCCCGACCCCCAACTACCCTTTACATGGAACTTTTTTCGAAAATTTTGATTTTCTCAAAAATGGCTCTAACGATTTTGATTAAAATTTCGTATATTAAACATATTTACCTAACAAATAAAATGTATATCTTGAATTTTATAAAAATAGCCTCTGAAGAGTAGTTTATTCTGGATGAATTTTACTAAATTTTGAATAGCTGCTGAACCGTAAGAGATGGACAAAAACTTACTGCACAAAAAATGTAGAGCACATTAAAATACACAATTTATGTTATATACATTTTTTTCGTGGAGTTCGTCATTTTTTAGACATTCCTTATTTTTGGTTTCTGCTATGAAAACCGTATACTTTTCTCATACAGGAACTTGTCAACTCCTATCCATATAAACAAAAGAACTTCATTGACATAGCAACCAGCTTTGGACTATCACTTTAACCTAAGGTTGTCCTTTATTTCGCTTCTACTTACAAGGAAGTGAGTAATTAGACTATTTCTGCTAATTTTTTTTTTTCTGATTAGCGTAAAGTAAATAGAAGTATAAGCTTTTTAAGAATTATTTGTTGCAGGGATATGGAGAAAGTCATGTGAATGGTACCCATTAGATTTTTTTTGGATATTGGGGACCGTAAAACATATATTTCGGGTGAAATCTCGGCATGGAATTTTTGAGTGGAGTGCAATACTTTCTCTATACACTATGTTCACAGTGGGTATAGAGAAAGTAAAAAAAAATCTGATATGTTACACTCAATTGACTTTCTCTAGCTGCTCTACAACAAACTTCTTACAAAAGATTATTCTTTTTTCTGCACTATGCTAATCGAGATAAATAGCAGTGCCAGTTACATCTTGGCGTGGAAGACATCTGCATTAAAATACCACTTGCGCATGCCAATAAATACAATGATATTAATGATGATTACGTTTAAAAATAGAGTAAGGTACTGTAACTTTGTAAATAAAGTTTTGTGTTGATAATTTCGTTATTATTTAGTTATGACAAATCGTCTGTAAGTTATTAGGATATGGGAAAACTCCGACATAAAAAAAAATCTGATGTGTACCATTCACATGACTTTCTCCATATCTCTGCAACAAATAATTCTTAAAAAGCTTATACTTCTATTTACTTTATGCCAATCAGAAAAAATTAGCAGAAATAGTCTTATTACTCGCTTCCTTGTAAGCAGAAGCGAAATAAGGGACAACCGTAGGTTAAAGTGATATTCAAAAGCTGGTTGCTATATCAATGAAGTTCCTTTGTTTATATGGATAGGAGTTGACAAGTTCCAGTATGACAAACGTATACGTTTTTCATAGCAGAAACCAAAAATAAGGAATGTCACAAAAACGGCGAACTCTACGAAAAAAATGTATATGACATAAATTGTGTGTTTTAATGTGCTCTACATTTTTTGTGTATTAAGTTTTTGTCCATTTCTTACGGTTTAGCAGTTATTCAAAATTTAGTAAAATTCATACAGAATAAACTACTCTTCAGAGGCTATTCCCAGAAAATTCAAGATATACATTTCATTTGTCAGGTAAATATGTTTAATATCCGAAATTTTAATCAAAATCGTTAGAGCCATTTTTGAGAAAATCAAAATTTTCGAAAAATGTTCCATGTAAAGGGTAGTTTGGGGTGGGGGGATTTTTCTCAAAATCTTCGTGTCGCATCCCTGGAAGATATTAAACTTAAATACCAAGTTTGGTATTTTACCGACTTTTCGTTTTTGAGTTATAGTGTTCACAGACACACGGACACACGGACACACACACACACACGGACCGTTTTTTGAAAATGCTTTTTTTGGATATTGGGGAAATCTCTGGTGAAATCTCGGTATCGAATTTTTGGGTGGAGTGCAATACTTTCTCTATACACTATGTACATAGTGCGTATGGAGAAAGTAAAAAAAAAACTTATCCGGGTGATACCCTAAGCGAGATTCGAACTCGCGAATCCTTGAATGTGAGTTTCTGCTCCCATACTACAGAAGCGGGCTTAAAAAAAACTTGACTGTCGCTTTCGTCTAGTGCAGTTCCCTACTTCCCTTGTACCTGTAAGAAAATTATAGTTAAACCTTTTCTGTTCATGTATATCTCGATTAGAATCAAGCTGTAAGATTTGTTTGTTGAACGATATACATGAGAATGTAGTATTAATTTTTACTTTCTCTACATGTACTATTTCAGTAGAAATGTAATGTTTTGAGTCTCCCTGAAATCAAAAGAAGCATTTTTAGAAAAAAGTTCGCGTGTGTGTCTATGGACAGCATTACTAAAACTGCAAGAAGGTTAAATACCCAGCTTGTGTATAAGTTTATTATCTACCATGGATGCGACACGAAGATTTTAAAAAACACCCCCCAACCCAACTACTCTTTACATGGAACAATTTTGTTTTTCTCAAAAATGGGTCTAACAATTTTGATTAAAATACCGTATATTAAAGTTATTCACAACATAAACAAAATTTATATTTTGAATTTTCTGGGTATAGTCTCTGATGAGCACTTTACTCTGATTGATTTTTGCAGAATTTTGTGTATCGGTTTAACTAGTAAGAGATATAAAAATCTTACTACACAAAAAATGTAGATCTCGTTAAAACACATTTAAATCATGTGTATGTTTGTTGTAAACCTGACCGTTTTCAAGATATTCCTTGTTATTGCTTTCAATTTTAAAATACCTTTTGTTACTTTCTCTACACGTACTATGTACATAGTGTATAGAGGAGGTATTGTAATGCACCCAAAAACTCCATACCTAGATTTCACTGAAAATACATGTTTTGGGTTCCCTGAATACAATAAAGGTATTTTTGGAAAAAGATCCGTGTGTGTATGTGTGTATGTGTGTGTGTGTGTGTGTGTCTGTGGACAGCATAGCTGAAAAATGAAAAGAATATTGAATACCAAACGTATTTTGGTATCTTCAAGGGTGCGACACTAAGATTTTAAAGAAAATCCCCTACTGCCAACTACTCTTTGCATGGAGCTTTTTTTTCTCGAAAATTTTGATTTTCTCAAAAATGGCTGTAACGAGTTTGATTGAAATACCGCATATTTAAGCTATTTTTATGGAAAATAAAATGTATATCTTGAATTTTCTGGGAATAGACTTTTAAGACCTCTTTATTCTTCATGAATTTTGGTGAATTTTGCATTTCTGGTAAACCGTAAGAGATGGAAAAAAATTTAAAATACAGAAAATGTAGATCATGTTAAACCACACAATTTATGTCATATAGTTTATTTTCATTGAATTGACCACTTCTGACTTATCCCTTGTTATTTGTTTCGGATATAAAATACTTACTTTTTTTCATACGGAAACTTGTAAACTCCTGATCATGCATAGAAACGGATCTCATCCACATAGCAACCGGTTTTTGAAAGATTTGACTATCGTTTTGGTCTAGTGTATTCCCTTATTTCTCTTCTAATTACAAGGAAACAAGTTTTAAGACAATTTCTGCAATTTCTATCTCGATTTACATAAAGCACATCGAAGAATATGCTTTTTAAGAACAATTTGTTATGGCAATGTAGAAAAAGTCATGTGAATGGAACACATCAGATTTTTTTACTTTCTCTAGCCCCATAAGTACAATGTATATAAGGATATTGCACCCAAAAATTCGATACCGAGATTTCACCGGAAATATATGTTTTGGGGTCCCCTGAGTCAGAAAAAAACATTTTTAAAAATAGGTCCGTGTGTGTGAGTGTGTGTCTGTGGACAGCATGGCCACAAAACAAAAAGACGTTAAATACCAAACTTGATGTTTAGATTTAGTATCTTCCAAGGATGCGACACGAAGATTTAAAAAAAAAATCCCCCCACCACAAACTACCCTTTACATGGAAAAAATTTCGAAAATTTTTATTTTGTTAAAAATGGCTCTAATTTTTTTGATTAAAATCCCGTATATTAAAGCTACTTATGTCCGTAATAAAATGTATATCTCGAATTTTTTGGAATAGCCTCTGAAAACCTCTTTATTCAGGATTAATTTTGCCGAATTTTGCTTAACCGTAAGAGATAGAAAAAAAACTCACTACACAAAAATGCACATCACGAAAAAACACACAATGCATGTTCTTTACGTTTTTGTAGTGGAGGTAACCGTTTCCCAGCTATTCCTTGTTAATGGTTTAATTTGTGAAGTACTTAAACTTTTCTCAGACAGGAAGTGTCCGTTTTTCTTTTGTTCTACTCCTGACCAAGCAAAGAAGTGATTTGCAATGACAATCGCATAACGCTAGCTTTTAAAAAATTTGACAATCACTTTAGCTTAGCACATTCCCTTATTCCTTTCTACTTATAAGGAACTAAGTAATAACATTCTGCTAATATTTATCTCGATTAGTATTGTGTACAAAGAAGAAGAATCTTTTGTAGGAGGTTTGTAGAGCAGCTAGAGAAAGTCATGTGAGTGTAACACATTAGATTTTTTCAGACAGGAAGAGCCCGTTTGTCTTTTGTGGTACTCCTGGCCAAGCAAAGAAGCCAATTTCAATGACAATCGTATAAGGGTAGCTTTGAAAACATTTGACTATCGCTTCAGCATAGCACATTCCTTTAGTTCCCTTCTATTTATAAGGAAGCAAGTAATAAGTACTTTAATGTTTATCTCGATTAGCATGAAGTAGTTAGAAGTATCAATAAGCGTTTTAACAGAGACTTGGGGAAAGTTAATTGACGTCTTCGCTTACGAAAAACTGGTAATGGACGCAATGAATCTTGTTGTGGATGTCTTAACGACGCAACAAGTCCTGAAGAACAGGAATGCTAATGCAAGAAAACGGATGTTGTGGGTTTTGTATGCGATACCCGTGGGCTGGAGGTCGCACTTGTTTTCAGATTTTAATCGATCAGGAACGGTTTCCGGAAGAAGGGTATTCTTTTCCCCTATTCGTGTGGTTATGTGTGCGGAGGCGTAGTTCCGCGGGAACACCACGTGTTGCACGCACACCCCACCCTCCGTGCGTGATCGGAACGCAATCTCTCCATCTTAACCAAGTGGTTCAAACTAAACAATTAATGAAATATAATTAAGGCGATTAAACGATAGCCTTTTATTTTAGCTTGGTTCACCATCCAAGCCATGGTTCTGTTTAGCATCTAACCCAAACATTAGAACTGAGCACTGGTCATCAACACCTGGGTGTGATCGTAAGATAGATCTATAACGAGACAGTGGCGTGACCGAAACTCTTGATATGTATTCATGACGATCATTAAATATCCTATAACTCACAATTGAAATTCATCATTACCACCAACTCTCTTCTAGTCTTCCCTCCTGGTCTACCGTCTGAACAATGAGAGCTAGGAAGCGAGATGTACGACGGCCACCCAGAAACTGACAGACGATTTGTCATTACTAACCAATAACAAAAAATCCGATGTGTTCCATTCACATGACTTTTCTACATCTCTGCAACAAATTATCGTTAAAAAGCTTATGATTCTACTCACTTCATGCTACTCCAGAACAAATTAGCAGAAATAGTCTTATTACTTGTTTCCTTGTAAGTAGAAGTGAAATAAGGGAGTACCATAGGTTAAAGAGATAGACAAAAGCTGGTTGCTATGTGATTGAAGTTCCTTTGTTTATATGGACAGGAGTTCACAAATTTCTATATGAGAAAACTATGTTTTTCAAAGCTGAAACCAAGAAAAAGGAATATCTCAAAAACGATCAACTCCACGAAAAAAATGTATATATCATAAATTGTGTGTTTTAACCTGATTTACATTTTTTGTGTGTTAAGTTTATGTCCATCTCTTACGGTTTAGTAGTTATGCAAAATTCATCCAGAATAAAGTAGTCTTTAGAGGCTATTACCAGAAAATTCAAGATATACATTTTGTTTGTCAGGTAAATATTTTTAATGTATGAAATTTTAAACAAAATCGTTAGAGCCATTTTTGCGAAAATCAATATTTCTCAAGGTACAGGGTAGTTTGGGGTGAGGGGTTTTTCTCAAAATCTTCGTGTCGCATCCCTGGAAGATACTAAACTTAAATAGCAAGTTTGGTATTTTCCGGTCTATTCGTTTTTGAGCTATGCTGTCCACAGACACACAAACATACGGACCTTTTTCCAAAACATGCTTTTTTTGGAATAGGGGGACCCAAAACAGGTATTTCCGGTGAAATCTCGGTATCGAATTTTTGCGTGGGTACAATACCTTTTCTATACATTATGTACATAGTAGGTATAGAGGAAGTAAAATGGTTTTTTTTGGACTCAGGGGACCCCAAAACATATATTTCCGGTATAATTTAGATATCGAATCTTTGGGTGGAAAACAATACCTACTGTATCTACTATGCACATGGTACATGCGGGCTAGAGAAAGTTTATATATATATATATATATATATATATATATATATATATATATATATATATATACATACAGGATGTTAATGAACTACACCGTGCGTGCGTGCGTGCGTGTCTGGTAGGCTCGTGGTGAGCCTGGTGTTGTTGCTGTGTACCTACCCTGGTAAGGGTTTAACCACAGGAATGAGGTGATGGTTAAGGTTTTGTTTGAGGTTTCGAGTGTTGGTGTTAAGGAGGTAGCACTGGTAGGCTCCTCGAGCGGTTGCATTTTCAGGAGCAGCATCTTTTCCTCTGCTCCGCTGGTGTTTATTTATTTATTTAAATATGGTGGTGAATTTTGATAGACCTGTCCCTATGGGAGAGGGGGGAGTGCTTTGTTCAGCTATTACGCTGTTGGCTGGTTTAATGAACTCTCAGTCATCTTAAATACCAGGCCATAATATCACGCGAACCAATCAGATCCTAGCTTCATCCCAGCTCTTATAAATACCAGTCTCCGCAAGCGCAAACCACCAGTTCACCCTGAAGACGAGGAAGATGCACTTCTTCGAAACGTTGGTGTCAAGCCAAGTTTTTACCTGGCTAGAAGCCCGAGAAGATTTTGAATTAATACGTCGCCAGGAAAGCTTCAGTTCTTATTTTACACCGAATTAATTTGCGAGATTGTGCACGTGACAGATAAGTATTTTGAGATTGGCGATGCATGGTCCCCGGAAAAACATAGCGTTAAACGTGTGGGTATCAGGTGCTGATAAGACGGTGTTAAAGCAAAACAGGTTGAAAAAAATTACTTATAATTTCTTTAAAACTGCTGCCCGAGTATAGAAATATCGATTTTTAGCAGCTCGTTACTAGCGCTCTCAAGATTTCATGTCGCAAAATATCTGTAACATCTCGAACTAATCTTTTGAGCATTTATTAAATACATTTTTTGAGTTATATAGCTACTCTGGAGGCGTTTTTTCAACTTCTTTGATGGCTTAATGCGTAACGCGAGAAGCTGCTATCACAAAGGTCATGAGTTCTGTTCCTGTCATAGGGTAATTTTTTTTATTATTATTTTCTTCATTCCAGACGAAGTGCCGCGATACGTGGCGTACTGTCACTTCATAAACTTATAGCCGTTACTTCGAAATTTTAATAAACAGGCCATAAATCTTCTATCTCAACGTATTTATTTAAGTAATCTACACATTCTGTGAAAATATTTCGGTATAGTTCATTAGGCAGAAATACCTCGACACAACAAAATTATAGTTTCTAGGCCATAGTTTTTGTCCTAAAGCAATGAAATTATGCACAGCTAATGTTTTTAATATCTTCTATGACTGTGCTGTGTTATAAGTAATGTTGTCAACAAATAAAGAACGAGAAAAAAAATGTTTGATCGTCTTATTCAGGGAGTGATCTACATATTTAAATACTGCCTAAAATTCCCCATAACTGTAGTCAGCTTCTTCTTCTTGGTCAGAAACTAAAGAAACATACCTTCTAAATATTTATAACGATGTTTACTTTAAGAAATGTAGAGAAACAAGGGATCAAAGCTGATAATCAAGCAAGCAGAAAAAGTAGGCGTGGCACAACAAGTCCTAACTTTTTAATTTATTTGGACTACAAAAAAATTAAATTAGGTTATGAAACTTTGGGACCATAAAGCTGAATGCATTAGCAATTAATTAGTGAAATAAAAAAATCTGATGTATTACACTCACATGACCTTCTCTAGCTGTTTTTCAAACTTCATACATAAGATTCTTCTTCTTTCTGCACCTTGCTAATCGAGGTACTCATTAGCACAACGTTCTTATTAATTAGTTCCGTATAAGTAGGAAGAAAATAAGGGAATACACTAGGCTAAACCAATAGTCAAATGTTTTAAAAGCTGTCGTTACGCGATTGTCATTACAAATCGCTTCTTTTCTTGGCCAGGAGTAGAACAAAAGAAAAACGGACACTCCCGTCTGAGAAAAGTATAAGTACTTCACAACTGAAACTAATAACAATGAATATCTCGAAAACGTTATGCTCCACGAGAAAAATGTATATGACAGAACTTGTGTATTTTAACAAGACCTACATTTTTTGTGTAGTAAGTATGTCTATCTCTTACGGTTTACTAGTTATGCCAAATTAAGCAAAACTCATCCAGAATAAACAGGTCTTCAGAAGTTATTCCCAGAACATTCAAGATATACAATTTATTTGTTAGGTAAATATCATTAATAAATGATATTTTAATCAAAATCGTTACAGCCATTTTTAAGAAAATCAAAATTTTCGAAAAAAGCTCCATGTTAAGGGTAGTTTGGGGTGGGGGGATGTTTGTGTCGCATCCCTGGGAGATACTAAACTTAAATACCAAGTTTGGTATTTTAGCTACTTATCGTTTTTGAGTTATCGTGTTCATAGACACACGGACACACACATTCACGGTCCTTTTTCTGAAAATGTTTTGTTTTTTTTTGGATACAGGGGGTCCTAAAACATTTATTTTCCGGTGAAATCTCGGTATCGAACTTTTTTGGTGAAGTGCAATACATTCTGTATACACTGTGTACATAGTGCGTATAGAGAAAGTAAAAATGAAAAACCTGATGCAAACCATTTACATGAGTTTCTCTATATCCCTGCAACAAATTATTCTTAAAAAGCTTATACTTCTATTTACTTTATGCTAATCAGAAAAAATGAGCAGAAATAGTTTTATTACTTGCTTCCTTGTAAGTAGAACCGAAATAAGGGACTACCATAGGCTAAAGTGATAGTCAAAAGCTGGCTGCTATGTCAATGAAGTTCCTTTGTTTATATGGATAGGAGTTGACAAGTTCCTGTATGAGAAAAGTATAAGTTTTTCATAGCAGAAGCCAAAAATAAGGAATGTCTCAAAAACGATGAACTCCACGAAAAAAATGTATATAACATAAACTGTGTGTTTAGACGTGTTCTACATTTTTTGTGGAGTAAGTTTTTTCCCATCTCTTACGGTTTAGCAGTTATTCAAAATTCAGTAAAATTCATCCAGAATAAACTACTCTTCAGAGGCTATTCCCAGAAAATTCAAAATATAAATTTTATTTTTCAGGTAAATATTTTTAATATACGATATGTTTATCAAAATCGTTAGAGCAATTTTTGAGAAAATCAACATTTTCGAAAAAAGTTCCATGTAAAGGATAGTTTGGGGTGGGGGGATTCTTCTCAAAATCTTCGTGTCGCATCCCTGGAGGATACTAAACTTATATACCAACACACACACAGGCTGTTATATATATTCGGTTAAATTTTGGCATGGAGTAGAATACCTTCTCTATACATTAGTCCATAGTACCAGTATTGAAAGGAACAAGATAAGCGTTACGGATTTTGTATCCATTTGTATCATTAAAATCAAAGGGATATATTCCAAGGTTTCGTACGAGTTAACTTCGGAACGATTATGAAAGCAAATTACATGGTTTGAGCTGTCTCTCTGAATGAAAGGGAATCTGCTATTGTTATGAACCAGAATTACATTCAATACTAAAGGTGCAGATGGGCAGGAAATGCGGTATTCAATAACAGGCTGCCAACGTACGGGTTTCTCGTTGCATGTATGTGTTGCGGAGTAGCCAAATTCAGTAATTAATAGCACCTGTGCATATCGTGTGCATGCACAGTTTTTACTGCGCTTGCGCTATCAGATGGAGCAGTGCTTTCCCAGCTCACGCATGCAGTAGGAGGCTTAATGAAGTGTGCTTCTGTGTTGTATGCATGGTTGGAGCAGCTCCTGGATTGCACACAATAACACGTCATTCAGAGTGAATAGATATGACTATAGTTACCACTGGCTTACCAAACTTCGTTGGAAGGTTAGCTTTTTACTTTCTCTACACATGCTATGTACATAATGTATAGAGAAGGTATTTCACCGGAAATTCATTTTTTGGGTCCCCTTAAACCCGAAGAAAAAATCGAATGTGTTCCATTCACATGACTTTCTCTACTTCTGTGTAAAAAATTAGCAGAAATAGTCTCATTACTTGCTTCCTTGTAAGTAGAAGTGAAATATGGTATTACCATAGGTTAAAGTGAAGTCAAAAGCTGGTTACTAGGGGACTGAAGCTCCTTTGTTTGTATGGACAGGAGTTGACAAATTCCTGTATCAGAAAAGTAAGTTTTCAAAGCTGAAACAAATAACAAGGAATATCTAAAAAACGATCAATTCCACGAAAAAAAAATGTATATAACATAAATTGTGTGTTTTAATGTGCTCTACATTTTTGTGTAATAAGCCTTTGTGTATCTCTTACGGTTTAGCAGTTACGCTAAATTCCGTAAAATTGATCAAAAATGAAGTAGTTTTCAGAGGCTATTCCCAGAAAATTCAAGATATACATATTATTTGTCAGTTAAATATCTTTAATATACGATATTTTAATCAAAATCGTTAGAGCCATTTTTTAGAAAATCAAAATTTTCGAAAAAAGTTCCATGAAAAGGGCAGTTGGGTGTGGGGGGATTTGCTTGAAAATCTTAGTGTCGCATCCTTGGATACCAAACCTATATCCCAACTTTGGTTTCTAATAGACCTTTCGTTTTTGAGCTATTCTGCCCAAAGGCTCACACACATACACAAACACACAGACACACACAGACAGAGACACAGACACACACACACACATGGACATTTTCTAAAAATGCTTTTTTTGGATTTAGGTAGTCTCAAAACATGTATTTCTGGTGAAATCTCGGTATCGAATTTTTGGGTGCACTAAAATACCTTCTCTATACACTATGGAGATAGTACGTGTAGAGAAAGTAAAAATTAGCAGAAATAGTCTTATTACTTGCATCCATGCAAGTAGAAGCGAAATAAGGGAGTACCATAAGTTAAAGTGAAAGCCAAAAGCTGGTCGGTATGTGATTGAAGTTCCTTTGTTTGTATGGATAGGAGTTACGAATTCCTGTATCAGAAAAGTATAATTTTTCCAAAGCTGGAACCAAAAACAAGGAATATCTCAAAAACGACCACCTCCACGAAAAGAATGTATATGACATAAATTGTGTATTTTAACGTGCTCTACAATTTTTGTGTTTTACGTTTTTTTTCCGTCTGTACGGTTTAGCAGTTATGCAAAATTCCGTAAAATTCATCCAGAATAAAGTAGTCTTCAGAGGAAATTCCCAAATAATTCAAGATATACATTTTATTTTTCATGTAAATATGTTTAATATACGATATTTTAATCAAAGTCGTTAGAGCCGTTTTTTAGAAAAGCAAAATGTTTGAATAAAATTCCAAAGGATAGTTGGGGGTGGGGAAATTTTTATAATCAAAATCTTCGTGTCGCATCCCTGGAAGATACTAACTTAATACCGAGTTTGGTATTTTACGGACTTTTCAGTTTTTAATTATCTTGTTCACAAACACACGGACACATACACGTGCACACACTCGGACATTTTTCTGAAAATTTTTGGATATTGGGGACCCTAAAACATATATTTCCGGTGAAATCTCGGTATCGAATTTTTGAGTAGAGTGCAATTCCTTCTCTGTACACTATGTACATAGTACGTGTAGAGAAAGTAAAAAGTGAATTTTTCTATATAAATGCCCCATTATTTCAGAGATTAATTGACACTAAGGGCTGAAACTTTTACCTCACATTTGCATCTAAGTGGGTTTTATTTTAACGAAAAGGTTTTTATGTTTGTGAATTGGTTTTACTTTCTCTATATGTACTATGTATGTATATATATAGTGTATAAAGAAGGTATTGCATTGTACCCAAAAATTCGATATCGAGATTTCACCGGAAATATATTCAAGACCCTCTGAATCCAAAAAAATAATGTGTATGTGTCTGTGGGCAGCATAGCTCAAAAAAGAAAAGACCGTTAAAAAACAAACTTGGTACTTAAGTTTGTTATCTTCCAAGGATGCGACACAAGATTTTCAAGAAAATCCCCCCACCCCAAACTAACCTTTACATGGAACTTTTTTCGAAAATGTTGATGTTCTAAAAAATGGCTCTAATGATTTTGATTAAAAGCCCGTATATTACTGACATTTATATACCAAATAAAATGTATATCTTGAATTTCCTGGGAATAACCTCTGAAGACCTCTTTATTCTGGATTCATTTGGCCGAATTTTGCGTAACTGCTAAACTGTAAGAGATATACAAACGCTTACTACACAGAAACTGTAGAGCACGTTAAAACACAAAAGTTATGCTATACAAATATTTTCGTGGAGTTCATCGTTTGTTTGTTATTCATTGTTTTGGATTTCGCCTTTTAAAAACGTATATTTCCTCATACAGGAATTTGTCAACTCCTATCCATGCAAACAAAGGAACTTCCGTCACATAGCAACCAGCCTTTGGCTATCACTTAAATTTATGGCACTCCCTAATTTCGCTTCTACTTAAAAGAAAGCAAGAAATAAGACTGGAGTAAATAGAAGCATAAGCTTTTTAACAATAACTTGCTGCAGAGATATAGAGAAAGTCATGTGAATGGAACACATCAGATTTTTTTTTTACTTTCTCTACACGTACTTTGTACATAATGTATAGAGAAGGTATTGTATTGCGCCCAAAATTCGATACCGAGATTTTACCGGAAATACTTGGTTTGGGACCCCCTGAATCAAAAAAAAAAAGGTTTTTGGAAAAAGGTCTGTGCTGTGTGTGTGTGTGTCCGTGTGGCTGTGGATAGTATAGCTCAAAAACTTGGTATTTAAGTTTGGTATTTATCGTCCAAGGATGCGACACAAAGATTTTCAAGAAAATCCCCCCTCCCCCCAACTACCCTTTACATGGAAAAATTTCGAAAATTTTTATTTTCTTAAAAATGGCTGCTACTTCTTGAATGAGAAATAGGTGTTTGAAAACCTGTCCACACTTCGCCATATATTTGAAACAACCCAACGCTACACTGAAATACGCAGTAAAGAACATACTGCTCAAACCTTCCTGGTGTTGATATTTTTTTCGTCAACCTGAAACATTTTCTAGTTTTGGGAATCAGAAAAAAAAAAAATTGCGCTGGCAACACACGATCATTTTGCTGAATGTTTACCCTTTAATCCCTTTACTGTTCCCCCCTTGTAATTAAAAATAAAGCCATGTAATGAAGTTCGTTCCTTTTTTCCCCAGCGTATTAAATTCGAGTGCAGCGGTTAATACCACGGTATTTTTAGTTTTTAGCTTTTTCAATTATATGGGTTTTTTCATAGCTTTAGAGGAAACGCATTTGTTGCTGTTTTATTAGTTTCCGCAGGCAGGTCAGCCAGGTTTTACAGCTGCGGGCCCTTTCAAAAAGTGGACCTGCGTTTTACAACAGTTCCTCCGTACCATAGGCTCTTATACTTCTTTATGTGGTTTTTATTGCAGCTTTGACCTCTGGTTGAGGTTGAATATATTTAGGAAATCTTGTGGTAGTAGTGGTTTTTATTATGTACTTAATTACTAAAGTTTCCTCACACATATGCATGACTCAATACATGATCTCTAGAAATATCTGACGTGTTTCATTAACATGGTTTTCTCTATAACCAAATTATTGATAAAAAGTTTTATTTATTTATTAGTCTGGCTCATAAATGAGTTTGCCAAGTGACACAGAACAATATACATTTAGATGTTTTTAACAAAAAATGTTATAGGTGAGTATCACAAAAAATATTTTATCATACGTTATAATAGTTATATAAAATTAAGCTATGAGAACAAATTGTAGCAGATTATAAAAGATGTTGAACAATAAAAGAGAGAAAAAACTACAAAAATAAAGTGATTTATAAACCATAATGCATTTTACGTTCTATTCAAACCATATAAATGATTCCGAAAAATGGCTACGGAATGTTTTATGACGTTTTCCATGATTGCTTCTTCCACACTTCTGTTAATTTTATATTTTGCCCTCCATTTCACAAACATACTTGTAATTGTTCCTCGAGATCCAAAAAATAGGCCTACAATTGTTATTATTTCTCATATATTTTCTGTTTTTCCAGATGAACTTTATGAGGTTGGTCTTTATTCAATTCAAAGCGGATGGTCGGATCTATTATCTCTGCTTCTGATTTTCCTCTGCTTATCGCAATGATGTCTTTTACTTACTTCAAGCTAATCGAGAAAAAATTAGCAGAAATAGTCTTATTACTCGCTTCCTTGTAAGTATAAGCGAAATAAGGGAGTATCATAGGTTAAAGTGACAGCCAAAAGCTGGTTGCTATGTGACTGATGTTCCTTTGTTTGTATGGACAAGAGTTAACAAATTCGCGTATGAGAAAAGTATAAGTTTTTACTTTCTCTACACGTACTAACGTACAAAGTGTATAGAGAAGACATTGCTCTCCACCTAAAAATTCAATACCAAGATTTCACCAGAAATATGTGTTTTAGGATCCTCAGTATCCAAAAAAAGCATTTTCGGAAAAAGGGTGTGTCCGTATGACTGTGAACACGATAACTCAAAGACGAAAAGTCGGTAAAATACTAAAATAGGTATTTAAGTTCAGTGTCTTTCAGGGATGCGACACGAAGATTTTGAGAGAAGAAAAACCACCCCTAACTACCCTTTACATGGAACTTTTTTCGAACATTTTTATTTTCTCAAAAATGGCTCTAACGATTTTTATTAAAATATCGTTATTAAAGAAATTTACCTGACAAATGTATATCTTGAATTTTTTGTGAATAGCTTCTGAGGACTACTTTATTCTCGATGAATTTTACGGAATTTTGCATAGTTGTTAAACCGTAAGAGAGGAACATAATCTTACCCCACAAAAAATGTAGAACACGTTCTTAAAACACACAATATGTGTTATATTCCTTTTTTCGTGGAGTTGATCGTTTTAGACGTATTCATAGGCTTTAGCTTCAGCTTTGAAAAACTTATACAGGAATTTGTCAACTCCTGTCCATACAAACAAAGGAACTTCAGTCAAAGCAACCAGCTTTTGACCATCACTTTAACCTATGGTACTCCTTTATTTCGCTTCTACTTACAAGGAAGCAAGCAATAAGTCTGTTTCTGCTAATTTTTTCCCCATTAGAATGTAGTGAATAGAAGCATCAGCTTTTTAACAATAATTTGTTGCAGAGATGTGGAGAAAGTGGTGTGAATGGAACACATAAGATTTTTTAAATCTGAAGCCAATAACAAGGAATATCTCAAAAACGACCAACTCCACGAAAAAAATGTATGTAACATAAATCGTGTGTTTTAACGAGTTCTTCATGCTCTCTTATGTAAGTTCTACAAAATTCCGTAAAATCCATCCAGAACAAAGACGTTTTCACAGGCTATTTACAGAAAATCAAAATAGAGAGTTTATTTAAGATGTAAATATCTTAAATATACGGTATTTTAATCAAAATTATTACAGCCATTTTAGAAAATGTATACATTATTGAAAATTGTCTCAAGTAACGCGTAGTTGGGGTGGGGGGATTTTCTTGAAGAATCGCTAATTGAGATAAAAATTAGCAAAAATGGCCTTATTGTTTAGTTCCATGTAAGTAGAAAGGAAATCAGGGAAGACAAAAGGCTAAAGCGATAGTCAAATCTTATAAAAAGTTGATCGCTATATGAACAATTGAATTTCGGTTCGCTTTGTATTTCCATTTTTTTTATAAAATATAAATAGCCCCTTTAACATCCATTTGAAACAACTCGTTGTCTGCCCGCCTGGGTAGTGCGGTGGTAGCGTGTCTGCCTCACATTCAAAAGGTCGTGAGTTCGAATCTCACTTAGGGTGACTTACCCAGATAAGGTTTTCTTTTCGGGGTTTTATCTTATCCTGAGAAGACGAATGTCGAGTAACTTTAAGCTCCGTGGACCCTGAGATCATTTAAGCATCATTTCACCAATTTCATTCATCGTCCAATATGGCCAACCAGGTTAAAGGACGTTAAACTACAAAAAAAGCTCGTGTGTAGATTATAGGTTCTTTTACGTTGGTTTAAATCATTTAGTTTTACTCAAACTCGCAGACATTCACATACATACTTGCAGATCTTGTGGGGGATAGGGACTAATTCTGGCTAGAGAAAACTTCCCCGCCCCAGCCGGGAATGGAACCCGGGACCCCACGCTGACCACTTGACCACGGAGGCAGTCAGAGTAACTTTTGTATTGAACCCAAAAATTGGATGTCGAGATTTCAGCGGAAACATGCCTTTTTCTAGCTGCTCTACAAAGTTCTTACAAAAGATTATTCTTCTTTCTACACAATGCTAATCGAGATAAACGATTGCAGAATGTTGTTATTACTTAGTTCCTTATAAGTAGAAGGGAACTAAAGGAATACGCTATGCTAAAGTGATAGTCAAATGTTTTAAAAACTGTCGTTATGCGATTGTAATTGGCCAGGAGTAGAACAATACAAAAACCAACGTTTCCTGTCTGAGAAAAGTATAAATACTTCACAACTGAAGGCAATAACAAAGAATAACTCGAAAACGGTTACCTCCACAACAAAAATATAAATTTCGCGTTTTAATGTGCTCTACATTTGTTGTATGGTAGGTTTTTGTCGATGTCTTACAATTTATCAGTAAAATTCCGTAAAATTCATCCATAATAAAGTAGTCTTTAGAGGCTGTTCCCAGAAAATTTAAGACATACAGTTATTTGTCTGGTAAATATTTTTAATATAAGATGTTTTATTCAAAATCGTTACAGCCATTTTTGAGAAAATCAAAATTTTCTAAAAAGTTTCATATAAAGTGTAAATGGGGGTGGGGGGTTTACTTGAACATCTTCGTGTCGCATCCTTGAAAGTTACTAAACTTAAATAGCAAGTTTGGTATTTAACAGACTTTTCGTTTTTGAGCTATGCTGCCCACAGACACTAACTCACACATACACACACACACGGACCTTTTTTCCAAAAATGTTTTTTTCTGATTCAGGGGGACCTAAAACATGTATTTCCGGTGAAATCTCGGTATATCGAATTTTGGGTGGAATACAATACCTTCTCTATACATTATGTACATAGTACGTGTAGAGAAAGTAAAACAATTGTAGAGGAAGTCATGGGAGTGGAACACATCAGATTTTTTACTTTCTCTACAGTTACTATAAGCATAGAGTATAGAGAAGATATTTTAATGCACACAAAATTTCGATAATTTCACCGGAAATACATATTTTGGGTTCCCCTGATTTATAAAAAGGTTCGTGTGTGTGTCTGGCAAAGAAAAGGATTATCTTCCATCAAGACAATGCTAGTTTGCACGCCTGCGCAGTTTCGATGATGAAAATTGCAGAATTAAACTACAACATCCTCCGTATTCACCAGATTTGGGGCCCAGTGACCTTTTTTATTTCCAAACTTGAAAAAGTGGCTCGGCGGAAAAAGATTCACGTCTAACCTAGGATTCGTTTCCCAACAGACGCCTATTTTGAGAACAATCCAAAATCCTACTTTTTGGAAGGCTTAAAACAGTTGGAGAAACGCTGGGAAAAGAATATCGAGCTAAAAGGAGATTATGTTGAAAAAAAATCTGTGTTACACTCACATGACTTTCTCTAGCTGTTCTACAAACTTCTTACATAAGATTCTTCTTCTTTCCCCATCTTGCTAGTCGAGGTACTCATTAGCACACTGTTCTTATTACTTACTTCCCTATAAGTAGGAAAAAAATAATGGAATACACTAGGTTAAACCAATAGTCAAATGTTTTAAAAGCTGTCGTTTTGCGATTGTCATTTCAAATCCCTTCATTTCTTGGTCAGGAGTAGAACAAAGAAAACCGAACACTCCCGTCTGAGAAAAGTATAAGTACGTCACAACTGAAACTAATAACAATGAATACCTCGAAAACTGTAAGCTCCACGAGAAAAATGTATATGACATAACTTGTGTATTTTAACAAGACCTACATTTTTTGTAAAGTAAGTTTTTGTCTATCTCTTACGGTTGACTAGTGATGGCAGATTAAGCAAAATTCATCCAGAATAAACAGGTCTTTAGAAGCTATTCCCAGAAAATTCAAGATATGCATTTTATTTGTCAGCTAAATATCTTTAATATACGATATTTTAATCAAAATCGTTCAAGCCATTTTTAAGAAAATCAAAATTTTCGAAAAAAGTTCCATGTAAAGGGTAGTTTGGGGTAGGGGGATTTTTCTGAAAATCTTCTGCCGCATCCCTGGAAAATACTTCAATACCAAGTTTGGTGCTTTACCGACTTTTCGTTTTTGAGTTATCGTGTTCACAGGCACATGGACACACGGGCCTTTTTCTGAAAATGCTTTTTTGGATTCAGGGGACCCTAAAACATATATTTCCGGTGAAATCTCGGTATCGGATTTTTAGGTGGAATACAATATATATACCAAAAAATTTTTTTCTATAAAATTTGGTAACTAAAGGTATTTTCGTTTCTGAACTAAGCTGTTCCACACACACACACACACACACACACACACACACACACACACATACCGCGAGAGGATATTTTTCTAAAGTAAATTTGTTTTATTCATGGGATCTTAAAACATACTAGGTGGCCCAATGAGCGCCGTAACTCATGTGTGCAATTAACCATTCGTGCGACAGAAGAATTGCAGAATTCAACGTGCAATTAGAAGCAAATACCAGTGAGTGGTGTTGATTGCACAGAGCGCGAGCGACCTTCGTTGCACATCTCTTGCATATTAGTGAAAACGTGAGGGAATTGTGATCTTGAGAGGCGGACTTGTACTAGAGTCTGTGATTATGTAAGTACACGAACAGCGTAAACAAAGAGCCTTTATATGGAGAATAAATTCACTAAGGAGTTTCTGCCAACCTAATTTTGTAATTTTATATATGCTGTTATTTATTATTTTAGAAACTAGATTCACAGTAGGGCTAAATTAACGCTTTAAATCGGCTTACTTATTATTATTATTATTATTATTATTATTATTATTATTATTATTGTTGTTGTTGTTGTAATTATTCACCGCTCGCTTCCCACCTAGGTTGCCCGGGTTCGATCCCAAGCGCCAGCACGTGGGTTTTGTGATAAACGAAACGGCGTCTGGGCGGATTTTCTCCGGTTTTCCCCACCACTGATTTCACCAATTATTGCATCCTGTTCTTTCCTATCATTCATTTCGGTTTTATTTCATATCATACACTTCTTCACGCTCATATTTGGCTACGGGCCAAACTCGTTCCAGGTTCCCCTTCTGTGTTCTCGTACCGTTGCAAGGATGCGACACGAAGATTTACAAATGGAATAATTTTCTAAAATTTAAATTTTATTAAAATGGCTCTGAACATTTTGATTAAATACCGCATATTAAAGCCATTTTAATCACAAATAAAACGTATGCCTTGAATTTTCTGGCAATATCCTCTAAAGACATCTTTATTGAGATGAATTTTGTCAAATTTTGCTTAACTGCTAAAACGTAATCTGATGAAAACACACAATTTATGTCAATTTATGTCTTTAATGTTGTGGAGGTAACCGTGTTCGAGGTATTCCTTGCTGTTGGTTTGAATTGTGAAGTATTTACACTTTTCTCAGATAGAAAGTGTCCGGTTTTCTTTTGTTCTACTCCAGGAGGAAAAAAAAAACAAAAACAAAAAAAAAACAAAGATTTGCAATGACAATCTAATGACGAAGGATTTTAAAACATTTGAATAACGTAGCGCATTCCTTTAGTTTCGTTCTACTTATAAAGAAGGATTTTTACTTTCTCTATCCGTACTATGTACATAGTGTATAGAGACGGTCGATACCGAGATTTCACCGGAAATACATGTTTTAAGACACACTGAATAAAAAAAAAAAAGCATTTTTAGAAAAATTTCCGTATGTATGTATGTATGTATGTATGTATGTATGTATGTATGTATGTATGTATGTATGTATGTATGTATGTATGTATGTATGTATGTATGTATGTATGTATGTATGTATGTATGTATGTATGTATGTATGTATGTATGTATGTATGTATGTATGTATGTATGTATGTATGTATGTATGTATGTATGTATGTATGTATGTATGTATGTATGTATGTATGTATGTATGTATGTATGTATGTATGTATGTATGTATGTATGTATGTATGTATGTATGTATGTATGTATGTATGTATGTATGTATGTATGTATGTATGTATGTATGTATGTATGTATGTATGTATGTATGTATGTATGTATGTATGTATGTATGTATGTATGTATGTATGTATGTATGTATGTATGTATGTATGTATGTATGTATGTATGTATGTATGTATGTATGTATGTATGTATGTATGTATGTATGTATGTATGTATGTATGTATGTATGTATGTATGTATGTATGTATGTATGTATGTATGTATGTATGTATGTATGTATGTATGTATGTATGTATGTATGTATGTATGTATGTATGTATGTATGTATGTATGTATGTATGTATGTATGTATGTATGTATGTATGTATGTATGTATGTATGTATGTATGTATGTATGTATGTATGTATGTATGTATGTATGTATGTATGTATGTATGTATGTATGTATGTATGTATGTATGTATGTATGTATGTATGTATGTATGTATGTATGTATGTATGTATGTATGTATGTATGTATGTATGTATGTATGTATGTATGTATGTATGTATGTATGTATGTATGTATGTATGTATGTATGTATGTATGTATGTATGTATGTATGTATGTATGTATGTATGTATGTATGTATGTATGTATGTATGTATGTATGTATGTATGTATGTATGTATGTATGTATGTATGTATGTATGTATGTATGTATGTATGTATGTATGTATGTATGTATGTATGTATGTATGTATGTATGTATGTATGTATGTATGTATGTATGTATGTATGTATGTATGTATGTATGTATGTATGTATGTATGTATGTATGTATGTATGTATGTATGTATGTATGTATGTATGTATGTATGTATGTATGTATGTATGTATGTATGTATGTATGTATGTATGTATGTATGTATGTATGTATGTATGTATGTATGTATGTATGTATGTATGTATGTATGTATGTATGTATGTATGTATGTATGTATGTATGTATGTATGTATGTATGTATGTATGTATGTATGTATGTATGTATGTATGTATGTATGTATGTATGTATGTATGTATGTATGTATGTATGTATGTATGTATGTATGTATGTATGTATGTATGTATGTATGTATGTATGTATGTATGTATGTATGTATGTATGTATGTATGTATGTATGTATGTATGTATGTATGTATGTATGTATGTATGTATGTATGTATGTATGTATGTATGTATGTATGTAAGTATGTATGTATGTATGTATGTATGTATGTATGTATGTATGTATGTATGTATGTATGTATGTATGTATGTATGTATGTATGTATGTATGTATGTATGTATGTATGTATGTATGTATGTATGTATGTATGTATGTATGTATGTATGTATGTATGTATGTATGTATGTATGTATGTATGTGTCTGTGGGTAGCATAGCTCAAAAACGAAAATACCGTTAAATCCCAAACTTGGTATTTAAGTTCAGTATCTTCCAAGGATGCGACACGAACAAAATCCCCCCACCCCAAACTACCCTTCACATGAAAAAATTTTGAAAATGTTTGATTTTCTAAAAAATAGCTCTATTTCGATTAAAGTATGGTATATAAATATATATACCTGACAAACATTATGTATATCTTGAATTTTCTGGGAATACCATCTGAAGATTACTTTATTATGGAGAAATGTTACGGAATTCTCTATACCTGGTAAACCGTAAGAGATATAAAAAAATTATCACACAAACATTCTAGAGCACTTTAAGGCACACACTTTATGTAATATACATTTTTTCGTGGAGTTGATCGTTTTTTAGATATTCCTTATTTTTGGTTTCAGCTTTGAAAAACTTATATCTTTCTCATACAGGAATTTTTCAACTCGTGTCCATACAAACAAAGGAACTTCAGTCTCATAGCAACCAGCTTTTGACTATCAGTTTAATATGGTACTCCCTTTTTTCGCTTCTACTTACAAGGAAGCAAGTAATACGATAATTTGTGCTAATGTTTCTCGATGAGCATGAAGTAAATAGAAGCATAAGCTTTTTAACAATAATTTGTTGCAGAGATATAGAGAAAGTCATGTGAATGAAACTCATGAGAGTGTTTTCTTGTGCTTTATGAAGAAAACCCTCTAAGGTTTGGCTAAATTTAGGGAGTGCCTGTTTTTTATACATGAACGCTTGTTTCCGTTGGAATATAATAGGTTCTATTTTTCTCAGATTTCCTGTAGAGATGAATACAAACTGCTGCTTTTCACTTCATGCTCTCCCGCGAGATGTACGCTTTGTAACCGACACAGATATGCATCTTAACAAGTGAAATGCTTTTTTGCAATGAGTACATCAGCTCCGTGTATGTAAATGCTCACTAACAATCTTATTTTCCTTCTTCCGGTGGTGCTTGACCTCCTAGGACCCACCAGAAAATTTTGAGACGGTGAACACGATAAACAAAAATCTGATGTGTACCATTCACATGACTTTCTCTATATCCCTGCAACAAATTGTTCTTAAAAAGCTTATACTTCTATTTACTTTATGCTAATCAGTAAAACATTAGCAGAAATAGTCTTATTACTTGCTTTAGATTGCGTCAGATTTGCGTCTCAGTCTCTTGCGGTATAACAGTTAAGCAAATTTTGGTTAAATTAATCTAGAACAAATATATTTCCAGAGACTATTTTCAGAAAATCCAAGATATACATTTTAGTTGTGATGTAAATATATTTAATATATCGTATTTTAATCGAAATCTTTAGAGCCATTCTTTAGAAAACCATAATTTTCATAAACTGTTCTATGTAAAGGATAGTTTGTGGTGGGGGATTATCTTGAAAATCTTTGTGTCGCATCCTTGAAAAATACTAAACCTTAATACACAGACAGAAACACACGAACCGTTTTCTAAAAATGTGATGTGTTCCATTCACATGACTTTCTCTACATCTCTACCACAATTTATTTTAAAAAGGTTATGCCAATCGAGAAAAAATTAGCAGAAATAGTCTTATTACTTGCTTCCATGTAAGTAGGAGCGAAATAAGGGAGTACCATAGGTTAAAGTGCTAGTCGAAAGCTGGTTGCTCTGTGACTGAAGTTTCTTTAATTGTATGGACAGAAGTTGATAAATTCCTGTATGAAAAAAGTATAACTTTTCAAAGCTGAAACCAAGACCAAGGGATATCTAAAAAACGATGAACTCCACGAAAAAAAATGTATAGAACAAATTGTGTATTTTAATGTGCTCCACACTTTTTGTGTGGTAAGTTTTTGCCCATCTGTTACGGTAAGCAGTTATGCAAAACTTCGAAAAATTCATCCAGAATTAAGTAGTCTTCAGAGGCTATTCAAGATATACATTTTATTTGTCAGGTAAATGTCTTACTATAAAATATTTTAATCAAATTGTTAGTCATTTTTGAGAAAATCAAAATTTTCGAAAAATGTTCCATGTAAAGGGTAGTTTGGGGTGGGGGATTTTTCTCAAAATATTCGTGTCGTATCTCTGGAGGATACTAAACTTAAATACCAAGTTTGGTATTTTACAGACTTTTTGTTTTTGAGTTGTGTTCACAGACACACACACACACACACACACACACACACACAAGGAGCTTTTTCTAAAAATGCTTCTTTGTTTGGTTTCAGGGGGACCCAAAACATGTATTCCCGGTGACATTTTGATATCGAATTTTTGGATGGATTGCAATACCTTATTTATACACTATGTACATAGTACGTGTAGAGAAAGTAAAAATCCACTGTAAAAGTGGCTCTTGCCAAGTTCTAGTGGGCAATACAAAATATATATTGCATAGTATATGCATTTCTTAGTGCTTCTATAAATGTAAACGTCAATGATAGTGGCCTTCGAGTTCCTTGGCGTGTTCCAGGAGGTCCAGCAAGAAAACCAAGGAGGAGGTTGTAGGAAAACGACCCACTAATGCGTTGATACAGCTGCCCTTGAGACCTCAATGCGGGGATGTCGGATTCCTGACGTTCTTTTTGACCTTGCTGGCCCATATGACCCGTTTTGTGCGCCATGGCAAGGTCAGCACCTGCATCTGCTTTACAAGGTTTTATGGTAACACCGCCATCTTATTGTCGTAAAAAGGACAGACCATAACGACGACGCTATGCTGGTGGTATTGGGTGACCCACGCACATATGGGTACCCGGATACCGTGCAGCTGTCTAGTGGTCGTCTTCCGTTTCCTTCTTCTGGTAGTCACCATCCCAACAGTATACATACACTAATCTCTAATGCAAGACATTAGAGTCTGTCCGCAAAATTCAATGCTAGCCGGTCCCAGTGCCTCCTTTTGGTGCTTCCAGGCGCTTCAAGTCTTGTCAGTTTGTAAATGTGTTTAGATGGAAAACCGCTAATCAAATAAAGAAAGGGAAAAAATGGAGGAAAAAAGAGAAAAGGAATCTGATAACATTCCGGAACTGTATTTTAAATAAATTTAAGAACAAAAAGCAAAACAAAAAGAGATGCTATAACTTGGATTTGAGCCACGTATCTCCCGGTCTCTAGTCGGTTGCTCTGACCCCTGAGGTACCATGGCAGCATGCTGATACGTCATTAAATTCCTCAAAGTGTTACCTGGTAGACCACAAGGTGATCTAGAATTATGTTTAGGTGACATACATAATCCCAATGTTTTTCTTCTTCTTCTTCTTCTTCTTCTTCTTCTTATTATTATTATTATTATTATTATCGTCATCATTCTTATCATCATTATCATACTCATTATTATTATCATTATTATTATGATTATTGCTATCATTATTATCATTATTATTATCATCATTATTATACTCATCATTAGCATAATCATTATTATTATTATTATTATCATTACTATTATTATTATGATTATTATGATCATCATTATCATCATTGCTATCATCCTCATTATAATAATCATTATTAACATCATCATTATCATTATTATCATCATTATGATCATTAATATCATTATCATTATTATCATCATCATAATTATCACTATCGTCATAAATATCATCATTATCATCATTATCATGCTTATTATCGTCATTAATATCATCATCATTATCATTATTATTATCATCAATATTATCATCATCATTATTATCATCATCATTATTATTACTATTATTATTACCACTACTATTATTACTATTATTATTGTTCAAATTACTATTATTATTATTACTATTATTGTTGTTAATATTACTATCATCATTATTGTTAGTATTATCTCGATCATAATCATGATAATTATTATTATTATTATTATTGTTGTTGTTTTGAAAGCCTATATATACTTATAACAACTTCAAATTATAATCTGTTCTGTAGGTGCTGTCCATAGGCAAGAGCTTTAGGTTTTAACGATAAATGATAAAGCTTTTGAATTAAAACTCTGATTATCACATTCATATGACTTCCTCTACTTATCTATAATACATATTGTTAGAAAGCTTATTTTACTATTTATTTCTGCTAATCGAGATAAACGTGAGCAGAAATGTTCTTATTTGTAGTTCCTTATAAGGAGAAGGGAAATAAGGGAATAAACTAGGCTAAACCAAAAGTAAGCATTTTACTTTGTCTATACGTACAATATACATAGTCATTACAGAAGGTATTGTGTTGTATCCAAAAATTCGATAACAAGATTTAGCCGGAAATACTTGTTTTGGGACCCCCTGAATACAAAAAAAAAAAGAATTTTTAGAAAAATGTCCGTGTGAGTGTCTGTGTGCATGTGTGTATGTGTGTGTCTGTGTGTCTGTGGCCGGCATAGCTCAAAAACGAAAAGACCGTTAAAGATTTTCAAGAAAATCCCACCACCCCTACCACCCTATACATGGAACGTTTTTCGAAAAGTTTAATTTTCACAAAAACAGTTCTAATGATTTTGTTTAAAATATCGTAATTAAATATATTTATCTGGCAATCAATATGTATATTTTGAATTTTCTGGGAATAGCCTCTGAAGAACTTTACTTTATTGCTAAACCGTAAGAGATGGACAATATATATATATATATATATACTAAATGTAGAGCACGTCAAAACACACAATTTATATTAGGTATATAAATTTTTCTCTTGGAGTTGAACGTTTTTTAGGTATTCCTTGTTTTGGGTTTCAGCTTTGAAAAACTTATACTTTTCTCATACAGGAATTTGTCAACTCCTGCCGATAGCAACCAGCTTTTGACTATCACTTTAACCTATGGTACTCCCTTATTCCGCTTCTACATACAAGGAAACAAGTAATAATACTATTTCTGCTACTGTTTTCTCGATTAGAATGAAGTAAACAAAATCATAAGCTTTTAACAATAATTTGTTGCGGAGATGTAGACAAAGTCAGGTTAATGGAACACTTCACTTCACTTTCTCTACACGTACTATGGACATAGTGCAAAGAGAAGGATTTGTAATCCAACCACCAAAAATGCTATCCCGAGATTTCAACGGAAATGCATGATTTCGGTCCTCCTGAATCCAAAAAAACATTTCTGGAAAAAGGTCCGTGTGTGTGTCTGTGTGTTTGGGTGTGTCTGAGAACAGCATAGTTCAAAAACGAAAAGACCGTTAAATATTAAACATTTTTCTAACAATTTTGATTAAAATATTGCATATTAAAGATATTTACCTTACAAATAATATGTGTATTTTGAATTTTCTGGGAATAGCCTCTACAGACTACCTTATTCTGAATGAATTTCACGGAATTTTGCATAACTGATAAACCGTAAGAGTTGGACAAAAACTTACCACACAGAAAATGTAGGGCACATTAAAACCCACAATTTATGTTATATACGATTTTTTCGTGGTGTTGATCGTTTTTGTATTATTCCTTGTTTTTCGTTTCAGCTTTGAAAAACATACTTTTCTCATACAGGAATTTGCCAACTCCTGTCGATACAAACAAAGGAGCTTCACTCACAGAGAAACCAGCTTTTTCTATCATTTTAACCTATGGTGCTCCCTTATTTCGCTTCTAATTACAAGGAAGTAAGTAATAAGGCTATTTCAGCTGTTTTCTGATTAGCATGAAGTGAATGGAAACTTAATTTTTTCATGTATGAAAAATGCAGTAATTTCATTTTACAGGAGTGGCAAGGCGTCAGAAAACATCAGAGCATCGTGCTCTAGAGAGGTTAGAATATGGCAACGCCATTGCGGTCTGACAATAACAGATGCTATTAAGAAGGAAATATTCATCTTACATCGTCGTCACAGCCATTAACATCAGTAATGTCTCTTGGGTCAACTCTTAAAGCAGAATTTTGAATCTCATTTCAGTGGCGTTTCACACTGTGTTTTGCATATGGAGGGTCAGTAGCACACCCACGTAAGAAACATTCCACCAGTTCTGTCTCTCTTTAGAACTGCATTATTATCTTGAAGTGAAATAAATAATTATTTCTGTTTGTTTGTCCCTTACTATCTTTCACGGATGCGACATGAAGATTTTGAGAAAAATCCCGCCATTCTGAAAATAGATCTAACAACTTCACGTACAAAATGTATATAACATAAATGTTGTGTTTTAACGTGGTCTACTTTTTTGTGTAATGTGTTTTTATTCAAGTCTTACGGTTTATCAGTTATTCAGAGGTTTTTCTCAAAAAATTTAAGATATACATTTTATTTGTCAGGTAAGGTAAATATATTTAATATACGATATTTTAATCAAAGTCTTTAGAGCCAATTTTTTAGAAAATCCAAATTTTCGAATAAAAGTTCCATGTAAAGGCTGGTCTGGGGTGGGGGAGTTTTCTCAAAATCTTCGTGTCGCATCCCTTTAAGATACTTAATTTAAATACCAAGTTTGGTTTATTACCGACTTTTCATTTTTGAGTTCTCGTGTTCAGAAACACCGGACACACTACTGTCCATACAAACAAAGGAACTTTAGTCACATAGCAACCAGCTTTTGAGTATCACTTTAACCTATGGTACTCCCTTATTTCACCTCTACTTACAAGGAAGCAAGCAATATGGCTAGTTCTGCTAATGTTTTACTGATTAGCAGGAAGTTAATAGAAGTATAAGTTTTTTAAGAATAATTTGTTGCAGTGATATAGAGAAAGTCATGTGAATGGTACACATCAGATTTTTTTAATTATCCTATTCACAGCCGAACACGTGGACACACACATATGCACAGACAGACAGACAGACACACACACACACACACACACACACACACAAGAGACCTAAGCCCTAAATGACTGACATTTGAAGCAGCTCGATATGCTCAGGGCTTATAATCTGACAATCGAGTAAAACGGTACACTATAGAGATGAAGCCACGATTCAATAATAAACACTGCAGGCGACATCCAGGAAGTTACAGTTCCATACACGACCGTGACAGACGGACAGACATCGTAATTCATCCACGTTCATAAATCACAAGGAGATGGATATCGGGGAGCATGCCTTTTTTGTCACGAATGGAGCAAGCGCTGTTTACGAACTCAATTTACGACCGAACGCGTGATTATACCAAACTATCTCTTATTATACATGCCAAATTAATGACAGAAGAAAAGAAAACAGCACGTTAATTATCCAGACAATTCAGCACAATTAAACAGCCGAGATTAGGCAATTTCAATCAATCGTGGTCACTGACTGAGGCGATATATCAAAACATCTTATCGCAGCTGATGTTCATGTCTTTGAAATCTTGTCGCAACGACGTTCGTTTGTTTATTCTCCTGTCTTGGTTATTTGAGGTTATTGCACTCATCTCAAATAACATAGCGTTTGTTCCCATTTCATGTATTGTTATTAAAAGCTGAAATAAAAAAACTGTTCGCTTTTTTACTTTCTCTATACGTACTATGTACATAGTGTATAGAGAAGGTATTGCACTCCACCAAGAAAAATTCGATACCGAGATTTCACCGGAAATATATGTTTTAGGACCCCCTGCATCCATAAAAAGCATTTTCAGAAAAAGGTGCGTGTGTGAGTGTGTCCATGTGACTTTGAACACGATAACTCTAAAACGAAAAGTCGTAAAATACCAAACTTGGTATTTAAGTTTAGTGTCTTCCAGGGATGCGGCACGAAGCTTTTGAGAAAAATTCCTCCACCGCAAACTACTCTTTAGATGGAGCTTTTTTCAAAAATTTTGATTTTCTAAAAAATGTCTCTTACGATTTTGATTAAAATATCATACATTAAAGACACTTACCTGACAAATAAAATGTATATCTTGAATTTTCTGGGAATAGCCTATGAAGAGTAGTTTATTCTGGATGAATTTTACGGTATTTTGAATAACTGCTAAACCATAATAGATGGACAAAATCTTACTACACAAAAAATGTAGAGCACTTAAAACACACAATTTATGTTATATACATTTTTTTTGTGGAGTTGATTGTTTTTGAGATATTCCTTGTTTTTGGTTTCTGCTATGAAAAACTTGTACTTTTCTCATACAGGAATTTATCAACTGCTGTCCATACTTCTACTTACAAGGAAGCAAGTAATAAGACTATATAATAATAATTTGTTACAGAGATGTAGAGAAAGTCATGTGAATGGAACACATCAGATTTTAGTACTGCATCACTGTAACCGAGAAAGATAAGAGATTTAAAAACTTTAGCAGTATCATAAAGTATCTCTGGGAGTTCTATTAAAACCCGGAGAGAATATTGTCATACTAGGTCCTGTTGCACATATGGGACAAAACCGGATACAGATTTAACACACATATGGTAGCCACGCGCCTTGTATATGAACCAACACACATTTCAACAAACCTTTTAAATCTTTCTAAGATTAAACCGCTACAAGCAGCTAGATAAATAGAGTGCTGCAGCAGTAAAAAGTCGTCCGGGATTATGAATACAATAAAGGCATTATCCAAGAGTAGAGGGAGTGGAGAAAAGATAACTGATGGAAAAAGGTGACGCCGTTACCACCAGCTTTTTACTTCCTCTACAAAAAGAAGTATTGCATTCCATAAAAAAAATCTGATGTCTCCCACTGCCATGACTTTCTCTACATCTCTGCAACAAATTATTGTTAAAAAGCTTATGCTTCTGTTTATCTCATGCTAAGCCAGAAAAAAAATAGCAAAAATAGTCAAAAGCTGGTTGCTATGTGACTGAAGTTCCTTTGTTTGTATGGACAGGAGTTGACAAATTCCTGTATGAGAAGTGTAAGTTTTTTTAAAGCTGAAATCAAAAACAAGGAATACCTAAAACGAAAAAAATGTTTATAACATTAATTGTGTGTTTTAATGTGCTCTACATTTTTTGTGTGGTTAGTTTTTCTCTATCTCTTACGGTTTAGTAGTTACACAGAATTCCGTAAAATTCATCCAGATTAAAGTAGTCTTCAGAGGCTATTCCCATAAAATTCAAGGTATACATTTTATTTGTCAGGCAAATATCTGTAACATACGATATTTTACTCAAAATGGTGAGAGCCATTTTTTATAAAATCATAATTTTCGAAAAAAGTTCTATGTAATGGGTAGTTGGGGTGGGGAGATTTTCTTGAAAATCTTCGTGTCGCATCCTTGGAAGATACCAAAACTAAATACCAAATTTGGTTTTTAACGGGCTTTTCGTTTTTGAGCTATGCTGTCCACAGAAACACAGACACACACACACACACACACACACACACACATACGCACACACACACACGTACAGACCTTTTTGTAAAACTGCTTTTTTTAGATTCAGGGGGACCCAAAACATGTATTTCCGGTGGAATCTCGGTATAGAATTTTTGGATGAAATACAATACCTTCTCTACATAATATGTACATAGTTCGTAAAGAGGAAGTAAAAATCTGATGTATTCCACTCCCATGACTTTCTCTACATCTCTGAAACATGTTATTGTTAAAAAGCTTTTGCTTCTATTTACTTCATGCTAATTGAGAAAAATTAGCAGAAATGGTCTTATTACTTGCTTCCTTGTAAGTAGAAGCGAAATAAGGGAGTACAATAGGTTAAAATGACAGTCAAAAGCTCGTTGCTATGTCACTGAAGTCCCTTTATTTGCATTGGCAGCAGTAGACAAATTCCTATATGAGAAAAGTATAAGTTTTTCAAAGCAGAAACCAAAAACAAGAAATGTTAGTTAGATTTTTGGTGAAAATCAAAATTTTCGAAAAATATTCCATGTAAAGGATAGTTGTGAGTGGGGGGATTTTCTTGAAAATCTTCGTGTCGCATCCTTGGAAGTTATTGAACTTAAATACCAAGTTTGGTATTTTACCGACTTTTCGTTTTTGAGTTATTGTGTTCACAGACACGGACACACACACTAAAGCATATACACGGACCTTTTTGTGAAAATGCTTTCTTTTTGATACAGGGGAGCCTAAAACGTATATTTCCAATAAAATTTCGGTATCGAATTTTTGGGTGGAGTGCAATACTTTATATATTATGCACATAGTACGTGTAGAGAAAGTAAAAACGGACAGAAGATACGAGTATAATATAAAGTAGTTTGAACCACATTTGATCACGATTTGTTCCGTAATTTATTATCGACTTTCAGTTACGATTTCGATGTTGCAATCGTTTGACAGTGATTTGTTTTATGATGTTGACGTTGTTATATGATCATGTGACAAGAGTAATTAATAAAGCCTTTGATATGTTAGAGTGTTGAAGTGTGGAAATATCAAAGATGATATGAAAACGTGCTGTTGCACAAACAGGCAACATTCTATTATTCGAATTCTCTTTATTGTGATCACTTTATTGAATTTCTACCATCACACTTTGAGTTTTAAGGGAACAAGGTGAACTTAAGTGAACTGTTCTTAAAGTATTCAATTGTTTTTACAGAAATTTGTATGAATTATTCTATAAATCATGAAAATTACTTCAAGTGGTTGTTTGCATTAACAGCTTATGTGTCTATAAAAAGTATTTCATTCAGCAGAAATGTAATAAAACTTAGTCTTAAAACATGTGTATTCATGTATCTTTTTCTCTGATATTATTTGCAATACATAATCACATCTTTGCATGCTTGTTCTTAGATTAATCTGCTATCTTCTGAACCTCAATTATTTAGCTATGCCACAATTTCAGTATAAATAAAAAAAGAAATATATTTGCAAATTTAAAAAGTAAAACTGTGGAATAGTTGCAATGTTGTTACTTTATTAATATGATCAATATATACTATAACATCACGGCTGTGTTCAGAAAGTTCAACTATGTGTTATATATATATATATATATATATATATACATATATATATATATAATATCCAAAACTACTGTTTAGAAAAAAAACTGAATTTAAAGACACACATGTTCTAAAAGGGGCATTGCATGACAGGCTTTAAAGAAATACACACCAGCATTTAAATTATATTCTATTTATTAAAATCCTCTTAACCCCAAAAGGTATACATTTTGTGAAACTGGAAACAATAGAGGTTTTATTGGTGTCTAAAACAGAAAATTATTTTTTAACACTTCAAGGTACATTGTCTCCTTAAAGAAACGCTGGCATTAAATTTAATATCATCTGTTTATTTTTCTCACAACAGTATCGAATTAATGTATTTTCTTTTAGCAGCATAAAATATGAGACTATCTTTTCTATTTAGGCTGTACAAACCTGCACGTCTTTAACCAAGATTCACTTATTTGACTAGACTGTTTGTGACCAACCTCTCATAATGACCTCGGCGGCCCGTGCAGCTCCCCTATCGCCCATACCTTTAAATCACTGCTTCCTACAGTTAAGCCAGTTCATAGATATTGCAACACTGTATATTTGGCTTAAGCTTAGAGCAGCTCGTATACATGTATTCTGGACAAAATAAATTATACTTATAACAAATGAATAATACATTAATACAAATATGTAACACAGTTACTGCACTTTAAGTTAATAACCTAAAGGTTGAAGTTTTCTTTTCCTGCTGCTCTCATCAGTTGTGTTGTTTACACACTTAGTATACTTATTTAAGACAATGTTTACAAACTTGAAAACTACTTTAGAAGTAATTTCTCTGGCTTTCTGACCTCATCAATGTCACCTTAAACAACGTTGGCCTCTAAACTCTACATACATAGCATAGTAAAAATGCTGTGTTATTTACTTACTGTAAACAATTTACTTGCTAAGTCCGAAGAATTCATTATATATTAAAGATAAATAAAATGTATATCTTGAATTTTCTGGGAGTAGCCTCTGAAGCCTACTTTATTCTGGATAAATTTTACGGAATTTTGTATAACTGGCAAACCGTAAGAGATAGACAGAAGCTTAACAGAAAATTTAGAACTGGTTAAAACACACAATGTATGTTATATCCTTTTCTCATTGAGTGGACATTTTTAGGATATTCTTAGTTATTGATTTCAGTTTTAAAAAACCTACAAACAAAGGAACTTCAGTCACAAAGCAACCAGCTTTAGCCTATGGTACTCTCTTATTTTGCTTCTACTTGCATGGAAGGAAGTAATAAGACTATTTCTGATAATTTTTTGTTTGTTTTAGCAATACGTATTCTAATAGAATTTAAAACTCATTGAATTAAATGTAGGAAAGAAGTGCACAAACATATATCGAAGGTACAAGAGAAGAGATGATTTATACAAAATAATTTTTTTACCTGACGTCGGAAGCAAAACGTGCTGGGCGAGTAGATCATAAGGAAGACAAGAGATCAAAGGGGCTGCACAGCTCTTTTGGAATATAAAGGAAAACATGAGGTAACAGGTGTTTCATACACAAGTTTCCTGAAGCAACAAATAGAGAACAGAGGAACCGGGTATGGTGCTGACATGAACTTCGGTACCGAATTCGATATTTATTTATTTATTTATTAATCTGACTCATAAATGAGTTTGCTTAGTGACCCAGAATAAAATATACATTTAGGGATTTTTACAAAACAATTTTATAAGTGGGTATTACAAAAAAAAAAAAAAAAAAAAAAAAAATCTGATGTGTTCCATTCACGAGACTTTTTCTACATCTCTGCAACAAATTATTGTTAGAAACTTATACTTCTCTTTACTTCATGCTAATCGTGAAAATATTAGCAGAAATAGTCTTATTACGTATTACTTACTTGTAAGTAGAAGCGAATGAAGGGAGTACCATAGGTTAAACTGACAGTCAAAAGCTGGTTGCTATGTAACTGATGTTCCTTTGTTTGTATGGATATGAGTTGACAAATTACTGTATGAGAAAAGGTTTTAAAGCTGAAACCAGAAACAAGGAATATCTAAAAAAAAAAGCAACACCACGAAAAAAAAATCTGATGTGTTCCATTCACATGACTTTCTCTATATCACTGCAACAAATTATTCTATTTACTTCATCTAATTGGGCAAAAATTAGCAGAAATAGTCTTATTACTTGCTTCCTTGTTAGTAGCAGCGAAATAAGGGGGTACCATAGGTTAAAATGATAGTCAAAAGGTGGTTGCTCTGCGACTGCAGATCCTTTGTTTGTATGGACACGAGTTCAAAAAGTCCTGTATGAAAAAGGTATGTCTTTATAGCTAAAAAAAACAAAAAACAAGGAATATCTCAAAAACAATCAACTCCACGAAGAAAATGTATATGACATAAATTGTGTGTTTTAAGGTGCTCTATATTTGTTGTGTGGTAAGTTTTTGTCCATCTCTTAGGGTTTAGCAGTTATGCAAAATTCCGTAAAATTGACCGAGAATAAAGTAATCTTCAGAGGCTATTTCCAGAAAATTCAAGATATGCATTTTGTTTGTCATGTAAACATCTTTAATATACAGCATTTTATTCAAATTTGAGAGAGAAAATTTTTCGAAAATATTCTATGTCGTGTAATTTGGGTGGGGGGGATTTTCTTGAAAATCTTCGTGTCCCATTCTTGAAAGATTCTAAACTTAAATACCAAGTTGTGTATAAGGTTTTTTTCATTTTTGAGTTATGCTGCCCATACTCACACACAGACAGACAGACACATACAAACACACACTTATGCATGCATACACATAGGCACACACGGACATTTTTCTTAAAAAAATGGCATCAGTAGACAATGAATCAGAGAGGAGAGAGGGTATGCGTTTTGTTGGTAGTGTTTAACGCCCGCTTTTACTACTTGTGGCACCGCAGGCGAGGACATGGAATGAGGATGGAGCACCGTTGAAATGCGATGGCGGGGGAAACCGGAGAACCCGGAGAAAACCCGCCCCGGCACCGCTTTGTGCACCACAAATTTCACTTGCGGTCACTTGCGATCAAACCCGGGCCGGGCCGTCTAGGTGAGAGTCGAGTGTTCTAACCATTCGGCCCCGACACTAGAAGAAGTAATTGGAACTTACTTTCGGGACACGCCTACCTTTACTTCGCAAAGCTATTTTAGCAGGACTATTTGACAATTCTAAAATGCTTGGAAATTCTTGGAATGAGGCAGAGCATTAAATTTCCTTAACTACAACTGAATTTTACACGGGGTATTTCGTTGTTAAGGTAAACAACCTAAAAGTCATGCAATAGAATGTTAATGAACTAAATTTGCGGGATACCGTAACTTACTAGTGATTACTTAAGTGCGTGTTTTACAAAGTGCTTATTTTCAATGTTTTTGATGCATATTGTATGCATAGTTTGAGCATTTTAGTGCATATAAATACTCGGTCTAATTATGAGGTAATATGATCTTTTGGTACTATTGGTATCAATACTATCACATTGTAGCATAAATAAAATAAAATAAAAATAAAATAAAATCTGTATATTAAACCTTGATAGCTAATTACTTAAACCAGGGTTTAATTATACAATTTAAATTTACAGATATAAACTTAACCTAACTTAGGCTAAAAATGTTTACAAATGCCAATTAAAGTCATAATTATTATCAATTAAACTATGAGATAATATTTAATTCATACAATTTCAATTTAATTAATATTATTATAATTTCGTATTTTAATATATATTAATAATTTACTATTATTATTAATTAAAATGTATTTTATATTATTTATTTATATTTTAAAAACCATTATATTATTTTAATAGTTATTTTCATTGTAGCATATGGAAGTTAAGTAGTATAAATTGTGTATAAAGTCTATAAGGGGTTCAATTAGAAAACATTGTTGAGTTGAAGAGGCCGGTAATGGCGGTTAATATTCTTTGGGTAGGTAATTAGGTTTAAACTTTGCACGTCAAGTTGGGCAGCCAATAACTGTCTGCTGTCCCGCGCACGCCCAGAAGATAAGGTGACGGCGCTGGATTCTCCCCAGAATAGCGGGAAGGCACTTGTAATGGATCCACAAATCGAGTAAGATGTGTGTCGGGTCTTCGGTCATCAGATGCATCAAATGGGAAGGTAAAACCAATCAAGAGCATGCACATCTTCGAGACGTCCAAACGTAGTACTTGCCTGGCTAGAAGCCCGAAAACTTAATAAAGACATAAGAGGTACGTCCAGAAAGTAAGTTCCGTTTCAATTTATCTCCGCTGCAGCGCTGCGATCGTAGTTCCGCACATGCGCGGTAGACGCTCTGTATCAAGGAGAAGAAACGTGCGCCATTTTGAGATCGCTGTCAGCCACATACGCTTTGTTGTGCTTGTTTACAATGTCGGTGTTGACTGAAAATCCCTCCGCTTATGAAATCAGTCTGTGATTCGTTTTCTGAATGCTAGGAAAGTGAATCCAATTGACATTTATCGGAAAATTTGCGAAGTTTGCGGACAAAATGCGATGAGTGATTCAATGGTGAGAAAATGGGTCTGACAGTTTAATGAAGGACGAAGTGAAGTGCACGATGAAGAACGAAGTAGGCGTCCATCTTTGGTTACAGAAGAACGGGTTCACTCGATTGATGACAAGATCCAGGAAAACCGCAAGTTTACAATTAGTGCTCTCGCTATGGAATTTCCCCAAAGCTCACGATCACTAATTCATGAAATTGTTACCGAAAAACTGAAATTTCGTAAACTTTGCTCACGTTGGGTACCAAAGATTCTTACTGAGCAACACAAAACAAAACGGAAGGGTAGTGCACTTCAGTTTTTAACCCGTTATGATGAAGACGGCGAAGAATTTCTGACACAGATAGTCACAGGAGATGAGACTTGGATTTCTTACGACATCCCTGAAAGTAAGCGGCAATCAATGGAATGGAGGCACACTTCATTCCCAGCAAAGGTTAAGCCGAAACAAATCTTGTCACCTCGAAAAATGATGTGCACAGTGTTTTGGGACTGGAAAGGCATCTTACTCATCGATTTCTTACCGCGTGGTCAAACAATCAAAGCAGATGTTTATTGCGAGACACTTAGGAAATTGCGCCGCGCAATACAGAATAAGCGCCGAGGATTGCCGTCAAAAGGTGTTGTTTTTCTTCACGACCACACACTGCAAAGTGACGAAAAGCCTCCTACAGGGATTTGGCTAGGACGTGTTTGACCATCCTCCGTACAGCCCTGACCTCGCTCCTAGCGACTTTCATCTTTTATTACATCTCAAGTCTTTCCTTGGCGGTCAACTCTTCAACAATGACGAAGAGCTGAAAGAAAATGTTTCCAACTTTTTGAAGACACAGGCGGCAAACTTCTATGAAGAAGGTATACAAAAACTTGTGCCACGCTATGACAAATGCCTGAAAAATGTCGGCAGTTATGTGGAAAAGTAGTTTAAGAGTTGTAGAATTTTGTGCAATAAATAATTATTCTGTATCTGTGCACAATTTAATTTTATTACCAAACGGAACTTACTTTCTGGACATACCTCGTTTTAGAGCTCGGTTTTGGGTTCCGAAGCGCACACAGAGCAGTCAGCGGTATAAAGGGAGAGTAGTGGGGAGGGGTTTTGTAGCGTAAACATGCAACGTTGAGGTATAATCTGTTCCAAAAGTGCCGGGCCCCATGGTCACGCTCGCTTAAGTACCTAGCTTTGGTGTTCCGTGGCTCAGGGGATCGCGGATTCGGTCTCGCTTTGGGCATGGGAAACGTGTGTATGCATATCTGTAAAACGGAAAGCCAAACAGAAAATGAATGGAAAACAGAAAAAAAAAAAAAAAAAGTATTCACATGTTGTGGATCGTTCTAATTCAGGAAGTAACATAATAAAACCATTATTTCATAATATGATTAGTAAACAAAAACACTTTGTACTTTTACAAATAAAAGTATAATTTTTGATACACATAATTCACGATAATAATCAGCAGAGTTTTGAAAAAACAATAATCATAAATCAACCAAACACACTCAGAATGCATTGCAGTGAAATACAAGATACATCTTTAGTGTAACGAATGGAAAGGCACTCCTCCTGTCACTCAAAATATGTTTCAATCATCCACAGGTTTGTTCAGTGTCAAACATCTACCTTTTCGTATTTTCGACAGTTTTCAATCTGCGCTCTCTTTCAGTGCTCACTGGTTTACCTGCTAACAGGAACTGAACGAGGCCAGGCAGTGAGCAATGCTAGACAGTGTAACATGTTTCGAAACGGGCTGCAGAGACCACGTCTGTTCTGTCACGTCATAATTGTGCTCTGTGAGCACCGAACCTCAGTCCAACCGTTTCGTAACACATACCAACCTCTACTAATTATACAGGGTCGGCTGATAAGTCCCGGGCCTCTCAATGAAAATAGCATTTATTTATTTATTTGTTTATTTATTTATTTATTTATTTATTTATTTATTTATTGTTTTATTTCTCAACATAATCTCCAGAAAGGCAAATGCATTTGTCATATCGGTGTTCTAATTTAATTAAACCATCTCTGTAGTGTGATTTATCAAGGTCCTCAAAATAGCTGTTTACCGCATCAATGACCTCCTCGTTGCTGTGAAATCTTCGTTCTCCAAGAACTTTTTTGAGGTTTGGGAACAGGTGGTAGTCACTGGGCGCTAGATCTGGCGAATACGGGGGATGTTCAAGCAACTCCAACTTTAATTCGCACATTTTTTCCATTGTAATGACTGGACAATGGGTCTAAGAATTGTAGTGATGAAGCAAGTTTTTTGTTTTCTTTTGTTTGCCAAATGAGGTATTTTTCTTATCACTCATCACTCAAACGTTGCAGTAAGCTTCCGTAGTAGCCACCAGTGATACTTTACCCTTTTCCAAGTAATCAATAAAAATAATTCCCTGTGCATCCCAGAAAACACTCGCCATAACCTTGTTAACCTTTTTAGGTGTTGGTTCACCTGGCGCAATCCACTGTTTTGGCTGTGACTTACTTTCTGGAGTGTAGTGTTGTATCCAAGTTTCTTCCATGGTAATAAGCCGTCTCAAAAATTCACTGGGATTTTTACGGAAGAGCTCCACATTCTTAATAGAAACAGTTTTTCTTTGTAACTTTTTTTCAGGTGTCAACAAACGCGGCACCCAGCTTGCACAGGCCTTGTGAAAGCCCAAAACATTGTTTAAAATATTACCTAGATGTTCTTTTGATATGTTTATCTCAAAAACTTTAATCTGCGGTCTTCCAGTTCTAAACTATGAATGTTTTCAATGATTTCTGGGGTTGTCACTTCTAGTGGTCGGACGTCCCATTTTAACCTCGTAACCCACCTTTTACTCATTGAATATGAAGGGGCAGAGTCTTTTAATGCATTTTCCATTTCCTCTTTGATTTCTTTAGGCGTTAAGCCTTTCAAGTGGAAGTATTTAATCACTGCTCGTTTTTCCAACTCCTGAAAACTCTAAAGTTTTCTGTTGAAATGCTGTCATTCGAAAACTAAACAAGCTATTGACCTTTAACTATGGATACAAGCTAGTCGAGAGTTAAACTATACTATGCTACTGTCTAACTGGTCTAGTGGCGTCATATCAGCCGACCCTTGTAAAGTTGCCCTATGGCAGTTCAGCATATTTGCAACTAGTAAAAAGCTTGAGCAACAGCAGATTTTGCCGTTACCAACATAAACAGCTACGTTACATTATGGGCCATCTTTTGTGTGCGTAGTAGAGCAATTAGAAATATGCAGTTCTTGTTATTTCATTGTTTGGGTGCTTGTTAACTTGGAACACGCAAGGGATTGTGCTAGTTATCCATAAATAACAGATTAGTGCAAAAAGCATAGAGTATTCCCTGAGCTATACACTGTCGCTTTATTTCTCGGATAACAATGGGCACTTAGAACAGATCTCACTCCATAAATCCTCTGGGTCATAGTGTGAAGAAAAGCGAGCGGTGCGAAGAAAAGGAACGTTTTCTAAAGATTAAGATCATTTAGTCTTCTATAGTCTCGTTTCTAATTTATGGTAAAGATGTACTTGCTACTGGTTGTCCAGTGGCGGATTGTATCCACTTACTTTTTCGGGCGTAAAAATCCTTAGCATGGCTTCCTTATAAAAGGAAGTAAAGCCGTTGCTCACGTGTCGTTGATTTACGGCACATAAAAAGAACCTCAAGCCTCTAAAGAGGCCTCTGAGCAAAATTAAGCGGTCTTTCACGCCCAGTATAGAATGGGACGCTGAGAACCACATCAGTTAAAGAGCGTCCATAAATAACACGCTTTTCAGAAATAATATACAAATATTTTTACTTTTTCTAGCATGTATGTATATATAATGTACATAGTAGTAGAGAAGGTATTGTATTCCAATCAAACATTTGAGATTTCAACGAAAATATACTCTCTGAGCTCCTATGAGTGGTAAAAACATTTTTAGAAAAAGGTCATTCATTATATATCTATCCGTGTGTGTGTACTTTCAAGTTTGGTCTCTTCCAAGGATGTGACACGAAGATTAAAAAGAAAGAAAGGAACCGCACTCCCTCCAATTGAAATTGTTTTCTCAAAACTGGTTCTAACGACTTTGATTAAAATACCGTATACTAAAGACATTTTCATCTTAAATTAAATGTATATTTTCAATTTTCTGGAAATAGTCAGTGAAGACCTCCTTAGTATGGATGAGTTTTGCAGAATTGTGTATAATTGGTAAAGAATAAAAAAAATGTAGATCTCGTTAAATCACACAGTTTATGTAATATGCATTTTTTCATGTTGTTGACTATTTATTAGGTATTCCTTGCTATTGATTTCAATGTTAAACTGCTTAACTTTTCTCAAAAGGGACCATGCAAAGCTGACCGAACCTCAATTGTTACACCTAGTGACCAGCTTTTAAAAGATTTGACTATAGTTTTAGTATAATACATTCACTTACTTCCGTTCAACTTACAAGGAAAAAGGTAATAATACCATTTCTGCTAATGTTTCTGTCGATTAGCATGACGCAGTTAAAATAGTAATCATTTTTACTTTCTCTATACACTATGTACATAGTGTATAGAGAAAGTATTGCACTCCAACCAAAAATTCGATACCGAGATTTCACCGGAAATATATGTTTTAGGGTCCCCAATATCCAAAAAAAGCGTTTTCACAAAAAGACCCGTGTGTGTGTGTGTGTGTGTGTGTGTGTGTGTGTGTGTGTGTGTCCGTGTGTCCGAGTGTCCGTGTGTCTGTGAACACGATAACTCAAAAACGAAAAGTCGGTAAAATACCAAACTTGGTATTTAAGTTTAGTATCTTCCAGGGATGCGACACGAAGATTTTGAGAAAAATCCCCAACCCCAAACGACCCTTAACATGGAACGTTTTTCGAAAATTTTGATTTTCTCAAAAATGGCTCTAACGATTTTGATTAAAATTTCGTATATTAAACATATTTACCTGACAAATAAAACGTATATCTTGAATTTTCTGGGAATAGCCTTTAAAGACTACTTTATTCAGGATGAATTTTTCATAACTACTAAACCGTAAGAGATGGTCAGAAATTTAACCCATAAAAAATGTAGAGCACGTTAAAACACACAATTTATGTTATATACATTTTTTTCGTGGAGTTGATCGTTTTTGAGATATTCCTTTTTCTTGGTTTCAGCTTTGAAAAACATACTTTTCTCATACAGGAATTTGTCAACTCCTGTCAATACAAACAAAGGAACATCAGTCACATAGCAACCAGCTTTTGGCTTTCACTTTAACCTATGGTACTCCTTTATTTCGCTTCTACTTACAATAAACCAAGAAATAAGGTTATTTCTGCTAATTTTTCTCGATTAGCATGAAATAAATAAAAGATAAGCTTATTAACAATAATAATTTACAGAGTTATAGAGAAAGTCATGTGAATGGAACACATCAGATTTTTAAGAATAGTGTGTATATGGAAAAGCTAGAGAAAGTTTTGGAAATGGAAAACATCATATTTTTAAATGACATACTTCTTGTCTAATACAAGACGTATCCGGAAAGAGAGTAACGGTTTGGAATAAAAAGGCATAAATATTTGTTTTCACGAAATTTCTTTGTACAGAAAGAACATTCTTTAGCCTATTTTTACTTTCTTTACACGTACTATGTACATAGTGTATAGAGAAGGTATTACACTCCACCAAAAAATTCGATATCAAGATTTCACCGGAAATATATGCTTTAGGGTTCCCTGTATCCAAAAAAGTATTTTCAGAAAAAGGTCCGTGTGTGTCCGTTTGTCTGTGAACACGATAACTCAAAAACGAAAATTCAGTAAAATACAAAATTTGGTATTTAAGTTAACTATCTTCCAGAGATGCGACACGAATATTTTGAGAAAAATCCCCCACCCCAAACTAACCTTTACATGGAAGTTTTTTCGAAAATTTTGATTTTCTTAAAAATGACTCAAACGATTTTGATTAAAATGTCGTATATTAAGGATATTTACACGGCAAATAAAATGTATATCTTGAATTTTCTTGGAATAGCCTCTGAAGACTACTTTATTCTGGATGAATTTTACGGAATTTTGCATTACTGCTAAATCGTGAGAGATGAATAAAAACTTACAACACAAAAATGTAGAGCACCTTAAAACACACAAGTTATGTTATACACATTTTTTTCGTGGAGTTGATCGTTTTTGAGTTACTCCTTGTTCTTTTGTTTCAGCTTTAAAAACATACTTTTCTCATACAGAAATTTAACATTTCAGGTCCATTCTAACAAAGGAACTTCAGTCACATAGCAACCTAACTTTTAACCATTACTTTAACCAACAGTACTCCCTTATTTCGCTTCTACTTACCAGGAAGCAAGTAATAGGCTATTACGGCTGATATTTTCTCGATTAGCTTGAAGTAAATAGAAGCATAAGCTTTTTAACAATACTTTGTATCAGAGATATAGAGAAAGTCATGTGAATGGAACACATCAGGTTTTTTACACACAAGCCGTGTGTAGGACAGGAGTTGGATAGGTATATTTGTTTTCACAATATTTCTTTGCACAGAAAGAACATTCTTTAGCCTATTTTTCGACATAGTTGCCACCACTTCTGTCATCGCTGGGAGACGGCCTTTCTAAGAACCTCTTCAAAAAAAGCTGCCGCCAGTGAAGACAGTCACTTCTTAAATCATGTTTCGGGGAAACATATCATAAAGCGTTCCTATGTGAATCGTCTATTTTCTAGAATTGCCTCATTCGCTTGTTCACCAAACCATCAGTGACAACAGAAGGCCGCCCTCTCCGTGCTGTGTCATGAATACTGAATTGTCTAATCAACTTGTTCTCTATTCTGTTATAACATTATCACCATAAACTCTACAAGTTGACGATGAGTTTCAGCTGACTCAACATTCCTTGGGTTCAAAAACCTTATAACGGACGCACTTCACAATCGGCGGAACCAGAAATTGTCTTAAAAACTTTGAACGATCACTAATAACTGTAAACACAACACAATCTGGCACCGATGGCGTCAGAGGACCTACAATGAACCAGATAGACGAATGCGCATGCGTGGAACTGCAACAACGGTGGCGGTGGCGGTCGAACGAAATGGTAATTACTTTCCGAACACGCCTCGTATATAAATAGAGAAGGCATTGCATTCCATCCATGAATTCAATGCTGAGAATTCGCTGGAAATACTCGTTTTAGGGTCCCCTGTATAAAAACAAATTTTTTAGAAAAAATTCTGTGTATGTGAGGGTGTCAGTGTGTATGCAAACAGTTATGACTGAAAAAAGTTAGCTAAATACCAAGCTTTATATTTAAGTTCAGTTTCTTCCAAAGATGAAATATGAAGATTTTCAATAAAACCGCCCCACACCAAACTACCCCTTAAGTGGAAAAATTTCAAATATTTTATTTTCTCATAAACAGCTATAATTATTTTGATTAAAATGCCATATATTAAAGATATATGACAAATAAAATGCATATATTGAAATCCATGGGAATATCCCCTGAAGTCCTCTTCATTCTAAATGACATTTTATAACCAGTAAATCATAAGAGATGACCTTGCAAAGAGAAAGAATTTCAATTACATAGCAACCAGCTTTTAAAAGATTTAATTGCGGTAACTTTCAAATGGGACGAGATTTGTCTTTGAGTGCCACCAGGCCGGCAGCCATTCGGAGTGGTGCTGCGGCGTTGACATATTGCTTAACTGAGGAGTAACGTGTTAAGTGATTCCGTCTCTCATAAATACTACTTGCGCTGAGACAAAATATTCAAATTTTGAAAACAATAATTAACCAGAATGATAGGAAGTAATATTTGTAGCAGAACCGTAAAAGCTACACATTTTTAACTCAAATAGTTTTCATAATACACATGAATAAACACTACATCCCCAGGCAGGTTTGCATGCTCGATGTGCGAGTGAGAGGGAAATATGAAAAGAGTGAGGGCAGCGACCTGGCAACGCACAGCACGATAATGCATCTCATTCGCTGCACAGTAGAACTCTTCCCATTTGAAAAAACATTTAGTGTATTCCCTTATTTTCTTCCTACTTACAAGGAACTAAGCGATAGTACAATTTCTGTTAATTTTTATCTTGGTTAGCATGAAGTAGATAGAAGAATACACCTTTAAGAATAATTTGTTACAGAGTTGTATCGAATTGAATGCAACACATCAAATTGTCATAAATATCAGTAAAATGTCATGTTATTGTGTGCAAACCAACACTCGGATAGAAAAAATACTATTATTCACCACATAGTGGTATATCTTTGTTAGGCTCTTTCCACACAACCTTCTTATCTCATTGACATACTCTCTGTTCTAGGTCAGTGAAATCAGAGTTACGTAGAATCAAAAACAAGCTTTTACTTTCTTTATCAAGTACTACGAATGTATACAATGGGTAGAGAAGGCATTGAATTGCACTAAAAATTTTATACCGAGATTTCACCAGAAATACAATGTTTTTTACTTTCTCTATACGTATTATGTACATGCATAGTGTATAGATAAGGTACTGCAGCGTACCCAAAAATTTGATACCAATATTTCACCGGAAATACATGTTTTGAGACAAACTGAATCCAAAAAAAAAGCATTTTCAGAAAAATGTCCGTCTGTGTGTATGTGTGTGTGTGTCTGTGGGCAGCATAGCTAAAAAACGAAAAGACCGTTAAATACCAAACTTGGTATTTAAGTGCCATATCTTCCAAGGATCCGACACGAAGATTTTCAAGAAAATCCCCCCAACCCCAACTACCCTTCACATGGAAAATTTTTCGAAAATTTTGATTTTCTAAAAAAATGGCTATACGATTTTTATTAAAATAGCATATATTAAGGATATATACTTGACAAATAATATGTATATCTTGAATTTTCTGGGAATAGCCTCTGAAGACTACTTTGTTCTGGATGATTTTACGGAATTTTGGGTAACTGGTAAACCGTAAGAGATAGGCAAAAACTTACCACGCAAAAAGTGTAAAGCACATTAAAACACACAATTTATGTTATATACATTTTTTTGAGATACTCATTTTTGAGATACTCCTTGTTTTTGGTTTCAGCTTTAAACTTATAATTTTCTCATGCAGGAATTTAACAATTGCTGTCCATACAAACAAAGGAACTTCAGTCACATAGCAACCTTCTTTTGTCTATCACTTTAACCTATGTTACTCCCTTATTTCGCTTCTACTTACAAATAAGCAAGTAATAAGACTAATCCCACTAATTTTTTCTCACTTAGTGAAGTAAATAGAAGCATAAACTTTTTAACAAAAATTGGTTTCAGAGATATAGAGAAAGTCATGTGGATTCATTACATCAATTTTTTTTACTTTCTCTAGCCCGCATGTAAAATGTACATAGTGGATAGAGAATGTATCGTATTCCACCCAAAACATTCGATTTCGAGATATGATTTGGGGTCCCCTGAGTCGAAAAAGCAATTTTAGAAAAAGCTTCGTGTGTCTATGAACACGATATCTGAAAAAGAAAAGTGAAACGTGGTATTTAAGTTTAGTTTCTTCGAAGGAAGCGACACGAAGACAGAAAAATATCTGCCCTACCACAGACTACCCTTTACATGAAAAAATTATCGAAATCTTTGATTTTCTGAAAAATGGCTCTAACGATTTTGATTAAAATATCATATATTAGAAATGTTCACTTGACAAATGAAATGCTCTCTTCACTCTGGTTTGCTTTTGCATGATTTGTAAGCCGTAAGAGATAGACAAAAACTTATTACACAAAAAATATAGATATCGTTAAAATATAAAATTAATGGCATTAATATATTTTTTCCCTCGGAGTTCACTCTTTCCGAGATATTTTCAGTCATTGGTTTCAAGTCCGCGTTCGTTTCATATATCTTTTGTTTTATACTCCTGGTCATTGGAGGGAGAAACCGAATTTAAATGTCAACCGCATAGTGACAGCGTTTAGTGAATTTCCTTATTTCCTTGCTACTTACAGAGAACCAAGTAATAAAGAATATTTCTGCTAATCTTATCTCGATTAGATTATGTAGATAGAAGAATTATATTTTATAAGAAAAGTTTGTTTGTAGAAGAGGTAAATGGAACGCATCAAATTTTTTCAATAAAAATGCAATTCCATCTGATGTTTCACCCATAGATCCGTTGGACATCTTCAGAGAATGTGACTCCTAACTGGTTGTAACTACTGCATCAGCCCGACCACGGCCTTCAAGCCCGGAATCTACTTTTTATTGGATTAACGCCGGCCGTGAAATCCTAAATGTATATATCACATTTTTGTTCTATGTTCCTTTTTATTCCAGTTCAAGAGCCTGTTTTAAAGAAACATCTATATACAATAAAGCCGTAATCGATATTCTTCTGACTATTTTCGATTTTTAATGAACAAATATAAACATATATAAAGAAGTGTGTGTATGTATAAAGAAATTAGAACCATTTTTTTTTTAATGTCCGCGCGCGCTGGCGTGAGTGAATGTGGTCTGTATAATATACGGCAAATTGTTAGAGCCATTTTTGAGAAATAAAACATTTTCGAAAATGTTTACATGTAAATGGTGTTTAGCGATGGAGAATTTTGATAAAAATCTTTGCGTTGTATCCTTGGAAGGTACTAAATAACAGGTTTGGTATTTGGTCGTCTACTTAGCGCGGTGGTAGCGCAACTGCTTGCCACGCGGGAGACCTGGATCAGGGTGCACTCAGCCTCGTAAGGTCCCTGGATGCCAATTGTGGAGCTACTTGATGGAGAAGTAGCGGCTCCAGGTCATGAGGACCGCATTAACTGTACCCCATCATGACGTCTGTAATGAACCGAGATGGGGGACGCAGCGGCCGGGCGGTAGGCCAAGGTTCCTTGTGAGCTGTCGTGCCATGGAGTTATAAGTTTGGTATTTAACCGACTTTTCGTGCAGACCTTTTTCTAAAAATTTGTTTTTATTCAGGGGATCTCAGAATATGTGCTTTCGGTGAAATCTCTATATGTATCTAGCTTTTGGGTGGAATACAATACCTTGTCTATATATTACGTACGTTGTACATGCGATATAGCGGATATAAAAAGTAAACCTTTATACTTAAAAAGATGTGCATCCAGCCTCGAATTTGCTAAAATAGATCATTGTCACATCGATATTTGAGATCGAAGTGTTTAGAGAAAGTAGAAGCAAAATAAAAATATCCATGTCTAGACTTTCTCTCCATTAGACCCAAGTTTGTCGAGAACAAAATCTGATTGGTTCTATTCACATGGCATTCTGTAATCAACTATGTTTACAATAGTTCATGCTTTAATATACTTCATGGCAAAAAAGATAAACCCTAACAGAAATTGTCCAATTATCTGTAAGTAGATAGTAAAATCTTTTAAAAGTTGGTCGCTACGTGAAGCAATTAAAATTCTGGATAGGTAGGGTCTGACTGAAAAATTCAATGCTATAACCGGGATTTGAACCACGGATCTCCCGGTTACTCTGCTTCTGAGCTACCATGGCAACATAGCATTGAATTTCTCAACTGACTCGCATGTTTCCCGGTAAACCGCAAGGTGATCTCAAGTTATTTTGAGATGACAAACCCAATGGCGACTTACAATGTTGCAAGTAATTTAAGTCCCAGAATTCATAGTATAGCCAACTATTATGGTCAATTGTGATACTTTAATTATTTTCTCACACAAGCCGTGTGTAGGACAGAAGTTGGATAGGTAGAGTCAGACTGAAACATTCGATTCAACGTGCTGGCATATTGCCATGGTAGCTCAGTGGTAGAGCAACCGGCTAGAGACCGGGAGATCCGTAGTTCAAATCCCGGCTATGGCATTGAATTCTTCAGTCTGACTCTACCTATCCAACTCCCATTCTACCCACGGTTTCTGTGAGAAAGCATAAACTCTCCTGCGCAACAGTCCACAAGGGGCAAAGGCCTACCGCCCGGCCG